>JBAJHW010000006.1:26324729-26936360 GCA_037013535.1 Intellagama lesueurii
TAGTCATATACAAGCACAGAGTATTTCAGCATTCCTCCTCTATCGGGAAAGGATGTGAAGCATTTCCTAGTGCTTCTGACAGTGTTCCCGCAGTGATGAGAAGTTGTGCTCAAGAGTTGCCCATTTCTGTACCAAATTTTCTGTTTTGGGAGGCAAAATTGCTTAGTTTATACACTTGCACAAATTGGATGAATATCCCAAAATTAGGGGGGCTGCTCCATTACTTAAGCATGTGAAACACTATGTAGGCTGTGAACTTCTTTCTGAAAGACAGCCTTTCTGTGTTTGCCCTATGTATTCTTTGCTTCTTTAAGGGAAAATATATTAGAAACATTTCACACAACTTACATAGACTTTGATGGGGGAGAAAGAGTTGCTAGTCTTGTTTTTGGCTGGAAGTGAGAAACGTTTATGGAGCTTCAAGATTCCTTATTAAAAGATTTTATCATGTTGAGCCTAAGTTGACAAGAACGAGCAATTTAGCCAGTATCTTTAGCCTAGAATCTTATTGGTGTTTCCATAAGGTCTGTGTAACCTGCCATGGCTAATCACAGCTAATTGATGAGGTACCAGGGCACTCCTTGCAGTCTAAAAACTGACCAGGGCTTTAGTGTGATGGGGACAATTACACAATCAGAGTTCCCATCCCAAATTGTACAAACATGTGTCTAGTTTTACGAGTTGTAGAATCTATTAGCTTTTTCTGTGAAACACTTAAAATGTGGGGAGAGATTAAGATTCCACCCTTCTTCCACAAGTTCACTCTGTGTAGTGATTGACAGTGCAAATTGGGCTGAAGAGCCCAGCACAGTGTTTTCCTTTTTAAAATGCAGAGAACTGTCTTTCTATGATTGCTGTGGTTTGATCCATGGCAGCATGAAAGCACACGTTCTCCAAATGAAGTCAGCTAGTGCTGCGGAGACCAAGTCTGTTCTGTATAAACAGCCAGAGGCTAACATGGATCTGAATTTGTATCATAAACTGATATACTCAAGTGAGAGGGTCTCCTTTGGGAGAAATGCTACTGGCCACATGTACTGAACTTTCCTAGATAATTTAGTCTTCCTTCTTTCTGCAGCATCGCTAACAGTCAGAATCAGAAGGAGAAGAATTATTCTCCACTTTGATACCCAACACTGAATAAAATTCTCCAACCACTGAGATGCCGGTCGCCTCTACCAACTCCGAGACAGGTAAGGACCTGGTTCTGTCTCTTTCCTGATTTGCAACCTTCCAGAAATCTGCAGCTACAGGTCCCATCATCCCCAGCCTACCTAACTATTGGGAAATGGGGATCAAATCCAAAACATCTGGGGGGATTAGGGAAAACCAGTGCTCATATTTACAACCCTACTGTAAATGTAACCCCAATCCATTGTATACGCCTATAGGGATATGTGTGTACATTATAGGTTTATGCCTTATAATCAAAATAAACTTGCTTTACCCCAAGTGCTAGAAATAGGCTGTTTCTAAAAGTCTCAGCCATTTTGGTTGTTTATTTGATTTTATACATTTATAATTGTCTCTGAACACATCAAGCTACAGCTTGATCTAAGCAAGCAAACCTGCATACATGGCCACACGTATTCATGCGTCTTTGGAAAGTGACCCATATTTTCACTGAGCTTTGAAATGTTGCTTTTTTTGGACTCCAGCTCTCATAATCTTCCAGCCAGTTTATTCATAGATCATGCTAGCTAGTGATTCAGAGACTTGTAGTTGAAAAAAAAAAGAGAATGTTTCAAAGCTGTGCATGTTATAAAATATGTCCAGATTGTTTTGTTGTTGTTGTTGTTGTTGCAATTTTCTAACTTGAGGAACCCACAGGACAGCCTGGGAATTATGTGTTTATCCATTGCATTAGGCTGTGGAGAAATGACCTCTTTTACGCTGTGTTCTGGTGAAGTATGGGCTGCTGGAAGCCAATGACTTACCTTCTTGGTAAACTGATGATCGATAATGGTAGAAGGGCTTTCCTCAAAGATGGCCGACATATCACAGCTGAGACTCCCTTTTCAAGGTCTTGAAAAATCTCAAAATGTCACTAGCAGGATTTTCAAGTGTTCAGTATGAATGTGTGAAGCACCAGATCTCATGTGAAAATAACTGTTTTGTGTTGTCGCTGGGGAAGTCATGGGGGAGAATGTAGTGTATTGAACAGTAGCCTTGGAGGGAAGTGTTTGAAAGAATTACTTTCTGGGATTGGTGGCCATGCTGGCTGGAGGGTCCTGAGAGTTTTAGTCCAGCTAGAATACACCACACATATAAATCTCAGGAGTTCGGAGGCAAATGTTTAGAGATTTCTTAGCAGACAAACCAGCGAGGGAAAATTCTTAAAGATAACAAGTCTGAAAAAAACAGCTGTAGAATGGCAGATTTTAAAAATATATATATCTGTGCTTGCTTTAAAAAAATTTTTGGTCTTGAGCTGGGTGTGGTGGTGTCAATATGCTTTCCCATGATATAATGTAATCCAGGCATGCTTGGCTTTTGTATCAATTTATTTTGTATTTTGTATTCATTTATTTTGTATTTTGTATTCATTTATTTTAGATTGGGCTGCTTGTTGCTATAGTAAAATACCGACAGAAATATAGGGAATGTTGTTAAAAGGGGTGGGAGTAACAAGAAATGCAACGTGCTCCTTTTTTTAACACTGTATGCACAACAACTAGTGTAGTTTTTAAGCCACAAGAACAAATTACTTTTGAAAGGTAGTTTCCCAATCTCTATTCTTAAGTGTTTCTTATGAGTGTATGCATGAGTATGTGGAAGAAATAAGGGAGGACTGTCTCCTTTTTTTGCTAAAGTAGTTGTTGGTTTTTATAAAAAAAAGGCTAAACTAGGTTTCTGCAGAGAACTACTGATTTCTCAGGGTGGAGGAAAATTTTACTGATTGTTAATCACAGACTTCCACAGGTCTCCTTTAAAAGGATTCCAGTCCAAGTGTGATTTAAAGAATCTTAAGAAAGGAGATCAGGACACTTGAAATTGATTATTTGCTGTTAGTGTCCAGAGAGGAAACTCAGCAGGAATATAGATTATCTGTTCACAGTTTCCCCACTTCAATGAATGAATGAATGAATGAATGACTCAGTCAATTAATTAATTTGTTTTATTCATAGGCCACCTTTCTCCTGATAAGGGGACCCAAGGCAGCTCATAATGTTAAAAAATAGAATTTAAAACACAGTTAAACATTAAAAAACAATTAAACGGTATACTAATTAAAATAAATTGAACAATTAAAAGCAAGTAAACATTAAAAACATCATTAATGTGATGTGTTGTCCTTCTGTTTATATTATAACGATAATCTCTGGTTTTGCAGATATGGCTATAAATTAGTGTATGTAATTCTATGCAAAGCAGCCCTTCTTTTTGGATAATGTGCAAGTAGCCCCTTCATGACTGAGTTGTAATATAATATAGTTATACACTGGTTACTTGACATGTAATTATAAGTAACTGGTTACATGTAACAGATTATTTGAAACTGGTTACTTCTAGGCACTACCACATTAAGCTTCCCTGTAAGATTAAGGAAATCCCGCTTTATTCGGCACTGGTTAGGACTCATCTTGAGTTCTGTGCCCAGTTCTGGACACCGCACTTCAAGAGGGATGCTGAAAAACTGGAACAAGTTCAGAGGAGGGCAACAAGGATGAGCAGGGTGCTGAAACCAAGCCCTATGAGTAAAGACTGAAAGAATTGAGGATGTTTAGACTTGAGAAAAGAAGACTGAAGGGAGATATGATAGCACTTTTCAAATATTTGAAAGGCTGTCATACAGAGGAGGGGCAAGATCTGTTCTCGATCATCCCAGAGTATAGGACACACAACAATGGGCTCAAGTTACAGCAAGCCAGAGTTTGGTTGAATATCAGGAAAAATGCCCTAACTCAGGAGGTGGTGAGTGCTCCAACACAGGAGACATTCAAGAGAAATTTAGGCAACCACCTGGCAGATATGCTTTGATTTGTATTCCTGCATTGAGCAGGGGGTTGGACTTGATGGCCTTATAGGCTCTTTCCAGCTTCATTATTCTGTGATTCTATGATTCTATGAAGATAAGCAACAATTGCTTCCACTCTAAAATGTTATGTTTCTCAGAATGGAGAGGCGAGAGACCAGACGTTTATGTGAGAATCCCACAGAGGTCCTTTTAGCCTGGGCAGTGTCACTGTGCCAATATTTGTGTGTGCATGCACACAGAAGTCTCCTTCCTTTCAGGTCTTCGCAAGCATTCTGCTTCCAAGCTTCTGGGCTCATTTGTCAATTTTTACCTGCTCCTTGTCTTATTCTTTAAGCCATTGACTGCCCAATTAAACCTCCCTCTATCTACCTGCTACATAGCAAACACAGGCTGTTATCCTAGCAGCATCGCTTAAGCTGGTTAATGGCATACTTGGGATGAAAGTATGTGATCGTGCCCCTGAGCTGGCAGCCTCAAAATCAATGCATGAAGTTTGTATGCTGGGCTCTCTAGTTTTATTGCAGACCTGGATTTTTTTTTTTTAATGATTCCCAGAATTCCCAGGACAGCATAGTGGATTCTGGAAGTTGTAACCCAAACAAGGAATTTTCCATGATCTATTCCAATGTGAATGTGGTTCTCTTATTCTTGTCTGCTAGGGTGGACATTCCTTGTTCTCTCTTCCTTATCTCCACTTGCTTTGCCCGAAAGCTGTTGGTGTGAAGTGCTACCATTATTCTCCAGTGGTTAGCTTCTTCTATGGGAAGTTAAATCTCTGAGTGGATGGGTGTCTCTAACACACATGCCTGAGGCTATATTGAAGTCTTTGAAACTTCAAAAAATATTATTATTATTTCACCTCCAAAATACAAGCAGAAACACTCTGTCATTATGTGCATATTTCAGAACTGTTTATCAGATTGCCTCTCCACATTTATTCGCTCCTTTTATTTAGGAAAACTTATTCTGTTTGTATTTTGGAGAATAAAGAAACAGGCATAAAGATTTTTCAATGAACAGCAATAGATGGCCATGGACACTAAGGCATTACATAGATTCGTGATGCTACCAGGTTTTGGAGGTCCCTGGGCAGGATGTACCAGGTACACCGATGCACTTCCACTTTGTCTTCCCACCATTCCTCAGTCTTGTCATTCCCTGCTTGACCCTCAGCATCCATCCAAATGAGCAGACATTAAGAAGAGGAAAAGGACAGGTGTTTTTTTTCCTTATTTGAAGAATGAAAGAAGAAGAGGCCAGTATCTTCTCTCCCTGCTGTCCGGGCTCCTACTGAGAGTTTGTAAGTAACTAGTTGGGTGTAATTAACTCCTCCCACCCCCACCCCACAGCAGAACTAGGTCATTCCTCTGTTTGACAACATCCTCCTTCTCAAGGGCTGATCAGCTCAAGTTTGCATTAAGATTAAAGAAAAAAAAACATAAGAAGGGAGAGCAGGTGGAGGCCTTGGTGTTGTCAATCAACAATGAGCTCAGCACAGGAGATTCAGCAGGCAGGCATAAGGGCTGTGTGGTCATGGTCTTCCCACTATAATGAGATATATTGAATTTCTATTTAAATCAGAGTTACTATTTCCCCATGCACATCTCTACATATAAATTAGCATGTGCATATTAAAATACAAATCTCTGTCCTATATTGTCTTCCACTGAGTGTCACATGTTTTCTTCTTTGGTAATGCACAAATAGATACCTTATCTGGAAGCATGCAAGTCTAGCCTTTCAGCTCTAAAGCAAGAAGCTACATTGGCATGGGAGGGAGACCTAAAAGTAGACCAGGTCTCTGTCAGGATGTTAAAACTGGAAGTCAAGCTAAGAACATGTTTTCTTCCCAAGGAAGTAATTTCCTTCAAGGTTTTGTTCCCAAGCAAACAAAACTTACAAATGAAATTTATTTTTACCTCCTGATAACCATTCACAAAGCAAAAGCAAGCTAGTTTGCAACACAGAGGTGAAGAAAGCTCATTCTAGGATAAATGATGTGTTTTAGCTCTTAAGGGAGCTGCCATTCTAAGAACTGAAATGTCTTGTTTGACTTGGGAGCTGGAATCTCTGGGAATATGCAAAAGCCTTGACCACAGAAGAATCCCCTATTTTCCTTGCTTTTCTTCCTTTCTTTTCCTTTCTTTTCTTCCTTTCTTGTTTCTACCTGTTGTGGCTGTGGCTAGTACATACCTACACGTTCATTCTCTTGGTGGGGTCTTGGAAGTGAAGTAATTGGACAGAGAGTGAGGCAGTCAAAGTAATTTATTTCCAACTGGTGGAGGTACTCTTATTAGGATGAGAAGCACAAAGAAACAAGAGGCTGGGGTGCAGATTTCTAGTATGGACAGGACGGAGGAGGGTGGTAACCATTTCCACCAATTTATAAGTTGCAGGCATTCATCCCTTCACCAATCAACAAACTATATTTCAACAGTTACCAAATAATGCAGATGTGTTCTTGGTGGGTTTCAAGCACATAGGCAAATGACAATGAAAATGTTTTCACAATAAGCACTGCAAGATGCTATCCTGAAGAAGGGCATTCTGAGTAATCCTGTTTGTTGACACAACTCTGTTGCAAGTGAGACTTGAGTGGACCAGTTTAGACCACACTTGCTAGATCAAAAGCTGTACCACAAGGGCAGTGGAGTACTGAGGAATATCAGTCATAGAAGTAGAAGCATTGAGCAGAGAAATGTCTCTTTCCTGAAGATAGAAGCATTGAAAATTAAAATATTCCCAACACTACCTATTACGTAGCTTGTTTCCTCTACCCAAGTAAGCAGTGATAGGAGCAAAGAAAAAGAGCAACATCTATAGTTGCCTTGCCCCTTCGTTTCCTGGTAACTGGGTGTGTTGGGCCCAAGCAATTTGGCTGTGGTGACAGCCACAGGAGAAAAGGAGGTGGGCCCATTGAGGAGGGAGATCCAGTGAGCAATTATTGTGTAGTGGTCCTTAAACGAACTGTCCCTAAATAGAAATACCTACGTGCTGGGCTACATTGTCATTTTCTACTCACAAAGCATATCACCTGGAAAGTTGAAATAAGGCATTACCTGTAGCCCAAGATATTCAATTACTAGAGGCATCTGAAAATTGGTGTGTTTACACAACTTTGGCTTAAAACAATGTGAGCATGAATTACAACCCAAAATGAACTCAATCTTCCACCCATAGAAATCCAAAGCTTGGGATCCAGTCTGCTGGAGATATTCTGATTATCTAAAAGTTCTAGAAAGCAGACATGTTTATGTCTAGCTGTACAGGATTTCATTAAGGGCACCCCCTAATGGATAGCACCACTCCAGCAAAGAGCAAGTAAAAAATCAATCCACAGAATGGATTGTGGAGCAGTGGGAGGTCCTTTGCCTCTTGCCACTCTTGAACGAGTCTCTCTCTCTCTCTCTCTCTCTCTCTCTCTGTGTGTGTGTGTTTGTGAGTTGGGTCACGTCTCAATACCAGCCAGGATCTGCATTTTGACTGGCAAATTGTAAATCGATTGTTTGAGCATGTCTGGGTGTGAAATTGGAGAATGGGGAAGGGTAATTGCAGCCTTCCAGGCTGTTGTTTTTGCCCATGCATGCCTCCAATCAATCCTAGCCAGCTCAGTCTATGGTGTAAGATTAGAGGAGCTGCAAACCACACACACACACCTGGAGGGTCACACCCCTTTTGTTGCAGCTGTGCATTCTGGTGAAGCAGAAGGGTGAGCACAATTGAGAGTGATGATAAGGAGCTTTTCGAAACCTGGTGTGATATGCCACGGCCCCATCCAGGAGGTACTTCCTTCTCTATATGGATAAGTAATTATGATGATGCTTCTTGGGGCTGGTAACATTAGCTTTGTTTAGGCTTTTTCTAAACATGTGTATTCTGCACATGATGAGGAGAGAGTGTTAGCACTTTCCCCACTTTTGTCGCTTTCAACATACAAGAAAAGTCAGAAGAGGGGCAGGTTGTT
Organism: Intellagama lesueurii; assembly: GCA_037013535.1. Lineage (NCBI taxonomy): Eukaryota > Metazoa > Chordata > Lepidosauria > Squamata > Agamidae > Intellagama > Intellagama lesueurii. The sequence continues at coordinate 26,332,673 of JBAJHW010000006.1, forward strand.
GTGTAGATATAGCAGCCTCCTCCTCTTCAGACTCTAATTTTTGGATATTAACAGTGATGATAGAGGACCCCCAGCAGACTCCCCTTACCATGAGTGGAGTACACACACTTACAGAACTCTTCAAAAAGGTACCAGTTTTCCAGGTAGAGCAGGTTTAGGCAACAGAGTACTCTTCACCTGTGTCGGACAATTCCAACAATCCCAGCCATGCTAATAAGATTTGGGGTCAAAAACATCTGGAGGAACCCAGTTGCTTGGCCTTGTGGCTAAAAAGTCACTATCATTTAACAACTGTTTACATGAAGGGGTTGAGGAATGGTTACAATCCTGCATGCAAATGTAACACATGGTCATGTGGGAGGAAGGAACCTTTCACCGAACTAACGCGCTTGCTTGCCTGCCTGCCTCGTATGGACCAATTAGCAAACCCCTTCTGTTCCTGGGCTAAAAAAGACCCTTCCTTTCACTTCACCTGATTAGAATACTTTATTGCTCTTTGTTCAGAGTTAGTTGATCTCAGCATGACCAATTACATGTAAGTTAAGTAAAATGCTGCATGCAGGATGGGCCACTTCTTGCCCATGTGGCTGAGAGAGAACTCTTTTTCCTTTACTTATTTTAACCTTTTCTCCTTTCTGCTCACCTCTGATGCATTGGTGGAATCTATAGAAAGCAACGAATAAACATATATTTATTTTCTTTTTAATTCAGTGTTTGACTGATTATTTGTGCTATTCAATGCAGGGGGGTAGCAGCTGGGAAATTGCTATGTTCTGTGGTGCAGGAAAGAGGAATTAAAGATATTCCTGCTGCTACTAAAAAGCCCATACAATAGAAGAAAAACTGGAGTCTCAGCCAGCACTTTTCTGCCTCAGTTGTCCTTTTGTAAAAAGCTCATCTGGACTAGTCCTGTGAATGAGCCGTTGTCTGTCAGTCATGGTACATGTGATTGGATGAGAGGAGCTATTGATCTGATTTGATGTAGATAAGGTCAGCTCTTTCTATCATTGTCCAGGTCGAAGGAGACCTGGATTTGCTGTTCAGTGATGGTAAGTGTAACATATGGCACAGTAAGGCAGCATTGCTGTTCTGGTTTCTTGGGAGTTAGTCTTCCAGCCTTTCAGGATAGTCGATTCTATTCCCTCTCTAACTTTTCATGTCCTGACTTCTACCCTGCCAATATTCTGTCCTCTAAACATGCTCAGATCCCATCGGTTTGTCTCCCCCTGCCCCCATATTTACCCATCATAGAATGGGAACAGTGGAGATGTATTGAAGAATGTAATGCTCCTAAGAATATTAGCAATAATATCAGGATACAGAACTCAGTGTCTTGGCTCCTGGCAGGGGCCATCTGGGAAGCCAGAAAAATGTATCTTCATGTGTGCAAATGTGCATACTTGCACACACACACACAGACAAATGTGTATTTCAGACCTTATCTGATATAGTATGTGTATCTTTGATGTGTTCCCTCTTTTGTTCCACTGGGCTGCTAATGTTATAGGAAATGAAATACAATAGTCGTGTTTTCTAGGCAAGCTAACAAGAGACTCAAAGTTTTCTGTTTTAAAACAAAAGCGCTTTTGTCCTGTATTGATCACGCAGTGCTATATTTTTCAATGAGATCTCTGGGAGACGGCAATAAATGTTCTTATCGTGTGTTCCTTTTTCATATCAGGGTGGGCTTTGGAGCCTCTTCATTCTTATTCCCAGAAATCTGCTGGAGGTCCTCCCCTGCCAAAATATTCTTCCTCAGGTCATAAGAAGTAAGACACAGGGGAAAGCGTGTGTGTGGTCCTAAAGCAGACATGTTTTTTCAAAAATTGCTCTGGGTAGTATTGATAAGTAATCAGTTTAAAAAGCCAATACATTTCCATTCCTGCCAAGTTCCACATTATAAAATGACAAGAGCCAGCCATCTGGCTCCTTGCATGATGCATCTGCACTGGTATTTCCCCTGCCTTGACTCTGTCCCCATCTAGGCAGTGCTGTTGTCAAGACAGACTTTTGGGGCAGAGGTGCAGCATGTCCCTAGGCAGGATGATCCACCAGTGCAGCAAGGCTGGCATACCATATTTTGAGGCATGTGCAAGTAATGTTGTGGTGGTGGTGGTTGTGTGTTGTCAAGTTGTTTCCAATTTACAGAGAGCCTATGAATGAGTTACCTCTATGTTTTGGATTGTCTCATCATAGAGTTTCAAGGCAAGAAATATTTAAAAGGGGTTTACCATTGCCTTCTGCTGCATAATACTAACAAGAGTTAGCTGTGTCACTGCCATTGTCTGTGAAAGATCCTCCACCGATGTCATCTTCTACTGTTGCTGGTGCCCAGTTGCTGCCCTTCAGGAGTTTTTCTGCCCCGATCAGCATTGGAACTCTCCATTCTCTTCTGCTGATGTGATCATAAATCCTGAAGAGGGTGGATGCATCTTATTCTGGTGTCTTAGCTTTGACCATTCTGCCTTGGGTGACCCTACTAGAAGGCCAGATTAGTAATGGAGTCTAGCCTTCTGAGGGCATTGCTCTTGGCTTCTCTGACACACTCATCCCCCCTTTACAGGGTAATACACATAATAAAAGCTTGGACTAGTTCTTTTTTTTGGCTACAATTCCCAGAATACTCCAGCTGGGACTTGTAGTCCAAGAAAGGCAGGCAGGCAGGCAGGCAGGCGAGAAAGAACACTTTCCCAAGCTCTATGAATTGCCATCTAAAGAAAAGAAAAACCCTCCCCAGTAACACAATTAAGTCCAGAGCCTAAAATTACAACACTGCAGCATTGTTCCTCATTCCTCCTACAGAAGCAGATCAGATTGGCAATTAAATCTGACTTCAGCCTTAGTGACGGTACAACATCCTTCGTTGCACATGAGGGGCAGAAGATTAGTCCACATGACAAAGCATTTGGAACACACAGCTCTACTCTTCAAGACCTGTGGGCTGCTGCCTCCCTGTGCCTCATGGTAGGGCTGGCCCTGCTCTTTTCTCACTGTTAAACATTGTCACCTGGGCTTTATAGACATGGAATTGCTAGTATCTATTGTAACATCTTATATTCTGATAGATGTGGTCTGCTGAAGGGTTTGGGTTCAGGACCAAGGACGGTGTCATTTCCTATCTAAATTTGCCAAATTTGTGTTTCATCCATCCTGGTTTAGCGTAACTTTGAATGTAGATCTCTTCTCCCTCCCTTGTTGCCACAGAAACGAGGATGTAAGAGAGCAAATGCCAGAGAAAGGGAGGAGTTTTCCCAAACACCAGAGAATTTGTTAGCATCTTAAAGAGATTAGAGCACTCATGGTTTCTGTGCAAAAATCCTACATCATGTGAAGCTCACAGACATGACGGGGGGGGGGGGAGAGAGAGGTCTTTCTGTTTCCCACTTGAGAGGCAGTCAACAGGCAATTCTCTTTTCAGAACCCTAGCAAATTATTGTTATTGTTGTTCTGTGCCATCAGATCACTTCTGATGTACAGCAACCTTAAGAATTAGTAACTTTTGAAAGGGGCTATCATTATCAGTCCAACTTGGGTCTTGCAAACATAATGCTATAGTTCCTTTACTGAGTCAATCCATCTCATGTTTGGTCTTCACTTTTTCCTGCTACCTTAACCTTTCCCAGTATTACTGACTTTTCCAGGGAATCGTATCTTCTCATGGTATGCCTCAAGTGCAATCGCCTCCACTTTATCATTTCTGCTGCTAGAGCAAGTTCAAACTTGATTTGATCTAGCACAGTGGGTAGGCAAACTCTCAACCACGCAGCTGGGTGCTCCAATCCACTGAACTTCCCCAAAAAGTATAAGTGATTGTCTCACTTTACCCTCGTGTTACACAAAGTGACACCTAGTATTGCTCATGTCAGTTTTCTGCATTCGGCTCAAAGTTTCAAGATATTCATCAGAACCTGATTAGTGGTTGCATAAGGAGATTCTGGGACATGTCTCAGTTGCATGTCTGCTCACACATTGATTGTGTTACCAAGATGCGCTCTGGCTCCTTGTCAATTAGCCACAGGTGCGACAACTTATGCAAATCCTACACAAACATCAGTAGAATTCCAGTCACTAGCTGTCTTCTTGCATTTCTTACATTTGTAACCTTCCTTCCTTCCAAATTCTTTAAATTCTGGAACCAGTTGAAGTTTGGTTTTAGCACACAGGCTGGGGACATGATATTAAATAGTGTTCATAGTATGTGTGCAGATAATTAAGAGATGGTAATTAGCCAGTATAAGTTATCAGCCATTTTCATTTGCTATCAACCTAGGATTCAATCTACATCTGTTAGGCAGCATCAGAGAACTCACAAGCTGGACCTCTTTGGCAAGTTTGATGTTCTTCTTCTGATCTGCTTTTCTCCCTCTTTCTGAGAGATGGAGATTGAGGGTTGGTGGGAGGGAGAGAGAGGGGGTCTGTCTTTTGCTCCTCATTGTCTAGCTTTTTAGGGAGTTTGGTTTCAGTTTGAGATGAGGATGGAGGAGGAGAAAAATGTGAGCAGCTCCCTACGTCACTTCACCTTTGGTTCCATTATAAAACTGAACTGAGAGCCATCTGTAAGGGCAGTGGTACCCAGAGACAGTTGCCACAGCATCAGCAGCATCAGGAGGAGGCTCTTTTGTTATCTTTGCAAAGGACAACTGTGAAGGCAGCCTAGGGAGAGGAGAGGAGAGGAGAGGAGTGTGAATTTCCTCACAGGAATGCCATTTTTGGCAGTGTCCCTCTACGTCCCAGCGTCCCCTGGCGATTGTGCCAGGGGAACATTATGCCCTCTACTTTCTGTTATGGTTGAAATATCCAATCTGACTTGTTACACAGAGCTGTTCATCCAAAGTCTTTTGAGTGAAGAGTCCTGTATAATCTATGAGCTTCTGTCTATGATGGATTCTGTCATGCTCATTGTGGTTCATTTATCTATACTAATACAGGAGAATAGATGTGCCTCTGTGGGTGTTTCTGTCTCCCCTGTAACTCTCAGACTGTGAAATTTAGACACCACAAACATCATAGGCATACTAAGGGGATATTAGGGCTTCATACATTTCAGTAATTTTGTTTGCAAACTGGATTAGTTAGTTTTTTGCTAGTTTATATCTAGAGATGGGGGTATTTGTATATGAATATGAATACCCCTGCACAGCTGGACTTAATGAGGGTCTGGGCCCAGGGGCTGGACTGCCCACTCCCATGTCCGGCAGGGAGCGATTGGAAGGCTGACTGAGGCTGCCGCCATCGCTGGACGCATGAGTGGACAGTCCCTCGTTAAGTCCAGCTGTGCAGGGGTATTGGTATTCGTACGAATACGAATACCCCCATCTGTATTTATGTCTGCCTGTAGCCTGCATTACCATCTCCAGTGACAAGGAGGCAGATTTCCCTAACCAGCAGATAAGAAGTTGCAATCCAACATGGCATACTCATCTCTTCAGAGTGGCCGTAGTCAGTTTTTCTTGCCCAGAGGCAGAGTAGGGAAGACAACATGTTGAACTTGACTGGTGCCTCCCTCTGCAAGGAGCCCAGCTCTTTGAAAAGGTAGGAGGGAGAAGGGAGAGAGAGACAGTGAAGCCCCTGCATTCTGGCAAAGGAAGGGAATGAAAGCAGAGGGGTTGACTGGATTAGTATCGTGTTTCCCCGAAAATAAGACAGGGTCTTATATTAATTTTTGCTCCAAAAAATGCAGTAGGGCTTATTTTCAGGGAATGTTTTATTTTTTTCATGTACAACAATCTACATTTATTCAAATACAGTCACATCATCTTCTTCTGGTGGCTGCACAATGGTGGAGGGCGGGGCTTCACTTAACTAGGGCTTTTTTTTTGGGGTAGGGCTTATATTACGAGCATCCTGAAAAATCATACTAGGGCTTTGTGACAAGCGAGAGGAGAGTATAGAAGCTCTCGTTGGAGTGCCGTCCACCCATAAGATATCTAAAGAGGTGCAGACCACTCCACCGCCAACCCCTCGTGAAAGTGTACACCAGGGAGTAGACACCCGGGAGCTGGAAGCAAATCTACGGGGCTTGACCGTGGCGACTCAGACAGAAGGAGTTTTGGCGGGAAAAGCAGAAAAGGGGAGGTCCGTAAGAGAGGCGGGAATGGGGGATATAAAAGGGGGAGCGCGATAATATACCAGGGGGTTGGGAACTCATCTGGGTAGAAGACCCGTGGACGGGGGAATGGGAAAAGGTAAAGGTCCCACGCGAAGAAGCAGATTATCGCCGGAGAAAGGGGCTTCCTCAGCGACCGTCATACTGGGGAGAGTCTGAGGCGAGAGAGTGAAGGAGGCGGTTGAAAGAGGAAAGGGAAATAGTGTCCAGAGAGGCAGAGGAGCGTCGGGCATGGCGTGCGGAGGAGGCGCAGAGAATGGCGTATCTCCGGGACCGTGGAGTACCTTTGAGAGAGAGGGAGACTCGGTCTGGAGAGACGATGGAGACGAGGAGACTTTACCGTTATTAGGGAACAAGGACGAGGAACCAGATATCCCAAGTTACAACCCGTTCTTTTCAGGTTAGGTCTTATTTTCGGGGAAACAGGGTACTAAGGTGGAAGGAAAGACAGACTTGTAAGACTAGTAAGAAATAAATAAGCTGGGGAGAGTAAGAGCACACACATAAGTGTGCATGCACATACACACACATCACTGGACTGTGGGCAGAGGAAAAAGAGAAGCTGGTGGCGTTAGTTCCATGGAAGGAGAGAGAGAGAGAGAGAGAGAGAGAGAGAGAGAGAGAGAGAGAGAGAGAAGGAAACGTGGATGGATGAGGATCTAGAGAGGTGGTTACCAAAATTTTGAGTTGTGGCCCCCTTAACCTGTGACTCCCCCTTCCCATGCTTGCATAAAAAGGCATTTTTAATGGGGGTAACATCATCCCTTCTCAGAAAGTAGAGGCTTCTTTCTCCCCCAAAGATGGAGGAAGTGGGTAGAGAAGAAGATAATACTGAAAGAAAAAGAAATTGTCTTGAGATGGGACAGAAAGAAAAATCACATTGGTCAGTGAGTGAAGGAAAGAAAGAAAGAACACCTATGTGGGTAAGTCATGAGAGAAGTGACCTGGGCAGGAGAGGAAAAGGAAAGACTCACTGAGTTGTGTAGGAGGAAGAGAGAAGTGGGGTGGGTGAGTGAAGTGATGGAAAGGTGGGTTATAGGAAGAAACAATGGAAGGGGGAATAAGGATTTTCTGACTTGTGCAGGGATGGATACTACAGCTGGTCTTAAATGAAATGGAAATCTTATTTGCATTGATAGATTTCCCTGCTGTACTTATTTGGCCAAAGAGTCTCTAATTTTTCACTCGAAACAGAGCAATGGGGTAGAACATTTTTTACTAGGATGTGTTATATCTACCTGGTCACATTGAAACTAGATTGATCTACTCCCTTTCTCTCTCACATACACACACCCCATCCCTTTCTATACACATGGCTGTACCAGCTTAATATGCTCAACAGTACTTCTTTTCTCACTGTGCACTGTTGTGTGTACTATATGTTGCACCTAACTACCTCTTTGGTGACCAAGTCTAAAAATTTACATTCACGGGAAGGTGTGTGGCTATAGTAAAATGCACAATTTAAAGCTGTTCTTTAAAAATATGCCCCCTCCTTACATCCTGGAAAAGACATATTTTTTTTTCAGAACCACACTTTGCATGCTTTGTTTTCTTAACATGCAGCAAAATCTCCCATTTTCCTTTGTCTTGGACTGGAAGGAATGGATTACAATTACTGGTTGCCATTCCCCCTCTCATCCTGCTCTCCTCCATCCCCCGTGGAATCTTATAGTTAGAAATGGAGAGATATGCAAGCAAACATGCAGTTTCCCTTACACAAGCATAAATTGGCTATAAGATTCTGACTATTGCCTGACAATAATCTGTCATTCCTTATATTGTGATAAATTCTTTATTCTGCTGCCATTTCATAGATTTGTGTGCTCTCAGAATGCTTGGATTCTAGAGTTTTCTGGTCGAGAATCCAGGCAACTGAAATGTGGTTTTATATTTGCTGTAGAAATACAGCATGAGAGCCTAACTAGATCCAGCATACCAAAACTGCTTGCATAAAAGCAAGCCTGATATCAGCACAGAAACACCCAAGGATCCCACTGCTAACACCATCACCAAACACCTTCGTTGACTTTCCTTCAGTAAGCACTGTATGGCTGTCTCTGTAGTTACCAATAATGTCCTGAGCAATGTGGTATAATATCATCGCTCAGGGCCTTGTGGTCAATAACAATTGTGAGCGACCTACTGCTCAACAAAGAGGTATCGCCACTATTCCGCATTGGTGGTGGCCTTTTTCTCCCTCTGAGAAAGACACATTGATCTGCCCTTACCGCAGGTGGAGATAAGGAGGAGGAGAAGAAAAGGACAGAAGGATGAGACTACACTGTGCCACAGGCAGGACAGAGGTGAACAGGCAAACCAAGCATCCTCATAAATCTGGAGCTAACCTTCCATGCAAAGCAGACGCTGAGGTCTGGTTTAGGCAGAGATTAAACAAGAGACATGTATCTGGGAGAGTTTCAGAATCCTTCGGTGCTAACGTCTGGCTTCCATGGGGCTATTTCTCTGAAAACTCCCTGCCTGTCTCATCAACTGTCTGAGAGCAAAATGTAGGTTATGATATCCTACAGTAATGTGTTTGTTAGCTGGGGATGAGGCAGATGTTGGTGGCTGTCTGCCACGTCCAACCCAGGCCTACAAATGTCAGTAGATTGTTTATTCTCTGTGTATCCACATGGACTAGGCACAGTGCTTGACTGCCCACCCTCTCACCCCCATGTAGGGAGTGCAAATTAAAGGGGAAGGCTGTGAATTCTTTAATGTTCCTGGTCCCCCCCTCTGTTTTCTGTTCTAGTTGGTTCTTGCCTTTTTAATTTTTTTCTTCCCTTCCACCAGCACCATTCCTGTCTGTTGGATGCAATGGGGATGAATAGATTACGTAGGCCATGTCTGTTTCCCTATTGTTTTTTTTATATTTTAATAATAGAGATGGTTCTTAATAACAATTGTTATGATAATATATTTGTTTCTCTACACAGCCATGCAGCAGGTCTTGGACAACCTCAGCGATCTTCCCAACTCTATGGGAGCTGGAGATCTGGATCTCATCTTTCTCCGTGGCCTCATGGAGAGTCCAATAGTAAGATCATTGGCTAAGGTACAGTTAAATGGGCTAGTTGGGTAAGGGACAGTAGCCGAACAGAACCTGCATCTTCAGTTCCATCCACGTCTGCTACATTGCTTACTCCTTGGCTCTAATGCATTTGCTAAATAGTTCAGCTGACCACCTAGTCTACACTCCCTTTCTTTCTTTCCCTTTCTCCCAGAAGGAATTGCTGCTGCTTATACCCATATCTAAAATTCCACTGATTTATGTACAGTTCTTGCGTGCCTGCACAAATACACAAATACTCTTTTCGCATTCATTAAGGTATAGCTAGCCCTGAACTGGTTCTCTGTCTTGGTAGGTGTGACAGTTATTGTATTTTCCAGGACACTAGTTGAGCAAGGCCTGCCAAAGCTTAGCTGCAAGATCTGTCCTTATTGTTGAGTACTATAGCTTGGATGCAATAACTTATTGGTTGGAATCCTATTGCTTAGCATAATAAGTTACACAAGAGTAGGCCCATTGAATCAGTGGGGATTTGGTGAGTCTACTCCCCTATCGGTTCCATTGATTCAAATAGCCCTATTCTAGTTGCAAGTTACCATGCTAAAGTGAAGCCACAACTTGAGTAGACCCATTTGAATCAATGGAACTTACAGAGGGGTTGACTCATCAAATCCCCACTGATTCAGTGGGCCTACTGTAGTGCATTTTATGCTTAGCAAAAAGATTTCAGCTGTTGTTTTTTAAATTCATTTTGGGGTTTTGTTTTTTTTTAGTAATTTGTGAGCCATTGAGAGAAAGATGGCATGAAAATGAAATTGGATATGTTCCAAGTGCCTTTCTTAGAAACCAAAGCCTGAAGTGGGACCCAGTTCAAGATTCTGCCTAAACTGGGATACCTCAGGCATTCCTGAGAGATTGAGAGTGGTCTCTAAAGATGGAGGTTTCACAATCTCTCCTGACTTCATTAAGTGACATGGACTTATACTTAGGAGATCCTTACTACTCATTTTTCACTTCCAAGTTCACTGTGTGGTAGTTAAGGCCAGTTTTCTCCAACCTGGCACTGTCCAAATATATTTGGATTAGTCACCCTTGCCATCTTCAGCCAGAAGATCAGTTAGCTTTGTTGATACTGGGCTTGTAGTTTAACATATCTGGAAGGTGGTGGTTCAGGGAAGACTGCTTAGGTCCTCTGCTAGTTATCCTACCATATAATTGTCATGCTGCTTTTGTCCGTTCCCTCTCCATAATCACAGTGTCCAGGCGTACATAGTTCTTCATAATGCATCTCACTTTTGGATGCTGTCTCTTCATAGCCTGGATGTTTTACAGAGGCACAGATTCCTGGCGGCTCAAGTTTCCTTGGATCATTTTTCACCAAGGGGTGAGATTAGCAGGGAAGATGCTCAGAAGAAACAGTCCAGAGGCAGGTGCTGCTTCCCAATATCACCTGAGGCAGTTAGTTACCTCACTCCGTCTTAGAGATATGGAAACCCTGGGTGAATCCAGCCCTCCTGGGATCCCAGTCTGTTCCTCTGGATTTCCCCAAATGGCCACATCCCCTTTTCCATGGTACTATGTTTTGGTTATTTTCTAGCTTTTAGATAGGTTATCTTGTCTCCATTTTGAACAGTTGAAGCACCCTTCCCAAGTCTTAGTTAATGGCAGTAAGCACTATAAGCTGAAATGTGTTGGTCCTCCTTTTTGCCCTGCACTCACTATTGGAAGGCAGAGCTGAGCTCCCTCTAGAACCTCTCTGAAACTGAATCCAGCCCTTGGCTTGGAAGACGTTCTCTCCTCTTGTTTCATCTAATGGCAGGGCTGGTCTCACCCATTAGTATGCTCTCTATCTCATGTGGCAAGATTATTATTATTTTTTGTTAAAACCATTGCACATCACACATCAACTGATAATCTTCCTCCTCTGCCTCAACTGTTCTCTGGTTTTATGTATTATCTGCTGTCCTCTGCTGTTGTTTGTATTCTTAGTTTTCTGTTCTTTGTTGTGTTGATTGATTTTTTCATTGTAGGTCATCTTGGGTGTCTGAAATTGAAGCAGAATACCAGAAAAGAAATGGTCTTATCCATTTGGTGTGTTTAAAAGATATGTACACTACTCCTCACTGCATCCAGAGTAGTTTATAAACAACAGGATAATAATTTTATTCTATAATGATCTTAATTATTATAATTAGTTATCCTTCAAATGAGACCATAGGTGAAACCTTTAATGCTACACCAATTAGATGGGAATAGCTCAGTGAGACTTCCTTTTGAATATATAGATATTTGGATTGCACTGTAAATTCCACTGCATTGCAGCTATTTTCCTTTAAGGTTCTTTCCTCTATATTTGAAACAATACATACCAATGTGAAACTTAAGCTTTTCTGAAGTGTGCTCATATACTTCCCTTTTCTGTGTGGATGGTACCATTTTGGCCAAATACAGATCTGTACCTGGAGAATAAGTTTGGAATTAATGCAGAGCAGGAGTGAGGCATCTTTGAGCTTCCACATATTTTGGCCTACCACCCTCTCCTTCCATCCTATCCAGCATGGCTCATGGTAAGGAAATGTGGAAATTAGAGTCTAAAACGTTGGAAAACCAGATGTTCCTCATCCCTGGTTTATGGGATAATGGAAAAAGATTTATGCATCAAAATTATAAATAATGCTTAGTTTTTGATTCTGTTGAGCAACTTGGTCCACAAACAGGTGGGTCCATGGGTCGTTTGGCTCCAGGTGTATGGAGAGATAGAGCTTGAATAATTACCTTTCTGGATATAGTTCCCAACACCCTCATAGATCCATTGTGCTCAGGATGGTGTTGTTACTCTGCAGAACTTGGAAAAAGATGGGAGGTAGGGTTTGGCTCCCAGTATCCTTCATCCAGCATGGGTGTGGGCCACAGTGGCCAAGAAATTTAGAGAATTATAGAGGAGAGCAGTATTTTTTTCAGGCTCTGCAAGGAAGCAAGAGAACTACTTATTGCAGAGTTTCTAGTAAAATTCCTTTTGCTATGCAGTAGAAATATAGAGACCCACAGAGGAGAATAGCTGCAAGTTTCTCAAACTACACTTCTTTCTCATTAACGGGCACTTAATAACTCACTCTGAGACATTTGTAGGAGAAAGAATAAAAACATTTATTTGTGTACACTTCCTTGAAATTACAGACTTGTGCATACTGCTTTCTTTACTGTACATATACTGAGCAGCCAACTGAACAGACCAACTAGTACTTCATATGATTTGGAGACCACAATTCTGTTAATGCAGCCTAAAATAACTAAAAGGCATTGGCCTTTTTTGGAGTTTCATCGCTCTGTTGGCGTATATTCAGTTGTGATCTACAACAGTTCCAAGATCTTTCTTACATGTAGTATTACTGAGCCAAGTATCCCTCATTTTGTAACTTTATATTTGGTTTCTCTTTTTTTGGGTGTAGAACTTTGCACTTATCCCTGTAAAATTTCATTCTGTTGTTTTCAGTCCAATGCTTGAGCCTATCAAGATCTTTTTAAATTTTGTTTTTGTCTTCCAGGGTATTAATTTTTCCACCTAATTTTGTGTCATTTGCAAATTTGATAAGCATTCCCTGAACCCTCTCATCCAAGTCATTAATAAAAATGTTGAAGGCACTGGGCCCAGAACTGAGTCTTGTGGTATCCCACTTGTTTCTTCCTTTTTTGAGAAGGAGCCATTGATAAGCACTCTCTGAATACAATTTTGTAACCACCTGTGTATCCACCTGATAGTTGTTCAATCCAGCTCACACCTAGCTTGTTAATTAGAATATTGTAGGGGATTTTGTCAAAAGCTCTGCTAAAATCAACGTATATTACAACTGCAGCATTCCCACCATCCATGAGGGAGGTTACCTGATCGAAAAATGAGATAAGATTATTCTTGCAGGATTTGTACTTAACAAATCTATGTTGGCTTCTAGTATTACTGCAGTGTTTCCAAGGTATTTGCAGACTGACCACTTTATAATCTGCTCCAGCTTGTTAAAATGAGCCTTGTGGTTTCCTTTATATTGAAATACGACACCCAAATATTTGTAAGCCTTAATGTGTTCTATCTCATGCTCATCAATTAACCACTTATAGATCCTGAGCCTCTGAGCGAACACTAAAACTTTGATCTTTGAGTAACTTATTTGTAGCATTTCCTCTTTACAGTATTGCGCGAGAGCGCTTTATGAATGTAGTTATATATATGTATATAGATGTTTTTAGTGCTTTTAGATTGATTTTATGTTTCCTAATTTAAATAATGTTGCTTACTTTTGCTCGTCAATTACCATAATAAAACATTTATTTTTATTATCTGCTCCAGAATTTTCCCGGGGACTGACTAGTTTGCAGTTCCCAGGGTCCTCCTTTTTGCCATTTTTGAAGATAGGGACAACATTAGCTGACTTTCAGTCATCTGGCACTTCACCCATCCTCCATGATTTCAAGAAAATGATAAGACATTAGTTCTGAAAATTATTATTATCATTAATAATAATAATAATAATACCCAGTTGATTAAAAAAGATACATTTCATTAAATTATAAATTTGTTTCTTTATCCATATCTACATTTATCTATTCATTTAATTAAATAGATTTATTTAAATAAATAATGAAAACCCTACTTCAGTTTATTTGCAATTCTCTGTCTAAGAGGCTCACACACTTCTATCACAAGGGTTGTGAATCAGTTGCCAGCTAAGCATTTTCGGCTTCGGCTTCCATTAGCCCCAGCCACCATCATCAACAGTGGTCAAGAATTATGGGAGTTGTGGTCCAAAACATCTGGAGAGCCTCAGCTTGCCTACCCCTGGTTAAGTCAAATTAGGCAAAATGGGTGAATGGTATTCTATATGTTGTGAGGGGGGAGGTATTTGCCTGTTTTAGCTTTACCAGAAACCAGTTGGAAGAGTTGGAAATCAGGAGCAATAAGACAGGCCAGTTAACCCTTTCACCTGCATTTTCCAATTTAGAACCAACCCTCACAGCTTCTTTTCTCCTTGAAAGAAAAATGTTGTGGCCCATATCTCTGTCCCCTCACACCATCCAAATATGGGAAACAGACGTGTTTTGAATAGGGAAATAGCAGGAAGGGAGAGGGTTAGGTAGCCTGCAGGGTGGGGGATCTGGGAGTTGCAGTGCTAACCAAACCCCCCAACTTTTATCTGCTCTGAGTAGTCCCTCCCTCTTGCTGTCTTTCTGACCCCAATCACTCCACCCCGTGGGTCGCTCTTCCCCGACCTGTTTTCAGCTAAAAAGTCATGAGATTGTTCCTTTCATTGGATCGTGAGTTGCCCACAGGAACCTGTGCATATTAGAAAATATAATCTGTTCCGTGGATTCAGGATCCAAACTGACAAAGTCCATCAGATTCATCCTGATTTGCATGGTCTCCCCTCCCTGCAACTAGTGAGGTCCAGGAAAAGGAACTCTCTAAGAGCTATAATTGAAAAATATAACCCTCTTTCTGCCAAAAATATCAATGCAAATGTAGGAATACCCCACTTCAGTGCTGGCTCTGAACACGAAAATGGGTTCCGGAAACAAGACCTGACTCATAAAGCTTCCCTGCCACCCCGCCACTCCTTTCTTCCTGCTGACTCCACTGGTAATGCCAAGCTTCTGTTTGAGAGTCTATTATTTTTAGCTCCTTCTCTTTTGTGTCTGCCTCTCCTTCCTTGAGGCTCATCTGAAGCAGCTATTCATCTCTTTCAGAGCAAGGACCTGTTTGATTTCTGGCTGTGCTCCACTGAAGGCCAGGGAAAGCCTCTAATTTGTTTGAGTATACTCTTTATAGTATGTTTGAGCAAGCATCCTGTGTTTTCTGTGTGTCTAATAGTTCAAATCCCTTTTCTTCATGTTGTCTGTTGTACCCCCTACTCTTTCTTCTTCTTCTTCTTTTCACATTGAAAAGCATTGATGGATTTCTGCAGGCTCAGCACACACTCCTGATTGAGGCTATATGTTTTGGATGATCTGTGTAAGCCCATATGTTCATTTCATTTCATTTTATTTTATTTTTATTTTTATTTTATTTTTTATTTTATTTTATTTTATTTTATTTTATTTTAGGTTCATGATCTTGCATTCTTAGGGAATCTATAGAAGACTCCCAACAGTCTGCATTGCCTCTAGGTCTCCAACACCCCGGGTTATGGCTGATCACAAGACAGAATTGGAAGGGTGAAGGGTTAGCGGGGCTTTGTTTGTTTATGTGTGCCTCTCTAATCCACGCCTCCCATTCGCCCTTTCACTACCCTGCCCGCCTGCCTGCCTCCCTCTATTTCTCCCTGCAGGCCCACGAGCGTCTGGAAGAGACAAAGCTGGAAGCCGTGAGGGACAACAATTTAGAGCTGGTCCAGGAGATCCTTACAGACATCACTCGCATCGCCCAGCAAGACAGCACGGCTGCAGAATTGGCCCGCATCCTCCAGGAACCGCACTTCCAGGTAGAAGATGACTCCTTCCCAAGAGGGTTGAGGATACAAGGAAGGGAGAGAGGGATAAGAAAAATGGGAAACCTGTCCAGATTTATGGAAAACATTTATGCTGCTTTGACTGTAAATCTGGGGCTTGCATGAGGTTTGTTTACCATTGGCCTGGTCTGCTTTTGGAGTATGGCTATCAGTAAAATAAGTCTCTCTCTCTCTCTCTCTCTCTCTCTCTCTCTCTCTCTCTCTCTCTGTGTGTGTGTGTGTGTGAGAGAGAGAGAGAGAGAGAGAGAGAGAAAGAGAGAGAAGGAGAATCCTTTGCACAAATAGTGGAGAGCTTTCTTTGTCTCTTTATTCAAAAAGAGAAATCTGAGGATTTGTCCAGTTGGGTGATGGCGGTGGGGAATGAGTTATAATTTGGGAAATGATGTTCTTTGTACCAATCTAGTAGGGTCTTGTTCAGCCAAACAATGCTAATGTGTGGGGTTTGTTATGGATCTGGCCCCATTGCACCCTTTTTCAGTGGTCTGGGCATTTGTTTCATTGTTAGGTGGAGATCTGAAGCATTTGTTTCTTGCTATGAATCATTTAATAACATTGTAATTCTATCCATCTTCCTCTAATGAGAAACGTAAGTTTGCATGCAGCAGGTAGCTGTCTCCCATCAAGGTGCCAATGCTCTTATGATTCCTTGTTTTCAGTACAGTTATCAGCTGATTTAGCTTGAAATGCTGTATACATATAAGATCTTCATTCTGTTTATGCTGTTGTGTGTACCTTTGTAGGAAGTTTGCTGGTTGTTGGCAGATAAAGAGAGGGTTAGCTGAAGAATGAGGTTTCATTTTGTTTTTTGTATTAAGCTTGGCTGTATTGTTGTTAGGTTATATTTTTTTGGGTTTTATGGGTTTTTTTTCTGTATTGGTTTTTACAATAATGTTACCCATCCTAAGCCTTTGAGTTGGGGTGGGTTATTAACGTTGTCATCTTTCATACGTTTTTGGCATACATGTGTGACGGATAGGTTGGAATTTGATTTTAATGTGTGTTTATGAAATCTGCACTTCCCAAAGCTAACTACAGACTGGTTGCTGTTTCCATTTGAATACCTTTCAAAAAAAAAAAAAAAAAGCACAAAAATCACACGTTTAAAATCTCCACAAATACATTTTTTAAAAGATCTCTATTAGAAAATTGCTTTAAAACACTTGTGTTTGTGAAAGAGCATGAAAAAAATATGAATAAAAGTTTGAGCATTTTAAAGAAATGAGTACGAAAGTGCTGACAAAGATCACTACAAGTGTGTGTGTGTTTGGGGGGAGGAATTAAAGTCTAGTACAGAAACAAGACAGAACAAACTTTGAAGCTAGGAAAATTGAGTAAAATCAAGCATGACAGATTCACTCATCCCTAACTGTGAACAAAGTGCTGTTCAGTTCTTGCTTTGGTCTGGCTTCCCAATAGCTTGGGAAGAGATATGTTTTTGCAGCATGGTGATTTGACGCAGGTATGGATTAAATGTTGATGTATCTGACTGTCTTTCTCTTTTGTACTGCTTTCTGGCAATGCAAGAAGTCTATGATGAAGATGTGGTTATATGGCATAAAAGGAATTCAGGAAAAGGAAATGTCACATTCTAAAAAATGGATTTATAACCTTCTGGTCTGATTTTTCCCCAAGAGTCCCAGATATACAGTGTGTGCTGCTCAGTTTGGGATTGGGATTGTCACTTATCCATAGCACCCAAAGAGGAATGCATCACTTAGAAAGAAGATGCAGATATGCATTAAGATGCATGTGTGTTAATTTATAGATGTAGATGTAAATTTCAAGAGTCATATAAAAATATAAGACACTTTGCAATAGTAAGAAAAAAAACTAAATAACTGGCCTGTGTCCCTGCTCTTTCTGCTGTCCAGCATGCTGTCTTTGTTTAGGTAAATTCAAGATGACTACTGTCCCTTCTCATGGTTCTTTATCTTAAAATGGACATGAACTGGACAGTCCTTCAAACTGAAAAGTATCCTCTATAAAAGAAAGACACATGACCCTATTATGGGCTGTATTTTGGGTGGGTGGTGGAAATGAAGTCCTGGATTGCTGGTTGAACACAGAGATTGCAAATGCAGAAAGAGAAACAATGGGGTGAACAACTTGTGGCCCCTGAGGTGGGATCATAGGCATGGCATGTCCCTCTTTACCACAACAGATGTCTCTTTCAGATGTTGATCTAGAACAGTGGTTCCCAACCTTGGGTAACTCAGGTGTTCTTGGATTGCAATTCTCAGAAGCCGTCACCACCAATTGTGCTGGCTGGGATATCTGGGAATTGCAGTCCAAGAACACTTGGGTTACTCAAGGTTGGGAACCACTACTTTAGAGCAATGGTTCCCAACCTTGGGTAACCCAGGCGTTCTTGGACTAAAACTCGCAGAAGCCTTCACCACTAGCTGTGCTGGTCAGGAGTTGTAATCTAAGAACATCTGGAGAACCAAGATTGTACTGATCTAAAATGTAGATCTAGCTTTGATACTTTATTTTCCAGAAGAATGGGAAGGATGCACAAATTGGGGAAATTATCTGAACTTCTGTGAATTACAGTCTCCTCTTTCACTCCTTTCTCAGTCTCTCTTGGAAACCCACGATTCTGTTGCCTCCAAAAGCTACGAGACTCCACCACCCAGTCCTGTCCTGGACCCCATGTTCAACAACCAGCCAGTGCCACCAGATGCAGTGCGCATGGTGGGGATTCGTAAGACTGCCGGGGAACACCTGGTGAGCAAGCTTCTTCCCAATGTTATTGGCTTGGATGTATATCTTTTTAATAACTGAGTATTCAGTAGAACTGTAGCAGAAAACATTGACTGATGGAGTAGTTTCAGTGTACATAGTGAGTAGAAAATAACATAAAAAGATGCTCCTTCTCAAGGACTGTGCCATTTGGCTTTCACAGTGCATGGGAAACAATGGGGGCAGGTGGAAGAGCAAGAATAACAAGCATTAATATGAGCAAATACAGTTGCTTTTATTTTTTTTCAGAGGGGTAGGTATGTTCATCTGTTGAAGAAGACCCAATAAATAGATTTGTGGCACCTTAAATGACATATGTTTTATCTGACATATGCTTTGGTGGACTGAAGCTGACTTCTTCAAAGCCTAAATCAGTTTACTCCAGAGTCCAGACTGTTACACTTGAAGAAGTAGGCTACAGGTTTATGCTAAATAAAAATCCCAAGTCTTCTAAGATTTCACAAACGTCTTAGTTATTTTTACATTGACTTGGAAGATTTTGATAAAGACTGACATCAGCTAGAAAATTCATTTGAGGCTGATTGAAATTTGGGATGGGGGAAAATGCCCCTTGATTGAATCAGATTTCCTGGAATAAAGCAGAGGTACCCTCCCCTGCATCAAGAAATAGTTTGTCTTGTTTCTGAGCCAAAGTGGTTTTTGTGGAGTGCAAGTAGCAACCAGGTTAAGGGGAAGGAGGAAGAAAATGGGAAGAGACTGAAAGTTTAAGGAGTGGGTGAAGTGTTGGCGCCTGTCTGGGTAAGAAAGATCAAAAGAAAAATGGATGCCAAGGATTTTTTCCCCCTTGCAGCAGTCTGATGTGCAGTTTTTGGGTGTGGTGCAGCTGGGGAGGGAAGGGGTGTACTTTCCTTTCCCACTTGCTGTCGCTGTGATAAAAATTCCCCACAAATACGTACATGTGCCTGCTAGCCATTAAAAAACTTGCTGTGCACATGGCATGCTTAGCGTAATGTCTTGTTTGTCTTGGTAAACAGTTCCTTTCCCATAATTTATCTAGATTAAAGAACCTGGCTTTCTTGGTGCAGGATTCCCCTGCTTTTGTGCATACATTTCAGAGTGAAGTGGGGGGGGGGGGGAGGTGACTTTAGCACAGAGAATGATGGTACAAATATATCATGCTTCCCCCCCATTCCCCAGTAATTTGAAGTGGCTGATTGGTATTTATATCCATATAATTACCATGTTGCGCTCCATAGTTTTATTAGGGTGAAAAGTGCCAAACTGCAATTAGAAGGCATTCTACTTATTGTTACAGATGTAAAGCTTTTCCTTTTTAAGGAGATAGCATTCTAGCATTGGAAATCTAGGGTGCATACAGATCTGGGTTTCTCTGAGCAGTGGTTTACTCTGGAAGAATGTTTACAGCACTTTGTTCAAAGCATGAAGCTTTTCTCTGCACTGTGAGTTCAAGGAGAAGCTAGTTCTAAGAGTCTGTTGCAGAAACTGTGTACACAGCACTGACTGGCTGATGCCTGTGACATCATACCTTCCCCATCCTGAGACCAGTTTTCCAAATCTCTTTGTGGATGATATTTTTTCAAAACAGCATCTAAATCATGAAAGAGGGGGACCTATGGCCTTCATATGTCATTGACACCCGCCCCCCATTCCTATGGTCTGTGACCACTGGCCATGTTGGCTGGAGTTGATGGGAGCTGAAGGCAAACAAGATCTGGAGGAACCACAGGTTTTTCAAACCCCTGATACAGTATAAATGAATGAATATGCAAGTGTGATACTTAGACAAACCTGGTGGGTTCCTGGCTTTTCCCTCTTAGCCCCTTCCAAGCCCCATATTTACCACACATAACTGGGAAACATTTCACACCTCACTGCATAGGACACAACTTGGGATGATAAATGACAGAAAAACTATTCTTCTCATAGTTTGCAGGGGAATGCAGTGAATGTCCATAATGCATACTAGATCTTTCTCATCATACCTAGTTATCAAATGTGGATAACTCCTCCACCCTTGCTCTTTGTTTGCTTCTGTTCCCCTAGGGTGTGACATTCCGGGTAGAACGTGGCGAGCTGGTCATCGCACGCATCCTGCATGGGGGCATGATTGACCAGCAGGGGTTGCTTCATGTAGGTGACATCATCAAGGAAGTGAATGGGCAAGAAGTAGGTAGTGACCCACGTGCACTCCAGGAGGTGTTAAAAAATGCCAGTGGAAGTGTTGTGCTCAAGATCCTGCCCAGCTACCAGGAGCCCCACCCGCCACGCCAGGTAGGAGACATCCCTTGTAACAAGTGTTTTCACCTTGTCTCCCAAATATGGTGTTGCTAATTGCTATCCATGCCTTTTACTACAGCAAAAGTAGAATATATTCTTTGTCTATAACTGAAAGGAGTATATTCTTCATCCACCTGTTTCTCTACAATAGGGTGGGCAACATACATCTAGCAGATTGTATCTGGCCTTGTCTGGACATTTTTGCACCTTCATTTACATTACCTCTTTCTCTCTTCCCACCATTCCTGGATTGATTGATTGATGTACTTTTCTCCCATTGCTTCCTCAGAAAGATTTTCTTCCGAAAATCATTTTTGTTATCTTGTAATAATATTAGGACTGTCAACCAATTAATGGATTCACGATCAGTTTATCGTTTGCCTTTCAATGAATGCATATTGGTGAAAATGTCAATATTGGTGCTTTTCCCCCCAGCTATGGCGAGAAATGTATGATAGATTATGCTTCAGTAATGCAAGCCATTTCTCCTTGTTAGCAGAAAGGACTATCCTTAATCTCTTCTTTGTCATACACTGTCACAGAAACTCATCTAGAATTGAAATAGTCTCCAGCAATAAACAGATGTCCCATCAGTTTGTAGCCCCACAAATTCTAAATTAATCAGTACAATCTTAAGTTAATTAATTGACAGATTTGAACCAGTTGCTGGTTAAACTGATTAAAGCAAAGCCACATTGGCCTTTTTTTTGACTTGCCTTTGTTCCTGTTTGCTAGAAGGGTGGAATAAAAACAAAACAAAACAAAACAAAACAAAACAAAATAATGACATATATTAACAATAACATTCCCATTTTGCATAGCTAAGCCCACAATTTTTTTTTAACCATATACAGAGTATTAGACTATGAGGAATCTCCAGAGAAGACTCCATAAATATAGATCAAATTGTTTTTCTATGTGCCCTTGCCTGACTGTTCTCCCACACATCCTTGGCACCAATGGCATGCCATCTGGATAAAAACTGACAGTCCCAACTGGGGATAGTCTGTAGGGCAAGAAGGTAATAGAGTGGAATGAAGCAGAAATCCAAAGTCAGCACCTTGATCAGCACCCTGTGGGAACTACAGATAAGCTTGCATTAGCCAGTCCCACCTAGGACAAGGAGATGCAGGACCTGGCAATCTTACTGTAGCAGTAGACTGCTTACTAACAAGGGCTGAAACAATCCTGTTTTTTTTGTTTTTTTTTAAAGGCTGAATTGCATACAGCTTAGGCCTCTGGTGGAGCTCTGTTGGCGTAACTGGATGGACTTTGTAGAATCTGTAAAATATTTTTCTATCTTAATTCCTTTTAAAAAACCCTTTGGGAATAGCGGGTCAACCATTTTTTTAAAAATCTCTTTACTCTATTTACAAGTATAGTGGAATAAACACACTGCTTTGATCTCAGGTTTCTGGTCTTTCTGAATAGAAGACTGGAGAAGGCTGTGCCAGATGAAACCCAGTTTTAATGGACTGAGTTCTTGGAGAAGTGAACTCACTAAATTACAGAATATCCTGGCATTTTGCTATTTGAGGTAAAGGACAAGATGGCCACCCCTTCTCATTCCATGTACAAAAGCCAACTGGATTGGTTGTTGAGTCTCACTTCAGCGCTGGTGACAAGACAGTCTCCTCTACTTCAGTAGTTCTCAACCTTGTGTCCCCAGATCTTCTGGGACTGCAACTCCCAGAAATCCTAGCCACCATAGTTAGTGGTGAAGGCCTCTGGGAGTTTTAATCCAGGAACATCTGGGGACCCAAAGTTGGGAACCACTGCTGTACTGCATCCTATGGAAGCCAGCTCTGTTGGAAGTCAGGTCCCTGTTCTTTAACACTTTGCCACACTTTTTCTGCTCAGAAGCCAGAGTTCTGACACCAGCTGCTTTCCTAAAAAACATCTGCTACCTGAGAAAACTACCTCACGTTTCCCCCAACTGGTCCTTCTTTCCAGCAAATATGCAAGCTGGAACTTAGCTATCCAATAGATTTTTCTCAATTCCAAATATTGTTCAGTTCTTCATAGTTTAAACATAGCTACAAATTTAAATGGACATTTGGAGAAAACCAACACCTTTCAATCCATCTTTTTTTTTGGGGGGGGGACCACTGTTCATAGCTTAATGTGAAAATGGAACAAAATAATGGGTAAAAACACATGAAAGTGACACACAAGCCATCAGCATTATTTGTTCATTTAATTTCTTCAAACTGAAGCTGAACGTTGTAACTCCTCCTCTGTTGGCGGGTTATGAATAGGAGAGAGAGAAAATTTTGCTGCCTCAGCCTGTCCTTGTGACAATGTCCCCATAACCCAGCTCCTCCTTTGCTGAGCTGCTTTTCTCTTCTGCTCCATCACACTCACCCCTTTCTTGCATCATGCAGGAAGGTTCAAAAGTGAGTGAATGCTTGGGTGGTTTGGGCAAAGCAGCGTAAGAATTTAATAAGCAGATGTCATCTCAATTACATGTGGCCCACTCATGGTCCCCTGAGCATGGGGAAAAAAAGCCCTGTAGACTTGTGTCATACACTGCTTTGGTAACCCGGTTCTCAGGGAGCCCCAAATCACCACAAGCATTTTCTTCTACTCGGGACTCATTGCTCTTACCTCAGCTGCTCCTCTTGGGCTTCAACCCATTTGGTTTTCACTTCTCAGGGAACACCAGTTCTGCTTTCTTTGGTCTCCTTCTTTTGAACTATATGAGAAAAAAAAATAGAATAAAAAGCTCATTACCTCATAAGCGGGACTGGCCAGAGATATTCTGAAATCTGACAACTTCCCTCCCCCATATATAGAAGCTAGCTTTGCAGTTGTATTTTTACCCCCCAACACTGGCTAAGAGTGTCCTCCAGCTTACCTCATGCAGCAGAGTAGTTTAGGGGGGTCGAGGACAAGCTGTGTGGTATATACAGGTGTTCTCCAGCATCTGCTACTGTTGCCTCACTCTGCCTAAGACTACCCTCACATTGGCCTTTGTACCTCTCTCACAGAAGTGTTACCTAATGAACAGTACAATCCTATATTTTTAATAGATTACTTAATAGATAAGAAGATAAAATAGATAAATAGTTAACTATGGGTCAAAACAGATGTTACAGGGAGCTTCACAATTATAAGCAAAGCCAACTTAAGCAGTAAAGGACATCTGATTATCCTGTTATGTTTTTTACGTCTCTAGAATGTGCA
Organism: Intellagama lesueurii; assembly: GCA_037013535.1. Taxonomy (NCBI): domain Eukaryota; kingdom Metazoa; phylum Chordata; class Lepidosauria; order Squamata; family Agamidae; genus Intellagama; species Intellagama lesueurii. The sequence continues at coordinate 26,356,476 of JBAJHW010000006.1, forward strand.
AACCAGTTTGCTTTGGTTTGGTGATTGACCCTCTCTTGTGCAAACATGGCATCTGGATATGTTATTGACTTCCTAATTTCTCCTATAGTATATCAATATTACACAGTTGTGGCAGTTTGATCCCACTTTACTTGTAATGGCTCCTTCCTGTGGAATCATAGGATATGTAGGTTTGTGAGGCAGTTAGAATTCTTTACTATAGTTCAAAGGATTGCACCAGAGCTCTCCAGCACAGACTTCTAAGGACTTCACCAAACTTCAAATCTATACAAAAGGACCCATGGCCATTAAAGAGAGATTGCATTGCTATAGCCGTGTTGTATAGATACATTCCTAATTGCACTGCTGCCCAACCCATCTGTTTTATCCCTCAAAGTAGGATTGCAGCCTAAGTCAGGCAACATGCTGGGTCCATTTATGAGCAATTGCAAGGCTATTTATTAATTTTAACATAAACATGACATGAGGAAATGAAGCAAGTTAGACAGCATGCTGAGTGAAATTACAGTTTACACTCTCCATCAATTCACAGATGAAAATAGGAGGACACTTGTAAGTAAGTAGGGATGTCTGAGGAATTTGATCTTTGTGAATTTCAACACGAACTGACTTTGTCATATTTCAGGATAAAATGCCAGCCACAACGCCGCTGTCTACCAGATTATGCACTTCTCTGAATTTTTTGACATAATGTTTGGTAGATTATAGGCTTATTTTGGGAGCAAACAGATATGGAGACTTTGAAAGGACAACAAAAATTGATTTGCTGTTATGCTACAGGAATCTTGCAGGACTTGTAAATTTCTTATCAAGGTGTCTCTTCATGTCAAGAGAGTCAAAGATGAAAGGAAAACCATCTTTGATCCTGGACTAGGGTCATACTAGCTAGCCACTATGCTAAATATGGACACTCAGAATAGATCTTCCCTGAGCTGACTGGATAGCTCAGTGGTTTAGGTCTCTGGCTGCGGAGCCAGAGGTTGGGAGTTTGATTCCACACAGGGAAAAGAGCCAGCCTGTGGGGCCTTGGGCAAGCTGCCCAGTCCCAGGGCACCCCTAGAAGAAGTGAGTGCTAAACTACTTCTGAGTATTCTGTACCTGGAAAATCCTGAAAAGGGTTGCCATAGGTCAGAATTGGCTTGACAGCACATGTATTATTGTCATTTCATCAAGACACCCAGTGAAATGCTTGATTCTTGCTTTACAACAGGGGTGGGGAGCATGTAGCCCTCCAGATGTTATGACTTCAATTCCCATCATTCCTCACTTGCACCATTAGCTATGTTGGCTGGGGCTAAGCATCCCTGATTCTGTTTCTAAGCCTCTTGCAAGGGGTGCTTCCTTTGGTACATGTCCATAGGTTCACAGCATCCTTACACTCCACTGCTTTCTGTGTGTATACTTTGTAAACATAGATTGCACGAGACCAGTTCCCAGTATTCTGATTCAGCATGAAATGTGAAAGGCAGGAAAGAATTTGACTAAATTGGAAGATGACGTGATTCTGAGGCATACGTGCGTGGTGGGTGCAGAATGCTGCAGTGTCCTCTTGGATGATGGCACAAACATGGAATCAGAGCTGTTCTGGGAAGTAATAGAAATGCTCCAGATGAAGAAAGAGGGAGCATACAAGATTGTATAATGTGTTAGCAACAGCTAGCTCCCTGCCACAAAGCCTGTGCTGATTCAAAAGGGGAGGGATGCACGGGAAAGGGAGAGTGACGTTAGTGGTAATGGAGATGGGGAAGGTTTGTTTTCATTTGGATATAATCCTGCTCCTTTGTGGAAGCAAAGCAGATTATTTCACGCCAATAAGCATATAAAATGGATGGAGGCTAAATACAGCCTGATACACTGGGGAAAGCAGTGGAGGGGAGGGGGGTGTTGCTTGTATGTGTAAGGCTGCTTGGGAGGGAAAAAAAAACTACTGGTAACTGTAGCCAATGGTTCAAAACCACTGTTACTCTTACCTAAAAACTTCCAGGATCTTGCATCTGAAGTTGACCCACAGATGCTTACACCAAATGCACCTTGTTCATCTTCAAGGTGCCACAAGACTCCCTGTTGTTAGTCTTGCCTAGAGTAGACCCACCAAAATAGATGGGTCGGAAATTGATTGTGGCTTCAAATCAAATCCTCATGTATTTTAATCAGTCTACTTTAAGTAGGGCTAAAATAGATGTAAGAGGTGGCTGGATAGCTTAGTGGTTTAGGTCTCTGGCTGCAGAGCCAGAGGTTGCAAGTTCAATCCCTCATGCTGACTCCTGAAAACAGAGCCAGCCTGTGGGGCCTTGGGCAAGATGCACCGTCCTCAGGCATCCCCAGAAGAAGGGAATGGCAAGCACGTCCGAGTATTCTCTATCTAGAAAACCCTGAAAAGTGTCGCTGTAAGTCAGAATTGACTTGAAGGCACATGATTATTATGGGATACCCAGTGTGGTGTAGTGGATAGAGTGATAGAGTAGGACTCTGGGAACCAGGGTTCAAATCCTGCTCAGCCATTGAAACTCACTGGAGGAGTGGAACTGGTAAAACCACCCCTTAAATATCTCATTTACACTGAAAGCCTTGTTAGGGTCAATATAAGTCAGTTCTGACAGCAGCAGCAGCAGCAGCAGCAGCAACAACAACAACAACAACAACAACAACAACAACAACAACAACTACTTGGATTTAACTCCCAGAAGCCATTGCACTTTGGAAGGGCAGAAACTGAGAATGAGCAAAACAAGGAGGGGGAAAAATGTATTTGATGTGTATGCTTAACTCTTTCTTTGCCCTAAATTACCTTTTCAGTAATTTTCTGTGTGGCCTCCCTCTCATCAAAACATATCATTCTCACTTCAGTCCTGCTGGAGGGCACTGTCAAAAACAGGCAAATAGACAGGGAAGAGGTGACGCGCTACCATCACTCAGAGATGCTTCTCAGATCTCAACAATGACCCCAGCCTTCCAAACGAGCTTTTTAAGTGGCAGCCACTTTTCCATCTGGCTCTAGTTACACATGTTTACAACATGGAATATAGTTTGACTCTGAGTGAAATGAAGCTTTTACATTTGTATAAATGTATTTAGTAATGCCTCCCATTTCCCTTAAGTTAATCTCCTATTACATGCCTCTCTTGCAGTTTCAGCTTTTATAATGATGATCGTTCTAACTTGAATCCTAAGAGGGACCCTGCCTTTAGCATCTGCACAAAGCTTCTATAATAAATCAGGGTGAGATGGCTTGCTCAGGTGTTTTGGGAAGGACAGCAAACTCTTCCTGGTATATAATTTATTATTAAAGCATTTTTCCTGGCCAGGCATTTGTGGGATTTTTCTGCCTTGGGTTCCATAATAATCTTTTTGCATAGCTTGAGTGGGGTGGGGTGGGGTGGGCTGGGGAGCAGGCATGTGTTGCTATGTCTCAAGCATCAAAGTGTCTTAGGTCATTTCTGTGCTAGCTTCCTTTCCCTAAGAATCACAGCTGATCCCCACTCACTTTCCAGATCACAGCATGTGTGAATTGCAGGCAGAGCTCAGAAATGTCTCTCTTTTGGACCACAACTTCCAGAATTCCCACAAACAACTGTAGTGCCTAAAAGGAACATTTCTCATCTCTGTGTACTGGTGCATTTGAACCCCAACACCATTCCTTGTAGAAATTAACTCTAGGTTGCAGGGGAATGGATTTAGAGAAAATACAGTACTTCCATCAGGATTTTCTTCTTTACTGCTGAACAGGTGCCCAGCCTGTGTGAGTTCATCAGCAAACATCAGTCTGTGTTTCTCCTCAGCCCCCAATGGGGACAGGTGGGAATGAGAGCCAGCAAAATGGCTCCTACCAACAGGCTTCAGTTTCCCAGGAGATGTCAGTGGTTTGTGGCTCCTGCGGATGCAAATAAATAGAGTCTGTGATTAAAAACAAGGGGCGGGGGAGAGGGAATTCCTTCCTGGCACACACACTTGGAGCCTTCCACTACCAGGATTCATTGTTTCAGGGAGAGGCAACTGGTAAAATGAAGACTGTGCCAAACATGTTTTCGCTGCTCAGATTTTCTGACAGCTTTCTGACTTTACCCTCGACTACTGGATGGTTCCTTTTCAATTCACAATGAAGGTGGTGTTGATAAGAATAATATGTTCCCATGGTAACCACTCGTTTATCGCTAATGAAAATGATGCCATGCCTTATTCCTGCAAGGAAGTGTAGTTTTTAACCTTTTTAAAAAACACCAGAACTTGCATTATGTCTATAAAGTACTGGCTTATAGTAACGGTTACCTCCATAGGGTGGCCATTTGGCCTGCTTTACAGAGAAGAGTCCTCTGTTTTGGGCTTGTCAGAGGACAGCCCTTTGTTTCAAGTGCCTTATACTCTAAGGGCTTTGTTAAAACTTGGCTTAAAAATATACAGACACATTATGTGTATGCCTGTGCATAACCTCTCCCCTGTTTCCACGCTTTCAATTAGCTTTGAGCAAAGTGTATATCTCCATATGTACTTGGTCTGCAACCTTTAGCCTTCCTTATCATTGCCCCAAATCCTGTCCGTATAACTTTACCTGACGGAAGCTGATGACATAATCAGATTCGACTGCATGGTTACTCAAACAGGATTTTGGCTATTGACTGTGTTGGCTAGGGCTGAAGTCAACATACCCTCTTAGCTGCACTGGGGCTGCTCAGCCAAGCCAGTGTTGCCGCCCACTTGCTTCTGGTTACAGCTGAAAAACATTGGCTGGCGTGTATTCATTTTTGACCATGTGTATTTTTTAAAAAAAGAAATACTGAGATGAATCAACTATTAGCATTTACTAGCTATAAATGAAATGTAACTATTCATCCTCCTTCCACAACCAACTAATAAGTAACATGTTGCTTTTTTGGTGTAACAGTTTCAAACCCTGAAAATGTGAAATTCCCAGACCTCCGTAACTCCATCAAGAATTACTTCTCCATCAAGTTCCATGTTCTCAATTCCTTGTTTTTAGTATACATTCATCCACAATGGCATTCAAGTTCCCAGGGTTCCAGTGCTGGCCAGTCCCATGGTCTCTTGCACCAGCCTTCTGATTCTTCTTCTCCTCTCCTTCCCAACATATCTCACACATTCTTCCCTTCCCTCCTGTAGGTGTTTGTGAAGGCCCACTTTGACTACGACCCTGCTACTGACAACCTTATTCCATGTAAAGAAGCTGGCCTTAAGTTTGCGGCCGGAGACCTTCTCCAGATTGTCAACCAGGATGACCCCAACTGGTGGCAGGTATGGACTTGGGTCCACTGATTGTGGATAGCATCAAGCTCAGTGGGAGATTGCAGATGGATGAAATTAAGAGGAAGCTGTTTGCAGATGAGTAGTCCATCCACCACTTCTGATAATATGTAGTTTTAGGACTGGGAGCCAAGCCAAGATTAATAAATCTGAGAAAACCATCCTCTGCTCAAAGAAAAGATACATCTACCAATGGATATCTCAGTATAATGAGCCAGTGGAGTGCTTATTTGGAATCTGATCTTTTGTTGAATATAAATATAAAGACAAGGTATAGAAGGGAACAGCATAATCTGATGCCACAGTCTTACTGTCCTAACCACAGTGGTGGTAGCTACTCAAGCCCTTTAAGCAGAGATCAGGAAAGTGTATAATTTCAGAAACTGTTGGAATACAATGGCCATCACCCCTTGCGATTGGCTATATTGTCTGGGGATTGTAGAAGTTAGTATCTAGAAACATCTGGAGGGCCACATCTTCCCCACCTTTGCCTTCAAACACAGCTTTCACGGATGGTTCCTTGGATTAAAGGCAGACGAAATATTTACTTGCAGACAAGTGCGCAGTGCACTGAAGTCTGGGGTGAATGCAAATAGAACCAGTAAGAACCAGCTAAACCCCTTCCCATGTGTTCCCTGCCTCATTGGCCAAGTTACAAAATTCCTACCACTGACTTGAGCGACCATCCAAATTCACTCCACCTCTGTGCTTTCCTTACCATGACATTTTATATTCCAAACAATCTCCAAACCTCACTACTAGTATCTTGTAACTCCAACACACCAACCTCAAATGCTTGTGAGGGCATCTGCAGAAATAATCCAGTGGGGAGGAGGGAGGCAAAATATACTAATGATACCTGTGGATTATTGATCTGACTGTAGGGTATGTTTTAATCTGTCTGCATGTAAAGAAGAACCAAGTTTAGGTTCTTCCCCCACCCCAATACCCATTGATGTTTGTGCTGTCACAGCAGAAGTGAGCAACAAAGAGGTGGCCTTGCTGAGAACAGAGGTTGCCAAATAGCACAAGTTTGGGACAGAGCTTGAAAGCACTGTAAAACCCAGAACCCATCACTTAGGAGCCTTTTTCACTGAGGGACTCTGGGAGTTGTTGTTGTTTGTGCTTTCTCAAACTGTAGTCAAAGAAGGGTGAGGTAGATGGGTATTTCTTCATTAGATATTGTAATATACCCAGTCCCTTTCTGCCACAACTGGAAATGATCTTCCAGGTAGGTACAGGTGCAGGGGATTGTAGGTGAAAGGAGATAGAGTGGGTGTGGCCCACTGGCTGCCCATCCCTATTCTACTGAAGGGGGACCTGGCCCCTTCCTTAAAGTCCTAACTTAATGGCATCACTGTGGAGTACAGGTAAGCCTCAGCCTTGACATTTCACCATAGGTGCCTTGATGCTATCACACCGTTTTTTTTTCTCTCTCTCTCTCTTTATTGTTGTATTATGTTATCTGCCAACAAATTGCTCCTAATTTATGGCAACTTCAATAGCATTTTTGAGGTTATGTGAGATACCTCAGTGAGTTAGGTGTCAGACATTTGGAGTTCAATTCCCCACTGTGCCTCCAGGGAGTAAAGCCAGCATGTGTGGCCTTGTCAAGCTGCACCATCCCAAGGCGTCCCCAGAAGAAGTGAAAGATAAACCACTTCTGAATAGTGTCCACTAGAAAACTCTGGAATAGATTGGTATAAATCAGACTTGACCGCATAGAGATGTTCAAGGAGTTATTTACAATTGATTTCCCACCCCCAGTGAGATTTCATGGCCAAGCAGGGATTTGAACCCAGGTCTCCTGAGTCCAGTCCAGCACTCCATCTTCTATACCCCTGCAGCATCTTTATTTTCACTCCATTGTTGTTGTTGTTGTTTAGTCGTTAAGTCGTGTCCGACTCTTCGTGACCCCATGGACCAAAGCATGCCAGGCCCTCCTGTCTTCCACTGCCTCCCGGAGTTGGGTCAAATTCATGTTGGTAGCTTCGATGACACTGTCCAACCATCTCGTCCTCTGTTGTCCCCTTCTCTTCTTGCCTTCACTCTTTCCTGACATCAGGGTCTTTTCCAGGGAGTCTTCTCTTCTCATGAGATGGCCAAAGTATTGAAGCCTCAGCTTCAGGATCTGTCCTTCCAGTGAGCACTGAGAGTTGATTTCCTTCAGAATGGATAGGTTTGTTCTCTTTGCAGTCCAGGGGACTCTCAAGAGTCTCCTACAGCACCACAATTCAAAAGCATCAATTCTTCGGTGGTCAGCCTTCTTTATGGTCCAGCTCTCACTTCCATACATCGCTACTGGAAAAACCATAGCTTTGACTATGTGGACCTTTGTCAGCAGGGTGATGTCTCTGCTTTTTAAGATGCTGTCTAGGTTTGTCATCACTTTCCTCCCAAGAAGCAGGCGTCTTTTAATTTCGTGGCTGCTGTCACCATCTGCAGTGATCATGGAGCCCAGGAAAGTAAAATCTGTCACTGCCACCATATCTTCCCCTTTTATTTGCCAGGAGGTGATGGGGCCAGTGGCCATGATCTTAGTTTTTTTGATGTTGAGCTTCAGACCATTTTTTGCGCTCTGTTCTTTCACCCTCATTAAGAGGTTCTTTAATTCCTCCTCACTTTCTGCCATCAGAGTGGTATCATCTGCATATCTGAGGTTGTTGATATTTCTTCCGGCAATCTTAATTCCGGCTCGGGATTCATCCAGTCCAGCCTTTCGCATGATGTATTCTGCATATAAGTTAAATAAGCAGGGAGACAATATACAGCCTTGTCGTACTCCTTTCCCAATTTTGAACCAATTAGTTGTTCCATATCCAGTTCTAACTGTTGCTTCCTGTCCCACATATAGATTTCTCAGGAGATAGATAAGGTGGCCAGGCACTCCCATTTCTTTAAGAACTTGCCATAGTTTGCTGTGGTCCACACAGTCAAAGGCTTTTGCGTAGTCAATGAAGCAGAAGTAGATGTTTTTCTGGAACTCTCTGGCTTTCTCCATAATCCAGCGCATGTTAGCAATTTGGTCTCTAGTTCCTCTGCCCCTTCGAAATCCAGCTTGTACTTCTGGGAGTTCTCGGTCCACATACTGCTGAAGCCTACCTTGTAGGATTTTGAGCATAACCTTGCTAGCGTGTGAAATGAGTGCAAATGTACAGTAGTTGGAGCATTCTTTGGCACTGCCCTTCTTTGGGATTGGGATGTAGATTGATCTTTTCCAATCCTCCGGCCACTGCTGAGTTTTCCAAACTTGCTGGCATATTGAGTGTAGCACCTTAACAGTGTCATCTTTTAAGATTTTAAATAGTTCAGCTGGAATGCCATCACCTCCACTGGCCTTGTTGTTAGTCATGCTTTCTAAGGCCCACTTGACTTCACTCTCCAGGATGTCTGGCTCAAGGTCAGCAACCACACTATCTGGGTTGTCCGGGACATCCAGATCTTTCTGGTACAATTCCTCTGTGTATTTTTGCCACCTCTTCTTGATGTCTTCTGCTTCTGTTAGGTCCCTACCATTTTTGTCCTTTATCAGGTCCATCTTTGCACAAAAGTTTCCTTTAATATCTCCAAACAGATCTCTGGTTTTTCCCTTTCTATTATTTTCCTCTATTTCTTTGCACTGTTCATTTAAGAAGGCCCTCTTGTCTCTCCTTGCTATTCTTTGGAAGTCTGCATTCAATTTTCTGTAGCTTTCCCTGTCTCCCTTGCATTTTGTTTCCCTTCCCTTCTCTGTTTTTTGTAAGGCCTCGTCGGACAGCCACTTTGCTTTCTTGCATTTCCTTTTCTTTGGGATGGTTTTTGTTGCTGCCTCCTGTACAATGTTACGAGCCTCCATCCATAGTTCTTCAGGCACTCTGTCCACCAAATCTAGTTCCTTAAATCTGTTCTTCACTTCCACTGTGTATTCATAAGGGATTTGGTTTAGATTATACCTGACTAGCCCAGTGGTTTTTCCTACTTTCTTCAATTTAAGCTTGAATTTTGCTATAAGAAGCTGATGATCAGAGCCACAATCAGCTCCAGGTCTTGTTTTTGCTGACTGTATAGAGCTTCTCCATCTTTGGCTGCAGAGAACATAATCAATCTGATTTTGGTATTGCCCATCTGGTGATGTCCATGTGTAGAGTCACCTCTTGTGTTGTTGGAAAAGAGTGTTTGTGATGACCAGCTTGTTCTCTTGACAAAACTCTATTAGCCTTTGCCCTGCTTCGTTTTGAACTCAAAGGCCAAACTTACCTGTTGTTCCTTTTATCTCTTGACTCCCTACTTTAGCATTCTAGTCCCCTTTAATGAGAAGAACATCTTTCTTTGGTGTCAGTTCTAGAAGGTGTTGTAAGTCTTCATAGAACTGGTCAATTTCAGCCTCTTCAGCATGGGTGGTTGGTGCATAAACCTGGATGACTGTGATGTTGAAAGGTCTGCCTTGGATTCATATTGAAATCATTCTATCATTTTTGAGATTGTATCCCAGTACAGCTTTTCCCACTCTTTTGTTGACTATGAGGGCTACTTCATTTCTTCTACAGGATTCTTGCTCACAATAGTAGATATGGTAATCATCAGAATTGAATTCGCCCATTCCCGTCCATTTCAGTTCACTGACGCCCAGGATGTCAATGTTTATTCTTGCCATCTCCTGTTTGACCACATCCAGCTTACCAAGGTTCATAGATCTTACATTCCAGGTTCCTATGCAGTATTTTTCTTTGCAGCATCGGACTTTCCTTTCACTTCCAGGCGCGTCTGCAGCTGAGCGTCCTTTCAGCTTTGGCCCAACCACTTCATTAGCTCTGGAGCTACTTGTGCTTGTCCTCCACTCTTCCTCAGTAGCATGTTGGATGCCTTCCGACCTGAGGGGCTCATCTTCCAGCGTCATATCTTTTAGCCTTTTGTTTCTGTCCATGGAGTTTTCTTGGCAAAGATACTGGAGTGGCTTGCCAGTTCCTGCTCCAGGTGGATTGCGTTTAGTCAGAACTCTCCACTATGACCTGTCCGTCTTGGGTGGCCTTGCACAGCATAGCCCATAGCTTCTCTGAATGACTCAAGCCCCTTTGCCATGACAAGGCAGCAATCCATGAAGGGGATCACTCCATTACAATAGGTTAAAAATGTAAGTGCAGAGAAAGTTACAGGAGTTTGTGTGTATGTGAGGGGAGATGCCCTCTTCACGATCCCAGTCTTGCCCTGTCCTGTGTGTTTCAATGATCCTTTCTCATTGCAGGCATGCCATGTGGAGGGTGGTAGTGCGGGCCTGATCCCGAGCCAGCTGCTGGAGGAGAAGCGCAAGGCATTTGTGAAGCGTGACCTTGAAGTCACCCCATCCTCAGGTAAAGTGAAAGAGGATCCTACCGTTAGGCAGAAAGAGGCAACAGCTGCAGGCTGGCAGATGCTGAGAGGTGCAAAATGCACAGGGCTAGTCAGTATGGCTGTTGTGTACCCCATGCTGCCTAACCTTCCTTGCTGTCCTCAGGTGTAGTGGAGGATGCTGTCTTGTCACCAGGACTGAGCTAAGATTCCCTTGCTAATCTGTTTGGCTTTTTGTACATTGAATCAGGCAGGGCGAGTGGGTGAGCACATTGCCACCTTGTCCTTTGTACTTAATGTCTTAAGCAGCCCTGGCTAACAAAGACACTTCTAGCTGGTAAAACTGGAATAGCCTTCAAGAAAGTGGGGTACAGTCTAGGTTATTTTACACAAAATATCTTGTCTGTCATGCAGAATACAAGGTTTTGTGCAAAATACATGGGTTTTTCCACACATACATGCAAACCCTTTTTTTAATACTGCTGGTGCTGACAAGGAAGGAAGGAAGGAAGGAACGAACGAACGAACGGAACGAATGAACGAATGGAACGAACGAACTGGGCATTTCACTCTTTTTCAGAAGTAAAAACTTTCAAAGTGGCTCATAGTTTTCTTAACAGGTTTCTTACTCTGGTTTCTCTTCAGATCGTATAAATCTTTCTTAACGGGTTTCTCAATGGACCAGGACATACTTTTTTTTGTCAAGGACAATATAAATTGAAAGTATTTATTATATCCATAAAACACAGAGAGACAGAGCCCAAGCACAGGAAGACTGGCTGATCTACGTATAACAAAGAAATACACAAAATCCCTCCTGTGCTTCTAATCCTAAACAGTCTGGGCAAAGAAGCAGAAGCCATCATTATTTTGTGGAGTTCATATTATTTACACAGTAACAAGCTTTCCTCTCTCCACTGTGACTCAGTGTCTCTTTTCTCTACCTGGCAGGTGCCCTGTGTGGAAGCCTCAGTGGAAAGAAGAAGAAAAGGATGATGTATCTGACTACCAAAAATGCAGGCAAGACGTTTCTCTGCCGTACTTTATCTTACATTATCCAGCTGCAAATGTGTCTACGGGAGAACCTTAGCAGAACTGTATTCACAATAATCTACACCACCCCAACATGCTTTTGATACATAATGCAGTGACCCGTCTCCTTTCTCTCATCTCCTCATGTGCCTTTGATCCTGCTTTCATCCTCAATGTAAAAGGAGAGAAAGGGGATCATATTTAGTTAGATGGCAGAAGGCAGCAGCAAAGGATGGCTAAAAGCGCAGTGGAGATGGACAGCAGAGAAGCAGGGAATGGCTCTCTAGGTTGGATTTTTCAAAAATCATGCTGGAAAAGAGTTTGGGGGCTCTTGCTATGAAATAGACTTACAAGCCCTCATAGTTTTATTTTTATTTAAGCCCATCATGATAGAATTTCATTGGCATTGTAAAGACAGCTCCTTTCAAGAAAATGCAACTGTGTTCCTGCAACAGGTAATTAATAGGGTTCTACTCACTGCCAAGCAGTTGAGCATGGATAAGTTTTAGCAAGTTCAGAGCAGTGTTTGAAAGTAGCATATTTTATGTAACAGTGTTGCCTGGCGTCCATTAAGTTGGAAGGTAATGAGGGCATCATGGCAGCCCATTTCAAATAACATCATGACTGGTAATGGTGTCCCCAGTCACTTAGTAGTGTTTATGTATTATTTTTTTCTTAGTGATTTTTAAGGCTAAGAATACTTTTGCAACAAAGCTTTTAAAAAGAAATATATGTTTGGGGTCAGTGGGAAGTGGGTGTGATTCACTCCAGACAAAGGGATGGATATATACAAGCCTTCAAAGGTCTGGAGTATGTCCACCTATGGTTTACACACAAATCTTTACTTAACATCAAGGAACAGCTACATTTGAATGTCAACATGCTTCTAAAGACACTCATTTTGAAAACAAAGACCTAGAATATTAATTAAACCTGAAAAAGACTTAGTGGTGGTTTTTTTTGGGGGGGGGGACACTCACATTTGCTTGCATATGTTCACAGTCATCTCAAGCTATTTTTGAGATGAAAAGAGGTCAACTATTTCATTGCTTATTGATGGTCAATTGTTTTTTGTTTTGGGAATCGATTTAAAGGGTTAATTAGAAAACAGTTTGGCAAAATGGTTTTAAGTGGTCACTTTTTAAAAGCGTGTCTCATCATCATCATCTTGAACTCCAGAGCTGAAAGGGACCCCATGGATCATCATGTCCAGCCCATGTCAAAATAGCACAGTGAGGAATTGAACTCCCAGCCTCTGGCTTCACAGTCAGATACCTAAACCATTAAGCAATCCAGCAGTTCTTTTTATAATTTTAGAACTGCAGAACTGGAAGGGACCCTATGGATCACTGACTCCAGCCCCTATCAAGGAGGCAGAGTGTGGAATTGAACTCACTACTTCTGGCTTCTCAGCCAGGTACCTAAACCACTGAGCTAAACCAGCAGTTCTCAAAGTCAGATTTCAAAAGAAGTGTGGATGGGAAATCAAATTTTGAAATTTTACTCAAGTTTGATTTGGGTCCAAAATGTCATTTTGGTCTTAGGAGAGATATGGAATGTTCTGTGAAAGCTAGATTTGTGTAGGCAGATCATTGCTGTCAAATGATGGAGGTTAGGATGACCCACGGCCCCTCTGCAATTGAACTAATGGTGACTTCTTTCCCATGCTGCACAGAGTTTGACCGTCATGAACTACTGATCTATGAAGAGGTGGCCCGCATGCCTCCGTTCCGCAGGAAAACTTTGGTGCTCATCGGTGCCCAGGGAGTGGGCCGTCGCAGTCTGAAGAATAAGCTTATCATGTCTGACCAGTTGCAATATGGAACTACCATCCCATGTGAGTTAAGGCATCTTGACCTTTTGATTTGTTCCCAGTGGGTTTATGCGAATGGCATAATTTTACTCCTATTATTCCCCGGCTAGGAACATGGACATGGGCCGGTTTCTTTCTTGTTGATTTTTTCAGTAGTTTATCTGTGCTCTTGTTCTATTGCTATTCAATTCTGAATTGCAAGACAACTTCTTTTTTTAATTCTTGCATGGAAATTCATCGGTGTTTTTGTGTTCATAGGTGAATTTTTCAAACGTAATCATTTTCATTTGTGCACATTTTGGACATTGTATTCGTGGTTTTGTGTGCATTCCCTCCCTGCTCCACCAGAAATGCATTACAAGCCTCAGAGTTGTACAGATTCCCAGAGAGTTCCATACTGTTGCCAGTCTTGGCGACCACAAAATGGATATTTCTGTCCAAAATCCAATCTATTTCTTTTTTTATCCCTGTTCACTGCACTGTGTCAGGGTGAGTGCATGTGTGAGTGTATTCAGGGCTGCTTTTCATGGTCTGTTTCTTTGGAAGGAGGCCTATCTTTTTGGATGGAAAAGTTAATTGATTTTGCAGATACAGTATGGAACCTAAAAGGTTGAGAAACAACTTCCAAAATGCTGGGAGACAGTGAGCAAACATCAGTGATTTTAACTCATCAGAAACTGTAGCTGACGACCATAAACATGTTCTGACTTCACATCATCAGCAGGGGGAGATAGTGACCATCTTGATTTCTGAATGACTGTGATTTGATCATCGATCTGATGCTATGGTGAAGTGTTATCTAACCTAAATTCCAGGTTGGAAAATGGGACCTTGTGCACCAGAGAATCATCCAGGTTATTGCATGACCTGTGGGAAAGCCATTTGGGAAAGAGACAAGATACAGATTGTCCTTCTCTGCAAACAAAGACAACAGCAATATGCCTCTGCATTTACTGATGTGGGCTTTAGTAGAAACCCTACAAAAACTTTACTAAAGTTTACAAAGGACCTGGTATGTTTTGCCCATGGCTAATACAGATGCATCTTGTTATTATCTTTGTTTGCAGAAGAGGGATCTGCATCTTGTCTCCTTCCCAGGCATCATGTGATACATGACTTGAAAAGCCCCATCTTCCAACCTGTGATTTGATTACATTGCACTTGTTAGTAGCTTCAAATGCTTGGTTGTGCATTTGGATGCCTTTTCTCCCCTTTCCCCTCCCTAATATTTTACTGGATAGCTCAGTGGTTTAGGTATCTGTCTGTGGAGCTGGAGGTTGGGAGCTTGATGCCACACAGTGCCTCCTGGGAAAAGAGCCAGCCTGTGTGGCCTTGGGCAAGTTGTACAGTTCCAGGGCACCCCCAGAATAAGAGATTGGTAAACCACTTCTGTGTATTCTCTACCTCAAAAACCCTGAAAAGGGTAGCCATAAGTGAGACACAGTTATTATACAGAGTTCAAAAGCTTGCATATTTAGTGCATTTACACTTGATCCTAATAAAAGTATTGCCCACCTGTGGATTTTGGAGTCTGGATCTCATTTCAGTCTAATTGCAGACACGTCTCGGAGGCCCAAGGAGCAGGAGAAGTCTGGGCAGAGCTACATTTTCGTAACTAGGAGTGAGATGGAGGGCGACATCAAAGCAGGCCGTTACTTAGAGCATGGCGAGTATGAGGGGAACCTGTATGGAACCAAGATCGACTCTATCCATGAAGTAGTTGAGTCGGGCAAGATGTGCATTCTGGATGTCAACCCACAGGTAGTGTTTCCTACCTTCTCCAAAGTTTGCATTGGATGGTGGTTCTCAAAGAAGTTTCCTTTGGTTGATTATATCAGACGGATACATGGTTGTTGTGCTAGATCTTCAAGAGCATCCTGCTGTAGGATAAAGATTTGTGAAGTCCTTTCTTTCTGCCTTTTAAAAATGGATACATTTTTTGAATGCATAGTTGTGAATCTCATGGTAGTGATGGCAGTGGGGGGGTGTCTCTCTGTCTTTTGCTTGGGCAGGCTGTGAAGGTTTTGAGGACAGCTGAGTTCGTCCCCTATGTTGTTTTCATTGAAGCACCAGATTTTGAGACTCTACGAGCCATGAACAAAGCAGCTCTGGAGAGTGGGGTGGCCACCAAGCAGCTCACAGTAAGTTCTCTGTTTTGGCAACAGAACCCTGAAAGAGAATGAGAGGAGGAAGTAAGCCTGGTCAAGCCGAAGATTCTCACATGTGTGAGAGAAAGAAATATTCAAATACCTTGCACTTCCCAGAAAGGAGGCAAAGAATATTTGGTAAAGTCTTTGCTCACATTGATTAAGAGTGTGACTACATGGGCATTTGTCCTGCTATTTGGTCTGCTCTGGGGATGGGCTGGTTTTTCCTTTTCCCTGCAACCACACAACATACGTACCAGTGCAAACCATACCATCCCAAGACATTTCAACCTGCACCTTTCTGGCTCTCTCTCTGGCTACTTGTTCTTAGGTGCAGGTAAGATTGGGAAATTAAAAACTTCCTCTGCTGTTCTGTGTAGGGGCAGAGAGAGAAAGCAAGGGTTTGTTTTTAAAGCCTATTATGGCAGCGCTGATGCATTTTGCCTTTTAGATTTTTTTTTTTTAATGGAAGCTACCTCCTGGAGAGGGATGTGGTGGCGCTGTGAGTTAAACCGCAGAAGCCTCTGTGCTGCAAGGTCGGAAGACCAGCAGTCATAAGATCGAATCCACGTGACGGGAGTGAGCTCCTGTTGCTTGTCCCAGCTCCTGCCAACCTAGCAGTTCGAAAGCATGTAAAAATGCGAGTAGATAAATAGGTACCACCACGGTGGGAAGATAACGGCGTTCCGTGTCTAGTCGCCCTGGCCACGTGACCACGGAAACTGTCTTCGGACAAAACGCTGGCTCTATGGCTTAGAAATGGGGATGAGCACCGCCCCCTAGAGTCGGACACGACTGGACTAAATGTCAAGGGGAACCTTTACCTTACCTCCTAGAAGGAAAAGACAGGAGGGTTTTTTTTTATTTGTTTGTTTTCTTGCTTTCTTTTAAAGGAAGGAGGCCCAAATAGGGTCACTTGAGGTGTGTATAACATGTGGTTGTGAAGAGCATGCCAAAAGTCATATCAGACCTCTACAGACTTCAAGTGACCTTATTTAGCTCATTCCAGTCCCTTCCAATTAACCCATTTAACCAACCTATTCTCCGCTTGTCTCAGTCTTACATTAAGTCACTCACACAGCTGATGATTATGAAAGATGGGTTAGAACAGTGTGGGATCAACTGGACAGATGTTCAGAAACCTCAGCATCATGGAGACAAGGATAGCAATGAGAAGCTGGGGGCTGAACTCTCAGTGGAGACCTGGGGGTGGTGGCTGAGATTTCAATGGAAGGCTTGGGGGTGGCACCATGAGTGAATGATCTTACTCATTCACCCATGTCCCTTGAAGCTTCCAGAAGTTGTAGTAGTCGAGTCCCAGGTTCAACTGTGGCTGCAGTTTGTGACTTACAACTTGCTCTTTTCCCCCCCACGTCATAACTAGGATGCTGACTTGAAGCGGACAGTCGATGAGAGCTGCCGTATCCATCGGGGCTACGGGCATTACTTCGATCTCTGCTTGGTCAATGACAACATGGAACGGACATTCCAGCAGCTGCAGGAGGCTCTGGAGAAGCTGCAGAGTGAGCCTCAGTGGGTCCCCGTCAGCTGGGTTTACTAAAGGAGCGAGCCCTTTTTTCCCAGAGCCACAGAGCCTTGGCTTTCCCATCTTCCCCACTTGGCCAAGGAATCCAGATTGCTCGCCTGCTCCTTCCCAAAAGCGTCTGCTGCTTGCGCTCTGCCCCTTCTACTGTTAAAACCTACCTGGCTTGCCCAAGCAATGCAGGTGAAATTAAGCTGGCTTTATTAAATTCTGAAGGGAAGGTGCTTCCTCATTCCACTCCAGGAAGCTTCCAACCAACAAAGAACTCTTTTTCTACTGCCACAGATGGGTGGATGGTGCCCTGTTTTCCCATCCCATTCCTTCACTGACAATGAGAAGCCCTTTAATGAAGAAGTATGGTGGACACAGGATTAGTGGGGCTGGATTAAGCAGGGCAACCAAGTACCCACAATGCCTTGCTACGTGTACTCCTGGTCGTCTCAGTTACTGACTCGCCTGATGTCAGACAGGCAGGAAGACAGCTTCTCTTCCAATCACAGCTAACCCACTGCCAAAAAACACCCCACACTGCTTCAGAGATGGACCACAATCTTAATATTGCCAAAAGAATCGCCAGCCTAGGTTTCTTTTCCATGGAGAAAATTGGAGGAAGTGTGAGGGGGTGGGGGTGGGGGCAGACATTCCTCACCTCCCTCAAGACCAGATCTGTGCAATGTCATTGCAAGACATTGTGGGATATTAAAGGAGAACTGTAGACACGTCTGAAAAATGTTAGTGAGGAGGGAAAATGTGACAGGGTGGCCTTGCAGGGGAAGCATTGGTCTGGAACCTAAAGCCTTGGATTCATTCTGTGGTAATGACACATGCACACATTCACGCACATAGCAAGTGAGTTCCTTAGCCTCAGTTTCACTGTCTGTAAAACGAAGCTAAATTTTAAGTATTGTTACTGTAATATTTATATCCTAGGAGAATGTTTGTGAAGATGGAATCCCCCATTGCAAATTACTGCTTTCTTCTTTTTATTTTTGGTCACTTTTGGTGAAGGATCTCCAAAAACAGATATATTCCACCTGGATCTTCCTCGGCCTCTCCAAAGACCTCTCCCTTCTTGGGGCTCTTGGAGAGCTGCTTCTAGACACAGCAGGTGAGACAAATGGATCATCTAGCCTAGTAATAATAATAATAATAATGCCAGAACTGCAGCTCTGGAAGGACCCTATGGATCATCAAGCCCAATGGGGAATTGAACTCCCAACCTCTGGCTCTGCAGCCAGAGGCCTAAACCACTGAGCTATCCAGCAGTTCAAAGGCAATGTCTTATTTTAAAAAAAAAACCCACCTGTGTTCAGCTGAGAGGTGGTTCTCCATCCCATTAGCCTCCCAGTAGATGACAGGAAAGCCACATGGCTGGCAAGGAGAGCAATAGAGATTATATTAATCCCGGGTTCAATTCCTTGCTGGTGTATCCTGTTTGTAATATGTGCTCATCTTCATTTATGTGAACCCTGGGTCCCTTGATTCGCCGTCTACGTAACGGTTCCCTATTGAACCTTTGAAGGGATTCCATTGGGCTAGCAGAGAATCCAAACTTCAGGTTCCTCTCCATGTTGGCTGTCACCACAAGGCTACCTGCAGTGCTTCTGGGCTCCAAGGTTCTCCCTCCTTCTGCCAGGACCAATACTTTCTACCTCACACACTATGGCAGCTGATTAATGGCAATACAAGCCAGTGCAGAGCGAGGGTCGAACCTTTGGACTCATTTTTTCACTGCTACACAAAGACAGAAAGCTTGTCCACACAATATTCATACACTCCCCCATCTCTTGCTTCAGTCAGATTAGATTCCCCACTTGCCAGAAAGATACTGGAACTAGTTTTTTGTTACTTTTTGTGAGTACAGTGGGGCAAGTAGGTAGAAGCTGAATTGTTTCCCGTATCAAGCAGAAGAGAGCATCAGCTGGATCACTGACTCCTGACTCACCTCAGCTATTCTCCACTATTCCAGCCGCTCCTTTTTCTTGCAACCATCAGTATTTATTTCAGCAGATGTTTGTATAGCAATAACTCCACCTGCTGGAACCCAAGCTAACTAGAGGGCTTCAATATTTTCAAGTGATGTTAAAATGCACTTAGTATGACATTAAATGTGGGGAGGGGGATGGCGGTGCATCAACGTGACCTTGTATTTCATGGCGAGTATGAATTGCATGCA
Source organism: Intellagama lesueurii (assembly GCA_037013535.1). Classification (NCBI taxonomy): domain Eukaryota; kingdom Metazoa; phylum Chordata; class Lepidosauria; order Squamata; family Agamidae; genus Intellagama; species Intellagama lesueurii. The sequence continues at coordinate 26,375,747 of JBAJHW010000006.1, forward strand.
GGCGAGTACACAGAATTCCATATTGATAAGTGAGGAGGCTGGAGGAAGCATGGAGAGACATGGAACATTCTGTCCCTGCTCTGTACCTATACCGTTGGCAATATTAGTTTTTGGACTACAACTTCCAGAATCCTCCACAGCCTTTCTGTCTGGGGGATTCTGAGATTGTAGCGCTTACAGGTAATTTGTCCAGGCTCTGGCTGAAATAGAAATCAGCAGGCTGGCAGAATTTTCCATTGTTTCTCTGCCAGCCTGCAACGGGCTAGTATTTTTAATTTTATTTTGGTTATGTCAGTAAATTGTGAACGGTTGCTATTGGGAATGGTGATTTTTTTAAAAAAAATGTTTTGTTTTTTAAAGCTGGTTCTGCTTTCCTGGTGTATATAGTACTAGCGTAGGGAACGCAAATGAAAAGTCATTTCCCTGAAACCTTTGTACTGTCTCAGTTCAGAAGGGATAGAAGGAGCAACACAATCTTTCTTTTCTGAAACTTGGACCCTTTGTTATCCCTGGGTCATGCTACCCAGGGTAGGAAAGCCACCTCAGACAATATATGTCAGGAAAGCGAAGGCAAGGTGTCAGACAGAAGAACTGTATGTGCCACACAATTAAGAATTTTCTTCCTGATGTTTCTAATTCAGGATATGGAGGGGAGATGAGGGACTTTTCATTCTGGTGGTGTTGGGTTGGTGCTTTGGTGGGTGTCTGTGCCATCTGAAAACCACATAATTGAGTTCCTTAATTCTTTTTGGTTTCTTCAAATGCATTTCTCCCTATACACTGGATATGGTGCTTCCATATTTCAGAGGCGAGATAAAGACAGCCATTTATGTGGGGAAAAGGCATTTAAGTGTTTTTAGTGAGGTTGCCTATTTATATGATGTATTTGAGTTACAATTTTCATTGTGATTTGGTCTTTTTGGAGTTTGGAACCACGTAGTTACAAAGAATAAGTTGCTTGTAATTCCTTTTCCTAGTAATTAAGGGGAAACTAAATTGCATTGCAGCTATAACATAGTGAAGGATGACTTTCACTTTTGCCGTGTAACTGTAACTACTTTTATAGTTGCAAGAATGTGGTATTATTACATAGTGAGTGAAGAATATCACATGGTTCATATATAAGCTGGTGGTGTGCCTCATATTGCACTGTGAGTTTTAGGATGACAACAAGATAGGTGTGAGGTGAGTTTTTTGTACTGCAGAAGATGAGGAACAAATATAGTTACTTTTGAGAAATAAGAAAATGAAGAGTTGGCTTCAAGTTACAACTATAACTAACTAATTACTGGAGCTCAGAACTATAATTACTTTTTAAAAGTAATTTTTCACATTCTGGTTCTTTTTACTTAGTGCCAAGGCAAATATCAGCATCTGGCTGATATTTCCCTCCCCCCCCCCCCCCCCGGCACACAGAGCAGCTCCAAGAGGCCAGAATGAACCATTTTAATTTTAATTTCCCACAGTGCCCTTAACCTAGTATTGAAAATCTGAAGACTGGGTAGACCTAGCCATCTGGCATTGTTTGGAGCACTGCCATCAAATATGGGTATATAGTACTACCAGGATTTGCTAAATAATGGAGGGCTCAATAAAAGATACTCTTGGCCTCCTCATTTCTGGCCCAGGACCTGTTTAGTGGGAAATTCCCTCCAAATACAATTGGATTAATATGATTTGCGACCCTCACTTTGCCCACCAACCCCATATCAAGCATGCTGCTCCTTGGCTTTTCATACAAATTTCTCTTCCCATCTCATCTCATCAGTGGCTTCCAGATTCTTTCCATGCCCTTTTATATTCCACAAAATTTATACTGTACATGCATGAATTTTACCTTTGCAAAGGGAAAGTAGAGGAGAAATGTATGTACTTGTTTTTTTTTTTAAACCAACATACCTTTCATGGGTTGAAACATTGGGTACCTAACAGTTTAGGCATACAACTGTTGTTAAGTGCAATATCCAAGTAACAAAGGACCAAAAACATAAAATCAGATGTTGTAACAAACAGATATTGGAAGTGAAAGCTGGTGTTGTTTTTTTAAAGGACAGTAATTCAAAAACACTTGTGCTGTTGTTTATATGGATTGCAATACAACCCATCACAAGTTGTTTCATTTTTCTTCAGGAACATAGATTGTTCTCCAGATGTTTCATAATAATCTGAGGCAAAATGACACACACACACATACAGTCTTTCAAAATGCAGACAAAATTTAATGGAGGATTTTCAACATGCATTGTGTACCTGCAGGACCAGCCCCTCCATTATGTAGAGTGAGGCAACTGCCTGAGAAAACATAGTCAGCACTCCCTGGATGTTTCCTTCTGAGTCTACTGGAAGACAGAACGGTGGGTCCCGCATCTACTCCTAAAAGTGTCTGCTGCCCCCAGGTGGCCTGGAGAATGCTCTCCCATTGCTACTGTCCAGCTGTAGCTCAGCTGAGAGTCCAGTCAGCTTCTCTAGGTTGGCTGGAGTGCTGTTCGTGTTAGCTATGTGCCCATCTTTACAGGTGCTGGTCCTCTATTTGAAGGGGTCCTTTCTTTGAAAGGGCATCCAGTCCAAGTGTAAGTTAAAAATAATTATAACTATAAGAAGAATGGAAAACAAGCCCTGAAGTAGTTCATCCACAGTAAGTACCTAAACAGCAGGCTTAGATACACAAGCCATCTTGTTACCATCTTCCCCATTATCATGAGATGTAATGTTATTTCTTTTTAAATTATTGTAACTATTTTAAAATGTGCATCTATAACTAGAAATTAGTACAGACATATTTTATGAAGATCTGTTCTCTCTCTGTTTTGTTTCCTTAATGATGCATTTTCTGTCTTTTTTTATTTTTTTTTTGCCTCTGTTGTCTCTCTGTCTGTCTCTCACCAATGCATAATTGGCACAATCTTGTCCCTTGCCCTCTTAAGCAGCAAATGTTTTGGGCCAGCTCTGCAAACCTGATGATGACCTTGCAGTGCAAACCACCCAAAGAGTATGATTTGCAATGGTGTAATGAAGTTGATGGATTTGTATTGCTGGTGGCTATAATATTGGAATTTGGAGGGACTTTCATCCAAGTAGTGATGTGCAGGCCTGAGAAAATCTTTTTTTTTCTGAAGTGGACCTCTTTGTTCATCATAGTCTGAGATGGATTTCAGTCTATCTCTCCCTTTGAATGAATCCTCCCCACACTGGTATTTTTTCATCAGTGAATACCCAGTAATGACAACAAAAAGCCACCAAATGGTGTTCATTTTGCATCGTTCCTTAAAGGTAAAGCATCTGCATCATTGCAATGATCTTAAAACTACTGACCTAATTAAGAAAGTCTTGTAGCACCTTTCGGATGGCCAGATTTATTTCTGTGTGATCTTTTGTTGATTACAATCCACTTTTGTAGATACATGGAGTACAATATTTAGGTCACAGGTTTATGTACATAGTATACAGGGACCAAAGTCATTTGCTGAACAAAAACCAGGGTACCAAAATGGGTATTTTTCAGGAGAAATTGGGAGTTTGAAAATTCTTCACAACTCCCTAAACTGTTTAGGCGTAGACAGGTGGAAATGCTTGGCTAAGCTTTCCTGTGGTCATAGTTGGAGAAAGGCAACCTTTCCATGCAGGGGGTTGAACTGAGCTGCTTCAGGTAGCACAATGGAAGATGAGAGATGAAGGTAGGAATTGGTTTCAAATGGTGCAGCAGCAAGAAAGTAACTTGGGCAAGTGTGCTAAACATGTTTCATTTTTCTTTTCTTCCTATTATTCTTTCCCATTCTCTTCTCCCCTTCCTGGTCATGAACCCCTTACAATTCCAGTAGTTTTAATTCTCCATCAGTATGTCCTTTAAACAAGCATGACCTAGGGTTGTGAACCTTGGAACCTCTTGCTCTTTGTGGGGGGAGGAAAAAAAACAGAGAAAGAAAAAAAAATCCTTTTCTACTTCCACTGGGACTTCTCTATATCAGTTCCTCTACCCCTTGAGAAATCTCACACAATTTCTTTGATATTTCGCGGTCCTTTTCCCCCCAGAAAAAAAACCACATGAATCTGTGTGGAATTGTTACAGTCATACACAAAATGGCATCCTTTGTGCATAACATTCCATAGAAAGAGCATTAAACTGTACAGAATTGCACAAAAGAAAAAGTGAAAAAATGGTAGAGGGACAGGGAAAAAACAGACCGAGTGGTCTCATTTTCATGGAAACCCAGGACATCTTGCTAGCAAAGAGCGGAGTCTCCATAAGGTGTAGAGTCTCCATAAGGTGTCTCTGCATAGTAAGACCCAGTACCACCTACAAGAAATATATTCAAGTATTCTGTACATCCCTAGTAGGGACACATCTGTGCTTTGTCTGTTTATCCTTGGGGGATGTACATGTAAATCTTGCTTCCAGCATTAACTGTGTGAACAACTACAAGGGCTAGAAATGTTATTACTGCTTTTTAAAAATTCTCCTCCTTTTTGACAACTTGGGGCAGAAAAGGAACCTAGACATGTAATCATGACAGAAACACAAGATCTAGAGAATTTGGAGAATATTCCCGGTTTCTAGATGTGATTGTATTTTGGTTACTCTTTCCTGTGGATTTGGGGAGGGGGGGATATTGCTTCCCCCCCCCCCCGTGTGTCCCTGGTACCATTAGCTTTTATAAATGTCTCTTTGCTTATAGTTATTTCAAACATATATATTGTGAAACAGAGGCCCATACTGGAACTGCCCTCTCCTTCTTTTTACTATTTTGTTTGTTCGTGCAGTTGTTTTTGGGTGCCATTCTGTTTTCTTCCCCTTGTAATACTTTTACCAGTATTTTTCTTAAAAAGATCAACAGTTCAGTGTCCATTTACTGTGTGTGCTAGAAAAGGTGTCTTGTTTCTTTGACTAATGCCACTTTTTAGAAGATAATGACTTAACTTATTTTTTACTTTTAAAGTATATATTGTAGATTTTGCTTCAGTAGATTCTATTCTATTCTTGGGATCAGTTCTTGTTTGCTGTTCAATTAGCCCAACTGAAATTTTATGAATAGATGGGAGAGAGAAACACTGCTCAGGCTTTCATAAATTAATTTTCATTCTTTATAATTATTGTGTTATTTATTTATTAAAGAGCAATCAGAATGAAATTATATATTTTTTCTGTGCAGCTACTACTGCTAAACTCCAGAGGATGTTATAGCTGAATTTGGTCAATGCAAAGCTCAGCTGCAGTCCTGGCTCTCTGCTATAGCTGCTACCCTGCCACAATAATTCTGGTGCTAATCCAAGGATCAATGGTTAGTTGCATTAGGAAACATATTGCGTTTTGCATCTGGTTTTTCAGGAGGCTGAGTGTACTACAGGCGTTGGCAAGTCATTGCCCTTGATAAACTTTGGACTACAACCTCCTTGGTTGCTGACCATTGCCTGGGTTGGTTGGGGAAGATGAGAACTGTAGTCCAAAACATTTCAAAGGTGGCAGGTAACCTATCCCTAATGTAGGGATTTGGACACAGCATGGCCTGCTTTGCATGTTCTGCTGATTTATTCTACAAAGACGCACTGTTTGCCAAATGCAGCCCTCCGGGCTCACCTTCTCTTCTGCAGTGCTTGCCCAGTTACTTGTTTTCTGCCCTGAAGCTGCTGCAGGGGATGGTGAGGTAGGGTGCATGGGGATGTTAATGTGCATGTTAACAAAGGTAGTTGTTATGTGCCCTAATAAAATAAAATAAAAAGTGGCAGCCACTGAAATATGAAGTTTGTGCCATGAGAAAGGATCTAGTTATTTTATTTTAAATCTCTTTTTAAAAAATGAGATCCCTTATGGAGCAGATGTTTTTGGTTTTTTTCTGTTTCTTTCCAAAAATAATTATATTCCTCTGAGAGCTCATGAGCAGGATGTGAGGATAGCAACCCTAATAAAACATTTGCTCTACAGAACTTGGAATAGTTGCCTTTTGAAAAGCAGCTCCCAAAATCTTCTAGTGTTCACAGAGTCAAAAAAGGAACTTTCCAAGAGTGCCAATGAGGTATAGTGGTTCCACTGTTGGACTAGGTCTATGGAGCCCTGGGTTCAGATCCCCACTAAGACATGATAGTCACTTGGTAACATTGGGCCATCAATGTCTCATCCTAACCTACTTCACAGGGTTGTTGTGAAGACCAGGTGGGCGAAATGGAGGACAGCATGGAATGCTGCCTTGAGATCAGTGGAGAAAATGGATCAGGGTGAGGAGATAGAAATGTAGCAAATAAACAATGTGACAAAAATTACCATCTTCTACATACAGTATTTTTCCGTGTATAAGATGATACTTTTTCCTAAAATCATTACACTAAAAATTGAGGGGCTTCTTATACACAGAAGTAAGCTGAGGAGAGAACAAAACTGCCCATACCTTGCCTCTGTAAACAGGCTTCCTTCAATCATGAGGCTTAGCTTCCTACAGTCAGGAGACTTATCCAGTCACAAGCCTCATGGAACTGATGTCAGCTGATGCTGAACAAACCAATTGAAACACACCTTGTTGGAGGTGGAGCCTGTAGGCTCAGATGCAACAGGGACTCGTAATGTCCGAGTGTTCTGAACCCAGAGGCTGAATAAGTTAATATTTCTTAATTTTGGGTTAGAAAGGGGGGGGCGTCGTATACATGGGGGTGTCTTATACATGGAAAAATATGGGTATATCCCTTGTAAGAAGGCAGCAAAAGAGAGCAAAACATCTTTTAGAGAAGGAAAGAGACAAGCGGGCAATGAGTGGGCAAGTGTGTGAGATGCAAGTGCTACTGAAAGTACTACAGATCCCAGCTCCTGAGAATGCAGAAAATGGGTGGGTAATGCATTTCCCTCCAGGTGATGCTGGACTGCCCTTCCCATCAGCCCTGTTCATGCATGGTCAGTGGAGGTGGATGATGGAAGATGTAGTCCAACAACAGCTGGAAAGCCACAGTTTTTCTGCCTCTGGACCGGATAGCTAACGGTGCAATCTATAATGATGCCCTTTTAAGATCTAACCCCCAAACATGTACAATGGGTCTTAATCCAAGTTAAGTAGAGGATTCTCTTGTGAGATACGCTGAGCTCTCCCTGGACTTTTTAGTGGCAGATAACTAGAATACAAAGCTCATGACTGGTATTGTGATATAGCATGTAGTTGTCAGAGTAAGCCAGAGGTCAAATATGAACACTGCCAAACTTTTCTCTGCTTCGGAAGGCCTGGATCATTCTGAATAGAAAAAAAAACATGGAAAGAAAATAACATTCTATCTCCCGCTTCTTAATCTGTTTCTACCTCTCTGACAGATTGTCTTGGGTGGCAGTTGCCTGGATTTTCACTGTTTCATATGTTTACACATTTGTCCTTTTTCTTTCATTGCACGCTGTTTTATACCATATATGTATAGGGAGGTAACTTCTTGGAGAACCCAGACACTGCTGTACATTTCTTTGTTTCTGTGGAACCGATTATGTCCTTGTAGCTACTAATGAAATGGGCCCCTTTTGTTACATTTCTGTTTAACTTATATTAAATTTCAAAGAAAAAAAATCAAGAAACTTTCTTTCGTGTCTTCTCTCTTTGGATTGTAAGGTTAGATTTCATTACACTTTGGGGACATCCTGGAATGCTGGATTTCCAGAGTCTGTTGGCAAGTCAGATCCTATGCAATATCAACCTCCACAGTTGCTCAGCTCTGGTGTATGCAGTCCATTTTCCCAAAATAAATTTCCCACAGGTGGGTCTTTTGCTAAATTTTTCAAAAACAAGACCAAACAAAACACAAAAGCCCTGGAACAAAATGTTCCATCTATTTGCCTGATCGAATTCTATACATACATCTGTTCCCAGCTTGGAGTGAACCATGTTTTGTCTTCCTGCAATAAAGAAGAGGAGTCCTTTGGAGGAGGGAGTGGCAACCCTCTGACCATCAATATCACAAATATTGTTGAATATAAAGGCATTCAAAGCCAGACGTCTAAGCATTCTAAACACTGGATGGATGGATGGACGGACGGACGGACGGACGGACGGATGGATTGATTTGTCAATGTCATTTGCCCCCACCCCAACATCTGAATCTATGCACAAGTGCTTTACATTCCAATTATAAAGAAAGTCTTCATTAAAAAAATGAACAGGAAAAATGATCTCCTATCCCTGTTTGCACAACCTCTGTGTTTCTCTCAGAGAGAGGGTGGGGGCTGTGATGGTAGCTGGGCTGGGTGGTGCTCCTGTCCTCTCCATTGACTTGGGGGAATGAATGCCGGACTGCAGGTGTACCCTTATTAGGTCATATGTCTTATCCAATCCCACTCATCAGATGATGGTTGCAAGGGATAATCCCAAAACTCAGGGTTCTTGAGAATGAAGCAAAAATCCCCCACACCCCCTTTCTGTTGGGAAAAGAGAATGGGTCATACCAGGATTCAAGTCTGAACTTTCCCTTTAAAATGTTCTCTTAAATAAAACAACTTTGTGTTAGAACATTTTAAACAATTGTCTTAAAAACAGTAAAGCACTGCTCTGGTGGAGTTTCTGTTTTGGAGGCGAGACCACTCTTTCTTGTTCTGTTGCTAAAATCAAAAGGTGCCAAATGAGAAGGTCTCACTGGAGCAACTTCAAACAATGCTGAACGCCATAGCACTCAACTCTGCTCCCCTTAAAGAAGGCAGAACAAATAGTAGGAAGATGAGTAAGAACAAGAATAAGCCCTTCAAAGCCAAGGGAAAAGTTACCAGATGAAGTGAGATGAGCTTTACATCATCTGGATGACAGCAAAAATAACTGGAAGGGGAGAAAACAGTGTAGGATGCAAATATGGCATCCTCTCTCAGTTCAAAGCTGCAAAATTAAGCGAGTAAGGAAGATGATTTGGTTTCGTTTTGTTTTTAAAGTGACACAATAGTCGTCTCAGTTTTGGGGTTCCCAGATTTGCTAGCCTTCAGCTCCCAGAATTCTTCACTCTTGGTTGTGGCAGGTGGGAATGCTGGAAGTTGATGCTTAAAACATCTGGAGGAATGAGTGGACTACGACAAGCTAGGTTTTAATTTTGTTAAGAGTACATTTGTATAGAAACAAGCTGGAAAGTATTTGCTGAATTTTACAAAATCAAGCTGCTGCTCACATGTTCGTGTGCCTTATTATGTGCTGTGTTGTTATTTTTCGTTATGGCAATAAACATCTGGAGGTGGCCCAGACCATTCCTGGGCTTTGGACTTCCAGTGCCACCCCTATCTGTCACACCATCACTAAAGGGCCAATGAGAAATAAATCTATTTTGTTATGAAATTCTTCCTTCTTCTGGCCATTATCTGATGTTTGCCCTTATGCACAGCTTGACCTTTTGTCTAGTTGGCACTGAATGAACAGATCTTACAGGGAGTCCTGGAAACTGCCTTGCATCACGTGCTCAGACTGTTACTCTGGGTCATCTGCCCCAGTATTATTTTCTCTGGGTTGACTCCAGGCACGGTATCATTTAATAACCATTAACTGATATCCCACTGAGGTCAGTGGGTCTGCTGTAATATGACAAAAGCTGAAGGAAGCCTAGTTATAACTTGACCATAATCAGATCTGCAATGACATTGATCTTTGAGAGAGATGACTGAGGTAATCTTTCTGGTTTGTGAACACGACTTCAGAGGAGTCCCATGCTTAAATCCTGAAGATGAACCACCAAAAAACACATGTTAATTTTCATACAGGCAATGAGAGAACCTCCTGCTGTGACACTATAAAGCTTTTATTAGTTAAGAGTTTCCCCCATCCAAATGTGGGCTGTCTATAGTATCTGTCTTTGGCTTGGGTGCAGTCTTATAGTCTTCCATGTCACATGATATCCGATCTTTTTAGTTTGGGGTGGGCAACCTCAGAGGTTCAGAACTGGCATATGACCATCCCTGAACCTTAGAGGACACAACCCCAACCTCTTATAAATCTCCTTGCACCTTCCAATAGACAAAATGGTGGTGGTGGAGATTATAATAAATTTTAAAAATGGGGCTGTGGGGGACCCACTCCACAGGTGTTGGGAGGCCTCAAAAACATGGCAGAATGGTCCCCCATGCATGCCTGCTAGAAGAAACAAGATGTCTTTTCAGCCTTTCCCCCCAAAAAAGTGTTGGAGGTATGAGGGTAATGTTTGCGATGTAGGTGGACTAGAGGGCTAAGGTTTTCCTTTTTCCTTTGATGTTTTTATTTTATGTCTACATTGTGTTGTGAGCCACCTAGAGCAGCGGTCCCCAACCTTGCTGGGGGGAGCGAGCTCCATGTGCAGGGGGGCAGGGGCACCCCCGCGCAACCGCGGGGGGCATGTCATGCTTGCGCGCATGCGCACAAGTGCGACATGCCTCCTGCAGGCGCAACATGCCCCCCCAAGCGTGACACACCCACCACAAGCACAACACGCCCCCCCGCTAGTGTGCGGGGGATGGAGATCCATATCTGCGGCCCAGTTCCAGCAAGTCCATGGACCAGCACTGGGCCACGGACCGGGGGTTGACAACCCCTGACCTAGAGTAGTGGCTTGCCAGTAGATGTGTGGGCTGAGGAGACTATGTCATGGCTCTCAGGGGCTCCATGCAGCTCACAGGGTGCATGTCCTGCTTTTGCCTGGACTGGAGATGTCTCAGGTTGACCTTTCTGCACACAGAGCAGGTGCTGTACCACAGATAGTTTGTGGGTATGAAACTGCAACTTCCAGAAGCATACAGTTCGTGTTGCCACTGACCATGCTGGCTGAGGCATTCTGGAAACTGTAGTATAAAGGAAGTCTTGTTTCCATGTTTTGCTATTGTTCCTCTCAAACGCATGTCCTGTGGTAGCAGGGTATGGCGGTGCACAGCCCAACCCTCAATGTGCTTACTTGGAAGTAAACTTCACTCAGTTCATTAGGGCTCCACTCCCTAGTAAATATGTTTCAGACGGAACTGTTAAGGAAAGCAAATTGTGAATTCAACGGCCCCAGGTTCAGATCCCATCTTGGGCACATACTCATCAATGCCCCTTAGGAAAACGTTAGTTTTAGCCTATTGCCACCTGCCTGTTAAAGACAACACTGGTCTACTTTAATTGGCAGCTTCTGTAATTATGGCTGAGATCATGTACATGAGGGGTGGGCTGTATGGGGTTTTCTAAATGTTTTTGAGCTGCAATGCCTATCATCCCTAGCCATCGTAGAGATGATAGGAATTCTTATTCATCAGCTGCTGGGACCCAAAGCCTACACTGTCCCTGGTCATCAAATGAAAGCATTGTGAGGCTTTCTTATGTTGAACCAAGCCTTCCCTTAATAGCTTCCCTTCTACCCCACATTCCTCCAGACAGATGTGGGCTGATTATGGCGGATCCTGCAATATGTGTTATGTAATTTCTCTGGGGCAGGGACTGATCTATGTTCTGTATAGCATCTCATAGGCTTAAAACAAACATTCGGTAGTTGCATAAGACAATAATTCCAGTTGCTTGTGGATCAAACACATTCTGTAGGAAGGGGTGTTGTTGTTAAAAGGCCAGGATGATCTTTGATCAAATGCTCCTTTACCCATATTGCAGAAGGATATGCTATAAAAGACATCAAAGTCATTCATGAAGTTCAAAGGCCATGTTTATGACTATTGTCCCATTAGATAAAAGTAAAGATTTGATAAAGCATCTGCTTTGTTTCAGATTTCCATATATCTAAAGATTGCACAGAGATGCAAACCTGAATGTTTTCCTCCACTCAACCAGCCTGCTGAATTATAAATATTGTAAATCAGTGGTGCCTTGACTTACGAACTTAATCCGTCCCAGAAGATGTTCGTAAGTCAAAACGTTCGTAAGTCAAATCAGCATTTCCCATAGGAATGCACTGAAAACCGATTAATCCGTTCCAGCTGTTTTTTGTTCTTATGTCGAGGCGCCATTTGTAAGTCAAAGCATTAGTTCCCATAGGAACTAATGCAAAACCGGTTAATCCACCCTCTACCACTAGGGGGAGAATTTTTTTTTTAACCTAAGATGACTTAGGTTAAAAAAAGGGCAGGAAAGGAGGGAGGGAGGGAACGAACACCTTTTAAACAGAACACCTTTAAAACCAAGCAGCTTTAAACCAAACCAAGCACCTTTCAAACCAATTTTTACATTTTAAAATTACAGTACCAGGCAGTACCAGGCAGTCCAAAGTCCATTTCCCATTTTCCCTGCGGTTTTTTTTTTCATAAGTCAAAGCTCCGTTCGCAAGTCAAAGCAAAATTTTGCGAATGGAGCTGTTCGTAAGTCAAAATGTTCGTACATCGGGGCGTTCGTAAGTCAAGGCACCACTGTATAATATATATGAGAGATGTTTATCCAGCTTCCTTTGAGAGTCAGTTATGGAAGCTGTCATTCTCTGCCACACAGAAAGAGATTGTGAATTCATTGTTTAAGAATGTGCTCCCTATCCATGCCTCCTCATAAGTAAGCCTGAGAAAACCTTGTAATGTCTGCCTACTCATGCTCAGAATTGCCTTTCCATTTTCTATTACATATGTTTGTCATGCCAGCTCAGCCTGCTTTGTTCTGGCCCTCTATTTCTTATTTTTTTTATAAGGACAAAAGCAGTGCTCAGGCTGAATATCTCTTTCCAATGAAAAGCAGTGCCTCATTTTCACCTCACCCAAGAGCTCGTGTTGTCAGTCTTACTGCCTTACTTAGGGTCTGTCCACACAGGGGAATGTGGAGTGATCTGGTTCACACTTAAAAGATTCTGATCTTCAGAGTGGTCTATTTCATCTCTCATTTGATAAATCCCTTCTGTTCACACTGATCAATGTTTTTTTCTCCTGTGAGAAGGGGCTCAAGTCTTTGGATTGCCAGTTTACTCACATGTAACATTTGCCTGGTTTACTCATGAGGATGTTTACCCAATTTGCTGTTTGATCTGTTCAACTGTTAGTAAATGAAACATTTTGTTCTTTCTCCAACTAATGTCTCAGAGTAAGTTGTTGAGACTATAAGTGCCAGTTGATGAGGAAAAGGGGTGGTCTAATCTGGAGAATTTGCAGCTATTCTGCTCTGTGAATCCCTGCATTTCTGCTCTGCAGGAATTTAACTAAAATTCAAAACTCTTTCCAACACATACATATTGCCTTCTTTTGAAAATCTAAGTTTCTTTTTGGCCAGGGAAAAAGATAAATACAGAAAAGTGGCCAGCCCCCATCAGAGAACTGGGGTTAAAATATGGTCTATCCACTAGGTGAAGTCAACTGAAGCCAAATTAAAGCTAAATTAGTAGTATTAGTTGGTGGTTTGAATCAGTTGTTTTCTTCATTTTTTCCTGAACTATGGAGGATATCCTGAATAGCCGCCCAGAGTAGTCAAAACGACTAGATGGGCGGGATAAAAATGTAAGAAATAAATAAATAAATAAATAAATAAATAAATAAATAAATAAATAAATAAATAGCCACTATACCCTGAATAACCATCTAAAAGGCAACATGCATTCTTAACATCGGCCAATAGGACTATAAACTGAGTGTATACAGGACAGCTTGAAGAACCACAGCCACTGCTAAGTAGTGTTCTTCAGGCTTTACAAAAATATAATGCCTGTTTATCAGCCAGTTACTTAGGCAACACTCTGAGTCAGAGATCAGTTGCTGAAAGGGAGGATTATGTAAGTGCCTTTTCTCCTATTTGGCAAGATGCCTGGCTGATTTCTTGGTATATAAGTGGATGGTTTTGGTCAGGCTTTGCAGCGTGTCAAGTTTCAAACTCTTTCCTGTTTCTTTCTCCCTGAGACACAACTGAAGAAGCAGACAACCATGTGGCTGTTACTGCTCCTGCTGCTGGTCATTCTTGTGATCTCCAGTTTTGTTTATTTCTCTTTTATCCATGGCTCAGGGAAGAACCCCTTTAGCCAGCTGATTCCGCAGTCCTCCAAACCAATTGTCATGGATTATGAAGCCCGCAAGAAGGTACTCAAAAGAGGTAAGTGAGCGTGTGTGGAAGTGTTGATGAAACCAGCTGGGTTGTAGACTGAGCTGCCACAGACAAAATGAGTTTCTCCTGTGGTTTGGTCCTCACACTTAGCTTGATAAGCCACAGCACTCTGTCACTGATGTACCTACAAAGAAAAAGAAAAAAATCTTACTGCCGTTCACTGGAGGAAATAGGCTGTCTGTTGATGATGCTATGTTAAATCTATAGTACCATAAGTATGAGCCACAGAAATAACTGGGGAACTTGCTAATTCTGGCAGAAGCAACAGTATTCTGGTAGAAGTACATCACTGTTGTCTCTTTGCTGCCCAATGAAAGTTACTCCTTTTGGCTACAACTGGCAATGCTGGTTAACAGATTCTAGGAGTTACATTCCCCAAAAGGTCTGGTTTGTACATATAGTTGTCTTCACCTCCCTGAATTTCTCAACTGATTCCCTATTGCTTTTCTTGCAAGCACCTTGAGTCAGGGACTCCCCTCTTCAATGCTGCCAAACACTATGCACCACACTGTTGACAGTGATAGCAACAACACAATGTTTTTCCAGAAAGGCAAAGAAAGTCTAATAAAGGTCCAGTTGTGAGCAGATGGAGCCTTTTCCACACATAACCACACATAACAGGGAAAAGCCCCACACCTGTATCGTTGCCCTGCTTAAATGTTTTGATCTAATATCTTTGAGATGGTTCTTGACTTGCTTTCATTTGCATCGCTATTGGGTGCACATGTGGCACAAACTCTCCACTTAAGAGCTGCCAATTTAACTAAATAAATGTGATGTGATTTTATAAAGAAGAAGAAAAGGTTAATGGACAACTATGATAGTAGCAATTCATAGAGGTACAGATTTGTGGTTTTTGACTTCAATTCCCAGAATTCCCCCAGGCAACAATTCTGGGAGATGTAGTCCAAAAACTCAAATCCACTTATCTCTAGATCTTAGTGTATAGATTCTGGACTACAGTTCTCAGAATCCCTGATTATGGGCCATGCTGGATCAGGGTTCTGGGAAGCGACATCTAAAACATCTAGAGCAGTGGTTCCCAACCTTGGGTAACCCAGGTGTTCTTGAACTGCAACTCCCAGAAACCCCGGCCAGCACAGCTGATGGTGAAAGCTTCTGGGAACTGCAGTCCAAGAACACCTGGGTTACCCAAGGTTGGGAACTGATCTAGAGAACCAAAGAAAGAGAACCACTGGTTTATGACACTGCAGCAAAGCTGGACTTTGTAATCAGTGCATTTGTATAGCAAAAGGCTAGAGAAGCATTTGTTAATTTTTAAAAAAATGCAAATGATGTTCATTCCCTTTTGTGTCTTGTTCTGTTCACACGTGTTACCATTAGCTTGGTATGTATTGTGTCTCAAAAGCTGGAAGTAGTATTGGTTGCTCTGCAGTTTTTAAATCCATTGGCACTCCTTCCTGTCACCCCATCCCACAGGGGCCAGTGAGCAACAAGTATGTTTGTTTGCTAAATTTGTTCCAAGGGTCACAATCTGATTTATGGGTCTGTGAGCAGCAGGACATTTTCTCTACTTGACTCTGAATGTGCAGATTGTACAATGAGCCCCGCCTCATTGGGTCAGACAGTTTTTCTGGGTCATTTGTATTAAGGTTTAAAAGACACACTAAAGAAAATGCACATCCTCTGTTACTACAATGTTTTCCCTCCAGGTATGCAGTGTTTCCAAGCTCTGCTTGGGTGACTAGTTGTGATGAGAGCTGCCATCTAAGAACATCTGGAATCTGAAGGGTTGCAAGTTGCTCACCCTGATTCGGTTTGAGCCTATTTTATGTTTTTATTTTATTAGATTTCTACCCCGCCCCTCTAGACCAAAGGTTAGTTTTGTTTAGGAGTAATTAACTGACGTCTCACTGATTTCAGGCAGCTCCCTCTAATATCCCAGTGACTGTTGCAAAGCAGAAAAATCTCTGGACTTGGAAACTGCATATGAGTATTATTCCTGTAAGACACGGTGCCTTTCAGAGTTTCACAGCAGACAGTTTTTCACCAGCTCTAGTTTCCACCATCAATTCATTTCTCCTTTCTGAATGTGGCACCTGCTGAAATTTTACCTTTGATGTGGTTGTAAAAGGAACTGTGTGTCTTTCAAAAGGAGAGCTAAGCTGCACTAAAATCAAAACTGTTGGGAAGACTCTTCCTTGCAAACGGTGACAGTAATTTGTTCTTTTTCAAACCTCTCTTCCTCTGCCCAGGGACAGTATTGCTATACTGTAAGCCTTAAGAGGTCCCTCATGATTGTCTCTTCAAGCAGTAACAGGCCAAAGAGTGGAGAAAAGCAAAGCCAGCAAAATCAGAGCAAAAAACCCACAAAAAAACAACAACCCATGAGTGCTGTTTGAACAAAGAGACAATTCCCCACCAAACGTCTCTGGGCTAAGCCTTATGTCGTGTAGTCACGACTTTTAATTCAATTTCATTCATGCCAAATCCAGTGCAAACTGGGGGTACATGGCCAATGTAGCCGCCCTTATGTATATTCAGAGGTAATCCTACAATGGAGTTAGACTATTGTGGGGGCTTTTAATGCAAGCCATTTAGAATGGCCAAAATTTTCTGTTAAAGTGGTTAGGACTGAAAGTTTGGATTTCTTTCTTTCTTTCTTTCTTTCTTTCTTTCTTTCTTTCTTTCTTTCTTTCTTTCTTTCTTTCTTTCTTTCTTTCTTTCTTTCTTTCTTTCTTTCTTTCGTAGCAGATTAACCATGCAGTTCTTGGCATTTTAGGCTACAGTTTCCTGTGCCTGCTTGGAGTCCTTTCTAGGTTTGATATGGAATTGGATTCGTCCCACGTAACAGCTCCGATTAAGGTCTTTGGTTCTCCTCAGGTTTCTCCGCAGATAAAGTGCCGCCCAACCTCGATGCAATCGTCATTGGAAGTGGCATGGGAGGTCTGTCCGTGGCCGTGGTCATGGCAAAAGCTGGCAAACGGGTTCTGGTGTTGGAGCAGCACACCCAGGCTGGAGGTTGCTGTCACACTTTTCAGGAGAAGGGCTTTGAATTTGATGTCGGTAAGAGTTAACACTGATCTGGAATGCCTCACTGTTTGAAGAGGAGATCCCAGCCAGCTGTCTGGCTACATTCATTCAGAGCAGTTTTTGGGGTTGCTCTCTCTCTCTCTCTCTCTCTCTCTCTCTCTCTCTCTCTCTCTCTCTCTCTCTCTCTCTCTCTCTCTCTCTCTCTCTCTCTCTCTCTCACTCACACACACACACACACACACACACACACACACACATTGTCAGTTTCTGTTTCTTTCTATATTCATCTTTTTATATTCTCAAATTCTTTCCAATCAGAATATGAGAAAATGTGCCAATGTTGGTAATTTCTTACTGGAAACAAAGTCTTTGCTAGAATTAGAAGCTCAGGGGATTACGTCATTGGTGTAGCAGTTAATTGAAACATGGCTAGTCATCATGACTATCCCCATAAACATGCCCCACAGGGGAGTCCAAAAACTCAAGTAACTGTGTAAATTCATGGCTTCAAAATTGTAGCTCAGTTTATCACTATCAAGAGCAGTGTATTTGTGAAGGCAGTAGCAGCTCAAATCCATGCTTTTACAGAATACTTTGCATTATAAATGAATTCCCCATGCTCTCAGCTACCATGAAATTGCAGCCAAGCTGAGAGAGTACAGAGAAGTCTGATGGAATTGGCAGATGATATGGATGATATAATCACCCCTGCTAATCAAGAGGTCTTGGTGCTTCAGTGCTGCAGATTTTGGTTCCACTATATCACTGAGTTAAAGCACTGAGTTAACACATGGCCTGAAGCATCTTATGCAAAAGGACATGAAGTTTTGGCAAATGTAGAAAGAGGCCACACCCTAGAAGGCTAGAGTTAATGTAGTCAACTTCTTGTGCCAACTCCAAAATGGTCCTTACTTTTTTCTTACTCTTGTTCATCATCCTTGTTAGGTATCCATTATATTGGGGAAATGCACAAGCATGGCATTATGCGAATGATCATAGACCAGCTCACTGATGGGCACCTTGACTGGGTTCGGCTGGAGGAACCCTATGATATTATATCCCTTGGGGAGAAGGAATACAAACTCTACTCGGAGAAAGCCTTTGTGGAGGAGTTGGAGAAGCAGTTCCCAGAGGAGAAGAAGGCCATCAGAGAGTACATGAGACTTTCTTCGGTGAGAGAGAATGCTGGATAGCTATTTTGAAAGGCAGAACTCAACTGCATGCTCTTTGTTGAGGGCACACACATACACATAGATTGTTTAGTTGCTCATGCAAATGGAGTTGCTCATGCAAATAGAGACTCATGCAAATGAATGAGAACAGCATGTGCCATGAATTGGATCCAACACACAGAGTTGAAAGAGACCTGATTCTTCATGATAGTTGTATTTATAGACCGCACTTTACGTTTTATTGGCAGTTACAGTAACAAAGTGTCCCTGAATGTTGGTCATGTCATTTTCCTTGGACCTACTTAATGCAATGAATTTGAATCTGCAGTGCTTGCTTTCTGAGAGAACTAGAGTCTCCTCAGCAAACAGATTTACAGGCAGTCTCAGTTCAGCTGAGCGTGCAGCCATTTTTTTTACCAAGCTTTCTCATTCTCTCACTTGCAGATTACATTGAAGCACATGCCTTTGCTTATTTTCCTGAAAATGATTCCCATGTGGCTTTCAAAATTCCTCGTCCGATCGGGCCTCGTTCACTGGGTTTCGCCTATTTTCAGGTTGACTTCTACCAGCCAAACCAAAATTGTAGAGCAGCTGACCGCCAACAAAGATCTGCAAGCCGTCTTCAGTTATTTCTTCTATGGTGAGGAAAAGGTTGTGGGGGGCGGGGCGGAGGGAGGAAGCAACCTTGTCTGCTCTCCTTGTTTCCTCAACAAGCCAGGTTTCACCAGCATTCCTGTTGTTCTCTGTCTCTCATTGAACCACTGCCCTCCATGAAGGGTTTTACCTCAATTCATCATTAATGGAAGTGAAACATCGTCGCAGGGGTCATAGCTCAGGGGTAGAGCATATGCTTCATATGCAGAAGGTTCTAAGTTCTATTTGTGATCCCTGTAGGATGACCAGGAAAAACTTTTGCCCTGATGCTGGAGAAGCACAGGTAGTTAAGAATATGGGACAAGAAGCATGACTGAGCCTATTATTCACACCTGAGTTCTAACCAGCCAGTTGGTGATAAATTGCATTTTTCATCAAAACCCAAAATATCAGGAGCTGCAACAAAATGTTGCAGTGTGAAATACTGGTGGTTTCCAGGCATTTCATTTCCCTTTAGTTTTCTGTAACAAGTACCCTCCAAAGGTATTTATCCATGGCTGTAAGCTCACCACACGATCAGGTACACTCTAATAACATAATTACCTCAAATTCCTACATCCCCAACTGCATCATCTTCACTGTCTTTCTCTAATAGGAGTCTGCTAGCTAGATGATGAATGAAATAAATTCTGCCCAGAAACCTATGCTTAGGATGGAACCTAGGTAATTGGAGAAACGGTTGACCTGTTGTGACCCCTACTGTCTATAAACTGAATGACCTAATTTTTAGAGCTGCTGTTAAACCAGAGAGATTAACAGACTGAAGACCCTAATCCTGGTGTTTCTCTTCGTTCACATTGCCAGGATCTATAGACCTTAGCCCCAATAAATAAATAAATAAAAACAGAAACAAAATGGTGTCCCTCTTAAAGATCAACCAATTTAATTCAATGTGAGCTCTTGTAGGTTATAATCCACTACTTCAGACACAATTAAATAGAGCCAGTTATGTACAGTACTTTACCAGGAGTGGGCAGCTCATGGCCTTCCAGTTATTGTTGGGCTGTAACTCCCACCATTCATCTTCAGCTGATGGGAGCAATCTAGTTGTGTCAACCATCAGTACCAATCTTTCTGCCTTTCCATCTCTTGCCCTTCCTCCCTGCTGACACATTCCCAGGAGTTCCTCCCAAAGATTCCAGTTTCCTCATGACAAGCCTGCTAGTCCGTCATTATCAACATGGCTCATGGTACCCGAAAGGGGGCCCCAGTGAGATCCCTTTCCAAATGATCCCCATCATCGAGCGATCTGGAGGTGCCGTGCTCATGAGGGCCCACGTGAATGAGATCTTGGTCTCGGAGAGCGGTGCTGCTATAGGTGAGTCTCTGAAAGGATTTTGAAGTGGCTTCTTTCTAGGGATGGGGGAAACCTGAAAGTTTTGCTTTCCCCCAAATTCAGATTTTTTAAAAAAAAATTCAAATTCTTCCCTTTCTGCATATGGGGAAAAAATCATGAAATTCTTCACATAGAAATGAAAATAAAATTCTTCTCCATTACCAATGGCAAATCCAACTGGTGTAATTATTTGCAGCATGAAGAGGAGGATTGTGTTGCATTACCTGGCTTCTAGTCAGAAAAAGAGGTGGCAACTATGTTATCTAGCAGTAACATGGTTCAACCATGTTATCCAACCATAACATGACCGAATATATTCAAAGCTAGATGCTCAAAAATTAAGCACTCAAGCCTCCGGGCCTGGATAGGTGAATCTATTAGTTACAGTTTCTCCCATATTTCAATCTCAAGACTTTTCTACCCCAGATACAATGGAAGTACCAATTTTTGGAAAGTTTATGTAAAAAATAAACTGAAACAAACATTTCCCTCATCCTTCCTCCTCTTACATTGGACAGTTCTCCTAGCATTAGAAAATGACCACACTTGTGGAGTTCCCTGTTTGTTTTTGACAAGTATGTGTAAACTGGAGTCCACAAACAAGATATAAGGAATTAGCAATTTGCGGCAGAAGAGAAGGAAAATCCTTGAGAAGAAAAGTTAGGAAGGCCACAGTATTTAAGACAAAGGCTACTCAATTCAGGCTACCAGTTGGATTCCCAGCTAAAAGGAAGGTTGGGTTAGAAGCCAATTAGGGAACACAGAAGAAACCTATATCACTTTCCAGACCTTGTCAAATGGTTGGCTGATTGTCACATTTCTTCCATGATCAATGGAGTCCTGAGTAATGGTCTCATAGCAACCTAGATAAAACATACCAAATCAGTATGCAACATTCTCCTTAACAGTAATCTTTTCTAGGGGTGAGCGTAGAGAAGAAACATGGTGGCGATGTAAAAGTTTATGCTCCTGTGGTGATCTCAGATGCTGGCCTGTTCAATACCTTTGGGAAGCTGCTGCCTCCTCAGATCAGAAGCAAACCAGGTAAATCAAACACTGTTCTCTGTCCCAGTGAAGTCCACCAGCCCTTAAGTCACATGGACCCAAAATGTTTCTGGGAAGCCTCTAGTGTAGTTCTGCTTCCAAAGTGAACCAGGACTGGATCTATTCAATATGAAGAAGGAAGATTACCTAGACTCTACCACTGCCACCCCTTCCAGGTATGCTCCTGCCTACTGTGGCATTTCCTCTCAAAAGCTGATGAAGTTCTCAACTAGGCATAGGACTTTGGGGTCCCTGCCCACTATGACTACCAACATTAATCAGGAATTACCCCAGAAATTCTGGTAGCTTTAGCCAAAAAATACAAGAGCTCAGAAGCGTTTCAGTATACACACATGTGCCTTGGCAATTTTCTTTCTGCAGCAACAGCCTTTAAACATGAACAACAAGGAAATAGATGGAAGAGACTAAGCTCTTTTGAAACTACAAGGCATGAGGGGACTGGTAGTCTTTCTGTCCATTAGGCTGTGTGGAGGATACCTTTCAAAAACTACTAGCTCTGATGCCTTCCCCCAGATTAGATTATTGCAATACATTTTATGCAGGATTGCACTTGAAGATTGTGTTGAAACTGCAGCTGGTGTAAAATACAGCAACTAGAATGCTTTTCAATACAGTGGTGCCTCGCTAGACGATTGCCTCGCAGGACGAGGAAATCGCTAGATGATGCCTTTTTGCGATCGCTACTGCGCTTCGCAAAACGATGGTCTCCTATGGGGAATTTTCGCTAGACGATGAGGTTTCCCCATAGGAATGTGCCGACTAGTGGTCAAAAGCTGTCAGTGCATTCCGACAGGGACCTGCGCTCGCTAGACGATGTTTCCCTATGGGAGATTTTCGCAAGACGACTGAGTTTTCCCTTGGAACGCATTGAAGAGATTTCAATGCATTCCAATGGGGAAACGTGCTTCGCTAGACGATGTTTTCGCAAGACAGCGATCTTCGCGGAACAGATTAACATCGTCTAGCGAGGCACCACTGTATTTGTTAGTTAGTTAGATGTTGCACCAGTCTTGTTTTGATTTGTTTCAGCACCTAATTCAAGGGGTTTGTCATTACTTGTAAAGCCCAAAATAGTCTGGCATCAGGACCACCCCTTCACATGTGACCCTGTTCATGGCATTAATTCATTAGTGGAAGTCTTGTTCTGGTTTCCTCTTCAGCAAAGGAAGGTGCAGTTCGGGGTAACACACAAAAGGGCCTGCTTAGTGGCAGCACCCTGTGGAATTCTCTCTCAAGAGAGGTTTAACCAGTCCTCTCTTTTTTTGGTGGTTTTTAGGTAGGTAGTCAAGACCAGCTATTTTGGCAGGCTTTTAGTGATTTTTTAAAAAATTAAGTTAAATTACCTATTGTTTTTATCATCCTTGTTTTAGCAGACTATTTTATTTTTGCTTGTAACACAATTTTGATGTTTTTGTTGCCAACTGTGTTAGAAGCTCTAACATGGGACTGAAAAGTGGTAGTGTTGCATGGCAGTTAGAGTGCTAGACTAGGACGTATGAGACCTGGATTCAAATTGCTGCTTGGCTGCGAAGCTTACATGATAAACTTTCAGTCTGGCCTCCATCAGAGGGTTGTTGGGTGGATTCAGTAGTGAAGAAGGGAGCCATGTGTGCTGCCTTGATCTCATTGGAAGGAAAGTGGAATGTAAATGTGATTTTAAAAACATAAATAAATGATTTGAGGACTACCATATCCTGTTTGCATCAAAGCAGAGAGCATATGGGTAAGTGGATGGGAGAGGAGTTATAAATTTGTTATTCTGTGGATTTGTGAACCTTTTTGCTCATCTCCTTCTGTAATTTATGCAGCGATCCAGTCTCAACTTAACTTGGTCAACCACAGCATGGGTTCATTCTTAGTCTTTGTGGGCCTTCGAGGGACCAAAGAAGAGCTTGGTATCAAGTCATGCAACTACTGGCTTTACCCACATAATGATCTGAACGGCATGTAAGTAGGGTCTTCCCCAAAACCTAGTTCTAAAACATGTATTTCTTCAGTACACATAAAGGTGAGGAAGTGCAACTTTGGTCTAAATACAAGTTGAGGAATCCCATTACTTCACAGGTCTTGAACAAAAGCATCACGCCCTTGTAGAAATGGCAAAGTTTAACAGTGGTATGCATTTGTTAATTAGGTGTTTAGGGGGAAATGGAGAATAGCTTGAAGTGAATGAAAATAGAAGAATAGAAACTGGAAGGAGACCTTCCATCCCTCTACAGATTCCATTAAATCTACATTCCACTAAATCTTTGGGATAAGGATGGGGAACTATTTTTCTGCTGAGGTCCACATTCCCTCAGGGATGTGTCAATGGTCATATGCTGACAAGTAGAGACCCTCTGTGCTGGCAGTGAGCAGAGCCTGGGCCAAAATCAGGAGGTGATGTAAGCAGGGTTTGAAACTAGGTCAAGGTCTCTGTTCAGCCATTGGAAGGCAGGCTGCCCACCACTGCTTTAGAACCTATTCTTATGGCCTTGCCGGAAAGAGTTCTTCAGAAGTGGGACCAACTCAAGGGCAAAGCGAGAGGTGATAAATCTCATTTATCTTTGCAGTGGTTTGGGGGTAGTGAATATGTGCCTAATGTACAGCCACATTAAACTTTGTACACTCAGTAGCTAACCACATGGAACAGCTACTACATGTTTTGCCTTATATACCTGGTTCTATAAGACCTACAGACATTTGGGAGGGAGGGAGGCAGGCAGGCAGGCAGGAAGGGATTGCTATCTTCTCATCTCACTAAGTAGAGAGAAAATTCTGCAGGTAAGCAGAACTGGAGGGGGAGAAATCTTGATTTTTGTGTGTAAAGTGTCTTGGTGCCAGCTGGGCACCCACCTTCACCCATTCCCAGCTGGCACCAAGGCTCCCTGGTTCAATACAAAGAGGTTTGTACATGCATTGCACTTCTGTGCACCAAAAAGGCAGGAATGGGGTGAGTGGACTACCAGGTACTTACATGTGCTCCCATCATACCATTTGCAACAAAGCAGGAAGTAGGGTGCCATTGTCACAATTTGTAAGTAGTTTGTTGCACGAATCCTAGCAGCAAGGGTGCACGTCCTGGGGGGGAGGGGAAATTCTTGAGTGTGGTGTGGGCAAGGACTTTCTACAAGCTGCAGTAGTAGCACAGAGTCCAGAAAAGCTCCGTCTCAGTCATAAGTATTGTGAGAAGTGAGTGGCTTTGGTGACACAGAACTGCCAGAGGAACGTTGGCAGAAGCTACTGATGGGTTTAGCGCTGACCCATTTATACGTATACCCCATGTTCCATGATAGCTGCCACTTTTTTCACAGGAAATTCCAATTTCTCTTTTCTTCATGTGCAGAGCCACAAAATACATGGATCTACCCAAAGAGAAGGTGAGCACACACCTCCCTATGGTGTACATCACATTCCCCTCAGCCAAGGATCCCACCTATGAAGAACGGTATCCAGGTATCTTTTTTTTAACATTTGGAGAGGAAGGGTTTGGAAAAAAAAATCTCCACACTATTATGTCTGGCATTTAAAATAAATAAACGTCATCATCTATGTGCCACTTCAGAAGAGAAGGGCTTGATAGGTCCCTGTTGCAAGAGGATCATAAACTAAAAAATCAACCCAGGGAATTGGCAAAAGAAGGAGAAGGAAACAGATAAGCAAACAAAGGATGTTTAACTATTTCATCATAAGCTAGTAGGCATCCTTCAGTCTCAAAAGACTATGGTAACGTGCTCTGAATAGAGGTCTTGGAACAGTGTCTAGTGTGGCTGAGGAGGCCAATTCAAGAGTGACAATCCCTTCCTAAGCTATAAATTGGCTTCATTATAACAGCAATTTTCAAGGATTTTGTTGAGTCATTAGCAAACTGACTTCATTAGCACTTCCTGGGATAACGTGGCTCAGAGAAGCAAAGTAATGTTCAATTCTTTGCACGTCTCAGAATTAGTCAATATAGTTCTTGGCACAAAATATCCAGACAAATGGATTTAATGATGCATATTATACATTGAAAAACATGCCACACCATGCAGTTTCTGTTAACAGACGAACAAAAATACCTAATTTGTTCAGTGATACAAAAACACACATTTTGTGAAAACATTTGATCATAGTGCCAATTTCTTTATTTGTGTGTTTTATTTAAATCCAGTTGATGGGGAAATGGAAGGAAATACCTAAAAGTAAAAAACAGACAGGTCTGACACTGATAGGAAATAGATCTAGCCACTCCTACTTGTAACAGGATATTGTGATGACAAGAAATGTATTGCTATATTTTATGAATTCTCGATTTACCTGCAGGTCACTCTTGCATGGCTCTTATCTCCATGGCTCACTTCAAGTGGTTTGAGGAATGGTCTGAAGGCCGTGTGAGGAACAGAGGGGCTGACTATGATGCCTTCAAGATGGAGATTGCCCAGCAGCTGCTAGACATGGCTCTGGCAAAGTTCCCCCAGCTGAGTGACAAGGTAAAGGTCTCCGCAAGTGCCCTTTTCGAAGAAGCTGGGCACAAATCGTTACACTGAAGTCTTACCCTTTTTCTGGGTGGTGAAGAGTGTTTCAACGGATTTCTCCAGGAGAAAGTCCACTGTTCCTTAGGGGAGCAGGGAGCTTGTGAAGGCTCCATTTGATCTCAGGTAAGAGGGAGAGGAACCATTTCCTTTCGTAGGACACAGGCAGGGTATCTCAGGAAACTGTTTTTCAGAAAATTGTTTCCCAAAATGAGCAAATGAGTGGATGCTTCCAGGAAGCCTGCAAGCAAGCCATGAAGGAAAGAGGCCTCTCTTGCAGTTTCTGTCCAGCACCTGATATTCAAAAGCATCTGCTTTATCTTTAGAAATTGTCCTTAAGAACAAACTTTGTCTTATCTGGAAAAAACTAGTTTTATTATTGCCTGCTTTTTATATCTTCCTGATACTTCTAGATAGAATTTATGGAAGCTGCTTCCCCTCTCAGCAACCAATACTATCTAGCTGCCCCTGTGGGTGAAATGTATGGAGCTGAGCATGATTTGTGCCGCTTTGATCCACTGGTTATGGCTGCCATGAGACCCAAGACTCCCGTTCAGAATCTCTACTTAACAGGTCAGTGCCTTTTTCATCCCCTACATGCTTTAAACAGATAAAGGGGAACACAGCCTGGAAATAACTAGTGAAAACTAGCAAGTTACTTCTAATTATTTATTTTCTTTCAGTAACAGAGTTATAAGTATGTGCTAGAGATGGTATGGTTCAGTGGGTATGCAGTATTTAACTGTCAAGTCAGAAGTCTGAATCCCTGCTGGGTTTGCTAAGAAAGGACCAGATCACTTGGAGAATACATGGCTAGTGGGAGTACATGCCTCACCATCTGTGGAGCCTTAGGCAATCTGCACAGTCCCAAAAAGAGAGTAAACCGTTTCTGAGAAACTTTTGAGGGTGGCCCTAAGTTGGAAATGATGGCACATAATTACAGTTACAGCCTTCTTTGGGCAATCAAATGGGTAACTAAACTAATCATGAAAATCAGGTTTCAGAATACTGTGGAGAGCCTCTATATTCAGGAGATGGTGCTTCCAAGTTGTCACTTTCACCTCAGGAGAACACTGGTGGAGGGGCAGAGCTAGTACTGTACACTGTTTTCCTCTTGTCTTTAGTTAACTTTTAGACGAAATGCCTGAATAGGGCTACAGTTATATTACAACTGTAATGTGTAGGTAGCTGCTTCTTTTATGGTGTAACTGTAACGGTGTTCATTACTTTTTTCAGTAATGTCACAGTCCAAGCATGGCCTTGCGCTGTGCCTCTTGCTCTTTTGTGCGTATTGACAGGGGAAAGAAAAGGAGGAGGAAGGAAGTCCATTTTGTTTCATTCAGTTGTTTATTTGTTTTTGTTTTTTTGTAAATTGACAAGAAGGAATTTTTACTTCCTTTTGAGAATAGGGAAAGCAAAGAGTTACTTTTCTATAATTATAATTTTAATGATGACTTTTTTTTCAAACAATAATGGGGACAATTAATCACTTTTTAAATATAGCTTTGGGGATGAACAGGTAAAGAGGAGTCCGTGTTCAGGTTCCTGCCTCACGTGAGTTAATCTTTCATTGTGAACTGCCCAGGAGTCAAGGAATATTAGACTTCAAAATGCCTCAGTAAACTGAAACTAGCATCTGTGTGAATACACCCTGCGACTTTCTCTGAGGTATATCTTTTCATCTCCACAATCTAGGACAAGATATCGTCACTTGTGGCCTTGCAGGCGCTCTGAATGGAGGGTTGCTTTGTGCCTCAGCTGTGCTTGGACGCAACGTTTACATAGACATTGTGAAACTGAAGATGAAACTGAACAAACTGAACCACAAGAAAGATGCTTAGTTCATCTCAGCTGGAGCTACACTAACAAAAACCAAGCTATTACACCTTGGTCCTAGGTGCACAAGGCCTATCTAGTCCAGGGTCTTGCTTCTCCCAGTGGATAACTGGATGCCTCTGGGAAGCCCATCAACAGGCCTCGAGGAAACAGCTGTGTTTCATTTGGTAACGGAAAGCATTCTGCCTCTCTATCATGGAGGTAATATATGGGCATAATGATTAGAAGCCATTGTGCTCCATGAATTTGTCTTATTTCCTTTGAAAACCATTGGTTGCCATCTTGGTATTGGCTAGAGCTTAACCATGTGTCTCATGGAGAAATAAACACTTCATTTCGTATACAGTGTTTCTTGTTCTTTTCTGTTGGGAATAGGTAGAGGGGTCATTATGTTTTGTTTTATACATTTTAAGAAAAGGAAATAGATTACATAATTGGTAGCAGGAGATGGAGAAGCTGAATCCTCTCTGCCAAAATTAGACCAGGAGCAGATTGTGGTGCTGATCATGAACTGTTAATATTGAATTATTTAAAAAACCTCCAGTTGATGAATGTGGAATATTGTGCTTCTGTATCCAGAATTCAAAACACCAGGAGATGGCCCGATAGTGCTGCACAGTACCATTCCCACATTGCCAGCAGGAAAAAAAGATCCCAGGCTTTACATAAGAAAGGGCAGCTTGAATGTTGACAACACCAAAGGCAGCAGTCAAGATGGTCTCAATATACCCTCTTGTACTCACTACCATTTACGAAGTGATGCTACGCAAGGGAAAATCCCAGAAACGAACTCTTTTTTTCTTCAGTTAACTACTTCTCACCCAAACACAAAGCAATTGTCAGAGCTGTTTTTCAACAAGTATGAATGGTAGTGAACACAAGAGAATATCCTGTAGACCATTTTGACTGCTGCAATTGATGTCAACATTCAGGCTGCCCTTTGTTAGGTAAAGCTTAACATCCTTTTTCCTCCAGGTGCTGAAGGCAGCACCCATGGTACAGACAACAACCCTGGGAAGTAGGTCACGTGGGGAGACCTCTCATTTACAACTGTACGGGCAAAGTTATCTAGTGCTCTTCGCAGGAGAGATCAATTCACAACTTCAGAACCAAAGTCAGCTAGTGGCTTTCATAGGGCCAAGAAGAGAAGTGCTAAGCTGAAGGCCAGCCAGTGAATCAGTTGGAGAAATGTGATGCCACCTCTATTGAAAAGAGTGTTCCTTTCTCGA
Organism: Intellagama lesueurii; assembly: GCA_037013535.1. Lineage (NCBI taxonomy): Eukaryota > Metazoa > Chordata > Lepidosauria > Squamata > Agamidae > Intellagama > Intellagama lesueurii. The sequence goes on from JBAJHW010000006.1 coordinate 26,404,472, forward strand.
TAATTTTTTTTAAATGGATAAAAAGCATATATAGCAAGCAAAATGCAAGAATAATAGTAAACGGAGAGAAAACTAATCAATGTCAGATTTCTAAAAGAACACGCCAAGGATGTCCACTCTCACCCCTGTTGTTCATAACAACATTGGAGGTACTACTAAGGAAAATAAGAAAAGAGGAACAAATTAAAGGTTTAAAAATTGAGAAGCAACACTTTAAAGTAAGAGCCTTTGCAGATGACATGGTAATCTTTCTGGAAGACCCATCATGTAGTATTACGAAACTTAAAGAAATAATCAATGACTTTGGAGAACGAGCAGGTTTAATTATAAATGAAGGAAAAACTAATATATTGACAAAAAATATGACAGGAAAAGAAGAGAAAGAATTAGAAATTAAGACAGGTTATAAAGTAGTGAATAAAGTAAGATACCTGGGTATAACAATAACTAAAAAGACAAAGGACTTATTTGAACAAAATTATGAGAAGAAAGGGAAAGAAATTAAGAAAAATTTAGAGAGATGGAAACACTTAAAAATCTCATTGATGGGCAGAATAGCAATCATCAAAATGATGGTATTACCTATATTCGTATTCCTATTTCAGAATATCCCGGTAATAATAAATAACGAACCATTTCATTTGTGGAGAAAACAACTCTCAAATTTTATTTGGCAGGGGAGAAAACCAAGAATAAAATCGAAATACTTGCAAGACGACAAGAAGAGAGGAGGATGGGGTCTCCCAAACCTCCAATTATATTATGAGGCGGCAGCACTACAATGGTTAAGAGAGTGGATAAGACTGGAGGATGAAAAAATATTAATACTAGAAAGCAAAGATTTAAAATATGGACTTCATGCATACTTATGGTATGGAAAAAAGAAAGTGAACAAAGCTTTTGATAATAATATAATACGAAAAGCATTAATAAGAGTATGGGAGAAATATAAAGGGTAATTTTATCATGGGATTGCAATGTGGATGTCCCCCCATGAAGCTTTCACAAAGGAAGTTGACATAAAGAATGATAAATGGTTAACATATGAAGATCTACTCATAGAGGAAGATGATGGACAACTAAGATTAAGAACAAGACAAGAAATGAATCAAGTAGGAATAATATGCCAGTGGTTTCCACACAGACAGCTATCAGAAAGAATGAAAATAGATAATAAATTAATTGGATTGGTTAAAGAACCTATGGAACTAGACAAGATAATATGGGGAAAAGAAAATCATCAAATCGCAAAGTTGTATAAACTATTATTGGAAAGAAATATGGAACAGGAAGTAATTAAAGAAAATATGATAAAATGGATGCAGGAATTAGGTAGAACAATTCAGATAGAGGATTGGTTTAGAGCATGGAATGATAACCAAAAACTATTAATAAGTACAGATTTGAAAGAAAATTATATGAAAATATTATATAGATGGTATATGACACCAGAGAAACTGGCAAAGGTGAAGAAAAATGAGAAAGTTAAATGTTGGAGATGTAAGACAATAAAAGGAACACTATATCATATGTGGTGGGGTTGTAAATTTATTAGGAAATTTTGGAAAGAAATAGAAAAAATAATCACCATAGATTTAAAAATAAAAATGGAGATGAAACCTGAAACTTATTTGTTCAATATGGTAAAGTTAAACTCAAGACAAGAGACAAAAATTTGTTTATACATATTAGGCGCAGCCAGAATTAAAGCGGCAAAACAATGGAAAGACAAGGAGGAACCTTCGGTGGAGGATTGTTTAATAAAATTACAAGAACCAATATTAATGGACAAACTAACAGACTCATTGAAAGGAAAGAGTAGAACGGAGCACGAATCTCAATGGGGGAAAATAAAGAATTATCTCAGAGAGAAATGGAAGAAAGATTCCAAACCTGTACCAAGTGACTTAGGCTTAAATTAGAAGCAGAACTGCTCTCAACAGAAGTAAAAACAAAGTAAAGCAGATTGTTAATATGGATGTAAAATAAGAATTAAGAAAGGTATTATTAAGATTGCGAAGAAAATAAATGTCTGGTGGAAAATAAGGAAGTAAAAATGTTAAAGACTTGCTGTTTTGCGAAAGAGATAATAGAAAGTTATTTTGGTTATGTGCTAATATTGTGATAATTATTTACTTATTTTTATAATTTCTTTTTTAAATGCAATAAAGATTAAAAGTTTAAAAAAAAGAAAAGAAAAGAGTGTTCCTTTCTCCCTTGCCACATGTTTCATGCCTCATATTAGAGATTACACTCAAGCCCTCATTCTAGGCACCCTTCTACCCCTTCCCAACCACCCCATGGAACACTGGTCCAACCATTAGGTAACAGGGCAGTTTGTTCAGGAGACTTGGATATCACCAGCAGGTAGGGTGAACAGTCTTTCACTGCTTTGCACTGTATCTCTGACAGAGTAAAGCAGAAGAAGAGTTCTAAAAGAATCCTAGTGCCAAAATATAATTTAAACAAATTTCTGATTAATTTAAAGTCCACATAAGAACAGATTTGCGCTACTAAGCTCAATTAATCATGAACCAGAACTGTGGATTGAAACCAGAGATATTATTAGGAAAGAATGCACTTGTTCATGCATTGGTAATCTCAAGAAAAAATTACTTTAGTGCTCTGTATGTGGTTACTTTTGAAGGCAACGTGGAAGTTGTAGTAGGTGCAGAAGGCAGCTGCCAGATTGATTGCAGGAGTTTCTAAATATGATTGTATTTTCCCAGTTCTGACAAGACTGCATGGGCTTTCTGTCTGCTTCTTTGCCAGATTCAAAGTGCTAACTCTAACTTACAAAGCTGTAAATGGGTTGGGACCTTGTTACTTGTCAGAGCATCTCTCCCTAAGATCTACTACCCAGGCCACCCGATCATCCCGGGCTGTATTGTTACAGGTGGCCACCTTGTGAGCCCTGTACCCACTACACCTCTCAAGGCATGTTTGGTACTCTTCTTCCTTGTTTTTTCTCAGTCAATGAGAGTGGTTAGGCCATGTCAGCCCTGTCCAGACTGGCCATTTTGGGAACACGGTGGATCGAGCTAAAAAGGGTGTGTTGAGCTGTGGGGAGAGGATGTGCCATTTGCAGTGCTCCTCCTTCCCCCACAACAAATGAAGGCTAAACAAAGAGCTTTTTTGCATCTCAATGAATTGTGCCAAGAAGATTGCATGCCCTAGCTTGTGCCAAAAAGATGTGGGTCAGCTCTTAAAAGGGAACGATGGATTGTTCTAAGTAGAAACACAAGCAGGCAAGGTCTTTTTTTTTCTTCCCATGCCAAAGGGTGCCATCAGGGTTCCATATATCATAACTACATGCCAGTGTAGGCAGGCTCTGCTTTCTCTGACTGCTTCCCTTTTCCATGTGGAGAACATCAGAAAAAACTTTTTTTTCTCATTACAAGCCCCAGCATCTACCAGCTAGCATGCATTGCATAAAAACATTCCCCAAACTCTTTGTAAAATATTCCTGCAGTCATCTACACCGCTGTGAAGTGGGCCTGTTAAGTAAAGGGTTATGTAAATATCTTTTCTCTCAGTTGGCCCACAGCCTGGATGGTCACATGGTATGTTGCAGGCTTTATAGTGTGGGAAACATCAAACGCTTCCTTCCTGCTTTCTTTCAGTCTCACACACAGAAAGACAGGGAAACATGTGGCTGTATCTGCTCCTCCTGCTGCTCCTGCTCGTCATTCTTGGGATCCCCACTTTTATTTACTTCTACCTTATCCATGGTTCAGGGAAGAACCCCTTTAGCCAGCTGATTCTGCACTCCCCCGAACCAGTAGTTATGGATCCGGAAGTGCGCAAAAAGGTCCTCAAGAGAGGTAAGTGGGCTTTCATGAACGAGATGTGAACCGAGCTGGATTTGAGCGAGACAAACTCTCAGCTTTGAGCAGGAATCAAATGATGTGATTGGATTAAAAAAACAAATAAAACTATCAGTGGTTCTCAGCCTTTAGATCTCCAAATGTTGCTGCCTCCCAGTTCCCAGAGTCTCTGACTTGCAGATGATTGCTGGAGGGGAGGGGGTATTAGCAACTGCAATCTGATACCTCTGGCTGGTCAGAAAATGAAGACTGCTGGACTGTGGAACTGCCTGAAATCTGACAGCTGAGGTTTCATTCAATAATAAATAAGTAAATAACTGGTGCATTTACACAGGAAAAAAACAGAAAAAAGTCTCTGTCTTCTCTCTCTCTCTCTCTCTCTCTCTCTCTCTCACACACACACACACACACACACACACACACACACACACACACACACACCACATACACACTTCTTTTTTTCTATGACTCGTTCCATTTTTTTTAATGTGTAAGAACTTTTAAATTGATCAATTAATTGCATCTGGTAGAAGATCTTCAGGACCTCAGACTCTTAAATTTTTCACCTCACTTGTTACCTGATCATTTTAGCTGGACCAGAGAGGTCTTAGGCTGAACCTGAAACTTTCTGCATTCAAAGTGCGCAGAGCACAACAAAGCTCTCAGGACCTTTGGAAGTACATCGAAGAAATAAGAAAACAAGGGCTGACAGAAAATGCCACGAGGGGAAATAACAACACAACTTAATGCAGATTAAGTTTCCCTTGCGGGAATTTACAGAAGGTGTACAGCATTCTTTATTGTACAAGCCTATTGCCATGTACGGTTGGCCCCTTAACATTTGTTAATGTTTCATGTTATTGCCTTCTATTTACCTAAATCTTTTCCGGTATTTGAAGAGAATTTGCAAAAACATGCTGCGTGGATTGGAGCCACCTGTCTTACTAATGAAGATCAACAAAACAGCACCACTAGTCAGGTCTAGCTCATTAATGGTTTATATTTTGGCTAGTTGATTTGTTTATGTTTGATCTGTCAGTCTGTGTCAATGAAGAGCTCGCTTCTGGCAGACTGTTTTGTCTTTCCTTCAGTTGTGACCCGCAAGATCATTTGTTCATAACCTGTTAAGATTCTATCCAGTACTGCTCACACGGCAGACACTTTAATTATCAATGTGTGGAAGTAATTGATGTACAGACATTATATTCCTTCTGGCATTGTTCACAGTCCAGAAGTGCTCATCTTGACTGCATGTAAATAATTTGCTACATTTTGTTACCTTGTATGTAAACATTCTTTATATATCATAGATTATTATTTGCACTCATGGCTATTCTGTAGCTCCTTGTTTTCTTCTTCAAATGCCACTTGGGATGAAAACATTCCGAACAAGCCATTTGTTTCAGCTTGATGCCACCTGTTTTGAATACTAGTCCACCTTACTGGATTGTTGTTATAATGGTTAGTGAGTAGAGATGGGAATGAACCAAACTACGAACCGGAAAAAACCACAACCTGGGCTGGTTCGTGATTCGGTTCATGCAACCCGTTTTGCTACAATGAAATGAAGCATCAAACTTTTTTCAGCTCGGGGTTTTGCTTTGGCAACCCCCTTCCCGCTGCCCCCATTAACTCTGCACCTGGTCCTGCCACCTCCTCTTCTTCCTCCTCCACTGCCACCATCTTCAGAGACAGCGGCCCAGCTCCTAGAAGGGAAGCCAGGCCACTGTCTCTGAAGATGGTGGCTGTGGAGGAGGAGGATGATGCAGAACCAGGTAGGAAGGCAATGAGGACAGTGGGAAGGAGGCAGCAGAGAGGGCGAAGTAGTAGGTTCCCCTATCCCCCAGGCACGAACCAGAAAAATGAACCATGAATTGGTTCATTTTCCAGGGGTTCAGTGGTGGTTCATGGGTAAACATGAACCCTGAACCATCACGAACCGCCGGTTTTCTGGTTTGTGCCCATCTCTATTAGTGAGATAAAGTATGTGAGGCGAAGGACTTGTGGAGTCCTCCAGGTGTTTTAGACTACACTAGCCATCAGCTACCACCAACAGAGTGAGTGGTAAGAGCTGATAGAAGTTGCATTCCAAGAACATCTGGACAGAGAGCCCTGTGTTCTGCATCCCTAACGTGCATGAAACATTTTGAAGATAAGAAAAGTACTGTGAGGATGATTTTTTTAAAAAGCCAAGTGTTTCCTTAAAGGCTTTTCTTCTGCTCTACATTTCTCTAGATGTTTATGAACTAATTGCCATCATATGGGATCCCAAGACATGTGTTGTACCCTCTCTGGGAAAGGGACTGACCATACAGCAACCAGCAGGCTACTGGTGTAAAATGAATCTTCTGTGATCACTTGAGTCACCTCACTACTTTGATTTGTAACAGTCATACTCAGCCTTTTGCTCAGTTTTGGACTTCCAATGCCTGACCTCTGGGGTTCATTGAACTAGTGCATGGATATGTCACTTATTTTGCTTTTGGGAGACCAAACGGAATGCTGTTAATATGTTGTTTTTGTCTATTAAAAGCAATAAATTTAGACCGTTGTATTTATATCTTTGGAATAATTCACTTTACCTTAAAAGGTAGCCTGAAATCATTTAAATAGATAAATAATTTAATAAAAATAGATCTATTTAAAGTTTTCCAAGTGCTCAAAGGTTCAAGTGAATTGCAGGGTTTCCCCCCCCCCCCCTTTAATTTTAATTATGTAGTTTTTGGAATGCAATGTTTTTCAATGCCTTCTTTCAGTTCTTCTCATGCTTGATATGGAACTAATTTTTATCGCACAGAAAATCTCAGTTGTAGCTCTTTGATTCTCTTTCTCTTTTCCTCCCTTTTCTTTTTCTCCTCAGGTTTCTCTCTGGATGCAGTGCCACCCAACCTAGATGCAATAGTGATTGGAAGTGGCATTGGAGGCCTGTCTGTGGCCGTGGTCTTGGCAAAGGCTGGGAAACGGGTTCTGGTGTTAGAGCAGCATGGCAAGGCCGGAGGATGCTGTCACACCTTTCAGAAAAAAGGCTTTGAATTTGATGTCGGTAAGGATTCATGTTAGCATTAAGTGCCTCATCATTTGGTGAGGAGGAGGAGGCCCCTGCCAGTGGCCTTACTGCATTTGTTTACATTAGAATTTAGCAATACTTGAGTTACAATCTCACAAACTCACAATCTTTGCACATTCCAGTGCATGCCAACCTGACCCCCACTCCCCAGAAGAGAACATTTGGACTGGGATTTAGTTATCCACTAGACTTCGTAGTTCCAAAATATTTTGACAGAGTTTTCAGATCAAAGAAATGATGTCTGTTAAAAAAAATAGGCATGTTTTGAAAGAATATATGTTTGCATGTGTACATTTAAAGAGCATTTAAAGTTACTGGAAAATTGACACAGTGTTAGCTTCTAATGGAATACTATCTGTAATACAGAGTTTGACCTTGAGTTTATCAATGTTTTCATAATGCATTTAGTGTATTATGAGATGTAAGAGGCTTTAACCATAGGCAAAACGGAAGGACCAATGGCTGCTGAAATGATTGTTCACTCTACAGAACTCCCCTCCTGTTTTCTTACTTTGGTCCTCACCTTCCTTAGGCATCCATTATGTGGGAGAAGTGCATGAAAACAGCATGACAAGGATGATCATGGACCAGCTCACCGATGGACAGCTTGATTGGGTTCAGTTGGAAGATCCCTATGATGTTATAACCCTTGGGGACAAAGACTACGAGTTGTACTCTGGGAAGAAGGCATTCGTGGAGGAATTGGAGAGGCAGTTCCCAAAGGAAAAGGAGGCCATCAAAAAATTCATGAGGCTGTCTTCGGTGAGAGAGAATGCTGGTTTTTATACTTAAGTGGGGCAGCTGAAAGCTTTGGGGCTAAGGACCAGCATCACAGGAGACCACTGCAAAGGTTGTTTGATCAGGTGACCACCTGGCCATGTCTGTCTGTCACGAGTTAACTTTTATATTGTTTGGAACAGGGATGTGTTTACATATTTTATTTACTACATTCACTAGGGGGTTGTAAAATGTTTCCATCTCAGTTCTGTTGCACTTTCTCCCAATCCAACTGGCTTTTTTTTTTTTTGTATCCAATTTTGGTTTCAACTCCCTGCTTTGAAGTTCATATGCAATTTATACTTTCTAAGACAAACATTTTACACATTGTATCTAATGTAAATATTTCTTTCTGCATTTTACCTATTGTACCCATAAAGAAAGTATGTTTCTAGGTTGTGTCGTCCCCCCCCCCCCCATTTGCCCACATTTTAGCCGTTCATATTTTAAAAGGCTTGTGTTGTTCAGTGTGCACTTTATTTATCAGAAACACCCATAAGCCTTATAGGCATGTGGATCCTCAAGATGAGATGAGTTTTTAATTGCAGTGAGTCTTGGGAGATGCCCAATTATTTTTTATTTCTTTTCCAATTCCCCCCCCCCCCCCATTTTTATATTGTCTTTTCTGCCAGTGTGGTCAAAGGTTTTTAAAAAACACCTGGCTTTTGCCATTTTTGTTGTCTGCAAAATTATGTGAAGGATGTCATGCCAAGTTTTGGGTTTTCTTTTTCATGCAATAGCAACATGTCAGTGTAGGATAAACTCTGTGATGGGTTACTGTGGATGTTCAACATGATTTGCTTAATTAGAGGGAAACAAATTTTTCTGTCCTGTTTTACTTTCCTTTTTCTGAAAAGGAAATGTAAAAGCCAGGTGGCTATTCATGCTACATTTATGCCTTTGCTGCCTGTGGCAGAAATAGGTTCTGCAGGTTTTACAATGCTTCAAAACCCTGCTTAACCTCTTTTGCCCCAGGTGAAGGGTTGACTGTCAGTGGTAGAGGAAAGCTTTACATACAAAAGACTCCCAGGTTCAAACCCAGAATCTCCAGGTAGGGTCAGCAAAATTGCAAATTGAGAGATACTTGGACAGCTGCTGCCATTTAGTGTAGACAACATCAGCCTGGCTATATGACTGGTTTTATTTGGTGGATTGCTGCTTCCTATGTCCCAGATGACAGAGGAACTGGCTTTTAAAAGTGAGACTGTCAGTGAAAGTTAATGAGATCCGAACACACAGTTTCCAACATCTTTATGTCCGACTCCAGCCTTATACTTATCAGTTTTGCTGTGATTCTCTCTAACTCATCATAATCTTCCATGATGTCAAAGTTCTAGCACATGTCTCAGTCTCCCCTAAGAGACATTTTCCAATTGATTTCAATGCATTCAGATTAACCACAATCACTGTGTTTTGGGTGCATGCCCACACATATGTATGCACATGCACACACACACCCATTGGGCAGAATCCTTTTATGTAAGGTTGTGTAACTTGCTGCTGTTTGTTGACAAGGCACCAGGGTGCATCTTGGTTGTGCAATCAGGCACATGATGAGACACATGACTAAGAGACATTCCAGTGACTCATTAATTAGCTGTAATTAGCCCGTTAGCAAGTCACACAAACCTCACACAAACTTTGGTAGGATTCCGGCCATTGATTTTGGTTCTTGAAGTGAACAGGAACCTACTGCAAACCAATAAGGCTCATCTGTATTATCTGCCTGACACCATGGTAAAAGGTGAAAAAATATCTTATTCCTCATCATCAACACTTTTACAGGATGCATTTTAAATTTTACTTATAGGTCACAGTGACAAGACTTTCCTATTGGTTATGACCACCTCCTAATGCAATTAATTTGAATCTACAGTTCCTTGCACTGCATCAGGACTACAGACAAACAACCTAGGAACACAGATTTAAAGCCAATCTCAGCTCAGCTCAAATGGGCATGCAACCAATTTTTAAATTAAGTTTTCCCATTCTCTTGCCCAAAGATTGTTAGGCGGCATATACCTTTGCTGGCCATCCTGAAGATGATTCCCATGTGGCTGTCTGCATTCCTGATCCAATGGGGCCTTGTTCACTTGGTCTCGCCTGTTTTCAGGTTGGCAACTTCCAGCCAAAGCAAGATTGTGGAGCAGCTAACCACCTGCCAGGACCTGCGAGCCGTCTTCAGCTACTTCTTCTATGGTGAGGAAATAAGGTGATGGGGATGCATGTCTTGTCTCTGGTTATTTTTTTCTGAGGTGGCATGCTTTCAATAACACCTATATTCTTATTTGCCTATCTTACTGTCACTTTCCTCCATGGAGGGTTTTTTCTGCTAACATCATTGGAGGATTGCAAGAAAACCCATCAGAACCATAGTTCAGCAAGACAAGTACCTATTTGCATGAACAAGTTCTAAGTTCAATCCTTGGTTCTCCAGGTTGAGCATGAAAATCTTGTGCTTTGACCCTTAGAAATGGCTGTGTGTTGCTGAACAACAGAGCTTGGAGTTGTTGTCGATAAGAGCTTGGTATTAGGGCGACACCTCCCAAAATACCTCACCCAGCAGACTGGCTAGAGTAGTTTGGGCGTTTTACTTCAAAAAGTAATGTGCCTAAGCTTCAGTGAACATGCAGTAGGGATCACCCTTGATCCTATTATTCGCATACCTGATTTCTGTGCTTTCAAGTGCAGGGTAAATGACTTGGTAGTAACCAATAATATGTACCAGAAATGAAGACTGCAACTAATTGTTGCGGTGTAGAATACTGCTGCTTAGCACTTCAAACATTCTGTGCCCCCTCAGTCTTCCATCAGCCTCAAGAATCAATCAGCATTCCATGGCCAGCAAGCAAACTCAGTTCTCATGGGGATTATTCAGGGGATCCTTTCCCATCCATGAGGTTTGTAGTTCAGCAGTATCATGTGCTACAATGGCTGGCTGGCTGGCCTGCCAGCTTTCTACATGCAATGCTTCTTTTCAAAGAGATAGCTGTGTTAGTCTGCTGCAGCAAAAACAACACATAGTCTCATGACACATTTTAGGATTTAGGGTGCAACTCCACAGCAGGGAGAATACAAATTAATGTGCTGTGAATTTGCACTTCGGAAGCTGGGTTTCTCTTTAGTCGATCACATAGAAGTTAGGGGAGAGAGAGGAGGAAATTAGTCCTTGTTTGGAGTTCGGTAAGGCAACCTCTGCTGTAGCTATCCAGAGTACAGCAGATCTACCTTAACAAGCTGCAAAGAAATGCTGCTTAGCATTTTTAAATCTCTTCTCTCTCTCTCTCTCTCTCTCTCTCTCTCTCTCTCTCTCTCTCTCTCTCTGGTTTCCTAGGTGCCCTAGCACAACTTTGTTGCAATGCTTGCACCAAGCCTTTAAAAAAAGAAACTATCTGAAGTTTCCTTGACAGTCTCTGGAGATAATTGAGGGCATTTGACCCCCACAAGTGCCTTTTGCTTCCTCTGTCCTCATAAACCCCCAGCATGCTTTTCTGCATTGGCTCAAGCGATCATACCACCTGAACCTATATTCATTGCAAAAAAAGAGTAGAAGTCCTAGCAGTGGAGGAAAAGAAATTGGATTGGAGGAAAAAAGCTGCATCCTGCATCCATGAAAGTGCGTGCCAAATAACACTTGTTAGTTTTAAAAGTGCTACAAGACTCTTTGAAGTTCCTAATGTTTCTCTTTTGGACATCAGAGATCCTTTCCCCCCTCTTTCAACCTCTTGTTCCACTCCCCACTAAACAGGAGTTCCTCCCAAAGCTTCCAGTTTCCTCATGACAAGCCTGATGGTCCGTCATTATCAACGTGGTTCATGGTACCCAAAAGGGGGGCCCAGCGAAATCCCTTTCCACATGATCCCCATGATCGAGCGATCCGGAGGCGCCGTGCTCATGAAGGCCCGCGTGACTGAGATCTTGCTCTCGGAGAGTGGTGCTGCTATAGGTGGGTCTTGGAATGGATTTGGAAAGGATGGTGTTTTAGGAATGGAGGAAACTCTGTTGGTTTTGGGGTTTTTTCTTTGTTCAGATGTTTAAAGTCAAGTCCGAGTTCTTATGGAAACAACATTCTTCTTCTTTGTGCTGGTCAGACTAAGTAGGCACAGCTCTTCCCAGGGTGGAGAGGACCACAGAACAGCTATCTGCAATAAGCAACATGATCTCATGTAAAAGGAATCAAAACCCAAAGTTAAGCACTCAAAGCTTTGGACTTGGGTGGATAAATCTGTTGGTTTCTATTTCTCCCATATTTCTTTCTTTTTAAAAAGTCTCAAATTCTGTCCACCCCAGTGATGAAGTAAGTTGCACATTTTGGTAAATTAATGTAAAAAAGCAAACAAAAACAAAATCCTTCCCCCAGTCTCTCTTCCTCTTCCATTGACCATTTTTCCTAAAGTTAGAGAGTAACCACACTTAACAGAGTTTCGTATTTACTTTTGTCAAGTAAGTGAGTTGGGTTTTTAAACGGATGGTTACCTTACTGCTTTGAATGCATTTGCTTTTCTATGGTGTTGCTTTTCTTAACTGCCTTTTAGTGGTGGTATCTGTTTGATCTTTTTTAGTATTTGTATACCTACTATTTTTTGCTTTTAATATTGTCTTTTAATGATGTAAGCTAGAGGTCCCCAACCCACGGTCCACAGCCCGGTACCGGTCCGTGGCCTGGGCCAGACCGGGCCGCCGAGACAGACCTCCCGGGGCCCCCCGCACGTACTCACCCTGCACAGCCCGTTTGAGCCTGTGCGCTCGCTTCAGCGCGCCCGTTCGAGAGAGCGAGTGGGCTTGTTCGCGCATGCACGTGAGCGCGGGGGGTGCCCCGCCTTCCCCAGCCGGTCCGCCGACCGAAAAAGGTTGGGGACCGCTGATGTAAGCCACCTTGGGCCCTTCTTCAGGAAAAAAAAGTGGGGTGAAAATAGTTTAAATAAATAATAAATAAATAAATAAATAGGTGTAAGCTGGAGCCCATGAGCAGAATGTAAGGAATTAGCAACTTGCAGTGGAAGAGACGGAAAACCCAGGAGAAGAAAAGTTAAGCAAAAATTTGCTGCCATAGGGTTGAAGAATTAGACTGCCCATCCCAGTCTATGAATAGGACTCCCAACTAAAAGGAAGTTTGGTCAAAGAAGAAATTTTTGTCACTTCCCAGGCCTTCTGAAATTGTTAACTGATTGGCACATGTCTTCCATGATCATTGTAGTCTTAAGTCTCCATCTCATGGCAGCCTAGATAAAACGTACCAAATTATACACCAGCATTCTCCTCACTGAACAGTAATCTTTTCTAGGAGTGAGCATAGAGAAGAAACATGGTGGTGATGTAAAAGTTTATGCTCCTGTGGTGATCTCAGATGCCGGCCTGTTCAATACCTTTGGGAAGTTGCTGCCTCCTCAGATCAGAAGCAAACCAGGTAAACCAAACACTGTTGTCTGTTATAAAACCCTAGGTATCTTAGTAGGAAGACTAAGTCTACCTGAACCTGCCCATCAAGTTCAGTCAACACTGGAGGGTCTACAAAGAATTCCTCTGCCAAAGGAGGTGTGCTAGTGGTAACACGAAGGAAGGGCCTTCTTAGTTGTGGTGCCTTTGTGGGACAGCTTGCCCCCAAGAGAGATTTGATGGTTTCTTTTATTGACAGTTTGCAGGTGGGTAGTCAACCCATCTGCAAACTGTCAATGGAATAGGTCAACTGTCAAAATAAGTCAACATACTTATTTAGCTATGCCTTTCATGATTTTTGGTGGGCTGTGTGTGTGTGTGTGTTAAATGTGATAGCCATTAATCTTCTGTGCTTTGCTTTAGCAGTTTTCCTCCCCCCACCCTCATTTTTCTTGTAACAGAATAAATGGTTCTGTAAATAAGCGGTGTCTTGGATATTATATCTTGTTTGTGACAAACTACAGGAGGAACATGAATGAAGTGTAATTGTGATCCATTCTAGTGTCGGCCCCTTTCAGCGATGTGTTTTTGTAATTCACTCAGAGATCCAGTCCCAACTTGGCTTGGTTCAACACAGCATGGGGTCCTTCATCGTCTTTGTAGGCCTTCGAGGGACCAAAGAAGAGCTTGGTATCAAGTCATCTAACTACTGGCTTTATCAACATAATGATCTAGATGGCATGTAAGTATTAACTTGGCTCTCTATTTTATTTTATTTCCCCCCCTAACCTTCCAATTTTTATGGAATGCCTGTAGGATTTCCACATAGTGCCATGGGATCTGGCCATATTTTGCTTTTCCATGAGGAGCCCCCTTCCATCTCAGTGGGTTTTAACCTGGTTTTCCCTCCAACCCCAGCCCATTGTACATCCAACCCATTGTAAATACTAGGAGAAACTTTGCTGAAATTCTTTTAAGTTCCCATGAACAGTTGAGCCTGTCCCTTCAGATCCATTTGGAACAGTTGCTACTAGAGATGGGCATGAACTGCCAGTTCTACGATTTGTGCCAGTTTGTCGAATAGGTGTTTGGCACTTTCCAGCCATGCCTCCTCTGGGGCGTGGCTGGAAAGAGGCAGCACCCTGGCTTCCCTGCCCCACCTCCTCCAGCCACTGCCTCTGAGTGGGTGCCCGCCAGAGGAGGTGGGGCTGGAAAGCACTGAACACCTGTTCGGCTAGCAAACAAACCAGCATGAACCTCCAAACTGGTGGTTCGTGCCCACCTTTAGTTGGTACAGATAACACTCAGCTGCAGGCCTATGTTGGTGAGCTGAGAGTGAAAGGCCTAGGCCAACTACCATCAGCTTAGTTTGGGGTTGAGTGACATGCAATGCAAAAACCACATGTGCCCACATGAGCTCTTTTTGTAGGCCTAGTGCTTCATTTGCTGCCAGCTCAAAATTCAGCAGTGCTAGAGATCAGAGTTTTTCTTTGTTCCTTTCGGTAAGAGAAGAGACACTCTGCTCTGTCAGTCCACTGGACTATATGATGAGGGATGGTTTTCTGGCAACCTTCTACATGACAGGGAGCTGCCATAGGAATCTTGTCAGGTGTCACAGATGGGTCTAGTTCTCCCCAAACGCCACGAAAATTTCTATCCCAACAATGACTGTTCTATTCTTAAACTTCCTGCTGCTGCTTTCTGGAGAGAACTTTCCAACTTCTCCTTTCATCATCTGCAGTGCTTCAAAATGTGATACCCTATCTAGAGAAGAAGTGAGTGCTCACCTCCCTATGGTGTACATCACATTCCCATCAGCCAAGGATCCTATATATGAAAAAAGGCACCCAGGTATCTTTTTATTTGATAGAAAGTAATAAATTGGAAAGAGGCGATCATCCATTGTTATTACTAGCGTTTTAGACAGACAGAGAGACAGCACCACCTATATGGCATTTGACAAGGACTGAGTTTGATAGATCCCTACCTCAAAGGGGTTGCAAACTGAAAAATGTCATGGGAAAATACAAATGAGGAAGACTGAAAGAAAGAAACAGGGGATGAATGTTCAGTTATGAAGCCCTAGTTTGGTCTAATTATCATAGAGATGATGAAGGGCTTTCCTTAGTCCCCATTTTTAAACAACTTGGTCTGATTAATCCTCAAAACTAATATGTGGACCAGAATGGCAGAGTAATTATTCATTTTGTACACTTCTCAGAATTCAACTTGCTGGCACGCAAACCATGACAAAATGGATATAAGAGGGCATATTTTAGCTGCAAAAGAGTGCATTTTATATTAAAATCCCAACAAAAATATGTAATGCATGGAACATCACAGAGGAATAATGAAAGATGCAATAGCATGTTGTGAAAATGTCTATTAAAATAATGCCAATAGTTATCTTTGTGTGTGTCATTCACAATCTAATTGATATGAAAATGGTAGGGAACAAGCACACTGAAAAATAGGAAAAACAAACATGGATAAAAAATGAATGAGCCCAACAACTCCTCATTGTATAGCCTGTTGATACTACGAGGGAAATCTGTTTCATAGTTCTTCTGTTTGGTGTTACTGGCAACTATTTACTGGTACTTATAGGTCACTCTTGTATGATCCTTATCACCATGGCTCACTACAAGTGGTTTGAGGAATGGTCCGAAGGCTGTGTGAAGAACAGAGGGGCTGAATATGATGCCTTTAAGATGGAGATTGCCCAGCAGCTCCTAGATGTGGCTCTGGCAAAGTTCCCTCAGCTCAGTGACAAGGTAAGGCCTTGGCAGTACCCTTTGAGGAGAGCAGTGCATAGGTGCCTTGTAATGCCTCTACCCTTTTTTGGGGAATAATAAAATGGATGGATCGTTTCAGCAGGTTTTTTCAAGAGGAAAAATTCTCAAAACACGTATTAGAGGCAGGATTCGTCTGGGGGAGGATTTCTATGACATGTCATTTTTTTCTCCTGCAACCTTAACCATCAGGGAGTTCTACAGCTTGGGAGCAGCCACCAAGAAGGCCCTTTTTTGTGCCCTCGCCAAACTTGCCAATGAAAGTGGCTTGTCATGAAGGTCTCGAGACCTGGACAGGCTCTGATGAGGAAATAGGATCCTTCAGATAGTCTGGATCCAGGACATGTAGTACTTTATAGGTCATAACTAGCACTCTAAATTGTGAAAATAGCCAGTGTCTCTGTTGTAGCAATGTATTTCTATTCCCTCTCTAACCAGCTCCAGTCAGCAATCTGGCCACAGGATCTTGGAGACTTGGACCCATCAAAATTTCCAAACACTTTCTAGAAACAGCCTCACATAAAGTACACTACAGTAATACAAATGGATGTGTGTCACCACAGACAGATCAGCTGTCAACTGAACAGATGTAGATCATACCCTAATTTCAACTCTACAACATACTCCCTGCCATTACTAAAACTTGAATGTCCACATTAGGGGCTTAGTTCTGGAGTTCCCCAAACTGGAAACCTGACAATAATTGCCTTTCTTTTTATATTTTCTTCTTACTTCTAGATAGACTTTATGGAAGCTGCTTCTCCTCTCACCAACCAGTACTATCTAGCTGCTCCTCTGGGAGAAATGTATGGAGCTGAGCATGATCTGTGCCGCTTTGATCCACTGGTTATGGCTGCCATGAGACCCAAGACTCCCGTTCAGAATCTCTACTTAACAGGTCAGTGCCTTTTTCATCCCCTACATGCTTTAAACAGATACTGTAAAGGGGAACACAGCCTGGAAATAACTAGTTACAATTAACTGTTGTAACTGTTTCATTACTTTTCTCAGCTAACTAGTTAGTTGTAGATAATTCATTTTTTCCAGTAATGGAGGTATAATTTATTTTATTTATTTATTTATTAAACTTGTATCCCACCCATCTAGACAGCGTCCACTCTGGGCGGCTTACAACAAAGTAGCTTAAAAACAAATCACACACACTGTACACCACAATTTAAACATAATAATAATGTAGTTCAAGATGGAAAAACAGTCAAAATGGAAAAGTAAAGACAGAAAATTAAAATAGAAAAGTAAAACTCAAGTAATGACGGGGGGAAGGCCTGCCTAAAGAGCCAGGTCTTAAGTTGGCTCTTGAAAACACCCAGCGAGGGAGCCAGGCAAATCACTGATAGAAGGCTATTCCAGAGCCGAGGGGCCACTGCCGAGAAGGCCCGGTTTCTTGTTCTTTCTTTCCGGGCCTCCCTCGGTGTAAGGCCCCTCAACCGTCTTTCCTGGCTATGATGAGTGATACGAGTAGATCTAGGTGGGAGAAGGCGTTCCGCCAAATATTGAGGTCCTAAACCGTTTAGGGCTTTATATGTCATCATTAAAACTTTGAAATCAATGCGGAAACGAACGGGCAGCCAATGCAAAGCAGCCAGTGTGGGAGAGATATGCTGATGTTTTCTCATCCCACTAAGAAGTCTAGCCGCCGCATTCTGCACCATTTGAAGCTTCCGCATCAATCTCAAAGGTAGCCCCACGTAGAGTGCATTGCAGTAGTCTAATCTCAAGATTACAAGTGCATGGACCAGAGTGGTGAGCGCCCCACTATCAAGATAGGGACGCAGCTGGGCAATCCGCCACAGATGGAAGTAGGCGGAGCGGACCACTGACGCCACCTGGGTCTCCATGGTGAGCGCCGGATCCAGATGGACCCCCAAGCTGCGAACCTCACTCTTCACGGTGAGAGTCACCCCCCCCAAAAAAAGAGGGGGAGTTTTCCAAACCACCAATGGATGGGCCCCCCACCCTCAGGACCTCCGTCTTGTCTGGGTTCAGCCTTAGCCCATTCACCTGCATCCATTGCAGTACAGTCTCCAGACAGCGCTGAAGGGACAGAACGGTATCCACTGAGGTAGATGAAAAGGAGATGCAGAGCTGAGTGTCATCAGCATACTGATGACACGAGGCCCCACACCCCCTGATGACCCCACCCAGCGGCCTCATATAGATATTAAACAGCATTGGGGAGATGATCGAGCCCTGCGGAACCCCACAATTGAGACTCCACGGGGCCGAAACACTCTCCCCAATCTGTACTCTCTGAGGACGGTCCTCCAAGAAGGAATGGAGCCAGGCAAGTGCCAGTCCACCAATTCCCAACTCGGAGAGCCTCCCCAGGAGGATACTGTGGTCGACAGTATCGAAGGCAGCTGAGATATCAAGAAGGACTAACAAGGACATTTTGTCCCCGTCAGCCTCCCTCAACAGGTCATCCATCATTGCGACCAATACCGTTTCTGTGCCATGGCGCGGCCTGAAGCCCAACTGGAGCGGATCCAGGGCATTGGTTTCATCCAAAAGAGCCTGAAGCTGGTCAGCCACCACCCTCTCTACCACTTTACTAAGGAAGGAAACATTGGCGATGGGCCTATAATTGCCAATATCGTCCGCCGCCAAACTAGGTTTCTTCCTAATGGGCCTAATGAGTGTCTCCTTAAAGAGAGACCCATTAATTATTGCTGTGGCCCATTCAATTGTTATAACTATAACCTAGAGATGGTATACATCAGTGCATATGCAGTGTTTGACTGCAAAGTCAGGGGTCAGGAGTTTGAATCCTGGGAAAGTATATGGCTAGTGGGATTACATGCACCACCATCTGTGCAGCCTTAGGTAAGCTGCACAGTGACTAAAAGAGGGTAAACCACTTCTGAGTTTAAAAAAAAACAACGTTTGAGGGATGCCATAATTAGGAAACAATGACACACAATTATAATTATAGCCCTATTTACGCAATCAAATGGTTAACTAAACTAATCATGAAAATCAGGTTTCAGAATACTGTGGAGAGCCTCTATATTCAGGAGATGGTGCTTCCAAGTTGTCACTTTCACCTCAGGAGAACACTGGTGGAGGGGCAGAGCTAGTACACTGTTTTCCTCTTGTCTTTAGTTAACTTTTAGACAAAATGCCTGAATAGGGCTACAGTTATATTACAACTGTAATGTGTAGGTAGCTGCTTCTTTTATGGTGTAACTGTAACGGTGTTCATTACTTTTTTCAGTAATGTCACAGTCCAAGCACAGCCTTGCGCTGTGCCTTTTGTTCTTTTGTGTGTATTGACAGGGAAGAAAAGGAGGAGGAAGGAAGTCCATTTTGTTTCATTCAGTTGTTTATTTAGTTTTTGTAAATTGACAAGAAGGAATTTTTAGTTCCTTTTAAGAATAGAGAAAGCAAAGAGTTACTTCTCTATAATTATAATTTTAATGATGACTATTTTTTTCTTCAAACAATAATGGGGACAATTAATCACTTTTAAAATATAGCTTTGGGAATGAACAGGTAAAGAGGAATCAGTGTTCAGGTTTCTGCCTCATGTCAGTCCATCTTTCAGTGTGAACTGCCCAGGAGTTAATGAACGTGAAAGGCCTCAGTAAACTGAAACTAGCATCTGTGTGAATATACCCTGCGACTTTCTCTGAGGTGTATCTTTTCATCCCCACAATCTAGGACAAGATGTCTTCTGCTGTGGCCTTGCAGGTGCTCTGAATGGAGGCTTGCTTTGTGCCTCTGCTGTGCTTGGACGCAACATTTACTTGGACCTTCTCAAACTGAAGAGGAAGCAGAACACACTGAACCACAAGAAAGAGGCCTAGTCGTCTCAGCTGGAGCTACCCTCACAAAAACCAACCTATTACACGTTGGTCCTAGGAACACAAGGCCTATCTAGTCCATGGTCTTGGTTCTCCCAGTAGACAATTGGATGCCTTTAGGAAGCCATTGTTAGGCCTTGAGGGAACAGCTCTCCTGTGCTGTTCTCCACTATTTGGTGTTCAGAACTGCACTGCCTCTTTATCATGGGGGTAATATATACCCTGTTTCCTCAAAAATAAGACCTAATCTGAAAATAAGCCCTAGTATGATTTTTCAGGATTCTCGTAATATAATCCCTACCCCAAAAATAAGCCCCAGTTAAGTGAAACCCCGCCCTCCGCCATTGTGCAGCTACCAGAAGAAGATGACATGACTGTATTTGAATAAACGTAGATTGTTGTACATGAAAAAAACAAAATATCCTCTGAAAATAAGCCCTAATGCGTTTCTCGGAGCAAAAATTAATATAAGACCCTGTCTTATTTTCCGGGAAACACGGTAGTCACCATTATGGTCCATGGATTTGTCTTATTTCCTTTGAAAACCATCTGGATTGGTTGCCATCTTGGCATTGGCAGATTCTAGAATTTAACCATGTGTCTCATAGAGAAATAAATACTTCATTTCCTATACTGTGTTTCTTGTTCTTTTCTCATTTGAAATGAGAAATAGGGATTGTTTTATTTTGTTTTATACATTTTAAGATGACAGCATGGCCTCATGTATCTCTCTTCACCACCACACGCCTGGGCTTTCTCACACTTAAGTCTGCCTACCAAAGTTGCCACTCAATTTTCAGGCATGAGCATTTGGGTGAAAAGTTAGCTGTTCCAAAAATCTTACTTGGGTAATCCTTTGGTGTTATAGGACAGTTTCAGAGCTCTGGTGCCACCAATATTAATTCAGGCTCCCCACATTAGATGTGTAAGCCAATATTTTCATGTCCCCTGCTGCTCTGATGTGAGCCTACATCAGGCACTCAGAGGCACTTTGGAAAATTCATTTCACAACTTTCAGCCCTCATTTGAGTGTTGGTGCCATTGCTAGAGAACTCCAGGAGTGAGGTCATTGACAAAAGGATTGCGTCCTCCAGAGGGCACCTTGCCACACACTCCCTCCAGCTTTGCGCTGGACCTGATATGGGGGATGTTTTCCTGTTTCCACATCATGATGATCGCTTTCCAAGAATAAGGTATGTGTGGTGGTACAGGGGGAGTTTCTGTGCAAAGCCCTTTTAGGCACTGTTTTAATTGGCTTAACATGTTTGTTTCCTGCTACGTTCCTATTCTGTTTTGCAGGAATGGGGACTGACGAGTCACAACTCGCTGTCAAGCCCAACTTAAGTCGCACCAGCAACCCGACTCAGACTCAACTTACCGTATTTTTCCGTGTATACTTTTAGACGATACTTTTATCTAAAATCTTTAGACTAAAAGTTAAGGGTCGTCTTATACATGGAAGTAAGGGGGGAAAGGGATCAAAGTGCTGCAGGATCGCAGCCCTTTGATCCTGCAGCCCTTTCATCGCTGCTTTTCCCCGCCACTTCCGCAGCCCTTTGATCCTGCTTTCGCTGGGCTTAGGAAGTGGAGGGGGAAAGCAGCGATCAAATTTTATTTGGGGTTGGAAAAGTGGGGGTCATCTTATACACGGAAAAATACGGTAGTTTTTTTTTTCAAAAAAGTCTTGGACTTGACTCATGACTTGGAAACATTTTTCTGAGTCATGTTTTCAAGTCCCTAATCCATGCACCCTCCCTCTCCCTTCTGGCAATGACTAAAAAATACCTGTGGGGAAGGCAGTGGGAGGGACATGGAGGGAGACACAGGACCCACTGCCACAGTTTCCCTCCCTGCTCCAGAGCCCCTTCTTCCTTTTCTCTAGATGCCTGTGCATTGCCACAACTATGGCAGCTGTGGAAGGACACACGGGACAAAGATGGCTGTTGCCAGCACCACCATGAGCGGCAGTTCTTGCCCAGCTGGGGTGGGGAGCAGCCATGGGGCCAGCATGGAGGTGAACTCGGCTGGTAAGAGAAGGCCAGGGAGAAAGGGGAGCAGCAGCAACAGTGGTGCAGGGGAACTTTAATGGAGTTTTTGTGGACTACAATTCCAAAAATTCCCCAGGCAGGGACTTGTGACTCAGACTTAGGGCTTGGGACTTAGATTTGGGACCTGGACCCAAAGACTTTCCAACACCCGCTGCTATTTTGTTTGTTTATGTCAAGAGTATGATACCCACAGTCAATGAACAGACATCACCTATGTCAAACTTGTAGACCCTAGAGACCAAAAAAAAAGAGAGAGAGAAAAGAAAGATAAATGATAGATGTTACTGTGCAAATATTCCAGCACGATGGACAGCCAAAGTGTCTAACCCTTACGCTTCCTTTCTCCTCTTGGGAAAAAAAAACCCCTGTCTCATTGGCCCTTATATTACATTTGAAAGGAAAAGAAATCCAAAATGTTGCTTCCCACAGACTAATCTCCTTCTCATAGACTGATCGCCCAGTGTACATAAGAAAATGGCCACCTGTGGGAGACTAATAGTGCCATGAGGTGTAGCCATGTGGCCCAGATGTTCAGTTGCAATTTCTACCAGCTATAGCCAGCATGACCTGTGTTTGGTGTTCAGTTCTTTAATTGTCTGGCATAAATTACTGCACATGTGAGATGCAACTATACACTCTCAAAGCAAGCATGAATGTTTTACTTGTGATCTCTATATTTTACTGTATTTCACTTGATGTGACTGAAGATGTGGACTTGTCCACGAAAGCTCATATTAAAATATAACAGTCTTTAAGGTACCATAGGTTTTTGTCATTTTTTAATTTTTATTTGCATTCCATTTCATTTTTTATTATTTTTCTTTGGGTTTTTCCTTGTAATAATAATGATCTACTCTGTACATCCCTGTCTGGATTTTTCTCCACTGCATAGCTGAAGGATTTTAAGCCAGCAATTTCCATATCTGCCAGTATGAATTGTGTTGTTTTTCACAGTAGACAGGGCCTAAGTAGGACCAACATTTTGGGCATCAACATTTGTAGGGCGCAGATTCTAGAGATGAATCTACTGGTGAGTTTTAGGAAAATAAATGGCAACACCTGCAGCCCTATTTAATTTTCATTTTCTGAAAGCATAAATTCAAGGAGTGGAGAGACCACTTTCTCCTTTTTCCTGAGGGGGTGGGGAATACCCACACCTCAGGTTGGAAATGTTGGAAAATGGTGCCCATCACCTCAGGTCCCAACATGGCTGTTTATGGCTCTGACAGAAAATATGCAAAGAGATTGCTTGGGGAATGCTTTGATGACATGCCTTTTCTCCTTTTCTGTAGAATCCTTTACTTTTGAGTAAAACTGGCTTTACTGTATTAAAAAAATGGCTCTGGATTGGTGGGAGACCCAAGCTTTTTCAGCAACTAGGCTATGGTTTAAAAGCAGCATTTTGAGGCTTTAATAATATTTCTGCAAATTGTTGGGTATTGCCTTGGGTATTGTTTCTGGGTGGGGATCTGGGCATACTTAGACCCTATTAATTCTATGGATATCTGTTTTGTAAACTGAACCCTGAATGTTGGATAGCTCAGTGGTTTAGGGAGCTCGATTCCCCACTGGGTCTCCTTGGCAAGGGCTGAACTCAGTGAAGAGAGGATCCCTTCAAGCTCTGCAGTTCTAAGATTATTATTATCTTTCTTTACTTTTAATGTTGTCTTGGGCTCCTTGGGTGTATTTATACCACAGACCTGTAGCTGGTAGTATAACTAAAAAGTGCCTACTTCTGTTAGTTCTGTAATGGAAAAGCAAACAGTTATTTTTTAAAAAAAAGTATAAAAGAAAGTGACTATTTCGAGGTTTTAATACACCTAATTGCTTTTTAAAAGTAACTTTCCAAACTTCATGAGGTAAGTGGGCTTTACTCAGGTGTGAAAATAGGTTGGCTGGCCTCAAGTTCTATCTGCCTTGAGTGGGGAAAATGTACCATTTGCTGGTCTTCCACAGGCAGCAAAACAATTTAGTTCTAGGTCTGAGAGATCAGTTGTGAGCTTAAGGACTTACATTCCTATCTTTCCCCTTAGTTGGCTTGATGCCCTGATTGGTCACGTGGATGATAATGGGATAGATTTGCTCAGGCTTTGCAACCTGGTCTCAGGGACAAAGCCCAGTGGATCTGTTTTTCTCAGGCACACAATCAGCCATGTGGTTTTTCTTGCTGCTTCTATTACTCACCTTTCTGATCCCCAGTCTTGTTTTCTTCTTTCTTATCCATGGGTTTGGGAGGAACCCTTTTAGCCAGGCAACTGTGAGCTCTCCAAAGCCTATAGTCACGGATTATGAAGCTCGCAAAAAGGTGCTCCAGAAAGGTAAGTGAGCCTGCATGAAGTGACCATGAAGTAGACTGATGGGAATGCTGTTCTTCAGAATGCTAAGAGCCAGTCACGCTATTGGATTAGAATAGAGAATCCTGTGGGGAAGGGTTTCTTCTTTGGTTCTTATAGTCAAAAGCATTCTGTGCTTGCCTGGTTTCTATCAAGTAAAGGCAAAAAGACAAACGGTAGAAGGAAGGCAAATGGAAATCTCAAATTACAAAATATTAACTGAAATTATCATGTATTATCACATTTACCTCTGGTTTTACATTTCTGTGTCCGCTGATGTTTTCCTGCAGCAAATCTTTGGTTGTGACCAGATATTTTATTGCAAGCTCAAGGCATCTGACCTCTGTAAAGAGCCATGCTCTTGGAAAAGTTACTATTTGGGGACTACGGATCCCAAAACCTGCCAAGCCAGATGTGCCTGGAGGATTCTGGGAGTTGTAGTCCAAAAAGGTAGCATTTCCAAGCTCTGTGCATACCAGTGGTACTTCATAGTTGAGCACATTAAATTAGATACCCAATGTGGTGTAGTGGATAGAGTGATGGACTGGGACCCAGGAGCCCCGGGTTTGAATCCGTGCTCATCCATGGAAACTCCAGGCGGGTGTGGAACTGGTAAAACTACACCTTAAATATCTCATTTACCATGAAAGCCCTATTAGGGTCACTATATGTCAGTTCCAACTTAGCAGAACATAATAACAAGAAAAATTAAATAAACAGCAGAGGCAAAGCTTCAGTGTTGAGGTATCTGGTTGTGAAGCCAGAGCTTGGAAGTTCAATTTTCCACTGTGCCTCCTTGACAGGCTGGACTTGATGATCCATAGAGTCCACCTCTGCAGATCTAAGAGGTCTAAGAGTTTTTAAAATCCAAGCTCAAACTATGATGGGGCTGCTAACTATGGCTTCTCCCATGCTTTGCACAATATTTCAAGAGTATGAAAACCAAGGTCTAAAAATAAGAAAAAGCTGGGTGTAATTTCACAGATTTTCCTGAGTTGTTTGTATGACATTTCCAAATTCCTGAATTAAGAGTAGTGTAATCATGTGTCTTACTGTATCAAGAATGATCCTCTTTAAATCCATCCACTGCTTGACTATGCCATCCAATTCCAATTTACAGAGCAAAATCCATAAGAAGATAGAGTAAAAAGGGGATTTGAAGTTTCCCATTAATTAAGACTTAGAACCTAGAATAGAATGAGCAACCAAACACACAGGTCAGCTGTGGTCAGTCTTCCTCATTGTGGTGAGATACATTGTGCTTCTGCTAACATCATAGTAATTATTCCCACATATACTGTACATTTATACATACATTAGCATAGCCACATTTTGTGCAAATTCTGTCCTTTTCATTGATGCATATCCTCATTTTGGATATCCAGATTCTAAAGTTTTCAGTTCAGAATACTGGACTTAACAACAACAATTAATCTTTCAGTTTGACTGATAAGGACTTGTTTACAGTGTTTGTCAAAGGAACCTACAGATCTAGAGACCAGGAAAACTGGGGGTTCTCTTGAGCTGCCCATCGGCTATAAGTTTCTCTTGAAACTTTTACCTACCATGACAAGACATCATTGCACCCTGGTCTGGCCCTTAAAACTATGCCCTTTATAGAACTTGGAAAAGTTAGAGTTTGGGGCTACAACTCTTAGAATCACCCAGCCAGATTCTGGAAGTAATAATGTCAAAATTTATTCTTCCTGATGAGCTCTGGCTCCTACCATAGAGATAAAGCCAAAAGGCTGCTCTCTTAAGCACAACAAACAGCAGAGTTGTAGTTATAATCATAATCATTTTAGAACTCCAGAACTGGAAGGGACTCTATGGATCACGGAGTCCAGGTCTTGTCAAGGAGGCATAGCGGAGAACTGATCTATCAACCTCTGGCTCCACAGCCAGAGACCTAAACCACAGAGCTAGCCAGAAGTCCTTTCACTGTTGTTCTTGCTCTTAAGGCCAAAAGTACAGTACAGGATAGCAATCAATCAGCCACGTGTGTTCCCTCCCTCCTTCCTTTTGGCTCTTAATGCTAGATGACCGGAGGATTGAGAAAGAGCACAGGCAAGCAAAACAGCCTCCCTGAAATGAACCCTGCAGTCAATCTAAAGTTTGTGTAAGTGGAATAATTATACATTCTCTCAATGCTGAAACTAGCTAGTTTTGCCCTGAGGTAAGAATATAACCCCAACATTAGTCCTACCCAGAGCAAATCTTCTAAAACCATTAAGGGGCATTAACAGATGGTGGGTAAGCACGTGTCAGATCACACAGGAAAGGGAGCAATCTCCCTTAAAGGGACCCTTCACTCTTCTGGGGAATCACTCCAATTCTGGCCCCCAGAGGTAGTAGACCTAGAGCTGGACCCAAAAAGGTCCAGTTTGGGCATGGATCAAGGATGTTTATTTATTTGTTTTTATTTATTTAAATTTTGTTTTTTCTCCGCCTTCCTTCTTTCAAAAAAAACTGAGACCACGTACATCATTAAAAGACAACATTAAAGCTTACAACAGCAAGTATACAAAAATTTAAAAGGATGAAACAAATACCATACCAAAAAAACATAAGCAACACCAAAACACATTCAAAGCAGTAAGATACAACAATACATTTAAAAACCCCACTCAAGCAGCCAGTAACTCAGGGAAAGTTTGCCTGAAGAGAAAGGCTTTCACCTGCTTGCGGATGTCACCTTAATTTGTTTAAGTTAGGGTACAGCTACACTAGCAGCAGAGAGTGAGGTAGTGTGGGCTGCTTGGAAATTATGAGGCTTGATTAGAATGATCTAAGCAAGTCTAACTGTTCACATGGAAATGGCTCCTGCCAATATTGTGATGTGAGCCACTTCAGGATAAGTGAGCCACTTCAGGATATTAGCAAATTAACCACTTCCCCTGCTCAAATATATATATATATATATATATACTTCTTTTAAAGGACTGATCGAGAAATTGCCTGCAGCCAAAGCTACTGCTGTGGATTTAACTGTGAGCGGTTTCTTGACCAGCTCTTTAAGGCGAGGCAAAGAAAATATTTAAAATATACATATAACTGATGTAGTGCATCAGCACTAATCTGCATAGAGTCAAAAAATATTTATTTCACTTTCCCTGCCCTCTGCCAAATAGGAGAAATGATTAATATCCTGAAGTGGCTTGCTTATTAAGTCACTTCACAAGTTTGGGAAATTGAAAGAGGAAGGATTGTTTTGGATTGGTTGAAGTGATCACATTGCTGGAACTGGTCCAAACCAGAGTGATCCTACCCACACCATAAAAGTAGAAGCCCCTTGACAGGGGCCTGAAGGGTGCAGGTACGAATGGTCTAGAGGCAGGCTGAGGTATCTGCCATCTTTAAGACTGCACCAGTCCACTCCAACAGTGCTCCAAACAGTGGACTAAACAGTCTGTGTAGTCAGCTTCTTAGTTGTGTCTCACAGGTCTCATTGGGCTACTCGAGGCAGGACTTACATTGGATTTAGGTCATTGTGATGATCTATTATTTTGAATCATGCCTTCCCTTAAAGCTGTGGTTCCCAACCTTGAGTCCCCAGATGTTCTTGGATTACAACTCCTGGAAATCCTGGCCAGCACAGCTAGCGGTGAAGGCTTCTGGGAGTTTTAGTCTGAGAACATCTGGGGAACCAAGGTCAGGAACTACTGACTTAAAGGCTTTCCCTCTGTGCTACATTCCTTCAGATCCATGTGAGCTGAGGTGACCTGTGCTGTAATCTCTCTGATGCTAGGACTGATCTATGATCTGTACACCACCTGGTACATCGTTAGCATGAAATAAGTGGTCGCATGAGACAAGTTACGACTGTGATTTACGGGGCTGCCGTATTCTAGATAAGGG
This sequence comes from Intellagama lesueurii, assembly GCA_037013535.1. Taxonomy (NCBI): domain Eukaryota; kingdom Metazoa; phylum Chordata; class Lepidosauria; order Squamata; family Agamidae; genus Intellagama; species Intellagama lesueurii. The sequence goes on from JBAJHW010000006.1 coordinate 26,432,374, forward strand.
TTGTAGTTATTAAGAGAAGGATGTCCTTTGATGTGTATGGCAAGCTGGCCGTATTTTGATCACTTCTCTAGGGTATTCCTTGGTTCCCACAGAAACTATCACTTTCATTAATTAAGTTCAGAGACACTGCTTGATGGTACTGATTTGACAGCAATAATTTGATAGTGTTTTCAGCACTACCTTGTCCCATTTTAAGTGTTGTGTTATTATTCTGGCTGTTGTATGGTGATTATTGTTTTATGGCTATTTTGCAATTTTATGACTATATAGATTGCATTTTTATTATACTGTAGTCAATTTATGCAGGCTTTAGGCAATTGGAAACTTAAACAGATAAATACCATGACAAAATGTCTGCGATATATTTTCTTTAAGTGAGTAGTGCTCAGTGGTTGAAACATATTGCATGTTTTTCTAGAATTTTAACCATTCATAGAATTCAAACATGTTTTAGAATTCTAGGCTATGTAAATATAATTGGCTTCTATTTAATCCCTTTCTTTTCCATTCTAGATTTGACTGGGCATGTTTGAGATGGAAATAATTTCCTCTCATAGAAGCACTCAGTTACAGGCTGCGAGGGGGAAATTTGTCAGTTTTCCTTTGCCACACTAGTTAATTTTTCAGGTCTTTTTTTTTTTCCTGTCCTAAATATGAAGACTTTGGGGAATTTTGGTAAATTCTTCAAAAATGAATTGAAGTGAAATTATGCTCTATATGCACCAGTAAAATTCAACAGGTAGAGCTATCATGGAGAACATTATGTTGTACCTGCTGGCTGCATAGGCATAGATGATTACGAGTTTCTCACAGGAAAGTGTGGCAACCCTAATTCAAGACTAACATAATTTAATGCACTCTGATTCAGTCCTGGACTTTGAAGAATGAAGTAATCAAAGCCTGGATAGATCCAGAGGCCTGGATGGAAGAATCTGTTGCTTTCAGTTTTGACTATATACCTTTTTAAATCTCAAGGGTTTTGTTTTGTTTTGCATTCTAAAAATGAAGAAATTTGCAGATTTTAGACCCATTCTCTTCACCCAATTAAGGGTGTGATCACATGGTGAAATAGATCACAATTTGGATTCCTTGTGGACCACTCTGGTATGATCTGTTGACCAGTGATCACACAATGAATGGCGAAAAGTGCTCCAGACTGACCCTGATACTTGCCCAAGCTGAACCTTTTTGGCCCAGCTCTAGGGCTTCTACTTTTGGGGGTTAGGCTGGAGTGCTTTCCCGGGAGATGGAAGGGTTTAAGCGAGATCGCTCCCATTAAAACAACTCTTTCCAGTGCAATCAGCTGCATGCCTTTGCAGTCTGAATGCACCCTGAAATGATTAGTTCCCATCCATTTCCAAACTGAATTAGGGATATGATTTTCTTTGCCTCTTCCTCTCTCCTTCTCAGGCTTTTCGCTAAATGCAGTGCCACCCAACCTAGATGCAATAGTGATCGGGAGTGGCCTCGGAGGCCTGTCTGTGGCCGTGGTCTTGGCGAAGGCTGGGAAACGGGTTCTGGTGTTGGAGCAGTACACCAAGGCCGGAGGATGCTGTCACACTTTTCAGGAAAAAGGCTTTGAATTTGATGTTGGTAAGGGTGAAAGTTTCTGAGAAGGAAAACTATTTGAGGAGGAAGACCCAACACCACCAACTGTCTCACTGTGTTCATGTACACTAAGATTTAGGGATATGGGAGTAGTTCACAGTGTTTGCAAAGTCCAGTACACATTCTGTCCCTATCCACACAGACTAATACAATGTTTAGATTGAAACTTAGGGCTTGACTAGACAGTTAAATTGGAGCAGCATGGATCAGGCTAAGAAGGGTTGCTTAAGGTCACACAGTGATACGATATGCCATCTGGGGCAATCCTTGCATTCACATGGCATCCACACCTCAAGCGACCCTATTTGGCCCACCTCCCTTTAAAGAGAAAGAAAAAACAAAACAAAAAAAAATACCCTCCTTGCCTCCTTCTATCTCCTCCTCCTTCCAGGAAGAAGCTTTCAATTTGTCTTCATGTTTTCTAAAAGGTACAGCACATCAGCACTGCCCTAACAAGCTTAAGGGGGGGGGGGGAAACACATTTGTTTCTTCCCTCTCCCCCACCATGGAGGAGTAGAGGAAGTCTTAAATTTCCCAGTATCATGAAGTGACTATGCTACTTGTGATATTGGGAAATTGAAAGCAGCAACCTGTTCACTTTCATTCAGTCCCAGAGACTGCACATGTCGGAACCAAACCAAAACTGAGGAATTCTACCTGCACCTAAAAAAGAGTAGCCCTAGCCAAGAGTCAAAAAGGTACAGGAAAGAATGCTCTGAATGGACCCAAACGGTGGGACAAATCCACAGGTAGTCACTCCTTTAGAAGTACCAGATTTCATACTTCCTGAATATGCAGATGTGGATTTCATAGTATGAAGGGCTTGAAGCACATGTAAAATTGTAAATGCCTTCAAGATTAGACACCTTGTTCGAACGATGTTGGTCCTGTTGCAAAGGAGCTGGAGGCTTCTGCCTTGCCCAGATGTGTGTGATGTGTGGGCCATGGACCACATTGGGCCCTCAAAGATGGTTTTTGAATTCCTCTAAACTCAATCAAGGCTCGTCCAGCTCTCTGATTTTTTCCCTAGTAGAGGTCATCTTCAAGAAGACTGTCCTCTGGCAGGCTTTCAAATAAAGCAGTGGTTCCCAACCTTCTTTATTCTTCAAATGTTCTTAGACTAAAACTCCCAGAAGCCTTCACCACTAGCTATGCTGGCCAGGATTTCTGGAAGTTGGTCTAAGAACATCTGGGGACCCAAGATTGTGAGTTGTAAATGATTCTATAAAAGGGGACACATGGCTGGTCTCGTGCACTATGGCAGTCACAGGACCAGAGAGTTTGAACTTACAGACAGGTAGAGGTAGACCTGTCACAAAGCACACTTGAAAGGTTTGCTAATGCACAAATAAGCCAAAGCATGAGTGAAAGGCATATCTGCTCAAATGATTGTTCCGTCTTTCCAACTTTCCCCTCCCTTTTCCGACTTTGGGTTTTCACTTTTCATAGGTGTCCACTATGTGGGGCAAATGCACAAGACTGGCTTGACACGAGTGATCATGGACCAGCTCACCGACGGGCAGCTGGACTGGGTTCAGTTGGAGGATCCCTATGACATTATAACCCTTGGAGACAAGGAGTACCAAATGTTCTCTGGCAAGAAGGCCTTTGTGGAGGAGCTGCAGAGGCAGTTCCCGGAGGAGAAGGAAGCCATCAAAGAGTACATGAGGCTGTCAAAGGTGAGAGAGAAGACTGGCTCATTGTATGTAATCAGGATATAGTGAGTTCTTATAAAGTTTCTCATTCTCAGCAATTTGCTCAGTCTTGCCATGCCAGGATTCCCCACCAAGACTTTCTCTTGCATCAGTGACTTCCTCTAAATTCACTCAAACTTGCCCTTCTATTTTATTTAGTGCATGTTCAGGAAACTTTCAAATTTTGTGCACTATAATCCTCTCTCTGAAGAATCCCGTGCAGGAAACATTTTGTTTTGCTCAGGAACTGGAATAATATTGTGCAGTTTGGCGTTTCTTCCAGAAAAATTGACCACAACATGTATGAGAAATGCCACTAGATCCCTTCAAAGATTTGCCTGCTTGCAGAAGGATAGCAAAGATGGGGCCAGCCTGGCCCTTTGTGGGAGGGAGTTCAAAAGTCTGGGAGTAGTAGCAGAGAAGGCCTTCTCCCATGTCCCCACCAAACACACCTATGAAGGTGGTGGGACCTAGAGAAAAGCCTCTCCTAATGATCTTAATACCAAGGCAGGCTCATAAAGGGATATATGGTCTTTTAAATATCTTAGACCCAAGCTGTTTAGGTTAAAAACAGCACCTTGAATTGTTCTTGGAAATGGATTGGCAGCCAGTGGAGCTGCTGTAACACGAGATTTGTATGTTCCCTGTAACCAGCCCCAGTTAAAAATTTGGCTGTGGCACTTTGGACCCACTGGAGTTTCTGAACACTTTCCAGTGGCAGCCCCAAGTTGAGTGTGTTACAGTAATCCAGCTGAGATGTAACCAAGGCATGTGTCACCATGGTCAGATCAACCTTTCCTGGAATGGGTACAGCTGGCGCACTAGTTTTAACTGTGCAAAGGGACTGCCAGCCACTGCCCAAACTTGAGCATCCAGGCTCAGAGACAAATCCAGGTGGCCCAACCCAAGTTGCATGCCTGTGTTTTCAGAGGGAATGCAACCCTATCTAGATGGGTTGGATCCCTATTCCTTGATCTGCCTTTTGGCTGACCAGGAGCACCTCTGTCTTATCTGTCTTACGTAGCAAAGGAGGTACAGACAGTATCCTGAGCCTGCAGGAGCAGATCTCAGCTAAGTTGGATATTTAATTGTACTTATCAAATTTTCCCATCTTCTCCCCAAAGATTGTAGTGAGGCACATGCCTTTGATTGTCATCTTAAAGATGATTCCCTTCTGGCTGTCTACCTTCCTGATCCGATGGGGCATCGTTCACTGGATCTCTCCTGTTTTCAGATTGTTAAATACCAGCCACAGCAAAATCATAGAGCAGCTGACCACCAACAAAGACCTGCGTGCTATCTTCAGTTATTTGTTCTATGGTGAGGAAAGGGTGGCGAGTTTTCTTGGTGGTTGTTTTTCTTCATAGTCACTTGTTTTCCATTCATTCTACAGGGTTTGGGCCATTCATTCTTCCAGAGAGGCCACACGTCCCTATCCTATTGGAGTACCTCCTTTCCATGCTGAAGGGCTGAGGGTCAATCCCTACAATCTTTACTTTGACTCTGGAGAGCCTCTGCCAATCCCTGTAGCTCGGGGTAGGGAAAATTTCGCCCTCCAGATGTTTTGGACTACAACTCCCATAATTCATTACTTGTGGCCATGTTGTGACAAGTGGACTGATAGGAGCTGGAGTCAAAACACCTAAAGGGCTGGACATTCTTCATTTACCATGTACATCAGTGGTTCTCAACCTTGAGTCCCCAGAGGTTCTTAGACTAAAACTCCCAGAAGCCTTTACCACTAGCTGTGCTGACTAGGATTTCTGGGAGTTGTAGTCCAAGATCATTTGGGGATCCAATGTTGGAAACCACTGATGTAGATAATCATTCAACAAATATGGGTTTTTAGAGCATGAGCGTTCATGTTGCCTATTCCTTGTTGCAATGACCAAATCAACATGATAATTAAGAGCTGTAACAAAAATACTGCAGTGTGAAGCATTACAATTCAGCATTCCAGCAATGACATTATGGTTCCCTGTCATACTCTTCGAATAACAGTCAGTGTGCCAGGCTCCCTGAGTAAGCACTGAGCCTATTGGGCTGTTTTAGGGATTCCCCTTCCCTGGGGTCTTGCTTTTCTTGCATCTTTGTATATCTCTGCAAATTTTGGAGTTCTCCTAAGCTTCACTCATGCATGAGTGGTTCTGTTCTGATGATTCACTCATGTAGAATGGGCATTGCTATAGATATCAATGGCTGGCTGGATAGGTTAGCGAGTTATGCATGTTTGGGAGTTCAATTCCCCACTGTGCCAACCTATGTAGCTTTGGGCAAGCTGTGCAATCATAGAGTAACCTCCAGAAGAAGGGGATGGTAAGCCACTTCTGGAAGGTACTCTGTACCTTGCAAACCCTGAAAATTATTTCCATAAATTGGAATCAATTTGAAGGCAAGTAATTATTACTATTATTATTGGTATCAACAAACAAGGTAAGAAAGTGGGATGATGATGAGTCCACCCTGCTTATAATAACAGGAATCTGCTTAACCACAGAGTTCAATGATAGTTTGGATTTCATTCTGAAAGAAAGCAAGGGCTTTAGAATTTCCTGATCTCATTGGTTTCCAGTAGGAATGTTTTCTGACACCAGTGAAATTGTTTCATCTCTCTTTTTGAGGATCACAGCATTGGGGATGTGTAAGAAATTTGCAGACATTCCCTGGTTTTAAAAAAATGGCTCTAGCAGGATCTTTCGGTCTGGATGCAGAACTGGATGCAGTTTGTAGCCAGAAACCTGTACATTTACACCCTCTACCTGTGCACTTGCTGTGCGTTCACTGAAAGTGGAAACATGCATTTGATTGGCATGTGCACACTTAAAAATGTGCAAAAGCCACGGTGTGCCTTTCTAAAATATGCACAACAGATGCTTTGGTCAATTAAACCATGTAGCCATTGAAAAAAATGAAAACACACATACTTGTAGTTTTTTTTCTTCACTGTGCATGTGTGTGCGTGTGTATTTCTGCACAGAACGGAAATGGAACAGACTTGGAGATGGGGAAAGGAAGAAATCTGGCAAAAAGGACTTGATGGATTTTTTTTCCATTGCAAGATGGATTTTTTTCCCAATTGCAAATCCCTCATCTCCTATTCTTACACAATGTTTTGCTTCTATCTCACTGCTATTGCCAAACTACCTAACTTTTACTATCATTCTTGGAAAAGTTTACCAGGAAAATAACAATACAAACAAGAATATCCTGAAAACTATGGCAAAGGTTGTCTGAAAAGTGGTTAAGCTGTGATGCCTCACCAAGAAGATTCCTAGCCCCTGGGGTTTGCCATGGATGTTTGATCTTGGAGAAGTCACTTTTTTGGACTACCTCCTGCAGTCATCTTTTTTCCCTCTTTCAGTCCCTTATTCTCTTCCATACATATGTTCCCCAGGGGTTACTCCAAAGGACTCAAGCTTCTTCGTGAATGCTCTGATGATCCATCACTATAAGCGTGGTGCATGGTACCCAAGAGGGGGTGCTAGCGAGATCCCTTTTCACATGATTCCCATCATTGAGCGATCCGGAGGTGCCCTGTTAACGAGAGCCCGTGTTTCTCAGATCTTGGTTTCAGAGAGTGGCGCTGCTATAGGTGAGTCTCAGAAAGAATGCAGAAATAACTCCTTTCCCTGCTTCTTCTTACACTGGCCAATTCCCCTACAAGTAGAAAATAACTGGACTTAATAGAGTTGCCTGTGGTCACTACTATTATCAAGGAGTGGTAACTTGTAGCAGAAGACAAGGAAAATGGAAGAGGAGAAATCTTAGCAAAGCTGTCTGCCATAATATTCAGGACTGGGGTTACCATGCTGTGACTATAGATGGTACTTCTGACCAAATGGAAGACTGGTCTGAAAGCCAAATGGAGACGTTGGGTGGAAATTCTGTTGTTTCCTAGGCCTTTTCTAGCAGTGGCCTGGTTGACACATCCTGCCCTTAATCAGCAGAGCCTTGGTTTCTAGTTTCATGGGAAGCTGTAGAGAAACATGCCAAATCATGCTGTCTTTACTGAATGGTAATTTGTTCCAGGGGTAAGCGTGCAGAAAGGGCACAACAGTGAGGTCAAAATTTACGCTCCTGTAGTGATCTCAGATGCTGGCATATTCAATACCTTGGAGAAGATGGTGCCTCCTCACATCACAAGCAAACCAGGTAAGGGAAAACACTGTTTCTTCTCGGTAAAGCCCAAGCTCCCTTAGGTCAAATGGGCCATGATTGTCATTGAAGGCACCTATTGTAATTCCATCCTGAAAGCTAAGCAGATCTGAATCTGTCCCAAACTTTGATTTGGCACTTGGGTTTGATGTGGGTAAGCATGTCAGGGTTCCTGGAAGGCTCATGCCAGGTGTGGGAAAAGTGAGGCCTGCAAACAGCATGTAGCACCCCAGAGATAGCAATGTGGCTTCCGGTCCCCTCTGAAAATCCCCATAATTCCAAAAAGTATTTTCACCTACCCTAATTGCAAGTCCTTCATCTCCATTGATGCATTGGGATTACGTTTTGCCCTTTAAATGTAGCACTGGTATGCATGTGCATATGCATTTTTTTCTCTAAAAACATTTTAGAGAAAAAAATGCATATGCACATACATACCAGTTTCTTTAAAAAAGTCTTTTCCAGCCTAAAAATGAGGTCAGGGGACTTGAATTTTAATGTCAAACTGTGCCCTCTTTAGACTTCTGGGAATGTAATTTGTCATGCAGAGAATTTCAGAGGCTTCAAGATGGGGGGGGGGGGGGGTAGGACCTGTCAATGCCCTCCAGAACTTCAGAACATGACCACCTTGCTTAGACACTGCACTTGTCTATAGGTGAACTTAGGTTCAGTCTCCTTCCAGCTGGAACAAAAGCAAGAGAAGACTACCAACTCTTAGCCGGAAAAAGCTAAGTCCAGTGCCACCTAGTGACCCTTGGAACTGCTACATTCATAAATGATTTTGAGGTTATTGCTACCTGTAGTTTTCTGATAGAAGCAACTAGGGCAATGCAGAGAGGCATGAGAGAATTGGTGGGGGAGAGTGAAAAGTGAACATGCAGTTCCTTGGTATAAGCCCATACCTTTGTGCTACTATTTGGAACAGGGAAATGAAATGTCTGCCATGCGGGCATGCTCTAGAAAAGCTTGTAGAAATAAATGGTGCTGGCTGGTTCCAGTAGGCCATATAAGCAAAGTCCAGGCCATTTAAAGCAGGGGTCCCCAACCCCCAATCCGCAGCCCGGTGACGGTCCGTGGCCTGGGCCGGACTAGGCCGTGGAGACAGATCTTCCACCTCCCCGCACACATTCCCCCCCGCACAGCCCCTCGCGCATGTGTGTGAGTGCGTGCGTGCCCACGCAAGTGCCCCCGCCTTTCATGCATGTGTGCGTGTGCCCGTGCGAGCGCCCCCCCATCCTTCGCGCACGTGGGGACCACTGATTTAAAGCTTAAGACACAGAACAGATATTTCAGATAAGGACAAGCTGAAATCAGAGTCACAAGCCCATCCAGGTTCAAGCAGGGAGGTTGACAAATCCTTTATTTAGACATTGTTTCCGGTAGCCTTCCTTGCGAAGAACATACACATAGAAGCCCGAGGTCCCACAGCCCACTGTGGCCACAAGTGCTGCAAACATGTGGGCCCATGTCCTCTTCATGAGGAAGCCCTAGTTTTCAGCAAGTCCTGGACTTGTCTTTCCCCATAGGAGAGCATTCCTTCATGAGGCCACAGCCTTGCCTGTATTTCTAAACTCTGTCCCTTTCTTGGGCCTCAGAGTGGTCCTAGCATGGCTCCAAACTCTTCTGTTGAGGCCCTCTCAAACTTTCCCCCTGAGGGTCAGAGTCAACCAGACTGGTATGTTTTCCCATCCCCTCTGGTCCAGGAGGTACTGATTCATCTTTGGAGGAAGATGGGAGCATGGCAACTTTATCCAGGACCATGTTCTGTATGTGGCAAAAACCATGGTGTCCATATTGTGTATGTGTGTCCCTGTGCATGTGTGCACATGTGAAATTGTGATTCTGTGAGTTTTCAGTCCTTTTCAGCAATGTACTTTTGTAATCCATCCAGAGATCCAGTCCCTCCTTAACTTGGTCCAGCACAGCATGGGTTGCTTGCTAGTCTTTGTGGGCCTTAGAGGGACCAAAGAAGAACTTGGCCTCAGGTCAAGCAGCTATTGGATCTACAAACATAATGATCTGGACAGTATGTAAGTAGGCACATCAGCTCTGTTGTCACATGACATATGAGGAAAACAGCTACCCCATTACTGCTACCTACCCTCCACCTGTCTCACCCTGCTTCCTCCTGCTTCCACTGCCTTCTCCCACCTCATCTTGCCTCCCTTCCTCCTTGTTCCTTTGCCTCACCTGCCTGTTTGCAATATATATAAAGCAGCACTGACCATTTTGTTCAGCCTGTGTTGCTTTACAGTGGGTAGGAACATGGCCAGGTGACATGAGGAAAAGTAGGTAGAAAGGAAGAACAGGGGTGGTGCTGGGGTAGGGAGCACAAACTGAGAAATGTGGGGAGTGTTGTTGAGTTTTGAATTTCTGGTACAATTCCTTTTGCTACATAGTAGAAGTACAGAGACTCACAGAAGAGAATAGCTTCAAGTTCCCCAGATAGTACACGCCTCTCTCATTAACTGGCCCTTAAGATCTCAGGAACTGGTTCTGAGACATTTGTAGGAGAAAACACAAAAATGTTTCATTACTTACAGTTATAAACAGACCAACAGCAAAATAACAACAAACTGCCTTCCAGCAGACTAAAGAGAGGGAAAGGAACACTCAGCAGAGAGGCAGGACTCTCTTTGAATTCAGAGACAGGAAGGAATGATTGGTTCATGTTGGATAGATTGAGAGTCACCCCAGCCTGGAAAGGTCCTTCCCAGCCACCTCTACTAGAGGCAGCATGCAAGATTGTAAAAACTCTAACAGTGAGATGAGGCAATAGAGGAGCAAGGAGGGAGATGAGACAGTGGGGGTGAAGGAGACCTTTCTGGAGGGAGGAATGATGCAAATTGCCACTCTTGGTGTTCTATTGCCTTGGGACCACCCCATTCTACCTGTTGCAATGTGTAGTTCTGGGCCTTGCTCAAAACCAAGCTGGAAAACCTATTTTCCTTCAGTAATTTGTATCAAGGAGGTGATAGGGGAAAAGTAAACAAACAAAAAACCTCAGTCCAAAATTCTTAACGTTATAAGGTTCTTCAGCCTGAGGGGTTTCGGCATAAGATGACTCCTCAGTATTCTCAGCTTAGACTGTTCTACCTCTGCTGTTGCTTCCTGTAGAGAGACCTCCAATTTCCCTTTTCTTCTTTTGCAGGATGGCCAAATATGCTACCTTACCCAGAGAAGAAGTGGTCACCAACCTTGATATGATGTTCATCACTTTCCCATCAGCCAAGGATCCTACATACCAAGAGAGGCATCCTGGTATAATATTTTATTTACTTGTTGGAAGGAAATACATCAGAAATAGGAGGCTTTATACTAGTGCATGTTTGTCCATGTGTCTCTTACCATCTTATGTGGTGTATTACTGGGAACCAGTTTCATAACCTAATTTGTGGTCTTTAGGGGACTAACACACTAAAAATGCAAACAGGAGCTTACTCTCTCGCTTCCTTTCTTTTATTTAAACTAAGTCAGAAAGATCTATTAAGTCATAAGTCAAGTTAAACTGAGCCAAAATGTCCATTAACTCACAATAAGAGTCAAATTAGGGGATACCACTCAGCTTGCGATTGGAAACTGATAGCATATTTTTTTTCTATCTGCAGTGGGATCTCCTTGAAACTGTAGGCTCAAAAAATGAGACTTGCAAATCAAGAGTGTATTTACCTTCCGATGACCATTCATAAACCAAAGCAAGATAATTTGCAAGACAGAGAGTTGAGAAAAGCTTGTACAAAGTATAAACAAATATCTTTTGCCATGTAAGGAGTTCAGATTCTAAATGCAATGTGCACATTTCAGTCAACATGTTTATAAGCTATTTTGTGGTTGTGTTTTAACCAGGGTTGCTCAAGTTTACATTTTAAAGTGAACAATTCCATTTCACAGATCCCAGACTAATACGTGGATCAGCACAACAGTATATGTTTTGCAATTCTACAAATTTTACAATATAGTTCTTTGCCCAAAAACCATATAAAATGCACGTTTTGTTAAAATGCATAAAACGCGTATTTTATTGTTTCTTGTTGCTATGTGCTGTCAAGTCTGAATCGACTTACGGTGACCCTAAAAGGGCTTTCAAGGTAAGTGAGATATTTAAAGAGTGGTTTCACGAGTTCCACACCCCCAGTGAGTTTCCATAGCTGAGCAAGGGTTCAAACCCAGGCCTCCTGAGTCCCAGTCTGTCACTCTATCCACTGCACCACACTGGGTATCATCATTTTAATGAAAACATTACATTTTATACTTATATCTATATTTATATTTCTGACCTTTCTCCTGGCCTTTAAAAAATGATTTCAAAAACTACAATTAAAAAGACAATTCTTTATATTATTAAAAATTAAACATGCATTATTTTTAAATCCACTGATTTAAAAAACAAGTTGAAATACTTTTAAAAACACAGTAAACCAGTAACATGTATATAGTTCCATATGAACGGATCTTTTTCCATTGTCCAGTTCAGTTGTAAAAGCCTGCCTAAAAGGGAAGGCCTTTGCTTGCTTGCTGAAGGATAGCAGGGAGGGAGCCAAGATTCCAAAATGGTTTGTGCCTGCCTTCTTCTGTGTCTAAATGTACAGCAGGATCCCTTCTCTGTGGGATCAATATCCACTGATTCACTTATCCACTGCCTGGAAATACTAAATAAAAAACCCCAGAAATACATATTTATACGTACGTATTTCCAGGGTGTATTTACCAGAACTGGCCACTAGAGGGAGCCAGAATGCAATGTATAGCATTTGTTATTCTGCATTTTTTGGCATCCGTGGGGGGTGTGGTTGGAACTGATCCCTCACAGATACCATAGTCCGACTGTATAGTCAGTTTCACATGAAATTGCAGGGAAACACATGCAAAACTGACATTAAATACTACTTGCAAGTATTCCTGTTACTTGTAGGTCGGTCCTGTATGACCATTTTCACCATGGCTCAGTATGATTGGTTTGAGGAATGGTCCGGAGGCCGTGTGAGGAACAGAGGAGATGACTATGATGCCTTTAAGATGGAGATTGCCCAGCAGCTCCTAGATGTGGCTCTGGCAAAGTTTCCTCAACTCCGTGACAAGGTAAGGCCTTCATGGGCGCCTGTTTAGTTGTGTACAAATCACCTTTCTAAAAGTCTGTTTGTTATCTCCTTTCATATTTTGATCCTCTTTTCCAGGTGGAATATATGGAAGCTGCTTCCCCTCTCAGCAACCAGTATTATCTTGCTACCCCTCTGGGTGACACGTGTGGTGCTGACCATGATTTAGGCCGTTTTGATCCACAGGCTGTGGCCACCATTAGAGCAAAGACTCCCATTCAGAATCTTTACTTAACAGGTGAGTGGCTACTTCCCTTTCCATTCTTGTACCTTCCCTGTATGGTTTAAATAGAAAGAGGAAACCTGGTAAAGAGGAGCCAGTATTCTTGCTCCTGCCTCACTTTAGTTCTTTTCTCAGTGTAAGCTGAGTCAAGGTTGATGAATGATGCTAAGGACTAATCTCTGTGTCTGGGGCATTCTCTGAGTTGTTCCTTTTTACCTTCACAATGTAGGTCAAGACATCTTCAGTTGTGGTGTAGTAGGGGCTGTACATGGTGGCTTGATTTGTGCCTCAGCTGTGTTGGGACGCATTTTATACCTGGACCTGGCACCACTGAAGAAGAAACTGAAGAGGGAAAATCGCAAGAAGGAGATCTAGTCCTATCAGCCGTACCCACTTCTCTCAGAAAATAGGCTGTGGATTGGATATAGGAACTTAAGAAGAGCCTTGTAGGATCACAATAAAGGTGTCCAGCATCCTCTTGACCACTGTGGAAAATAGGGTGCCTTTGGGTAGTCCCCAAGTTAGCTTTCTTATCTAAAAATAGTATTATTTACCCTAATAGGTCTTTTGGAACTTTTGAGCTTCATGGGTAGATAGACATAACTGAAAAAAATTAGAAGGACATGAAAGACACAGCCAACTGGATGCCCTAATTCAAGCCATTTCTCTTCCCTACAAAGGGTTCAAATAAATCACCAGTAAGATTTATTTTGCAAAGAAAGACCCGCATTGCATGTACTCGAGGGATTTAAAAGCTAGTTTTGCAACAAATATCCATGCCCTTACTTTACCCTTGTTTTTAAATCGGGATGTGTTGTGCTCCACTCTTGAGCATAAAAGAACACCAGCCCTGAATAGCACATGAAAAGAAACTGGCTGAGGGTTCAGTTACTCTGGCAATAAGAATCACTGTTGAATCTGAAATAAAATCTGTTTAAAAATCCTGGCTACATGATGCAAATGAAAACATGGATTTTTATTTTTATTTTTTGCCCAGGGACCATGTTTGTTTGTTTTTTAAAATCAGAAGCAAGGTATTTTACTGGGCTGGCAAAGGGTAGTTTATTTTAAGACACATGTAAAATTGATTTATTTTTCATTGGTTTGGCATATGTGAATGCTTTTGTCAGAATTGTATCTGTTGCCTCACACTGGCTGCTTCCCACAGACATGCGCTGGCTGCCTTATTTTTTAATTTTTTTTCCCCCAAGAAAGATTTTGATAGTCTAACATGACAGTGGAAATTTAGGAGCCAGGAGAAAACACTCCCTTCTCCTTTGCAAAGTGAAGAAGCTCCCAATATTGTAAATATCTCTGGTCAGTTTCACTTTCCAAAGTCAGTGAGTTTCCCCCTTTCTCTCTCTGCTGGCTGGTAAATTTCCACTGTCATGTCAGACTATCCATATCAATCTTGGATTTATTTATTTTTTTTCTAATAAGGCAGCCAGTGCAAGGGTAGGTGGGCAGGCACAGGACAAAGCTTCAGATGCAACACGGCCTTAAGCTTTCCCCACTCCCAGTTTTGGAGCCAGTGGTCCTTTAAGACAGGCATCAGGGGTGGAGCTGGAGGCAAGCAAGTGAGATACTAACCAACCAAACCCATGCTCGGGGCAACTTCACCCGCTGGGCCAAAGTACTGCAGATACTGTGGGTGGCCAGGGAGCATGGGTGTGTGTGACCGGTGGGGAAGAAAATGGGAAGGTGCAAAGGGGCGGTGCAAGCAAGGCGGGGAAAGTGGGGAAATATTTCAGTGCACACCGTTGATCTGAAAGATTTCTTCTAGACATTTGAATTGCTTTGTGTTTAGGTGAGAAGTGGTTAATGGATGAGAAATACTGTCCATTGTCCATAATTTTAGTATGCCTAATGGACAATGTGTTTGTGAACAGAGCCCATGTGCAGAAGTCCAGGTTATTATGGTCTGTTTGCCCATCAAACACACTCCTCTTAAAATGGTTTGCCAGCTCAGCAGACACTCATCATGGGCTTTAACTCAGGCAGTGATAAAAAGGATAGAAGTACCTGAAGTGTGGATTTATTATAGGACACAAAGAATTTCATGGGCTGAGAGGGTGGCCAAAATAAGCAAAGACCAAGAAATCATAAAACACATGAAATGAGGAAAGCTAGGAAATTTAATGTAATAAAAAAGAAAAAACAAAAAACAACAGATTGTTGCAACTCCTCATTCAAGGTAAACTAAATGAAAAGGGTTGTGCAGGAAGGAGAAGGGCATACTGGCCTGAAGAGCGTATGAGACTGGGTTCACTGTCTGGAACTGCCGCAACCAAAGTCAAGATGGCCATGATTCTATCTAACCTCCAGTAAGAGAAGAAAGAGTTGGATAGGAAGAAGTTCCACAGTCTCAGGTGGCAGCGACTGTGTTCCCTTGGACTTTGACCAGATGTAGGTAATAGCAGGACCAAGCCCAACATAACAGGCCAAAGGTCTCTGGAGAAAAGCAGAGGGTGGTGATTCAGATTCAGCCTGTAGTGACAGCTGAAGCTCCTCTGCTACCTGAGGCAGGAAGCCAAGACCCAGTCCTAGGTACTCCATGCTCCCCTGTCACTGTGTCACTTCTGCCCCTCTGTGCACATGCACACGCTCCTAACCACACCGTGCTAGTAGCACTTCTGTGTCCTCCTCCACCGTTGGCTGTGGCAATCCTGCCAGCAGAAGAGGGAGAAGCAGTGACCTGCTAGACCTCCAGATTGTGGAATGCCTACCTCTGATGTTCCCTGAAGTGACGGTATGATGGGAAGGGTGACCAAGTTTCTGGAAGGTGGTGTTCTGCTTCTTCTTCTCTTCTGGCAGCAGAGGCAAATATCTTGCTATGTCAAGTGATCGTGGAAGGGCTTCCAGGTAAGCTTCCTCCCACACTGACAAGCTCCTCTTGGTCTACCTGATCTCATGCTCCTTCAAAAATTGGTCACACAACAGGAGGCCTATTGAAGCAGAGCAATAATGGGCATGGTTGCCTTTATGTTCTCAGTATGATATTGGCCAATAATATCAGATGCATATAGAAAACTATCAATCTGCCCCTAAATAGATTCCGAAATCCAGTAGTAAGTTACAGTAGAATATGCCCATTGAATCAGTGGGGATTTGGTGAGTCAACACTTCCACAGGTTCCATTGATTCAAATGGGCCTACTGTAATTGCAACTTATTTTTGTGTATTAAGTCCCCAATTAGAGTAGGCTCATTTGAATCAATAGAAATTACACCTAATTCCTACAGATATAAGGGGTCTACTCTAGTGGAACTTACTACAATAAGCAACAGGATTTCAGACAATGTTAAATAAAGAGCAAACGACATAGTACGTTCAAACCTCAGATAGTTTTTATTTCAGTTTATAAAAAGATGTTTACAGTGGAATGTAATTGATAGAGGCATTGAAATCAGGAGGAATGGGGACGTGGTGAAGGCAGACTCATATTCCCCCTCTTCTAATTTAGGAGAGTGTTCAAGATAAACAAAAATGCACACATGTTTAAATATCATATAATTAAATTATAGAAACACAAACACAAAGATGTGGCCCAATGACCACTAGCTTAACATAGTTTTGTTTTGTTTTTTAAAAAAATGCTAGTCAGTATTGTAGAGGAACAATCTCTCAACTATTATCAGTTAGAGCTTGGAAAAGTTACTTTTTTTGGACTTGAACTCTCCGAATCCCATAGCCCAGTGGTCCCTAATCTTGGGCCTCCAGATGTTCTTGGACTACAACTCCCAGAAGCCTTCACCACCACCTCTGCTGGCCAGGATTTCTGGGAGCTGAAGCCCAAGAACATCTGGAGGCCCAAGGTTGGGGACCACTGCCATAGCCAACATGGCCGGTGGCTGTGTAATAATTAAATACAGCATTACAGTTCAAAGGCATTATAGCTGCAAAGACTGGATGATGGATTCCCTCCAGAGGGAAACTACTCTGGAGTTCAGATGGAAGAAGTCCACTGCTGCTTCCCAAGATCTACTACTGGAAGCAGTGGCCTTGCTGTGCCTGATGGTAGGGCTGGCCTCTGGGACAAGTCACTAACTTGATGCCTTCCTAGTAATCTTCTTAGGGGTGTTCTTGGGCAGAGTTTGGAACAGGTATGCTTTTGGATTACAGCTCCTAGAATATCCTCCTGCAATTACCATGATGTCTGGGGGATCCTAGCAGTTGTAGTAGGAAAGTGAGCCTTTTCCAAGCATTTTTCTTAAAGAGGGAATTGTGGACTGTTTGGTCTTAGTCTGGGACTCATCAACGCTGTTGCTGTTGTTTAGTCGTTAAGTTGTGTCCAACTCTCCGTGACCCCATGGACCAGAGCACGCCAGGCCCTCCTGTCTTCCACTGCCTCCCGGAGTTGGATCAAATTCATGTTGGTAGCTTCGATGACCACTGGGCTAGTCAGGTATAATCTAAACCAAATCCCTTATGAATACACAGTGGAAGTGAAGAACAGATTTAAGGAACTAGATTTGGTGGACAGAGTGCCTGAAGAACTATGGATGGAGGCTCGTAACATTGTACAGGAGACAGCAACAAAAACCATCCCAAAGAAAAGGAAATGCAAGAAAGCAAAGTGGCTGTCCAACGAGGCCTTACAAATAGCAGAGAAGAGAAGGGAAACAAAATGCAAGGGAGAAAGGGAAAGTTACAGAAAATGGAATGCAGACTTCCAAAGAATAGCAAGGAGAGACAAGAGGGCCTTCTTAAATGAACAGTGCAAAGAAATAGAGGAAAAGAATAGAAAGGGAAAAACCAGAGATCTGTTCAAGAAAATTGGAGCTATTAAAGGAACATTTTGTGCAAAGATGGACATGATAAAGGACAAAAAGGGTAGGGACCTAACAGAAGCAGAAGACATCAAGAAGAGGTGGCAAGAATACACAGCGGAATTATACCAGAAAGATCTGGATGTCCCCGACAACCCAGATAGTGTGGTTGCTGACCTTGAGCCAGACATCCTGGAGAGCGAAGTCAAGTGGGCCTTAGAAAGCATGGCTAACAGCAAGGCCAGTGGAGGTGATGGCATTCCAGTGGAACTATTTAAAATCTTAAAAGATGACACTGTTAAGGTGCTACACTCAATATGCCAGCAAGTTTGGAAAACTCAGCAGTGGCCAGAGGATTGAAAAGATCAGTCTACATCCCAATCCCAAAGAAGGGCAGTGCCAAAGAATGCTCCAACTACCGTACAATTGCACTCATTTCACACGCTAGCAAGGTTATGCTCAAAATCCTACAAGGTAGGCTTCAGCAGTATGTGGACTGAGAACTCCCAGAAGTACAAGCTGGATTTCGAAGGGGCAGAGGAACTCAAGACCAAATTGCTAACATGCGCTGGATTATGGAGAAAGCCAGAGAGTTCCAGAAAAACATCTACTTCTGCTTCATTGACTATGCAAAAGCCTTTGACTATGTTGACCACAGCAAACTATGGCAAGTTCTTAAAGAAATGGGACTGCCTGACCACCTTATCTATCTCCTGAGAAATCTATATGTCATCGAAACTACCAACATGAATTTGACCAAACTCCGGGAGACAGTGGAAGACAGGAGGGCCTGGTGTGCTCTGGTCCATGGGGTCACGAAGAGTCGGACATGAGTTAACGACTAAACAACAAAGCTTCGATGACACTGTCCAACCATCTCGTCCTCTGTCATCCCCTTCTCCTCTTGCCTTCACACTTTCCCAACATCAGGGTCTTTTCCAGGGAGTCTTCTCTTCTCATGAAATGGCCAAAGTATTGGAGCCTCAGTTTCAGGATCTGTCCTTCCAGTGAGCACTCAGGGTTGATTTCCTTCAAAATAGATAGGTTTGTTCTCTTTGCAGTCCAGGGGACTCTCAAGAGTCTCCTCCAGCACCACAATTCAAAAGCATCAATTCTTTGGCACTCAGCCCTCTTTATGGTCCAGCTCTCACTTCCATACATCGCTACTGGAAAAACCATAGCTTTGACTATGTGGACCTTTGTCGGCAAAGTGATGTCTCTCCTTTTTAAGATGCTGTCTAGGTTTGTCATCACTTTCCTCCCAAGAAGCAGGCGTATTTTAATTTCGTGGCTGCTGTCACCATCTGCAGTGATCATGGAGACCAAGAAAGTAAAATCTGTCACTGCCTCCATATCTTCCCCTTCTATTTGCCAGGAGGTGATGGGGCCAGTGGCCATGATCTTAGTTTTTTTGATGTTGAGCTTCAGACCATTTTTTGCTCTCTCCTCTTTCACCCTCATTAAGAGGTTCCTTAATTCCTCCTCACTTTCTGCCATCAGAGTGGTATCATCTGCATATCTGAGGTTGTTGATATTTCTTCTGGCAATCTTAATTCCGTTTTGGGATTCCTCCAGTCCTGCCTTTCGCATGATGCATTCTGCATATAAGTTAAATAAGCAGGGAGACAATATACAGCTTTGTTGTACTCCTTTCCCAATTTTGAACCAATCAGTTGTTCCATATCCACTTCTAACTGTTGCTTCCTATCCCACATATAGATTTCTCAGGAGATAGAGAAGGTGGTCAGGCACTCCCATCTCTTTAAGAACTTGCCATAGTTTGTTGTGGTCCACACAGTCAAAGGTTTTTGCATAGTCAATGAAGCAGAAGTAGAAGTTTTTCTGGAACTCTCTGGCTTTCTCCATAATCCAGCGCATGTTAGCAATTTGGTCTCTAGTTCCTCTGCCCCTTCGAAATCCAGCTTGTACTCATCAACACTATTTTCCTGTTATTCTCAGTCTTTCTGGGTAATAGCAACAGGTATGTTAAGTTCTTGAGGTTCTGTCTTCGGGCATAAATCCAGGGGGCCGGGAAACATCCAGAGGGGGAAGATCTTCCATTGCAATATTGTCATAGGCGGGTGGCTCGTCCATAGGAGGAGGGTATAAGGGAAGCTTCCATCCAACCTAGGGAAAATGATACAAAATTTGTCACATCTTCTCTCTCTTTTGACACAAGTTAAGTGCCTAAAGAATGTCTGGAAAACAAGACTCCTTTATAAAGGTCTCCTTGAATGATCTTGGACTGCTGAACAAATGAGTTAAACCCCCTGTTAGGAAATCTCTGGGGCCCCCATGAGTGATTTAGACTACAACTCCCAAAATCCTGACCCTTTCATGCTGGATGGGCTTCTGGGAGGTGATATTTCAGGTTTATTAACTAAAACATTTATCACCTCCCTTCCACATCCTTCAAAATCAGGAGATCAGCTTACAAAACAAGCAACAATATTGTTGCTTTTCTGTCCAGGCCTTTTAAAAAACGAATTACAATTAAGAGTGCCTGAAATTATAGGCTGATGGGAACCAATGCCTAGAAAATCAGCAAATGGGAGGGTCCCTCTTGCTTTGAATAAGAGACCTGTTAGATCTTCAGGGGACAATGATGCACTTCCAGCTATGGAGAGAAAGATACTGTAAGGCAACCTTCCCCAATATCCTGCGTTCTCAGCAGGTTTTGGACCCCAGCCTGGTGTATTCAGCCATCTCAGAACCAAGCCTGACAATACATGCAGCACAATTTTAGAAGACGTGATCCCTCAGGTGAAGAAAGGTGGGTGTTTATAACTTTCCTCCGTTATAGATCCTGCCTATCTTGCACATCATTTTCACCACCACCACCAGTATTAGGCATCCTTCAGTCTCGAAAGACTATGGTAACGTGCTCTGTATGGAGGACTTGGAACAGCGTCTAGTGTGGCTGAGAAGGCCAATTCGAGAGTGACAATCCCTTCCACACTGAAGACAAATACAATCTGTCCCCTGTCCAGCTCCCTGATTTGGCTGCTTCCGTGACTGCCTCTTTGCCTCGGTCGGCTGGACAAGGGTCTCTTCAAATTGGGAGAGGCCGTGATGCACCGCCTGCCTCCAGGCTGAACGCTCCGATGTCAGGGTTTCCCATCTGTTGAGGTCCATTCCTAAGGCCTTCAGATCCCGCTTGCAGATGTCCTTGTATCGCAGCTGTGGCCTCCCTCTGGGGCGATTTCCCTCCACTAATTCTCCATACAGGAGATCTTTTGGAATCCGACCATCAGCCATTCTCACGACATGCCCAAGCCAACGTAGACGTCGCTGTTTCAGTATTGTATACATGCTAAAAATTCCAGCTCGTTCTAGGACTACTCTGTTTGGAACTTTGTCCTGCCAGGTGATACCAAAAATGCGTCGGAGGCAACGCATGTGGAAGGTGTTCAGCTTCCTCTCCTGCCGTGCACAAAGGGTCCAGGACTCGCTGCAGTACAGGAGTGTGCTCAGGACACAGGCTCTATAGACCTGGATCTTGGTATATGTCGTCAGCTTCTTATTGAGCCATACTCTCTTTGTGAGTCTAGAGCCCACCACCACCATATCTTGTATTTTGCGTGCTTTGATATGTGATTGCTCCTTGACAAGTAAACATAAGCTTAATTCACAAGCCTGATTGCTGAGAAACAACTCCTTGAAGCAAAATCCATTTTAGGAGGGAAAACCAGAGGAAATGCCCATTCCTCTTGATGTCTCGTTTGACCCTTAGTGTGAAATTAGGGATGCCTCATCTCAGGCATGTACAACGTGGTCCTCTCTGAGCTAGAAACAACTCACTTGGTTGAATTTTCCCCCCAGTGTAGTTGAGAGAAAAATTTAGTTTCCATTTGTTTTTGAAGACTACACTAAGGTTTGGAAACCTCTTCCTATTCAGCCAGGAAGCAATGTGAGGTCTGAGAAATTTGAAGGTGGAAGGAAACAGGTCGATTTTCTCATTTGCACTGGAAGGAAACCATCTGCTCTTACCTCTGTATACGGAGGAGGTTCCATGGACTGGTTCAGTGATGGAGCAGATGGCACAGTGTGGTTAACAGGAGGTGGCCTGGGAACACTCCTTCTTGGTTCTTCTGGGAGTCTGGTCTCTTCCACTTCCTTGCATGCATTACAGCACCAAATTAAAAGTCTTACAAAGACACAACATCCAATGACTCCCCCAATAAGCCCCATCACAAGTCTGTGTACAAAAAAACAAAAACAAAACATAAGGCACGACATCAATCTGGCTCCTCAATCACCAAAACCACATCAGAGATTCTTTCAGGAAGCCTCTCTTCATTTTTTTTTTAAAAATCCTGCTGCTAATAATCAGTTAATTGACATAATTACATCAAAATCCTACACCAAGAGTGTATTATTTCTGCAGCTGGTATAAGTTCTGCAGATTGTACAGACTGGTCCAATTTGCATAATTAAAGGTGCACCTGCAGAACACCGTTTCATGAGGGTGACATTGTTTTCAATGTTATTAGACTCTATCCTAAGGAATTCTGGGATTTGTAGCATGGTGTGGAGTACACAGATTTCTCCACCGTAGTTCATAGGAGTGGTACACTCAAGCCATCTAGGACAGAATGCTAGGAACCTCAACAAACTACAGACCCCAGAAGTCTCTAGGATGGAGTCATCATAGCATCAAACAAATATAACTGTGTAGAGACAGCTTTAGTCTGATTTTACTGGCCTTAAGAAGAGGTGAGGAATGTTACAGAACACCTAAACATGAGGTGCTTTCATAACAGTGCTCCATGCACAGAGCTTAAAACAATTTGTTTGTTTTTTAAAAAGGAAGTTGTTCCATTACTTATTGTCTTGTGACAGCCAGGTTATTGTTATTTTTACTGTTGCTCTGTTCAAAAGAGTGTTTGTGTTGTAACCATAATGACCAAAAAAAGAGAGAGGAAAATATTGTGTGGCTCCCCCTAGTGGCCAATTCTGTTATTCACCTTATTTTTTAAAAAGGCAAAAATTCTGAAGAATTCCACTGAGAGTCAGTGGAAGATCCTAAGACAGGGATTTCTAAATGCCTACTTAGGATCAGGGTCTGAGCCAGTTTGGATTGAATCCAAATTCTCTAAACAGAATTAGTCTTTGAATTGAAACAAAGGTGTATGGCGGGGGTGTTCCACAGCCCCAATCAACAGAGTGGACCAGTCTCAGATTCAGTATCGGCATGCAGAGTGTTCAAGCCAAAATCCAGCAAAACAACAGTTTCTGCCTTAGTAGCCCCACCAAAAGAAACCATTAGCGGGGTATCTCCTTTTGTTCAATACATACATGATCCAGGTATCCATTAACTGTATTGATGATTCGCATTTGCATATGTCACCGACACACCTAGGGAGAGGAGGAGACACGAAGATTTAGAGAAGAAAATGTTTCTCACACTGACTCTTGCACCATTAGCATAGGCACAGGTAGACTGAAATCTAGAGAGGATCCCTGCAGAAGCTTCATAACCCTGCCCGTTCATAGAGACCTGTTACCATGGGGTTCATCTATCTGGATTTGGCTTCATCAGTCTCCTTAGGCTGGCCACTTAGATATTCAGGAAATGAGTGAAGATAGAAATATACAATACTGTCTCCAATAACTACATTTCCCTGGATGCTGCTAATATTAAATTTGCTTTACTTTTCTTCTGCTTTCTTTTTCTTTTTATACAAATTTTAGATCTAGATAGGTGAACCACCATATTGATTGTATTGTTATGTGGGGTGGGGGGTGGGGGGGTTTCTGAGTTTTAATTTCTAAACTGCCCGGAGTAGTGTTTCCACTAAAGGGGCAGTGTATGACTCAAGTAAATAAATGATCGCTCCGCCATGGTGCTGAGTCACTATGGCGGGGAGGTTTGCTCTCCTGCCCGGAGAGCGGCATCGTGGTTGAATGACGCCGCTTTCCGAGGGGAGGAGGGATGGAGCCTTTAAAAAGGCATGGTTCCTCCGGCTCAGCCTCTTTGCCGTTTTTTAAGCAATCCCTCCCACCCACCCACCCACCCTTAAGTGAGAATGAGATTAGCTGGTTGCCTATTGGAGCCTGATGGGAATTTTTGGCCTGCATCCTAGATTGGCCGTTGGATGCAGGTGCGTTTTCGCCCATCCCATTCTTACATGATGGGTAAGGTTAATGAAACTTAATTGCTAGAGTTAAAGTCAATGTGGTCACAGCTGCAGGTAGTGCGAAGACAAGAGTTGGAGTAAGTTCACGGTGAACACGTGGTGCGAGAATTATGCCATCTCTCTGTCAGGTGGAGCCAATCGGGCATCTGACGAGAGGTGGTTTTTCCATAAGGGGAACTCGTGGCCAGCAGCTCACTTAGGGTCACGAGACTCTGTGGGCTGAGAGGGTGGGGGTACCCTTAGCACAGAGCACCTGAAGGCATGCTGTACAATGGCCAGCACAATTCAGAAAATAGGAGTTCACCCTGCTCTATGAATGGTCCGGAGGTCTAGGCTACTCCGGATTGTGGAGGATATCGCACTACGTTCAGGCCCCCTTGTAGTTGGGGGACTAGCTTAAATAGTTAATACAATTGTGGCCCAAGTTTCAACCCAACAACCTGTGTGTCGCCTCTTTATTTCCGGGCTGGGGGGCCAATGAAGGATGGCAAAAAAGGGCAGTGATTTGTACAGAATGGCACGTGCTAATTTTTAAGTCCAGATGCAAATTGAGAACTTTTTTATAATTTTTGTTATATATATTTTTAATAAGTTAAATAGAATAACAACATTTTTGCTAGAATAGGGAAGACGATCAGATGTCCAGTATGCCTGCTGAGTCTACTGGCCACATACAAATGGTGGATAGGCAATTTCAAGGTCTTGTGGTTCTTTATCCTAAAATCAAACTTAGGCTTCAGATGGAAAATACCTTGAAAAGGAGGACCTAAAAGAGGACATATGGCCACCCTAACCCTATTCTTTATGGAAAGGGAAGCATAAAGCAATGCTGGATTGCTCGGTGGCTTAGGCATCTGGTTGCGGAGCCAGAGGTTGGGAGTTCGATTCCCCTCTGTGCCTCCTTGAGAGGGACTGGACAAAATAATCCATAGGGTCCCTTCCAACTCTGCAGTTCTAAGATTTTACACACAAAAGCTCCCTGTTTTAATCCCTGGCATCTCAAAGTAGGTTGCAAGTGGTAAATCTGGAAGTACAGGCACTCATCACGATAGTTCCATAATTTTAATCAGATAGATCCATCCCTACCAACAAATGAATAGATATTTTGTAAAGTTAATAGCTCTTCATTGCCCATTCAAGATCAAACAGCCCTCAAACACTTTTCATTATAGTAGGTATACTTTGAAACAATGATTTTGAAACAACTGAAAAAATTATGCTGGTGTTAGTTTGTTAGAGTAATTCCCAGCTGTGAATTGCCTCGAATTAAAAAAGTCATCAAATTGTCCCCTTCTCCACCAACACACTGCTCTTGTGCTCTCTTGGGCTTCTTCTCCTGGTTCTCAAGAACTATGCCTCATATAACTTGGCAGCCCTATTAAAGAAATTGCCTCAATGTCATACTTTTTAAAGGACATGGAGATTCTGCTGGGTTTCTAAGTCAGGCTGAAATATGGGCTCATTGAACTGGGCTGGAGTGGGCCAAATAGAGTCACTAGAAATCAAATTGGAAGTCTGGTTGTACCATCCTGTTGTGATCCTGCTCCTTCCATTGCCAATTTTCTAGATTGCTAAGTGGCTTAAGAAGACAGCCACTTCAGAATCGGCACATTAACACTTCCTCTGCTCCTTGGAGAATAGAGGAAGTTATTATTATTTCTTGTTTAGATTGTATTATGGCAGCAGTGATGAGCTCCATCACTTGGAAAAAATTGAAAACTTCCTTCTGGGAGTGGGAGGAGACAGGAGGGGCAACGAGAGGGATTAGCTGTGGGAAGGTTTTCTACCTGACCTTTAAGACAAGTCGAAGAAAAGAGCGGGAAACCCTCGTTGCCCCCTCTTGTCTCCTCCCACTTATTTTTAAATAATTGTAATGCATTACTTAGCGGGGTAACAAAGAAAAAGAGGCCCCAGTTAACTTTTACAGTGGTTTCCACATTGATCTTCACTGGATATCCCAAGTAGTAGAAACAGCAACTTACACATACTGCTGACAATTCTTGGCTGACACAACCTAGAAAAGAAAGGAGATTCAGTCTGAATGACTGGAAGAAAGCATTGGGTGGGGATACTTAATGTCTAAATTTAATGATACATTTTGGAGAGAGAGAAATCCCCAAACATTAATTAATTAAAACTTTAATACTCTCTCTTGCTGATCACCTAATGATTTACCTCTGGATTTTGGACCCCTCTATGCTCACTCCCATCTATCTATCTATCTATCTATCTATCTATCTATCTATCTATCTATCTATCTATCTATCTATCTATCTATCTATCTATCTATCTATCTATCTATCTATCTATCTATCTATCTATCTATCTATCTATCTCCCAACTTTCTCTTTAAAAAAGGACTCAAGGTGTCTGAAATCATTAAAAGACAGCATTTAAAGCTAAGTGAGTATACAGAAAATGAACAAGATCAAACAAATATCATACTAAAAAACAGTAAACAAAAGCAACACCTAAACATATTCAAAGCAATAAGGTACAACAATCCTCATTCAGGAGGATTTAAAAAAAGACCCCATTCAGGAAGCCAGTCACTAAGGTAAAGCTTGCCTGAAGAGAAAGGTCTTTGCCTGTTTGTGGAAGGACAGCAAAGATGGGGCCAGCCTGGCCTCCTATGGGAGGGAGCTTCGGACTCTGGGAGCAGCAATAGAGGAGGATTCTCTCCTGTGTCCCCACTAAATGCACCTGTGAAGGTGGCGGGACCAAGAGAAAGGCCTCTCCTGATGACCTTAACACTAGAGGAGGCTCATAAAGGGAGAGGTGGTCCTTGAGATGGCGTGGACCCAAGCCATTTAGGGCTTTATAGGTTAGAATCAACACTTTGAATTCTGCCCAGACACAAATTATGTGATTCCTGTGACCAGTCTCAGTTAGCAATCTGGCTACTGCATTTTGACCCACTGAAGTTTCCTGACACTTTCCATAGGCAGCCAAAGAGACAAATTCAAGAAAAAACCCCGAGTTGCACACCTGTGTTTTCACAGGGAGCATAACCCTGCCCAGAACAGGTTGCATCCCTGTTCCTTAATCTGTCGTTCAATTGACCAGGAACACCTCTGTCTTATCTGGATTAAGCTTAAGTTTATTCACCCTCATCCAGTTCATTACTGACATTAGACACTAGTGCTGAAAGTTTCCTCAGCAAGGAAAGATGCAGTTGGATGTAATTCACATACTGGTGACTCCGAACCTCAAAACTCTGGACAATCTCTCCAAGTCATTTCATGTAGATGTTAAATATTATAGGAGGCAAAACAGAACCCTAAGGGGCCCCGCAGGCCAGCAGCCAGGGTGTCAAACAGGAGTCTCCTAGCACCACCTTCTGAATTCTCTCCTCAAAGAAGAACCGGAGCCAATACAAAACAGCACCTGCAAGTCCCGTCCCAGAGAGATAGACCAGGAAGATACTATTGTCAATGGTAATGAAAGACCCTGAGAGGTCCAGCAGAACCGACACACTCCCCTTGTCCAGGGTCTGATGTAGGTAATCCACCAAGGTGACCAGAGCAGTCTCCATCCATCCGTCCATCCGTCCATCCGTCCATCTATCTATCTATCTATCTATCTATCTATCTATCTATCTATCTATCTATCTATCTATCTATCTATCTATCTATCTATCTATCTATCTATCTATCTAATCAGGCCTGAAGCCAGATTGAAATGGATCTATATAATCTGTCTAATCCAGGAACCCCTGGAGTTGAGAGGCCATGACCTGCTCCAACATCTTGGCCAAGAATGGAATATGAGAGGCTGGTCAGTAATTATTCAGTATTGTGGAATCTAAGGAGGGCCTTTTCAGCAATGGTCTTACTATTGCTTCCATTAAGCAAGCTGAGATCCTGCCCTGTTGCGGGATTCTATTTTGCCTTCAATAGAACCTATCCAGGCTCTTCTGAGAAGCTGCTAGGATAGAGCTTACATAGCCTTGTTGAATCAAATGTTTTTTTCACCAGAGTGCAGTGAGAATTTACCCTGGAAGAGTTTTTTCTAGTTCTGCTTCCCTTTTTTCTGGCTTCTTTGCAGAGTGGGTTTAAAAGGGCAGAGCAGGTTTAAAAAAGTATCTGCAACTTCATGGTTGTAGGATCTTATTCATATTGTACTTCCTTTTCATTCATTCTTAGAATTTCAGAAGATCCCTTGTGGCAAGAATGACAATTTTACTTGGATTCATTTTCTTGTAAAGATTTTTCTAAATCCACATATTTGTTCATAAGCTTAACAAAAAGAACATTTGAATGGGCATATTTCCTCATTAAGATGGCTGGATAGCCCTGTGGTTAAGGTATCCGGCTGCAGAGCCAGAGGTTAGGAGTTCAATTCCCCACTGTGCCTCCTGCCAGTAGAGCCAGCCTGTGTGGCCTTGGGCAAGCTGCACTGTCCCAGGGCACCCCCAGAAGAAGGAAATGGGAATCCACTTCCGAGTATTCTCTACTTGGAGAACTCTGAAAAGGGTTACCATAAGTCAGAATTGACAGCACATGATGAAGAAGATTTCCTCATTCAGAGAGACGTTGATTGCATATTGCTTACAAGTCTGGTTTGTAATGTTGAAATTAGGATTGCCAGTTTATTTTTTATTACTGGTTCTTTATCTGCAATAACTACATGGCAGGCAAGTACTTCATGAAACCTCTATAGAATGAGCTATTAAATTTGGCCAATGCAAAGGATTAAGAATTATAATTTCATTCATTTATATCAATGTATAAGTTTCTTTAAATCTCATGGCCATGAGATTTAAAGAAAAAAGTAGAGTTGAAGATAAATAGGCCTAAATCCTGTTATTTATCATAGTAAATTGCACTAGAATAGGCCCAATGAATCAACTGAGATTTTATGAGTCAATTTCTCCATATGTTTTATTGATTCAAGTGGGCCTACTCTAAGTGCAACTTATTACACTAAAGCAAATCACAGAATAAACCCATTTGAATCCACGGAACTCACAGAGAAACTGATTCATCAAATCCACGTTAGTTTAATGAGTAACAAAATTTATTATGCTAAACAATAAGTGACACATATGTTTATCAATGAGTCTCACCACTGAAAACTCAGAA
This sequence comes from Intellagama lesueurii, assembly GCA_037013535.1. Classification (NCBI taxonomy): domain Eukaryota; kingdom Metazoa; phylum Chordata; class Lepidosauria; order Squamata; family Agamidae; genus Intellagama; species Intellagama lesueurii. Next base: position 26,461,143 of record JBAJHW010000006.1, read on the forward strand.
TCATACATTGCTGTGTATAACATGCCATCAGCTTGGAACTAAATTGTAACAACCCTAGTGGGACTTTTCCAGACAGGTGAGATATTTAAGATGTGGTTTTATCAGTCCTACCATCCCTTCATTGAACTTCTGTCAAACAAGATTCAGGCTTCCTGAATCCTCATTTGTCACTCTATCTGCTACAATACAGTGTGTACCTACCCCTAATCTCTGTTAAATCAGACCTAGAACCTATCCAATCCAGTAACTCGAGCTACACATCTCTCAGAAATTAAAAAAAACTTACTTTTTAAACCACAAATCTCAGAATCATGGAATCTGCTGTGGGATTCAGGGCATTGGAGTCCAATAAAGTAACGTCCATAGTTTCTCTTCTAGCAAGAAGGTAAGTAGATCGTGAAGGCAGTCACTTCCACTAGCTCTTCCCCTTGCATTTCATCCGTCAACAGAGAGATTCAGTTTACTTGTCATGATTACCAGCCAATCTGGGAAAGCTCCCTTCAGCAAATTCGGCCACATCACCTTGAGTTCCATAAATACACAGTGTGAAGAAGATGAGAACCAGTGTGGTGTAGTGGGCTAGGGTGCTCAGCTGGGACTTGGGATTTCCAGATTCAAGTCCCCATTGAACCAGGAACCTCCATAGATGATTTTAGGCCAGTCAATCATTTTCAGCCTGGCCTACATCATAGAGTTGCTTGGGATCTACAGAACAATTTATGCAGCCTTGGACTCACTGGAGGAAATGCACATATAAATTAAAGCAACAACAACCAAAATACTGAGCTGTCTTGCGTCCCAGATTAGCAAAAGTGATGGAAAATACATATATTAAATAAATCCTCTTTTTTTGGTCCTGTTTACCAGTTTAATGGGATGATCACAAATTCTACTATAACAGCAGAATGTCCCTCTCCCCGAACACCCAGTGTGACCAGTGTGATTTAGTAGAGCAAATTATGACCTAGAACTCCAGAGACCTGGGTTCGAATCCTTGCTTGGCCATGAAAACTGATGGGTGGGTTGAAATTGCTCTTTAAATATCTAATTAACTTGAAAGCCCTATTAGGGTCACTATAAGTCAGTTCCAACTTGATGGCTCATAACACACATATGTTTAGATTAGCTTGTTTTTGCAAATAGCTTGTCCTTTCCTGAAACTATCTCAGCCGTACAAGTGTCAGTTTTGACAAAATTCATCCTTACCTCTTGGGAAAATGCCGTGAAGTAAATCAGGAGAACTTCTGCCTTGATGAACGCCAACATTCCTGTCCGTCTGCCCTTGAGTTCAACCACCTGTCTAAAACGAGCCCAGCGTTCAGAAAGAGAAAAACGTCATCTCACTCACCGCCCTGTGGACTTTGCCTTGAATACAGGTTGGAGGCTGGGGATTTCCCACAATCCCGCAGCTTTTCCAGGACCATTTACATCCTCGAGGAAAAATTGGCTGCTGCAAAGAGTGTTGAAAACATTACATTTTTCATCTAGAACTCCCAGAATCCCTCTCCTGGGAAGGATTCTGAGGCTCATATGTTTCAAGCTTTGCTGCTGTGTGGTGATAGAACTTGTATGGTCAGATGCAAAGAAGAGAAAGAGGAGACCTGTAAGGTGAATCACTGTGCAAAAACAGGAATTTCAGAGGGGGCATTGTTGAACACAGCTGGTGAGATGCAGGAGGCTGGTCCTCTGTTGCACATGGCCATGCTCTATGTGGGCCGGGGGGCAAGGTGGAATGGGCCCTATGGGAGGTGGCAAAACACTAAGGCAAGTCTTATAATCCTAGCAGGCAGTGGAAATTGACAACTTAATATATATATCTACTATTCTAGTGGCCAAAATCCTATTACTTAAGTGTAGTAAATTGCACTAGAGTAGCCTGACTGACAGGGATGAGGACTCAAGTTGTGGGACTCACTGTCAAGTCAGACTTAAATCGCACCGGTTACTCGACTCGGACTCAGCTTGCTTCCCCCCCCCCCCCCCGCATGACTTGGACTTGACTCATGACTCAGAACTTACCCATCTCTCCTTTTTTTCCCCCTTAGGGAAAAAAAAGAATGTTTTTAATAGGGACTCAGACTTGGGGCTTGGTACCAAGGATTCGGACTTGGGACTTGGACCCAAAGACTTGCCAACATCCCTGCTGACGGAATAACTGAGGATTTGGTGAGTCAATCCTGCCATGAATTTCATTGATTCACATGGGCCTATTCTAACTTTTTTAGGAGAAAGGCGGGATAAAAATATTTTAAATAAATAAATAAAAATAATAACTGCAACTTACTTTATCAACAGAAAAGGCTCCTCCTGGCTGCACAGTGTGTAGACAATACCTGAAAAAGGCAAATTTGACATGCATGATCTTTTCAATGAAAGAGCTGGAAATTCTGCAGTGTAGGACAAAAGGTGGGGAAGCTCTATAGCAAGTGTTATCCAGCGCCCACTGCTTGTGTTACATGCAACCTATTTCCTTCTGAAACCAACATTTAATTTCACATTGAGACAGGAGGAAAGATATATTAATGACAGGGTCTGCAAACTGTTCCTCGTACTTGAATCATCCAGCTCCCTTCCCTTTATCCCAACGTGAACTGGGTTCCAGCAAATTAAACCTAATTCCCTATCAAATAGAATTCTTTGTTCAATGACCAAATTTCATTACAAAAAAAGACAAAAACTTGTGGCACCTTAGAGGCTAACTATTATACTTTCATGTGAGCTTTCGTGGATCATGTCCAGACATGATCCACGAAAGCTCACATGAAAATATAATAGTTCACCTCTAAAGTGCCACATGTTTTTGTCTTTTGTTTCGTTTTGTTTCTCTGGATTTCGCCTGATATGCTCGCACAGACTAACACAGCTACTACCTCTTCTAAAACTACAAATTTCATTAATCACTCCACTAGCACAAACCATCTCTGCATCTTCAGTGGCTGAATGTACTGAAACAGGGCCCACACTTCTTCTACCTGTATGATATAACTGCCTCTCATTTTCATTTGCTAATCAATCCTGACCTTTCCAGTCAATTGTTAGAATGCTTGTGAACATTCCATGAGATCACAGCAGTTCAGCCAATCAGGATGGAGGCCCTTGAAAAACAGAGGGATGACAGGGAAGCAGTAGTATTATCATAATGATAAAAACTACACATATTTATCATGTATTTAGTGCCTAAGAACAAACTAATGAGAAGCAATGATTTCCAAAAGATTCCTCCTCTCCAACTGACAATTTAAAACAGATAGAGAATGTGTGTCCCTTTTTATGTAATTGAACTCCCATCATCCCTGATCATTAAGGATGCGGCTTGCTGGGGCTGATGGGAGCTGGAGTCCAAGAACATTGAAGGGCCACAGCTTTACGAGTAAAGCCAATCTACAACAAAATCACCTTAATTAGTATCATACAAGGTTAATTACCCAAGGGTGCAATCAGAAATCTATTCTTAAAGGGTGAGTCATCATTCTCAGCTGTGGAATAAGTTGCGCATTAAAGGGGCAATGAACTCCAGTGTGACACGGAAGAAGGCTGAAGCTGCTTTGATCTGTAGAACCTGAATTCTTTGTAGCTTGATGCCTCACTGTTGCAGGAAAAGCAGAAACTCTGTCCTCTTGTTAGGAGGACAACTGAAGTTTCCTAACACTTTCCATAGGCAGCCAAAGAGACAAATTCAAGAAAAACCCCAAGTTGCACACCTATGTTTTCACAGGGAGCATAACCCCACCCAGAACAGGTTGCATCCCTGTTCCTTAATCTGTCGTTCATTTGACCAGGAACACCTCTGTTTTATCTGGATTAATCTTAAATTTATTCACCCTCATCCAGTTCATTACTGACATTAGACACTAGTGCTGAAAGTTTCCTCAGCAAGGACAGATGCAGTTGGATGTAATTCACATACTGGTGACTCCGAACCTCAAAACTCTGGACAATCTCTCCAAGTCATTTCATGTAGATGTTAAATATTATAGGAGGCAAAACAGAACCCTAAGGGGCCCCGCAGGCCAGCTGCCAGGGTGTCAAACAGGAGTCTCCTAGCACCACCTTCTGAATTCTCTCCGCAAAGAAGAACCGGAGCCAATACAAAACAGCACCTGCAAGTCCCGTCCCAGAGAGATAGACCAGGAAGATACTATTGTCAATGGTAATGAAAGACCCCGAGAGGTCCAGCAGAACCGACAGACACACTCCCCCTTGTCCAGGGTCTGATGTAGGTAATCCAGCAAGGCGACCAGAGCAGTCTCTATCCCATAATCAGGCCTGAAGCCAGATTGAAATGGATCTATATAATCTGTCTAATCCAGGAACCCCTGGAGTTGAGAGGCCATGACCTGCTCCAACATCTTGGCCAAGAATGGAATATGAGAGGCTGGTCAGTAATTATTCAGTATTGTGGAATCTAAGGAGGGCCTTTTCAGCAATGGTCTTACTATTGCTTCCATTAAGCAAGCTGAGATCCTGCCCTGTTGCGGGATTCTATTTTGCCTTCAATAGAACCTATCCAGGCTCTTCTGAGAAGCTGCTAGGATAGAACTTACATAGCCTTGTTGAATCAAATGTTTTTTTCACTGGAGTGCAGTGAGAATTTACCCTGGAAGAGTTTTTTCTAGTTCTGCTTCCCTTTTTTCTGGCTTCTTTGCAGAGTGGGTTTAAAAGGGCAGAGCAGGTTTTAAAAAGTATCTGCAACTTCGTGGTTGTAGGATCTTATTCATATTGTACCTCCTTTTCATTCATTCTTAGAATTTCAGAAGATCCCTTGTGGCAAGAATCAAGGAGCAATCACAAATCAAAGCACACAAAATACAAGATACGGTGGTGGTGGTGAAAATGATGTGCAAGATAGGCAGGATCTGTAACGGAGGAAAGTTATAAACACCCACCTTTCTTCACCTGAGGGATCACGTCTTCTAAAATTGTGCTGCATGTATTGTCAGGCTCCCCTCCTCAGGGGAGAAATGCAGCAAGCAAAGCAAAGCAAAGCAAAGCAGATAAATAAATAAGACATTACATGTGAGATCAAAGCTGAAGGGCCCAGAAGGAAGGACAAAGCAAATTCCTGCCTTCAGAACATTATGGCTGACACAAGCAGAATGATGGTGATAATAAAATTAGCATTTGTAAAAGTTACCCTTTTTTGGATTTGTAGTTTTAGAAGAGATAGCTGTGTTAGCCTGTGCAAGCATATCAGGTGAGAAACAAAACAAAAAAGAAGCAAAGCCTCTATATACGTATAGGTAAAGGTTCCCCTTGACATTTAGTCCAGTCGTGTCCGACTCTAGGGGGCGATGCTCATCCCCGTTTCCAAGCCATAGAGCCAGCGTTTGTCCGAAGACAGTTTCCGTGGTCACGTGGCCAGCGCGACTAGACACGGAACGCCGTTACCTTCCCACCGAGGTGGTACCTATTTATCTACTTGCATTTGCATGCTTTCGAACTGCTAGGTTGGCAGGAGCTGGGACAAGCGACGGGAGCTCACTCCGTCGCGTGGATTCGATCTTATGACTGCTGGTCTTCTGACCCTGCAGCACAGAGGATTCTGCGGTTTAACCCATAGCGCCACCACGTCCCTATTCTATATACGTATATATATCTATATAATAAAGCAGACAAAAATGCTAAAAGACAGCTTCAGACATGTCTGAAGAAGTGGTCATAGAAGTTCCATGAAATGTTACATTAAAATATGACTTAGTCTTTAAGGTGTTAAAATATTTTTGTCGTCTTTATTTTTTATTCTTCTTCTGTTTTTACCTCATAGGCTTGCACAGACTAACACAGCTACTTTTTCTAAAACTGTAAGAAAACAGTTTGCGAGCACACTCCGGCTGAAATCCTGCTGCTTAGCATAGCAAGTCACAACTAGAGTAGGCTCATTTTGAATTTCCAGAATCCCCTACATAGTTATATGTAGTTTTCTCCACAGTTTGGCAAAGTTTCTTTGGGGGCTATAACTTTTAGAATCCTCAGGGAGCATAGCCAATGGCTGTGATGATTAGGAGTTGTGTTTCCAAATCCTGGTTCTGTTCTTTAACATCAAGGTTAAAACAGAGACATGGGTTGTTAATGTCACTAGTTTCTAGCCAATCAGTACTGTGCGCAGCTGGTTTCAACTATAAATGCATGACACTGCTTTCCTCAGAGTGCAGTCCAGGAGAGACTGTTGTACATTTGAGCAAAACATGGTGAGCACACTTCCACAACTTATCATTCAGGATACATCTGAGAAATTCCCAGTTCGACATGCCTATTAAAGGCTCATGAGTGCTATAGGAATATACTAACCAACAGACAGAGAGGGAAGGCTAGAGGAAGCTGCAGTTTCCTCTCTTTGCTGGCCTCACTGCTTACACTTTCAGTGAAGGCAGGTAAACTGGAGGGAAGAGCAAGGGAAAGTAACAAAAGTACAGCATTTCTGGGGTTAGAAGTCTCCATCTATGACGTGGACGTTAGCAGTATGTGCCAAATATTGTCAACTCATAGTGTCAACACATGATTAGGTAGGTAAATAGTCCTGGTCTTGTCTGGTCTGAGATTAATTCTGCAAGATTGATGCACGATATACAAATTGTGGACAGGAAGTCTCTCTCTGTGTCTCCCTTTCTGTACCCCCCCAAACCTAATATCAGAACCTGTCACCAGAATGGGGAGGGATTCAGGACCCATAAAAGGACATGCTTTTTCACCCAGCAGAATGGTAGGGTGGGTGAGGTCTGGCTGTCATGGCTGTAACTTTCCAAAGCCCTGTTCACAGTATGTAGTTGAGTTAATATAAAATTCATTGCTAGAAAATATGGTGAGAGCGAACAGTTATAGATGAGTTTCAGGGTTTTATAGAAACTTATGGAAGACAAAGTTATCAAAGACAACTAGCAATGATGACTATCTGTGACCTCCAAGACCAGAGGTTGTACAGCACTCAGCATTTCAGCAATAATTGCTGGGGGCTTGAGTTGGGGAGTGTGTGCAATTTTCATTCTTATCCTCCTTCATGCATACCTTGTTATTATGGCTATGGCCACAAGGTGTCAATGCAGGCCAATTTACAGAAAGCCACTGTATATCCTAGTCCCAAAAATTCGCAATGTAACTAACCTGCAGTTAAACCTTTCTAACTTCCCCCTCCCCAAACATGTTTTCAATACTAAGTGTAGATAATAGCTCCTAGAAAAGTTTTGGTGGAGGCTTACAATAATCTTTGACACTGATGTTGTGTGTGTGTACGGAAAGTTAACCCGTGGTCACACTAGAAAAATGCCCCCCCACCGCCGCTTTCTTGCATCTTCTGCTTCCTGTAGAGTCACACGTTGTGGTCGCATGACATATATCCCGTGATAGTGGTTCATACGGTTTTCTGCATTTTTTAGATGCGGTACATTTGTCTACACCCCTGCAGCGGGCCATATTCCTTCCTCTTTTTGTGTGTTTCTCTGTCCCCCTTCCCCCCCCCTTTAAAAAAAAATCTGTGTAGGTACATCAGTGTGTCGGCAAAACACCCTTGCTGGCCACATACTGCTTTGGGGCATTTTTTCCCGTTTCCACACTGTGTTACCCACAGTGGTGGAGAACCTTTAGACAGAAGCATACCAACACACCAACACTCTGGTTTTAATAATAATAATAATAATAATAATAATAATAATAATAATAATAATAATAATAATAATAATAATAATACTTGAATGACAACCCAGGGAATGGGTTGACTGCACGCCAGATTTAATGAGAAAGAATTGGTTTAGTAGATGGTGGGATTTCAGATGTAATGCACAATGAAACGCAGAACTAATACACTAGAAGACTCCCAACAGAATGGACTTGATGCGGAGATAGCACAGAGGGGGAGTAAAAGATTTGGTAATGGCCATGCATCGTCTGAACAAAACAAAACAAACAATCGAAATTCACGAGGAGGAAACATTTTGCAGGTGTGACCGCACCTTTTTTGCACACACTGACTAATTCTGAGCACAGCCTTCTATGCTAGGCCAGTACTATTAATCCTACAGCATAAAGCTATTCAAGTGTGCTCACAAGAAAAATTTTGCACTATCGTGTGGAGTTTACTCAACAGTGTATTTTGTCCTATAGCCTATGGCTGCCATCCTATGTATTTATTTTACATTAGGTCTGGTTGCACTCACCAGGACTCACTTCAGGGTAAGAGTAGACAAATCTTTCTATTTGTCCTTCCTTCAGTTTCTCATCTTTCCACCCTTCATTAATTCTATTCCGTTTCTTCTCAATCTGCATTCTTTTCCAAACAGTCTGCACAGAACTGCATTCACTTTTTGAAGCGCCTTGCTCCTAATATACTCTGCTTGTATGCATTGCTAATATTCAAACTTTTAGCAAGCTGTTTTCTTCTTACTTGGGACGTGGTGGTGCTGTGGGTTAAACCGCAGAAGCCTCTGTGCTGCAGGGTCAGAAGACCAGCAGTCATAAGATCGAATCCACGCGACGGAGTGAGCTCCCGTCGCTTGTCCCAGCTCCTGCCAACCTAGCAATTCGAAAGCATGCAAATGCAAGTAGATAAATAGGTACCACCTCGGTGGGAAGGTAACGGCATTCCATGTCTAGTCGCGCTGGCCACGTGACCACGGAAACTGTCTTCGGACAAAACACTAGCTCTATGGCTTGGAAACGGGGATGAGCACCGCGCCCTAGAGTCGGACACGACTGGACTAAATGTCAAGGGGAACCTTTACCTTTCTTCTTACACTCTTTTCTTGTACGTACGTCCCCCTCCCCGACACTAAAATATTTCTTTTTTGCAGTGAGGCACATTTTTGTATATATAATTTTGTTGCTCGGAGAATGGTAGCAGAGAAGTTCAAGTACCAAAGGTAGGTAGCTGTGTTCTACTTTGCATAGTGAACTGCTGGATAGCTCAGTGGTTTAGATATCTGAGCCAGATGCTGAGAGTTCAATTCCCCACTGGGCTTCCTTGACTGGGGCTGGACTCGATGATCCAAAGGGTCCCTTTGAGCTCTGTGGGTTTAAGATTATTAGTCTATTTATTTACAAAGTGAAAATGTGGTTCATATTCAAAATGAAGTTTGAACAAAATCCTCCCCAATGCCTGCTGGTGAGAAGACATACATTAGATCACGTCGCTAGTCATGAGCAGTGAGATTTCCTCTCCCATTGATTAAAAAAAAAAACCCATAGGCAAGTGCTTCTATGTAGGATTGGGAAAAGGGTTAGCAAGGGAGCATGCATGCAATACCCAAAATCTTTCTTAAATGTTTTCCAAGTTTTCCAGTACAGGAAGCTTTTCCACTATAGGCAGCACATAATAGTCCTATATGACAAAAAGTAACCATCAGCTGCCCCTGACTGCTCTATCAGAATGAAGAATGCAACTATATTTATTATGGCGATTCTGTGAATTTCAGTTTTTCCCATGTTCAGATGTTTCAAATCCCCAAATTAATTCTTTGGCTTTATGACAATATTTGCTCATCTGGAAGAGTTCTTCTCAAAACCAAGCTGAAAAAAATTGATAACCACCTAAACTGAATATTGCCAGCACGGACAGAATCAAGTTATACTTGTCTGTTGTGGAGCTGCTAAATGTGACGATCTTTCTAGTAAAAAGAGGCTGTAACCCTTATTCATCACCTCAAATGAGGCTTGAACACACTGAGATTCAAAAGCCAGTTTTTTTAAGAGGTAAGCACTCAAAACCTCTTAGCTGGATGAGCAAATCTGTTTGTTTTGCCTTCTCCTGCATTTGCTTTTTAAAACTTTTTTAGACTTTTTTCTATGAAAATTCAATATGATATTTGTGAGTCCTTATCAAAACCAAACTGAATAAAATACATTTTCAATTATCTATACTAACCTGTTGCAATCAATACAGCTATTCCCAGAGGGGAATTTTAACTATGGGCCATCAATAGTGATCGTCTGAGGGGTCAGTTTGCTCTAACTGTATGATATAGATACATACATGGTTGAGCACAGATAGGGACTCAAAGCCTGGATTTTAAGAACTAAGCACTCCAAGTCCTTTATCTGTGTGGATATAAATATGTCAATTTTGTTTTCTCGTGCTTTCAGATATCACAAGTCCTTTGACTAGTGCTAAGATGACATTCCCACCAGGGTAAAAATGCAGTTTATGCCAGCTTTGCCACTGAACAAGTGTGGATCTCCATTAAAGAAAACCTGTTTTTCACATGCACATCTGTAATGCAGTCCCCATTCCATGCCCGTAAGCAGCTCCTACCCTGGCACCTTATTGGTGCTGGAATTCAAGGTGCACAGAACACAAGGCGCACATATTTCTGCAGCATCCAGCTTGGCCTATATTTCATTGTTGTTGTCTTTGGGTACAGCTACATTAGCAACAGGGAGTGATCAGGTCTGGGTTGTTTTGGAATGGTTTTGAACAGTGGAACTTGATTAGATTGCTCATTTTGTTCATGTGGAAATTGCTCCTGCAGCGCCTGTAGTTGCAATCTAATCAATTGCATGTTAGCATTAAAGTGATCTCTTTTGGTCCATTTGTCCCAATGTCTCCATCTCCTTCTCATTCCCCACCTCTTCCCTTCTGCAGTGGACATAAATGTTGTTTATACATACAAAGGGAGAGGTATGGAGTGCCATGTTTCAGCCCCGTCCTTCTCGTTTTCTTCTTTTTTAAATTAGTTTTTTCTAAGTGGCATAGCGCTGCATTGTTTAATCGCTGAAGAAACCTAAGTGACTCTTTGGCTCTTGTGATTTCTGAAATACACTGTCATCTTAAAATAAAATAAATATTGCCGCCTACTGTACTATTGTGCTACATAGTCTTTGTTGACAGGGGTTGAGCAATGTCAGTTTGCAAAATGGAGACAATAAACATGTGTGAAGGTAACGTTGTGCAGAGAGGGTATCATCTTCAGGCCTATATTTTATAGTGCTTAATTGATGCAATGCAATAGTGAAAAAGTATTTTAAAAATTTAAATTTAAATTAAATTAAAACAAAAATCATAGAATCATAGAATAAATGAGTTGGAAGGGACCTGCAAGGCCATCAAGTCCAACCCCTTGCTCAGTGCAGGAATCTAAATCAAAGTAGATCTGACTGATGGTTGTCCAATTTTCTCTTGAATGCCTCCAGCACTGAAGTGCTCACCACCTCCCAAGGCAATTGATTCCATTGTCGTGCTGCTCTAACAGTTAGGAAGTTCTTCCTGATATTCAGCCAAAGTCTGGCTTGAGCCCATATTATGCGTCCTGCACTCTGGGGTGATCTGTAGTGTGTTCTGGAAATTGTTTCACTGCCTGTTTTAGGTTATGTTTGGGTTAGTTTATTGTTTGTATTATTATATTCAATTTGTTACACACCACCTAGAGTAACGGTTTGCTAGATGGGTGATATATAAATTCAATATTTGCAGGTCCAATGTGCAGCAGCCAGATTGCTGACTGGGCTGGTTTCAGGGATCACATAACTCCGCTGTTACAGCAGCTCCACTGGTTGCTAATCGGTTTCCGGGCACAGTTCAAAGTGCTGGTTTTAACCTATAAAGCTCTAAATGGCCTGGGCCCAAGCCATCTCAAATATTGTATTATGAGCCGGCTCGAGTGTTAACATCATCAGTGTGTCTTTCTCTCGGTGCATCCGATGGGGATACAGGAGAGAGCCTTCTCTGTTGCTGCTCCCAGACTTTGGAACTCCCTCCCACGGAGGCCAGACTGGCCCCATCTTTGCTGTTCTTCCACAAGCAGGCAAAGACCTTTCTCTTCAGGCAAGCCTTCCCTCAATAACTAGCTACCTGTGTGTGATTTTTTTGGATAAATGGTTATGCATTAGTGCTTTAACTGGATATTTAGTAATACTTGTGTTTTCCATTTTTATGTTTTCCATTTCTCAGAGTGACATTGTGGTTTTTTAATTGTATACTCTTTGTTTTTAGCTTTAAATATTGTCTTTTAATGATGTTAACCACTGTTGTATACTCATTGTTTTCAACCTTAAATATTGACTTCCACTGTAGTAAGCCACCTCTGGTCCTTTTCAAGGAGAAAGGCAGGGTAAAAATATTTTAAATGAATGAATAAACAAATAAAATAAGCAAGCAAACAAACAAATGAATAAATGATCAAGAATGGATCCTTCCCCTCCTGAGTATCTATCAAGTATTTAAAAAATGCTATCATATCACCCCTCAGTCTTCTTTTCTCAAGGCTAAACATGCCCGGTTCTTTCAGTCTTTCCTCACAGGGCTTGGTTTCCAGTCTACGGATCATCGTTGTTGCCCTCCTCTGAACTTGTCCCATTTTGTTGGCATCCTTCTTAAAGTGTGTTGTCCAGAACTGGACACAGTATTCAAATTGGAGGCCTAACGAGTGGCTAATAGAGGGAGACTAGTATTATTTTAAAAATGCTTTTGTTCACTTCAAAATAGGATGGTGGGTGCCATTCACAGTCACAGCCAGACCACACCCACCTCTACACATCCCCACTGACATGTAGGAAGAACACACACCCAACTCACACTGGAGTGATCTAGCAATTGCATAGCAAGCAAACTGTGTTTATTTGGAACAATCCTAACTGTTCCAAATAAACTGTAGGCTCCAACCCTAGACCAGTCTGGGATAGATTGGTCACCATTAGGGATGGGTTAGAATAATTTAACAAGAATATTGTGTAGTCGACATTTTTAGAGCAACCCCAATCACTCCAGCATGGGGTTTCAGACTGGGAGATATTCCTCTACAGCCAGCTTCTTTGATAGCTTACTTAACACTATGAAATCTTTGAAAATTTCATTGTTTCCAATGCCCTTTTTAAAAGGTAGCTCCAGTAAACCAAGACAGCAGTACAAAATTTGATGCCCAAACTGGATATGATAGCAATCAATGCCTTTTCAGTTCCATATGTCAATGAGGTGCCAGAGCAAAAGTTGCCTACAGGTGGGGTGGGGGTGCTACAAAATCAGGAAATGTAGCTCAGAGTACAAATCAGGAAACGTATCTCATGGTGTAAGGCAAATATCCTGATTACACTGGTAAAAGAACTGCTATATGAACCGTGTTTAGCTGCAATTGCATTAATGTTAAGTTGATCACACAATGCACACTGGATCATAGGTTTTCCCTTTGGACTCACGTTATTCTGTTCAGAAGAGCATCATTTAACCTCCTTCTGGCAGGATCGTTTATTTTAGCTCGGGGCTGAATCACAGTCTAATGCGTCGAATTACCCACTGTGCCTTGCTCTCCTACCAGAAATTGCTCCCTGCCTGATCGCCCTCTGCCACTCTGGTCCTTGCCTCCTGGTCCCCTTGCTCACCCTCCCTGCCCAATCATGCCCATCTCTTTAGGTAACCAGCAGAGGAGTGGGGGAGGTGACGGCAGCAACAAGAGCCACAGGGAGCAGGGAGGGAAGGACGGATGGACAGGTGCAGGGAACCTGAGAGGAAGGGGAGGATGCAGCCAGTCCAGTGTGGGAGTGGAGGGGCGTCGAGCTGTCTTTGGGTAAGAAATGGATCAGAGGCACAGATCTCATGGAGCCACATGACTTTTATGTAGGATCATCCTCAAAACAATCTCATTCATAGGAACCATCTCTACCTACAGATTGCACAGTGGTTTGGGGATGATCCCATGTTAAGATCTATGGATCTGTGTTTTTGCACCACTGTAAGGTCAGACACCCCACATCTCTCTGTTGTATTTTGTGGGTACAAATGGGAACAGCAGGAGCATTCTTAAAGAGACAGGCACAGCCAGTCTTTCTAAAAGGACAAGCAGCTTAGCCCTCTCTCTCCCTCCCTCACCTCTCCACAGCAATTGTGGTGAGTGGCCAGCATGAGGGCAGAGCAGGCAAGCCTCAAATGAAACTTTTTAAAAATCCTGTGTAGCCCCCTACAACACAGCTTAAAATGTATTAATTTTTTCCCCAAGGGGAGCAGTAGAAAAATGCAACGCCTTAACCACTATCTCAAGGAGATGCAGATAGCGACTCATATACCATATGACTGTCACATGACTTCCCAATCACAGCGGAAAAACTCCTATGCATATTGTGGGGTTAAACAGTAGTGTAGATAAGCCCAAAGACAAGTAGTTCTAGAGGCAATATTGTAAGACTCTAAATCAAGGTGCCAAGGGCCTGATCTCTATCCAGTGGGTGGGGAAACTGAGATTCCCTCCTCTCCACCATTCTGTGTTTCTAAACTAAACCATTACAGCCACAGTCTCTTCCTAAGAATTCCCCACCCACTGGGTTGATCCAAAGCCACAGAGGTTACTACCATTAATGTGGAGTTATTGTTCAGTCCTTAAATTTTGGTTTCAAGATGTGATTTAATTTAATAAAAAAATAAGTCCTAACTTCTTGCCGAGCAATTTTCAGGGGATTATAACTTGCATTTCTTCCACAAAATGATTAGATTTTGACAAGATCCCTTTAATAGTTCATTCATGCGTTATATCAGTTACACTTATATCTGAGTAGGCAGGGTGTGTGGGCAAGTGAGCGGGTGAGTGTGTGGGCAGGTGAGCAAGTGGCCAAGCAGGCTGGCGGGCAAACAAGAGGGCTGGTGGGCAAGCAATCAGGGCCAGCAGGTGAGTGGAGAAGCAAGTGGGTGGGTGGGAGAGCAAGCAGTGCAGGCGAATGGGCAAAGATGCAATTTACACTGATAGCAGTTTACATATGCTACAACAATTGAAATAATTCAGTTTCACAACCAATCTGGTGGAAGAGTATTTTACCTCTCTTTCCAACCAAAAAACACACATCCTAGGTAAAACACTCTGTGCTTCCATTTACATCATGTAGACAATTTAAAACAATTTTTTAAAATTGAAACCTGATTCAACAGCAGTTCTTTTTGTCAGTAGAACCAAGCTCTGATTTACATTGATCTCTTGTACCATTTGTAGAGAAAAACAAATTTCTATCCATTTCCCTGTGCCGTTCATATAACCCCATATCATATTCTCTCTCAGGCTACAATCCTATACACACTTAGGAATAAGTCCTCTTTCAGGCTGTGATTACACTGGCAACCTGAACTGGAACAATTTGACTTTGCCGAGGCTTGATTTGCAGCCTGTTTTTTGCTTCTGTTCAGATTAGGTGATCACACGGAGATCGCAGATTCTTTTGGCGCCAGTGTCCACACTGGCCCCTAAATCCACTGTGGCTGAATCTGCCCCACACCCCTTCTTCCTTTGATCCCACCCTCTACCAACCCCCAGCTCTCATTTTACAGTTCATTGTCATGCTGATAGGTTCTTGCATGGCGCCAAGGAAAAATAACAGTTTTTAACAGTTCTCTCAGAAGAGTGCACATTGGGCAAGTCAATTCATAAAACACCCAAGTTAAAATAAACGGTCCCTGGAGGAGGAGTTAAAATAACATGGTGCCGAATAGAAAAGCACAAGTCTGGGGTGGGGTGTGGGCGGGGACGAGCTTCCTTCTACCTCATGAAGACACCTTTAAAAAAAAAGAAAATACATTCAAACATGCTAGAACTGATTTAAATCCCATTTCTATTGGTAATGGGATTGAATTGTATAACATACAAACACATAGGTAAAGGTAAAGGTTCCCCTTGACATTTAGTCCAGTCGTGTCCAACTTTAGGGCGCGGTGCTCATCCCCGTCTCCAAGATGTAGAGCCAGCGTTTGTCCGTAGACAGTTTCTGTGGTCACGTGGCCAGCGCGACTAGACACGGAACACTGTTACCTTCCCACCGTGGTGGTACCTATTTATCTACTCGCATTTACATGCTTTCGAACTGCTAGGTTGGCAGGAGCTGGGACAATGGACGGGAGCTCACTCCGTCGCATGGATTTGATCTTACGACTGTTGGTCTTCTGACCTTGCAGCACAGAGGCTTCTGCGGTTTAACCCGCAGCGCCACCACGTCCCCTCAAACACATACATACTGCCAAAACATTGTTGTCTACTGTAGTTCATCAGTTTTGATCTCTTTTATGGCCATGCAGAGATTATCCAGAGCTAAACAAATGTATAAATGCAGTGATAAGATGACCTAGCGCAAAACTTGGTAGTTTGTTTTTTAAAAATTAAGAAATACTTCAGAGCGACTAGGGAGAAAGATTGTGGAGGTGGGCGTTCCTGCTGTCCAAAACATCATACCTAGCTTAATATATCACCAAAACTTGCTATTGTAAGCAAAAAGTACCAAGCTGATTTGCATTGGCCTTTGCATCATGCAATCAGTTTTTAAAAATTTGAATTCTACTTCTGCAGCAAATCATGTACTAATTGCCAGTGTAGCAGCAACCTCAGTCAAGGTTAAACTAGACCACACATCAGCCTACCATCTGTTTAGAAGCAACATGTATTTGCCCTAGATTTGTATTTTCCTCACCTCTGTATATTTATTTTGTGGTTGATCATCATTAAGTTAAGACTGGCTTTATTTGCACTTCTGATCGCTGAAACACACATCTCTGGGCAAAGCCTTTTGTCAGAGTGAAAATGTGTTAATTATAGGAACTATGTATTCTCCTTTCCATCTCATTTGCCCCTCAGCAAGACTTAGGTCTTGTGAGGAAATGTGTGTAGCATCAATTATTCCGTTTCTGGGCTGGTTGACATATTTATTTGAAGTGCTTTTACATTCTTATTGTTGAGGTTTTTTAAAAAATGACTTTCTGTTGGCTTTACACATGCATTTTCACGCAAACGGCTTAAAGGTTTTATGACCTCAAAGAGTACATGAATACAAGCTAGCAAACAAGCAGTAAGATCAACTGTCAGTTATCTTTACATAGACACCCCAAACTAAAAAGCCCCAATGTTTGGCTTTGAACAATATATATTCCTGCTCTTTGATCAAAGCAGATATGTGAGTCATTGCAAAGGAAGAAAAAGACAAGAAGGAAACAAGAAAAAAATAATAATATGGTGTTTCTAACCAAAGCCAATTTAGGAAAGCAAACCCTTCTGTTTTACATATTTGTCCTTTGGAAACATTTTTTTCCTCGCTGTCTTTCCCTCTGCATAGTCATATTTCTCTCCTTCCCTCCCTCTCTCCTCCCTCCCTCCTTCTTCTGCAATTTTACAACAAAGGAAAGGGTTTTTTCCCCCTTCAAAACCCCAGCTGGCCTGACATGCCCCTATTGCCTGCCTGGAATGTAACGTGGAACCCAGCAGACAGCAAACTCTCCTCCTCTGTCCCAGTTTTGACTACTGAGCTGGAGCTGCCACGTAAACCAGGGGCTGGAACTTTGGAAGAGGCAAACTGATGGGTTTCCCAGGCCATTCCCTGGTGGCGGCTGGAAGATTATTTTGTTTTCCACCCTGTGTGGGCACTGGCAGATTTGCTTTCCAAAGGCAGGCCCTGGGATGGGGTGTGGGGACAGAGAAGAAAAGAATCGGGGTGCATTTAGGAGGTTTTCCCTGATCCCTCTTTTCTGTAATTGATACCACCATTCTTTCTTTCTCTTTCTTTCTTTCTTTCTTTCTTTCTTTCTTTCTTTCTTTCTTTCTTTCTTTCTTTCTTTCTTTCTTTCTTTCTTTCTTTCTTTCTTTCTTTCTTTCTTTCTTCAAAAATGAAACATCCCATGTCACCTGAGAAATATATGAAAGGAGAAGCAATAAATTGGATCCAGTCAATTTATTGGGGCTTTTTCAGTCCTAGAAACCACAGCTTCTTCTCACCTGGAAACCGTCCCTCCAAATGCTGATGGTGGGAACCAGCTGAGACGTGGCAGAAACTGCATCTTGGCTTGGCACTAACTCATGCGCAGCAGACTATGCTGACTGAACAGCTCAGTGAGTTTGGTATCTGGCTGAGGAGCCAAGGTTGGGAGTTTGATTTGCCACTGTACCAGCCTGTGTAGCCATGGGCAAGCTGTAGATTCCTATGCTGCCCCAGAGGAAGGGAATGGTAAATCACTTCTCAGTATCCTCTACCTGGAAAACCCTGGAAAGGGTCACCCTAAGTCAGAACTAACTTGACGACACATGATTATTATGATTATGCAGCAGACAACCCAGGGGAGCAGGCACAGACAGGATCCACAACTCCCTTCATCATCTGAAATCTCTTTATTGAACAGGACTGAAATTCTGTACCTGCTTACTTGACATAAGTTCCACTAAATTTAGTGGAGATTTTTGCCAAGTAGAAATTGAAAATAAGATCCATTCAATATAAAGCCTGGATAGCTCAGTGGTTCAAGTATTTGGCTGTGGAGTCAGAGCTTGGGAATTCAATTCCCCACTCTGCATCCCAGAAGAGCCAGCCTGTGTGCTCTTGGGCAAGCTGCACAGTTCCAGGATACCTCCAGAAGAAAGGAATGGTAAACCACTTCTGAGTATTCTCTACCTGGAAAACCCTGAAAAGGGTCACCATAAGTCAAAACTGACTTGAAGGCACACAATTATTATTATTATAAAGGAACAGGGAGAGTACGACTTCCTTAGCTTTGACTACTACAGAAATGCACCTTATATTGAGCTAGTGTGGTATAGTAGATAGAGTATCAGACTAGGATTCAGGAGGCTCAGATATGGAACTCACTGGGGCTGGGTGGCAATGCTAAATCACTCCTTTCACATCTCACGTACCTCAGCAACCCTGTCCGAGTTAGAAGCAAAATGACAGCACATAGCAATAACATCTCAAGTTAAGTTAGACCACTGGATCATCTAGAATTGTGGACAGCTACGTTTTTGGGGTACAAGGGTCAGAACCTACCCAGCCAATATAGCCATTTGCCAAAGCAAAACAAAGCACCAAGGGGAAAAAAGTTTGGCATTTCATTTTGGCAAAACGGGACCAAACCCCTGACCGAACTGTGAACCAGCCCAGTTTGTGTGTGTGTTGTTGTTGTTTTTTTCCTGGTTCGTGGTTCAGTTCAGACCGATCTCTATATGTGACTAATGGAAGAGACACCGTAGGAGCCTAGACTTCAAATGTACTATCAAGAACTTGAATAAAAGGAAGATGTGGGTTAGGGAGATGCTCTGAACCAAACCATGTTCCACCAGCTATAGTGGTGCCTCGACTTACGAACGTCCCTACATATGAACAATTCGACTTATGAACAGCTCCGTTCACATAATTTTGCTTTGACTTGCGAACGGAGCTTCGACTTACGAACAAACCCCCCCCCCCCCCGTGGGAAATGCACTTTGGACTGCCAGGTACTGCCTGGTACTGCCTGGTACTGTAATTTTAAAATGCAAACATTGGTTTAAAAGGTGCTTGGTTTGGTTTAAAGCTGCTTGGTTTTAAAGGTGTTTTGTTTAAAAGCTATTCGTTCCCTCCCTCCCTCCTTTCCTGCCCTTTTTTTAACCTTAGGTCATCTTAGGTTAAAAATTTTTTTCTCCCCCTAGTGGTAGAGGACGGATTAAACACTTTTGCATTAGTTCCTATGGGAACGAATGCTTCGACTTACAAACTGTGCCTCGACATAAGAACAAAAAACAGCCGGAACGGATTAATCGGTTTTCAAGGCATTCCTATGGGAAATGCTGATTCGACTTACGAATGTTTTGACTTAAGAACATCATTCCAATACGGATTAAGTTCATAAGTCGAGGCACCACTGTACTAACTTATTACGCAGCTAACAGATTCCACAGTTTGAAGGTTGTAGATTGGGAGATCATGAGCCAACAAGCAAAAAGAAGAGAGATCAAAAAAATTTTTCATATCCCAGTAATTTTTTTTTCTACCCTGATGGTGGCTCTTACAATCCTTCCATTCTATAAGCTACTGCGAGTGAAAGGAGAGAGGAAGTAATGGGAGAGAGGGCCATATCATGCTAGGATGATATTTTCTCTGCCTCCACCAGAGACAGAGAAAATGTCTGATATTTTCTCTCTCCCTCCCCAACTTTCAACTGCACCCCCAAAAGGTGACTTTACTAAATTTTCTCCAGATATTGTCCACTATTCATCTGCTTCCACCCTGCCCTTGCGTCCCATCATCACATACTGTAGAACAAACTAGGTCTAGGACATTGTGGAGAATGTGAAATGATGACAAGCTGACCAATAACTGTCATTGGAACATGCAACCATACATCCCCCTTTAAAAAAAGACCTTATAGGGGGAAGAAAATAGGAAATCTGTGTCCGTGCAAGTAGCTCTGCCTCCTCCCTAAGGTGATTTGTGCTATGTAGGGAGAGGCCTATTCTCAGTTTTGGAGGGAGCCAGCCCCCTTCCCCCACTCAGGCCATGAGCCGTCCACACCTCTGAGCAACTGGTGGAGATCTCCTCAAACTTCAGACGTCAATCCCCTTCTCAATTCCTCTGCTTACAAACAAAGCGTCAGATTTTGAGATTCTAGTCATTCTAAATTCTAAATCACAAAAGACACACCAGGGCACAGCTGGAATTCCCAGAAGAGCAATATCAGTTTGGACCGATATGGACCTTCCAGAGGACTCATCTGGATAGTGCTAAAAATAAGAAATAAGGAAGAATTGCTTCCCCTGCTGGTGAAACAATACCAGCACTGATGTTGAGGATGATGATCTCTACATTTAAAGAAAAACGCCATTCCATGAGGCAGAACAGTTGATTTATGCCTTTCTTATTCCGCTCTGCTGGTATGCTGCAGGTATTTTCTCCCTTGGCTTCCTTTTGCTCTTTTGTTTGGTGGTCATTTTGATGTTGACCCTTTGATCAATCCTACCAACTTTTGTGCAGCTTGAACTACCATGAAGGAGATGGAATTCAACAGCAGCTGTGCTGGTGCTCTATAGTGCAGGTCAGTGCTTAAGTAACCCCCTAGACCAGTGGTTCTCAACCTTGGGTCCCCAAGTGTTCTTGGCCTAAAACTCCCAAAAGCCTTCTGCAAGTTGTAGTCCAAGAACGCTTGGGGACCCACGGTTGTAAACCACTGGTCTAGACCAGTGGTTCTTAACCTTGGGTTACCCAAGTGTTTTTGGACTGCAACTCCCAGAAGCCTTCACTACCAGCTGTACTGGCTGGGGTTTCTGGGAGTTGCAGTTCAAAAGCACCTGGGTAACCCAAGGTTAAGAACCACTGGTCTAGACCATAGAGCCCTGCTGGTCTGCAGAACAGAGTCTTTCCTTCATGTCCAAAAGCAAAGCCCCCAAGACCACCCTTCTTTCCACTCTATTTTTAGCAGCATAGCTCTGTTAGCTGATGGCAGCAGCAGGAAGCAGGAAATTTGACCTGGACTAGAGATGCATGAGAATGTTGTTGCAATTCATGTTTTAAGGCTTTATAGGTCATCACCAGCATTTTGAATTGGGCCCAGAAACAGACTCTTGTTAAATAAGTTCTTCCGTAACTTTCCAGAGCAGGATATTAAAGTTAGTGTGGATGTATGAGAAACAAGGGGAGAAAGACACCTCTGCTTTCTGAGAAGGGATGACTTTACCCCATTAAAAATGCCTTTTAATGCAAACATGGTGTGTGTGGGGGGGATTGCAGGTTACTTGGCTATTATATGAGGGGTTTGTAGCTCGAAAAAGGTTGGAAACCACTGTTCTAGCATCGTGCAGCTTGTCCAAGAACACACAGGTGGCCAGGCAGGTAAACTCACCAACCATACACACAGAAGTGATCTCACTTGACACTCTCCCAAAGGGACACAATGGTGCTGCAAACTCCCAGCCCCTGACTCCACAGCCAGGTACTCCAACTCATAGGCTTATGCCCTACAACCTGTGGGTTTTTGGGGAGGTATAATCCCATGGTCCATGGGGTCACGAAGGGTCGGACACGACTTAACAACTAAACAACAACAAATAATCCAAACAGGTAATTCATATTCTTGACAAATAGGACTGAGTATCCCCTTTTTGATTGTGGTTTTGGTTTTGATGGCTCACCAAATGATAACACAAAAAGTTTATTAAGTTACTTAGGCAGCCATCTTTATTACCTCTGGGATCTTCTCCAGATATCAGATCTTCTCCATGGTCAGAGAAAGAGAACCAGTCTTAGAAGAACCAAGATCTGAAACATCCATGAGCCTGAACTTGCCAATGTCATAGAGGGTAAATACAATAAATTGGCAGTGGTCCACCTTCCTCCCAACCTCGCCCCAACCACCCTTCCATAAGTGCCTCTCCAGATAGATTCCAGTGGACATGTGTTCCATTTTACACAGTGGACATGTGTTCCATTTTACTGTATTTTCTTCAAATAAATCTTAAATGCGCAATGCTGAAAATGTATCTCGCTGAAAAATGCATGCAAACATGCTTTAGAGGGGGGGAATGCATACAGAAACACATATGTTAACAAAAACACATTAACATTTGAAAATTATTTTTTAAAAAATAGATGTCCACCTCTGTGCAAAAACCCCACAACACAATGTCCCACTGTTCAATATGAAACAAGTGGGGGAGGGGGGGCGGACAATGTAGCTTGGATTTAGAGATAAACAGGAAAAATGAAACAGAGATTTTCACATTCCCAGTGGTGAGATCTTGGGCAGTGGCTTTTAATCCCACAAGTTTAGAAGGGATTCCCTGTTTTTCTCTGAGAAATGGTGAAGAATTTAAAAAGGTTGCAGGATATGCAAAATGCATATGTATACTCTCTTTCTTAAACTTCTTCTTTTGGTAGACATTTCCCAGAATCCTAGAGGTCAAAGGAGGATTCTGGGCATTGCAGTCCTAAGAAAGTATTCTGCCAATACTGAAAATGAAAGTCAGATGAATGTAAGTTTTAGAAACCACATCCACCATCCTGTAAACAACCCCCCCCCCCCCACGGGAGCTATTCAGATGAGCATCAGGAAATCCGACAGCAAACAGAGAATGTGTCTAAGAATAATTTCCTCTCCTTGCCCACCAGTAGATGGCAAAATGGAGCAGGGCATGGCCATCTTCTCTAATAAGATTCAGTAATGGAACTCAAAACACTTCCAGCTATAATATGGCAAGGGTCAATCAGTCCAATCCACGCTCGCCTAAGAGGACAGCACACTGAACGCAAGGCTTGCTTCCAAATAAAAATGCACGGAATGACCCTGACAATGCCTAAACTCAGTGTGATATGTGCAACCCTCTAGAGATTAGACCCAAGAAATGTTTAGTATGGCTGGTGGACAACATGTGGCCTTACAGATGTTGCAATCTAACAACATCTTGGAGGAGCCACATGTCACCCATGCTATACACTAATCATTTCATGAGTCTAATATCAGAAGGTTGTGCATACCACGCTGAGTGTAGGGCAGGCAGTTTTCATCACTGCACTGAGATTGGGCCATGTGCGGCCCTGCCGATGTGATGGTTGGACTGCAGCTCCCATCTGCAGGGCTGCACAGGGTGATGTGATCAAGACTGCCTGCCAATCACAGGCCATAGATCCTGGAAACCTCATCATGCAAGAGGTGTGCAATCTTCATACATGCTCAGAGGCACTCTTTCCTTCACAAATCCATCCCAGGTTCTTGGTTTCACTGTCTCTGAAAAACCAGCTGCACATCCTAGAATCCTCCTTTTATATATAATCTGGCAAACAGCAAAAGCTACCACTGCAGCAGTGGCAGCTGACACTGAGCAGCTCCCTTCATGCATTTGGCGCAAGAGTGAAGAGTTGACACTTGTTCTAGAGATGCTTTGCACAGAGACTGGCTTTCATTCCTGGTAATTAATGTTATCCTATAGGGCTGCAATGACGGCAAGGGAGAAAGACCTGCCAGTTTGGTTCCAATAAAAGGAACTCCTGGTGCCCCTGAAAATGTGAACCCATACATCTGCAAGCCAGGACCTACAGTTCCTCTGTACAGACATGTGAGTCTGAATGTCAGGGCTGGCAACTATTATCCCATTCACAAAAGGACTTTTGGGGTCATGATCCAACCAACACCAAGTGCTTTTGAACCCCATTTGTTTGAATCTGGTCTGAAAGTCCTGAATTTTGATTAGGGCATGGCCATCATTTCTCACTCTCTTTGTGCCTCAAAGAGAGAGATTCATGGCCCTTTAACCCTCCTCTGTTTGCACAGGGCATTTTCATTCCCCCCACCCCAGTCACATTTTTCTCATGGAACTGACCCAGACCTAGAGTGACATAGTACTTATCCCACATCATCATCACCTGCAGAGTTATAACAGTGGCCCCAACTTTGAGTCAGGCAGGCAGGCTTTTTAAAACAAAAAACAAAAAAAAAAAAACAGTTGAGACAAAAATGATCCTACTAACTAATCTAGTGCATTTTGTCATTGGGGTATCTTTTCCCCCAGCTAATGCAGATTTTTGGCAAACTATTGATACCAAGAAGCATAAGTTATTCTATGTATCAGTAGAATGGTTCTGTTCAAAGGCAGTGGGGAAACTGGAATTCTCAGTGTGGTCAGGAAATACAAAACGTGTATAGAACACAAAATCCCTTTATTATATACCCAGCGTGGTGTAGTTGACAGAGTGATAGACTAGCTCTGGGTTTGAATCCTTGTTCAGCCATGGAAACTCACTGTTGAGGGGTGTGGAACTGGTAAGATCACTCCTTAAATGTCTCACTTACCTTGAAAGCCCTATTAGGGCTGCTATAAGGTGATTCTAGCTTGACAGCACATAACAATATATTTATTAAACCACAAAAAAATTCAGAAGCAACCGAGCTTTCAGGTCCTGCAAGACTCTTGATTGGTCTGGGAATACAGAGGAACAGGTGCAAGCCAGAGAAAGAGAAGAATCCAAAAATTATCCTGGCGATTCCTTATCTAAGCTGTACAATTTTATTTTTATAAACCAGTTTGTATTTTATATGTGTTTCTATATGGGCTATTGCCTACTTTTATATTGCATTCTATTAATTGTAATATGGTGCTTATGACATGAATAATAATAATAAACAAGATCATGGCTGTGGCCGTATATTGAGGATACAGGATCTGTAGTTTAAAGTAAAGTCCCAAGATGGAGGCTGCAAACTTGGAGAACCTCAGGAGATGCAGAATTAGTTATCTTACTTCATCTCAGTAGATGAAAGAGCTGCCTGTCAGCCAGTGCTTTCTCCATTGTGTTGTATCACAGCATATAACTTTTTTGGCTGGGAATAGAAGCATCCAGAAACATGACAATCTGTATACCAAAAGAAAAAAGAAAAAGAAAAAAGGAGATTAAAATCATCATAGTGGATGATAATTCAAAACTAGGTTGCCAGTTCAGCAGCATCACCTGTCCTGAGATTTTGGGGCTAAAACCAGAGACAACTGGATGAGTCCTTTCAATAACCCAGCAGATAGCCAATGTGATATCAAGTCCTTATGATGCCCCAGAGATTGGAGAAGGCAGGGGTCAGGAGGGAAGCAAGCACGACACATATGTAGATACACATGAAAAACAAGTCGGTATTGAGTTGGGGATAGGTAGAAATAGGTGCCTAAGCTCTAAAGTATACCAGAATGTTGGACTAGGTGGGATCATCTGATACATCATGGCCCTTCTTAACGTTCTTATTTCTAGCCATGTTGCTTCTGTGTACCAGGTGTTTGAGAAAGTGAAGCATAGTTTCACTATGCTTTAGCCTGATCCAAGATGGCCCTACTTGTGTACTTGTCTGTATAACTCCCTGTTTCCACCACGGAGCTCAAGATGGTATTTCTGGTCCTCCTCCCCACCTTGGGAGCTGGGCTAGGGTCTGAGTTAGTAATAAGGTGAGTTGAAAGACCACCTGGAGATCTGAATCAAAGTCACCCCAGTCTTGTCCAGGACTCTTCTTGCATGGGCTGGCTATCATACTTGTTGCCAGAAGCAGCTGGTGATATTCTAACAGTATTGGCCTGACTCTTCTCGCAGTAGCAAAGCCTTCCCCTCCCTGTTCCCAACAAGGCCTTAGCTATCTCAGGGAATGGTTATCATTCTCTTGGGAAGACAGTTTTAACTGAGCCGCATAAGGCAGAGACCTGTGGCTGCAGTGAGGTATCTCATTATTTTTAATGATTGTGCAGAGCTGAAACTTAATGTTCTCCTTCACCGCAACTTAATCCCACTAAATAGGTGGAGATCAGGTGGTGGTTTGAAAATCACTGTCTTCCTCAAAGGCAGGATGGGAAGAGGTTGTTTTAGTTTATTGAAGGCTGGAATGGCGTTGCACCCACTCACAGAGAGAAGAATATCCTTGAGTTGTTCAGCAAAGTGTGTGAAGAGGGCCACCAGAACACACAACCATCCTCTATCACAGGGGAGGACAACATTCTAGGCTTGTCAGATGTACTTTGAACTTTATTTTTAAAAAAAATAGAACCGCAGAAGCTGCTAAGCAGAGAGAGAGGTGCAAAATACATTTGTTGGTGATGAAAGAACAGAGTGCCTCTGAGCACACAGTGAGCTACAAACTTGTACCTCAACTGAAGGACTTCACAGTGTTTTCACACAAAACTAAAGTCTTGGTTAGTTCAAGCTATTGTCATTTAAGCAGCCTCTCCTAGAACTTGTGATTTTCTTAGGACATTGCTGTTTTGGATCATGATGGTGGAACTGATAGGGGGAAATGTTAATATGAGTTATGTACATATGGTCTGATGTGTAGAACAAGCAATACATGGTCAGTGGAAAAAAAGTTTCAGAATCACTGGTGTAAATGGTGATTATGGGCCGCAGATGGCCCAACAGTCCGGCTTGGTGTAAAGCAGCTTTGTCGCCTGATTAGCTTCAAATTCATAAGGGCTGACTCCACATTCCATGCCATCTTTTTGGGAAGAGAATGGTAAGTTATTAGGAAATGCTATGAAGGAATGTACGTTTTTTGAAGGCAGAAATGGATATATTCCAAGCCTTTATTGGGAGGAAAGGAAAATGTGGATGAAGCATTGGGGGAGAGAGAGAAAGGAGCGGAAGGGATTGAACAGTTTTGGAAGAGAGCCCTTTCTTTCTCTGCCACCTCTGCTTTCTGCATGAAAATTGGGGCCAGAAAATCAAGGGGCCAGCAAATTTGCAGGTGCTAACAAGCTCACAAGGAGGCATGATCACAAGACAGAGCAGAGGAGAAGAGGAATCCATTGGTGCCAATTGTGTGCTTTTGTTTATTTTATTTTGAAGACAGAGACTGTAGCAGAGGGGAAAGGAGAATGAGGTTGTTCCAAAGCTAGAATATCTAGTCTGAGTGCCACATCAGCAGGAACCGAGCCCAGCTCAGCATGCATCAAACTTCAGGGGGAAGGAATGAACACACACACACATACAATTTAAAGGCAGGCCACCACCAGAAAGGAATGGGAGGCAGTGCCTCCGCAGCTGGGAACCAGATGAGGTGGACACATAGATGAGAGAACAACAAAGACTAATAAAGATCTTTAAATGTGTGTTACGGATGGGGTGAGTTGGGTGGTGGGTGGGAGGGTTTGATTAGTCGCTTTCACAAGGCAGGTTGGTTGTTTTGCACTCTTGAGTCCTGCTCAGTGTTTGGAAAAGTTACTTTTTGAAGACCACAACTCCCACTAGCCATGGTGGCTGTTGAACCTCGGAGTTGTCATCCAGAAAAAAAGTTACTTTTCCAAGCTCTGATCCTAAGGCGTCTAGAAAGAGAACTTCAGAAAAAGGCTTGGTTTTGATTCTGATATATTGGTAGATAAAGCAATGAAGGTTGAAAAGCTTCTCAAATTGTTGCCCCATTTAGCTTACACAAACAACTCCCCTGTGGTAACAGGAACTGTAGGGTAATGGTGCCAACATTCACAGGGTCAAAGTGCTGGGATTTTTTGATCAGCTGGCTTGAAGGGATCATCAGCCATCCCTTTCCATTCTCACTACTTTCTCAGACTTTAGCTGTGATCCTCACTAGTTCAGTGTGTTTGAAGCATGTTAATAGCAGTGTATTGTTGTGAACCCGAGCTGGACCTATTAGCCTCAATGAAGTGGTTATCTCAAGTGTTGATGTACAGAAGTGGCAAATTTTTCCCCTCCCCCTCCTATCCTGGCAGGGCCTTTGTCACAGAAAAGCTGACTTTGCTTGGTACAGCTCTTCACAGCAGCTACTTCTTTAGTCCTTAGTTTTGAGGGACCTCAGAGTCAAGCCTTATGGAAGGAGTAACTAGGAAAGCTGTCTCTGCTGTGCTACCAGCAGTTTTTCTAGCTAGTCTTCCCACACCACTTGGCTTCGAAGGGGCTGCCACTACTTCCTCCTTGTTCTGCTAGAGGAAGGTGTCCCACCATCATCATCCTCTTCTTATTTAGGAATGAGGAGTGCTGCTGTGGGGGTATGTTTAGTGTTGTTTTCTTCTGGGGGCTCCTACCTTCATTTGTTCTCTGTCAACACCTATCTATGGCACCCCTGCTTTTAGCAATCCCCGTAGTAAGGCTTATAAATGCTATGTGATGCCTTGACATTAAGAGCCATTAATGTTGGAAAATATCTGCCCCAGTTGCAGATGAAAAGAGTCAGAATTGGTTTTTGACATGGATCAATGCAGATGCCTACATTTTTAATCTATCTGTGAGGAGGATTGTCATGGTGAACATCTCTACTTGAAGATTTACCAATGCACCATTGAATCTGAGGAGTTGTTCTGCATATCAAAATAAGGACATGAAGGTTGTGGTCCACCAGATGTTGATGAACAACTACCCCTATCATTCCTCACCATTGGTTACACTGGCAGGGACTGATATAAATCCAAACCCAATAATGTCGGAAGGATGACCACAAGTTCACTTGCCTAACTTTATACCTTAAGGTTTAAGACCTAGCAGGAATTCAGTGGCATAAAGATGTGTGAAGACAAGGTCACTTCATGAGATGTGCTGGCAAAGATGGTGTCCAGCACAACACGAAGCTCACATCTGCCAGAAAGTATTTGCTATTATGGAAAATCCAAGAGGTGCAGGCTGTTATGGATCTTTTCAGAGATGTGGTCAAGGCACTTTATGAATGTTCACCTCTGAGGACCTATTTTATCGTTACACATTATTCTGGAAGGACATTGCAGTCCTAGCTGAGAGTAAGCCTTAGTTTAATTTAGAGGTGAGGAACCAGAGGAACCACTGCCAGATATCAGTGGACTACAGTTCCCATCATCCCCAACTACTGTCTATGCTAGCTAGGGCTCATGGGAGTTGCAGCTCAACAAAGCCTGAAGGACCAAGCATTTCCCTTCCCTCATTTTGGGAAAATGCTTTGCTTACAAATTACAACAGCTCAGTCCCACAGTTTCTCATCTCCTGTGTAGAAAAGGCCTCAAAAATCCAGGCTGATCTTGGTCTGCCTTGGAACAGCTTTAAGCTTGATTCCATCACATCCTTTGCCAACAAATTTTCTTTTAAATTTCTTTTGTTTTCCCTTATATGGGTTCCGGCCTTTCTGATTGGCTACCCTTTTGCTATTGGTGGGGAGGTAACAAACTTTGGGGTGGGTTGAACTTTTTGTCCAATAGCAAAAAAAAAAGGAAGCAGCAATCAGCAACTGGTGGAGAGTGATTGGGCACAGGAAGAGTCACGACCAATCAGGAGCACTCTGGGTGTGTCTGGAAAGATGCAGGGAGGAGCACCAGGTCCTGGACCACAGGGTTTGGTCTGACTGTAAAGCAAGAGGCACTCTTTGGGGAGTAGTTGGCTGGGCTCTGTGTTGCAGCTTTTCCAGATGTTTTTGTGACTCATTATGCAAGTCTTTGTTGTTCCTCTCTTGAAATGTTAAGGGGAAGCGTGAATCTAGGAGGATGGTTGTGAGAGGCAGGCAAAAAGGCTGCCCCTCTTTGCTGCTTTTCCAGACATTCTTAGGCAGGAATGAAGAACATGTGGTGGCCCTCCAGAATTTTCTGATCTCCAACACCTATCAGCCACAACCAGTATGACAAGAAATGTTGGGAGCTGTAGGCCAACAATAATTGAAGGATTGCAGCTTCTCTACTCCCTGGGACACTTGATTTTCTATTTAAGCAGAATACCAGTTAAGTCCACTTTTGTTTTAAATGGACTCCTTGTCTCACAAACCAGTATTCAAAATGTATTTGTTTATTTATTGAACACATTTATGACTTTTGGGCCCATTGCCTCAAGAAGCAAATGTAAAAGGAACAATATACTGGCTATGTAACATGTAATTTCTAGGAGAAATACAGATACATGCTGGTCACAAGGCTAATTCCAAAATCTTTATAACAATAACCTTAGAACTGCAGAGCTGGAAGGGACCCTATGGATCATCAAGTCCAGCTCCTGTCAAGCAGGCACAGTAGGGATTTGAACTCCCAACCTCTAAAGACCTAAACCACTGAGCTATCTAGCAATTCTTTGTTGTGGTAGTAGCTTTATTAGACTACTGGAAATGTGATGCCATTTCAGTTGGCCTGATAAAGGTATTACCACAATATAAGAAAGCAATTCTGAATCACAAAAAGTCAGTTTGTAGACTCAGTTACAGGTAGCTGTGAAGAGATATGTCTTCAAAGCCAGTTTAAATGCCTGTCCCACAGAGGAGAATTTAGGCGTCGATTTCACAGTACAGTAGCTGGTTCAAACCCCTTTTCAAAATGTACACAAAATGCTTATTTTAGGATAAAATATGTGCAAATGTCTATTGCGATCATATGTGTCCAAGAATGAGCACTTAAATATTTAAATATGATTTTAGTGCCTTTTTAAAAACTCTAAACATTCCAAATTAACATGGAAACAAGACAAAATGGATATATGCAAAACTTGCGTGAACTGTAATTTAGAGTGATCTGTCCATCCTCCATAATCCTTCTGGTTTTTCTCTCTTCTCCTTTCAGAGTATCATGATTCCTTAGGGACCTTACGGTGATAATTGAAGGGAGGTGGTAGGGCTGGAGGAGATTTTGTTTTTCTTAATTTAATGAGGGCTTTCCAAAGAGTCACAAATTTCTTCATTGTTCTAGTTTTAGAAAAGGTAGCTATGTTAGTCTGTGTTAGCATATCAGGTCAAAAACAAAATAAAAACAAAAAAGACAACAATGGTGTGGCACATTAAAGACTAACTACTATATTTTAATGTGAGCTTTCGTGGACAAGTCCACTTCCTCAGACAACATGAGACTGCAGCTGGGAAGAGGAAGTTGTCTGCGGAAGTGGTAAAGGTAAAGGTAAAGGTTCCGCTTGACAAATTGTCCAGTCGTGTCCGACTCTAGGGCGCGGTGCTCATCCCCGTTTCCAAGCCGTAGAGACAGCGTTTGTCCGAAGACAGTTTCCGTGGTCACGTGGCCAGCGCGACTAGACACGGACTTGTCCACAAAAGCTCACATTAAAATATAGCAGTTTGCTTTTAAGGGACCATAACATTTTTATCTTCTTTATTTTTTTATTTTTCTTTCATTTTTGGCCTAAATTTCTTCATAAATGCAGTGGCTAGTACTTGAAGTTTTAAAGATTCAAAGCGGGGAGAAAGGGCATTAAGGAAATCATCTTATCACTTGTGAGATTCTACATGAGATTCTCCAACCTTCTCAAGAGATCTCAATTTTTTCTTCTTCTTTGTTGTGCCGTTTTTGTGAAATTGGACAAAACCTCAGTCTCAACACAATGCCAATGTAATTTCCCCCTTTTCAACGCTAAGCAGGTCAAGTACAAAAGAGTCAACTGATGATCACATTTTTTTTACAGAAATGTGGTACAACCCACATCAACGATCAGCAAATTCTCCCTTTCTAGAATTGTTTGTGTATGTGTGTGTGCTTTTTTTTTTTCTTCAAATGCACACAAGGGCCATCATACAACAGTTTTTCCATGTTGGCAGGCCCTTTGCTGTGCAACGAATCTCACAAGTCCAGGGGGGTCACCTTGATAAGGGAATGCTTTCTTGATTTCCGTTATCTCTGCATTCCCTCAACAGGATTTCAACTTCTAAAGACTGACCTCAAACCCTCCTCTCTACCCTGCACCAAGAACAATTTTTCAAAAATGTTATCTTGTTTGCTGAGCCAGGACAACCAAATCTGAACGTGTATTCCTAAGAAAGTAAAATTGACAGATTTGCTCATTGAGGCAGAGGAGGTTACCTCTTAAAAGCCTGGCTTTGAAACCCCGCATATTCCATCACCTCAGTGCTGAAGGAGGGCTGTCATCACTTCAGTCTGCAGAGCTTCTCATTTTTTTATACCTTCATGGCAACTATGTAGGTACAAACTTATCCTCTCTGTGATGGGAACAGCTGCATAAATTGAATTTGCCTCTCAATCTCTTGCATGTTATGTGCCATCAAGTTGCATCTGACTTATGGCAACTCTAACAGGGCTTTCCAGATATGTGAGATGTTTAAGAAGTAGTTTGACCAGTGCCATCACCCAGTGAGTTTCCACAGCTAATCAGGGATTTGAACCCAGGCCTCCTGAGTTCCATTCCATTGCTTTATCCTCTACATCATGGCTCTCTCTCAATCCTCAAATACCATCTAAATAGAATATTAATGGCATGTTTGCTGTCTTCCCTGCCCTGCCTCTGCTGAGATCAACTGGAGAGACCTAGCTCAGAATATCTATGGTTAGAGGTAAGAGAACTGGAGGTGTGCATATTTCTGCTTTTTGGACAACAGAAACATAAAATCAGCACACCTCTAAAACTAAGCTAGAGATAGGAAGGTATACACAGCAGTGCCCTAGGCCAGGGGTTCCCAACTTTTTCTAAGTCATGACCCCCTTTTATTATACTCAAGTAACCTGGGACGCCACCACCCTGCCATGTTTACATAAAAAGGCATTTTTAATAGGGTAAAGTCATCCCTTCTCAGAAAGTAGAAGCTTCTTTCTTTCCCCAAAGACCTGTTTCTTATACATATGCATATACACTAACTTTAATATCCCACTCTAAAAGGCCAAGGAATAAATTATTTAACAAGGACTACAACTTATATTAGGCAGCCCGTGACCCCTCAGAAAACAATTTGCAACCCCCTTGGGGTCATGACCCCCAGGTTGAGAAACTCTGCCCTAGACTATGTCATGCTTGTCTGTAATATCTGGCATTTCCCCTCCCAATGAAACTGTGTAAGGTTTTTCTTAGTTTTTTGTGATTTTCTATGTGGATTTTTAAAAAATATCTTTATATATATTACTGAACACACACCCATACTTGCATACACATATATGTGTATTCTCAATTACATTTTTAACAGCAGTTTGGTGTAGGAAAAAGTAAGATTTTTTTTTAATGTGCAAAACACAAGCCAGACTGATTCTTCTGTCTTATGTGTTTCTCATTTGTGAGATCGTCTTTGTGGTTTTTGTACTAATTACTTTCAGCACCCTCTTTGGGTTTTGCTGGCTTGGTCTTCCATTGCAAAGGCCTTAAGAATTCACTGTTACCATGTGTGA
Source organism: Intellagama lesueurii (assembly GCA_037013535.1). Lineage (NCBI taxonomy): Eukaryota > Metazoa > Chordata > Lepidosauria > Squamata > Agamidae > Intellagama > Intellagama lesueurii. The sequence continues at coordinate 26,494,343 of JBAJHW010000006.1, forward strand.
CTAACATTTAAATTGAAAAAAAAAATCCTGCTCAAATGGCTGGACTTTTTGTCTGTATATCTGTGTATGTCTCTGTGTATGAAAAGGCACAAGCCATAGTTCAGAAACACAGTACTTAAATCTTCCAGCCACCATGGCCACTGGCCATGGAAGAGTATAATCATTCAGTTTGACTGAATATTTTATAAAAATTCTCAGATTACATATTTTGGTTGGAAAGAACATAGGTTTTATCAAATTTGAATGAAATTGAATTTATTGTCATTGTACTTCCATACAATGAAATTAATGCCATCTCCAGTACACATAATGATAAAACACAGAGGAACATAGCATCCATAACATAAACAAGCAAACAAAAACATAGCACATTACACATGAAACACATCCCTCTCATTCACATCCATGTGCTTCAATTTCTCATCGCACAACACATTAATATTGCACTATACAGTGGAGTTCAATATAGCTGCTGCTCTGGGATAGAAACTGTTTTTCAACCTATTTGTCTTTGTTTTAATTATCCTATACCGTCTTCCGGATGGTAACAATTGAAAGAGGGAATGGTCTGGGTGAATGCTGAGCCAGACAAGGGCTGAGCTTTGCAATTTGAAGGTGATGAAACGTTTTCCAATTCTTGAAAGCTGCTGTGTTTGCACAGCCAATGATTCCCCTGCTTATTTCTTAATGTCCAATTCAGAGAAGGTGTATCCTGCAATGCTGAGAAGTCTTGCACTAGGATCAGATACCGGGGGGGGGGGGGGGGACGGGGGATGGATGACCTGTTAGATTTAGCATGTTACTTTTAATGTTTAACATGCTAATATGTTTTTTCTGTCAAACAGGAAGAATGTGTTAAAAGTGATGTTTTGGGGGCACTGCTAAAACATTGAAAACAGTAATTGAGAACATTATTCTTTAGATACAAAGCTTGGCTTGTCCTTCAGTTAACACAAAAGTAGCAATTTTAATATTAACATTAATGAGTTATTTCCAAGCTCTGACTAGGTTCCACTCTGAGTGCTTCCCAACCTTGGGAGTCCCCAGATGTTCTTGAACAACAACTCCCACACAGCTAGTGGTGAAGGCTTCTGGGAGATTTAGTCCGAGACTCTGGGGAACCAAGGTAGGGAACCATTGGAATTGGATGAACAAATGAATTTAACCACCCCTCAGAAGGCGATGGTGATGCGCTCACTGTAATGTCTGTCTTTACCTAGTGGGGGGTCCCTACCTCTACTAATGACAACAGAGTAGATTCTCTCTTTTCAAAGATACTCTACATCTAGGTTTCAAAATAACCTTCTCCAATTCTCCATCTCAGTCTGTAAGGGTGAATTGTGAAGGCCATATCAGTCGGGGTGTGTGTGTGGAGTTGTAGGCACAGCGGGGACTGTGTTGGATTGTACATGAAAGGGCAAGGGATAGGTTGCTTTATTACAAAGAGGGAGGGGGGGGCAAAGAAACGTTTTTACTCTTTAAAAATCTTGTTGCTTCTTCTGTTGCTGATGCAGTGACAATGGTAATACTATCGCTCTGGTGGGGGAGGCCCTAATTCAGTTTTTTTTAAAATCCTTTTGCTGAGAGAGAGACAGTTAGGCCTCCACAAAATATGTGATATCTGCTAAATGAAACCTGTTACCCATGATTTGTGGGTAGGAATCCCACTTACGAGATTAGAACGGCAGCATTCGTGGAAGTGTTAAATCCTTCTAAATAAATGGTCATGCTCCAACATTATCTAGACCCAATGATTAACCCTCTGTCATCCTCAGGATGCTATTTTTGCTGGCACTGTTTATGTCCTTGTGGGACTGCAGAGGAATCTGTTGCACAGGCCTTTTACCTGCATTCCTCAACCTTCTGTCTCCTAGATATGTTGAGCTACAGTACCCATTATCTCCCGAGAGCAGAGCCACTGGGAAAGGTTGTTATATTGACTGCTTAGATAGAGGTCACGCTGAAAATCTTAGACATTAGAGAAATTCCTAGTGATATCTAAATATACTTATATGGTGGTGGACAAAGATTGGACTCTCCAGGTGTTGTTGGACTGCAATTCTCAGGAAATCCTCACCATTAGCTGTGCCCCGTAGTTGAACATGTGACTAGGCATCAAGGTTGAACCACCAGTCAGGGATGAGTGCCAAGAGGGGACCCTACATGCATTGGCCTCCATACAATTTGGAACCTGACCTATTTATCAGGTTGCCAGGCCTGAGGCACCTCTTGATGTGCTATGCTTCTCTGGGTCTCCAACTGCAGAAACAAATCTCAGGGCAACTCAAACTGCAGGAAGAAATAGTTTTGTGTGGTCTATGAGCTGTATCATGAAAGGCAGCAAACACTGTGCCTGCCTGGTCACCGGAAATGTTTTCATTCCCCCTGTCTTTGAGCTAACATATTACCTCATTAGGTAATAGATCTTGGGCCCATTTAGCCAGAGTCCTGTCATGCCCAGTTTTACAACCATCTGGCCTAAAGGTAACTTCATATGTACTTCCAATCTGTACCTGCCTTACCTCTGTGACATCACAAAGACCACCCTTTGACCTCAAGTTTGGACTTGTGTCAGGGATTGATATACTGCTGGCCTGACAACTCTAGTACTGGGGTTCCAAACTGTGTAGCTGTACATGGGAAGGCTGCCCCCACAACCAACATTAGCACTTTAAATGTGAGAACTTGGGCTAGAGCTACATGATAAACACAACATGGGGTGGGGTTACAGAATACATTCCCAGTTGCATTCACATGATGAAATGAATGTGTTTAGGCAATAAGTGAATGGGGTTACTGAATGAATTAATTACTGTAGATGTTCTGTTTCATTACATAACAAATTGAATTTTTTCGCTGAATGTTTTGAAAAGAATATGATATAGATAGCATGTTTTTAGAAGTCAGAACTAGAGATGGGCACAAACTGCTGGTTCATTTAGTGGCCGAACTGGTGTTCAGTGCTTCAAAGCCTCGCCTCCTCTGGCGGGCGCCCACTCAGAGGCAGTGCCTGGAGGAGGCAAGGCAGAAAAGCCAGGCTGCTGCCTCCATGTGGGCGCCCCCGGGGGAAGTGGGGCTTGGAAAGCACCAAACATTTGTTAGGCTGCTAAACAAACTGGCACAAACCAAGAAACCAGCGGTTTGGCCCATCTCTAGTTGGAACTCTTTAAGTGCTGAAAGATGTCTGATCACCACAGGCTTTTCCCCCTCCTGTATCTTGCAAACTAATTTGTTATTGGTCAATAGGAAGTAAACATGGGTACTATTCACAAGCCTCATTGGTCAGGCATGAATTCTGTAGACTTACTGGCTGAAATCCTGTAGCTTAGTATAGTAAATCACAAGAGCAGGCTAATTGAATCAGCGGGGATTTAGTGAGTCAACTCCCCATTAAGCTCCATTGATTCAAATGGGTCTTCTCTAGCTATAACTTACTAAATGGGCCTACTGTGAGACTAGTCTAGTATGACTTCCAATACTAAGCAACAGGATTTCAGCCAATATTAGCTAATAGGATGTTGTCTGTTATCACCTGAATTTGTCCCTCATAGCAGAGAAATACTGATCCAGTGCTTCACATTTTGATTTTAGTTGCATTCATCCTCATCTATTACCATAAGTAGTTTTTGATTTTTCTTTCTTTTTAAAACAGTTTATTTTTTAAAAAATGTGCCAACATGGTTCTCTACAGAATGTCCCTCTGTGCCACTGGCATTGTGACAAACAAAAGTGATAGGATTTTAATGTTCACCTTGAATGTTTTTAAACCATTCCAAGCCTCTGAAGTTCATATTTTTCAGCTGGAAAATGGAAGTTTCAATGACATCTCTACTAACTGAGAAGATAAAATGGTGCACATAGATGTACACCAGTTGGCTAGAAGCACAATGTTGACTGGAAAGTATTTGGGGACCTTCAGTCCAAAAAAATAATTGTTTGGAGTTCTTGAATGTATACACCATATATATCCTGCTGCTGGCTGATAGCTCAGTGGTTTAGATATCTGTGCATGGAAACAGAGGTTGGGAATTTGATTTTCCACTGTGCCTCCTGTGAGGGGAGCCAGCCTGTGCAGCCATGGGCGAGCTGCACAGTACCAGGGCATTTCCAGAAAAAGGGAATGGTAAAGCACTTCTGGGTATTCTTTACCCAGAAAACTCTGAAGAGGGTCGCCATGTCAGAACTGGCTTGATGGCACATGTTGATGATTATTATATTCTGCTAGGAAACATAAGCTATGGTTGGAAAATATTGCCTTATCTGGCTTTTTACAAACATCTGCCATTTTTATGTAGACACCCGGTGACCAAATACCCCGAGGCCCCAGCTCTTTCATGAACTGGTCTCTCACTGGCAGCCTCTTTGGAAGGTTCATCTGGCTGCGATCATGCCGCTTCCATCATCATCAGGCAGTTTTGTGGTTTCTCTGAAATCTGCCACATCTCAGCTCTCTGAGCTGGCTGGATTTCTGTGGCTTTGCAAAAGAAAAAAATAAGTAAGCTTGGTATGTTGAAGTTGAGGGGAGGCAGAATAAGAGAGGGAGGAGAAGCTGAGGTTGTGACAGTGTAGCACTTAACCCTTGGTGTGGTGGCAGGGCTGGGTGGGGGTTGGGAGTTGGAGTTGGCAAGGAGGCAGAGAGGGGTGTCAATCCCTTTTGCTCTGATCTCCCAGGACTTCCAGATGGTGTAGCGCTTCTCCTCTGTGTTTGCTCTGGCACCAGAGTTGCAGGGGAAAGGGGGAGGAAGGTTGATGGCAGTGATGTCAGAAGTATGCCTGTGGCTCAGCAATCAATCAGGAATGGAGCCCCTGTCCTGGCTGAGTCACAGACCTATGCTGCAAAGGGACCAGAAGATGGAGCTTAAGATGAGAAGAAATTCAGAGAGAGAGAGAGAGAGAGAGAGAGAGAGAGAGAGAGAGAGAGAGAGAGAGAGAGAGAGAGAATGAGATGGGAATGTGGAAAAAGAAAGAAGTGAGGGAGCAATGCCTAGAAAATGGAATGTCTGGATGGGCGACATGGAGCCTGGAAGGAACAGCCTTGGAAAAAGGGAAATGCTTCTCCAACCCAGATCATATAACCCAAGTTTCTGCAGAAGGCTCTGCTGAGTATGTGCGGTAAAAAAGCTGCTTATGCTGGCATGGAGGGGAATGGAAGAAGGACAACACAGGAACTCACCCTACAATAGATAGGTAGCCTACGGGTGGAGAGTAATTTTTGGAGCTTCCATGTGCCATCAGCCTCATGCCCAACAAGGAAATGCTCATCCAGGGTAGGGTTCACACTTAGGTCTCACCTAAAAAACAAAGAAGGAAACAGAAAAGAATATGTATCACCTAATGGAGATGGAGGAGGAACAGATTTGCATATTTGAATGCATTTATTTGTAGGCACAGATGCAAATCAGGCATCATCCAAATCATGGAAGATATTTATTCATTAGATTTTGTGTTTTGGAATACCCCGGCCAGTGGTCATGCTCACTGGGGCATTCTGGGAGCTGCCTAAAAAACTAACTTTTCCAGGCTCTGAGTAACTGTAACTAAATTAGTGGAGGGAACAATGACTACAACAACATATGATCTGAGTTCCTGCCTTCATGGACTGCTCCCTGGGTGCTAATTCTGGAGGGACACCATGAAGGCCTCCCAGCTTGCTCTCCTTTCCAAGGAGTTTGGAGTTGGACTCCCTTCCTTCCTTGTTTTACTTGCCTACCATTCTCTAGCCTTCACTTTTGCTGCTTCATTTTTTAAAAAAGAAAAGGTTCCACTTTAATTTCCACATTTGCATTATGGCACAAGAGTGATCATGGTTAAAAAAAAAAAAGGAAAGTAGTACACAGGAAGAGCTGATATGGCAAAAAACCTAAACAGGAGCAGTAGAGGAATGACAGCTGACCAGCAGAAAAATGCCCATAAGGAAACATCATCAAGTGCATGGATCAGCACACATCATCAACATGGTACTGGGGTCTCCATGAGCAGACCACAAATCTTTGGTGGAGAAAATCGGAGCTAAGCAGAACAAAATTCTATCACCAGAAAGGGGTGGTATAAAAAGAAAAAGGGGTGTTTTTATTTTGGTCCCCTGTTGACACTATTTTCAGCCTTGTGTCATGTGGACACTGGGGTGCATTACCAGTAGCGCAGGTGCAGGGAAAATTGAAAATTCATTGTGAATGGGCTCCAAGTTGCATTGCAAGGCCGGCCCAAATCGGCAGAGAATAGGAAGTGCTGGAATTTACATCCATGCGGAACCCATCCCTTGTGTGTCAGGAGCCCTTTCCCACCATCTTAGGAAATGCATGTGCTGACTCTGCCCTGAGTCACCGTTAGGCACTTTGCACATGTCCAGAAACACTCTTCCTTATCACACACCTCGCACAAAGAAACCCTGGCATTTAAAAGAGAGAACGAGATGCAGTCTTCCTGAGGTAAAATATTGCAAGCCTGGGAAATCTTGGAGGGTGTTTTAATAATAGCAACTTCTTTTTAAATTCCTCGTTCTGGGCTGAGTGTCCCACCCTTTTCCTGCAATGCCAGGGAGGTATCCCATATCCACTTAGTAGCTGTGTCTCTCTTTTCCCAATGAGCTCGCTGACGCACTTGGCTGCTCCAGATGTGAAGAGGATGCCAGGCCTCTCGTTAGCCAGAGTAAACACCCCCTAAAGTGCCTCCACTTTGCCCCTTGTGGTTCCTGCTTCTTCCTGTGCTGGAGCCTTTATAAGGCTGGACTCCAAACACAGTTCCATGGGCTAAACCATCTTAGAGAAACAGAGGGGAGCACAGACACAAACCAGAGAGCAGATACAGCAGGAGATGGAATGACATCAGGCATGTCCGAGGGGGGGCTGGGATTCAGCGTATTTCTCTGAAATCACTGATGAGATTTCTTTGTGCTGAGAGAAAAGGGTGTGAGTGTGTTTGGTTTTGGTTTTGTTTGTTTTCCCTTAAAAACAAACAAACCTCAATATTATGGAAAATTATTAGATGGTGTTTGCATGAAGTGAGGGGCATGGCCTGTAAAATTGCTGGGGGTTTATTGGTTTAAAATCATTTTATGTGCTCTCTCAAGCTGGCTCTAAGGAAACCAAAAAAATATTTATTAGAAAGTGGAAGTGCAAAACAACTGCAAAACAGAGACGGAGAGAGAGAGAGAGAGAGAGATTTTATAAAGTGAGGGCTCAGAGGAACTATCTTTGGACCATTTCTCCCAGAATTCTGGGATTCTGGAGAATCTGCCAGGATAATTGTAATTGTAATCCAAAAATGTAACTTTTCTCAAAGCAGCAGTGGAAGCTAGTCAGAATAATCCTGCCAGCCTGTGTCATCCTTGTTGTAACCAAATTGGCAACATTATGAATTAAGGGTGGGTGTGCGGGAAACACTGAACAGCCATGGGGGGATTAGTGGGAAGGAGCATTGAATTAGGTTGAACTAAAAGGTAGAGCTGGCCCTACCCTTGGCCAGAGTGAAGCAACCCAGCAGACGTGGCTTTGGGCAAGCTGCACAGTCCAAGGATGCCCGAGAAGAAGAGAATGGTAAACTACGTCTGAGTATTCTCTACCTGCAAAACTCTGGAATGGGTTGCCATAAGTCTGAATTGATTTGACGGCAGATGATGATTATTAGTTATTTTGAACATGGTCATGACCAAGGTCAGAAATCTTAGGTTTTTCAGACTATAGCTCCCAGAATCCTCCGGCCAGCTCTGAGGGATTCTGAGAATGGTAGATTCGGGTTTGGGAAGTTGTATTCCAAGAGCTGCAGAAATCCTTTTGGGGAAAGGCAGAGCAGAAGGACAGACTATCCTTCACATGAGTGGTTGTATGCTGGTTGTGAAGTTGGGCGTGTGGCCATGAAGAGCAGTCCACCAGAGGCATGAGGAAAACTGCTGCATGGTAGCCCTTGTGCACCTGGATTTCTGCAACAGGATCTTGCCCTCAAAAACCAATTTCTTTGCCCTCTTCCTTCTGCCATATTCCTGAAGCTCTTTTGTATGTTCCTTCAAAGTGGAGGGAGGGTCATACAAAAAGTATGGAAGTGTTATTTTTCTGGCCTACAACTCCCAGAATCCCCCAGTATGGGGGATGATAAGAGTTTCAATTTAAAAAATGGAATGCACCCATGCAGGGTCATACATGCCCACACCCGTACTGTGTGTGAACAAAATGCCTATTATAGGAGCTCAAATTCAAGTGTGAGTTTACGAAAAGTTCCTTCCTGACCAGGAACGGTGGCTGAAATCGGAACTGGCTGCTCTGAATTTCTAGAAACCACAGACACACCCTGGCCATGTAAAAACCCCTCTGAGTTCCATGGTGACTCTTGCTCCTTTGCTGTGGTTGTTCATAGCAAAGCAGAGCTCTTTTTTAAACTGTCAGCCCACATGCTATTTGCTGTGATTGGTGAGGTGCCAAATAAAGCAACCGAGAAAGCCAGCAAAAGTTTGGGGAGAATGAAAAAGAGAGAGAAGCCAAATATTGTGTGTGCACAGACAAATATAAACATTTGTTCTGATTTCTTTGAAAAGGGGAGGTAGAGAAAAGCAGTTAAATTTGAAAAAGAAAGACAGAGGACATAGGGAGCTGGAATTGCAGCAGGATACAATTTACAATATATTTTCAAAAGAGTGAGGGCTGTTTGCTCCTTTGACAGACCCGGAGTTTTTAAAACTTACAACCCCCCCCCCCAAAAAAAACCCTCCTGCCCCGCCCCGCCCCACTGTCCGTACGAGGTGGGCGTATATTTTCATAACCCTTTGCAACATGGCATCCTCAATGATGTTAGTGCTGTATCTTGAAGCATTACATCAGTGCTAGAAAACAGATCTGGATTAATGACGATTGGAAATACACAGAAAGAGAGATGAAAATGAAAGATTCATTAATATATACCAGGGAAAACTGGATTAATTACCAGGAAATCAGTGTGAAAATTGATCAGTTTTTCCTTTTCCAGGTTTATTTTGTTATTGGACATCCAATCTCCTTTGTGCATCCAATAATATTTTCTGCTTGCTCAAAGAAGCCAGAGGTTCTGCCGAAGGCTTTTCTGTGTGATTCAGTTGACCCTCCCTCCTTCCTCCCGCTATCCCCCACTTCCATTAAATACATGAAGGAATGAAGATAGTTTTCTCTGTGCTAAGCTGGGGAGAGAATCAAGTCATGCCTACTAGTGACATTATAAACAGAGCATGGAAAAGTTACTTTGTTGGATCTGGCTTCTCAGATCTCCCAGACAGTGTTCACGAGAGCCATGGCCACGCACAGCATGGTTCATGTAGACATATTCCCCTCTCTGTATTGCAGGGGCCAGCAAAGGATGGTTTCCCCCGGGTTTTTTTTTACACAGCCCCTTATTTCACTCCACTTTATTTTCTTCTGACTTAAATAAAAGAAGGAACAAACAAACAAACAAACAAAAAATTATCCTGGGAGCCCACTTCAAAATTAAAAAGAAAAGGGTTTTTTTTTTAAAAAAAAAATGGAGAAATGCCATTTCAACTTCTTGTGGTTAATCTTTTTTCAAATTTGTAAAAAAAACTTGGGAAGTTGGAGGGGCAGGGGCGTTGGGGGGACTGGGACTTTCAAACATGGCAAAATTAGCTCCTATGCCCCCTAGAGGGCCAAAGGGGACTTTTAAGGCAACATTTTGGGGAACAAATAAATAAATAAATAAAATTGGGGTAGGTTGGAGCTGGGGGGCAGGGGTACAGAGGGCACCTTTTGGCTACACCTGTACACACACGTGCAATTAACACAAAATATCCATCACATGAAAATAGGAGCTCAACAATGACAGGGAGAAAGATCAGGCAGAACTGTATTCTCGAAGGCTTTCACGGCCGGGATCCGAAGGTTCTTGTAGGTTTTTCGGGCTCTTTGGCTGTGTTCTGAAGGTTGTTCTTCCTAACAAGCCCGAAAAACCTACAACAACCATCAGGCAGAACTCTTTGATCTTGGTCTGGCATCAGTCTGGGATGCATCTTTCATTGTAGATTCTGCGTTGAGCATGAAGTTGGATTACCTTCCAGGACTCTTACAATTCTAAAAAATGTATCATTTCAACTGACAGGGCAGTGCTGATAGCACTCCCAGACTCCACCCCTACTGTTCCTTTGTATTTCTGTCTGAAAGTGACATATGTCCTTGTTTTTCTCACCCTTGCATACAAACATCCTCCTCAAGGTGTCTTGCTGAATGAGAGTCACCTAAATCAACAACAAAATAATTTAGCAATTATCCTTTACATTCCTGTTGTCCAGTGAGAATGCTGGGCTTCCCTTCCCCTTTTGTTCAGGGTAGACGACACGTGGCTCTTATGCACCCCCTCTTTTCGTGGCTCCCCACAGATACATTTGTCAATGTATTGCTGCATTTCAGCCACATGGCGGCAGAAGACCCACCCTTTTGTTTTGAAAGCAAGTATGCAGAGAGTGTGTACCTTGTTTCAGAGCCACCCTGCATTCCTAGGAGACCGCTGGAAGCTTGATTCAGCTTCAAAACAAGGCATATGCCCCCTGCACCATTTTTTTAAAGCAAAGGGATTTTTGCCATTGCTTCCTCACCAACGTACAGCAACAGCGGAAGGGTGATCCATGGCAGGTTTAGGGGTGTCAACACAGCCACTGATTTCCAGGAGTTCCAATCAATAGTGGCTGAATCCATCTGCCTGCTATTTAGAGATCAGAAATGTAACCTTTTGTTGGACCACAACTCCCACAATCCTTGAGCTGGCATGGTAACAGTTGCTCCATTCCTGCTTCATGCCTGCAGTGATGACTTGGAAGGATAAAAAAGATTAATTGTGCTGCCTATCTGGCGATCCTATATCTGTTTCCCTTTTTGGCTGCTGTTTTATTGCCTCTGGTGCCTGCAGCTCCCCCCCCCCCCCCAAGAGATGAGGTGGGTGTCTTTAAATTGGCAGTCATGAGTCTCTCTGTCTTTTCTCCCTTTTTTCGTCCTTTTGCTGTCACCTCTTCATTTCAGTGCAACGAGCCAGCCATCCGTCTCAGAGATTACACGTTAGCCCGAAAAGCCTTTTTTGGGGGACTCCTAATTACATACCACCCTTCTGGATCCTAGAATTAAAACTCCATTCGGCAAAGCTTAAATAGCAGGGCAAGGCAGGTGGGTGCTTCTGCCAAAGCAGTCTTTGCAGGGCTGTTTACCTGGCACAGTGCCTGCAGGGAAATGAACTCGTTCCCAAGCCTGAGTGAGGCCTTTGAAGAAGATGCTGGGCTTGGGCAGCTCTCTGTAATTAGTCCATCTACCTTCTCACCACAAGACTAAACAGCCCTGAGAAGAGCTACCCTGCTAACCACGGGTTTGGGCTCTTGTAACTGGAAGTTGGAGAAGAGGGTTGGAACAAAAGAAAACAAGGAGCCTCAACATCCCAAAACAATTAGCTGCAAAGCTGTGATTTCTGCTCTTCCTCGCTCCACCCCTTCCTTCGCATGATGACAAAGCTGGAAGAGGAGGCAGTTACTTGTGAAGTGCAAGACTCTGGTTTGAAGATGAGATCATCACTCCTGCCAGAACCAGATGGTCTTCTATACCAGGGGTGGACCAGATGTGACCATTCTGATGTTCTTGGGCTGCAATGCCCATCAACCTTACCTAGTGGCAAGGAATGATGGAAGTTGCAGTGCAACAATATTTTTACCCAGCCTTTCTCCTTAAAAAGGACCCAAGGTGGCTTACATCATTAAAAGACAATACTTAGAGACTAAAAACAGTAAGTATAGAAGTATTTAAAAGAATCAAACAAATACCGCACTAAAAATGGTAAACAAAATCAACACCCAAAAGAGATTCAAAGCAACAAGGCACAACACTCCATTTAAAACCCCCTCCCAGACAGTCAGTCACTAAGGAAAGCCTGTCTGAAGAGAAAGGTCTCTGTCCATTTTAAGAAGGACAGCAAAGATGGCCTCTTTGGGAGGGAGTTCCAGAGTCTGGGAGCAACGATGGAAAAGGCCCTCTCCTTTGCTCCCACCAAGCGCACCTGTGTAGGTGATGGGACCGAGAGAAAGGCCTCTCCTGATAATCTTAAGACCTGGACAGGCTTATAAAGGGAGATGTGATCTTTGAGATAGCTTGGACCCAAGCCATTTAGGGTTTCATAGGTTAAAACCACCACTTTGTGTTTGTTTTAGTTGAGATTTTCATTGCAACATTTACAGACATATAAAATTTGAATGGAAACTGTGTTCTACTCTGATTATTAACCCAGGAACTCAGGATTTGATTAATTTGCTTTGAACTGTACATTAAAGAAAGCCTTCAGTGTCTTTCACATTACCCAAGTGTGCTTGTTTAACAACTTAACACAAAAGAATTCCACCTAGTGATTCTCTGGGGGGAAACTTCTAAAAACAACAACACTATGGTTTAGTGGATAGTGTAATGTACTAGGACTCAGGAGATCTGAGTTTGATTCCCTGGCTCTGCCATGGAAATTCACTGGAGGGGAAACTGGGGAAAAAATCTCCTTAAATACCTAACTTACCTTGAAAACCTTATTAAGGTCTTGTAAGTCAGTTCTCAGTTGGTGGCATATAATGACAACAACAATAACTGGGCCAAACCACTGGTTCAGTGGATCGGCCCAATTTGTTTACTGCTGCAACAGGTGTTTGGCAGTTTGGTGCCCTGTCCCCTCAGGTGGGCGCCCGTTCAAAAGCAGCATCCTAGCTTCCCTGCCCCGCCTCCTCCAGGAGCTGCTTCTGAGTGGGTACCTGGTGGAGGGGACAGGGCACGGAACCGCCAAACACATGTTGCAATTGTAAACAAACCCGGATGAACTGCCAAAGTGGCGGTTCATGCCCATCTCTAATCCTGAAATAATACAAAGTAGGGATTTAATTGTGTTCATATTACAGTACTAATATTGGGGCAGGGGGCAAACCTGTAAATGTGAATTTGACACCAACATCCTGATAAAGGTCTCTTGCTTTTTTGCATTGTTTCCTGGTACAACAATCTTTCTTTCTTTCTTTCTTTCTTTCTTTCTTTCTTTCTTTCTTTCTTTCTTTCTTTCTTTGGAGGACATTTTGGAGGCCTTTTCTGAGCTGAGCCTTTATTCCTCTCCCATTATGTGATTCAGGGACTTTGGAATGACTGAATTTGATCCTCATTTACTGCTGTCCCGCCAACCTCACATTTGCTTTCTATTTCTGGATCTGCCAGCACAGCATATTATAGTCTGAAAAAGAATGAAGGGGAAAACAGAAATTTCTCCGCTCCATCCTCTCTCTTCCCCCCCCCTCCATTCCCTAAAATCACATATCCTATTGTGACGTCCACAGCCAGTGGATTCCAGACCAGCTTTTGCCACCTCACTAAATGGTCCAGAAAACACAGCCCCCTGCAACACTTAACCAGGTTTCATATTTAAGTATGTTTTTGGCCTGCAGTGCTTTACATGTATCGGATAGCAGCTACACAGTTTTGTCCAGGATCACCTGAGCTGCTTGTAAATTAGAGTGGATATGGGGTATCTCACATTTCAGGTCCCGGGGCAAATTTTTGCTGTCTTGCAGAATTTGTTTTAGGGCGTGATGTCAGACTGTGTTTCAAGTAAACCTTGCTTCAAATTTCGCAAAAGGAGAATAGAAAAAGAAAGGGGCTTAAGCTGGAGCTCAAGGTTGTTTGTTCAGCTATATATTTGTTGATCTGTTTATTTACTTTCTACATTTCTATTCCACCTTTCAACCAATGAGATTAAGGCAGTATATACAGTATAGTGCCTCCTCTTCCCAGTTTATTATTACAGTAACCCTGTGAAGTAGGTCAGGCTGAGCCAGCCTGACTGGCCCAAAGTCACCCAGTAAAATTTATGGCCATATGGGGGCTTGGAACCCACCCTCCTAAGCTCTAGTCCAATTTCTAACCACTGTCCCACACTGGTTCTTCACTCATGCTGTTGGACAGGATGGGCATGATTTGAGTGCCGTGGCAAGCTAGTAAGCCAGATGATGTCAGAAGGAGAGACCCCTGAGCCTCAAACCTGTCCTCCTTCCCCCGTGTTCTCAGCAGACCTCAATGCCACGGCAATTTCAAGTTCCTCAGTGTGGAACAGAAGCACTTAGTTCCATCTCCCTGCATAAAGAAACGGACTCAGCCATTACTCAGAGGGATAGTCCAACTCCTTTGGCATGTAGTATACCATGACAACAAGATGGAGCACATGAAGGGCATCCTCCATAATCTCTGAACACTGTTAGTGACTGGAGATAACAACAGAATTATCTTGGCATGCCAGTTGATCAGCCCGTTGGGAACCTGGAAAAAAATGTGAAAGGAATCCTTCTGTCATCTTCAATTGCTGATCAGTGATTAGGGATGCCAGTGGGGCACCCCAAAGTGCTACCTACTGTCCTATTGGAAAGGTGGGTAGTGCATGGAGCAAAATCCCTGTCCCATGGGATGGGAGGTTGAGGGAAAGAGGAAAGGCTTTGAGGAAGTATGGGGCATTCCCAGAACCTTTCTCAGATCAGATGGAGAACCTCCACAAACTAGATCAGGCTCCCCCTCTGAGATCTACTCTCATATTTTTCTGCTTGTTCCAGTAAGGCTGAGCAGGAACTGTGAGCAGTGGTCCTTGTGGACACCTTTGGTGTTGTTTGATGCAGGTCACAATGGGTGGAATCCGTCTCCTTAAGTTGCCCTCTGTTTTGATATGCCATTGCACTCTGAAAGAACTTCAGAACGTGGCCTCTAAATAGCCCCAGAACAATTATTTTAAACATCTAGGTCCTGAGTACCTTATTTAATGATTAAATTAAACTGTAATTATAATTATAACATGCTGAATGGTTGGCAGTGCTGCCCAGCATATTCAGTCATGTATCTTGAAGAAAAGGGGAACTCTTACCAAGTTCTTGGGCCTACAGCTATGCACAAATAGCCGTTCTACATTTCTGCAGAAAGGAGGAAAGACAGCTCAGAAATGTATTTTAAAAATCTTTTCTAATATTTCATCTCAGCTCCATTTTGACCCAAGCACCATATTAAAGTCTCTGGTCAAGTTCTCCTTCCAAACCACGTTTTCCTTGCCCTTCCTAGTAAATGTCTCTGGCCAGCATGTCAGGTGGTTGAGTACTGTAAACCCTCCCTCCCCCATCCATGCTTGTGATTCCGATCCTATTTGCTGATTTCATAAGAGAAATAGCCTCTCTTCTAGTGATGTAAATCTTTGGTGGCCTTATCCTTGTATGCAAGGAGGAACAGCTGCGAAATGATTCTCCTTGAACTGCAAAAGGATGAGAAATTTTGTGGCATCCTCAACAACCGAAGAGAGCTAAAGCAAGAATGTTTTTTTGTGCAAAGTAAGCAAAATTGCACAAATATGGCTTTAATACAAATAACACCTTAAACAGTGCTTATAGCACAAAATGATGATAGCTGCTGCTTTTGTGGCATGGACTTTTGAGAACAAGAAGGATCAGAGGGGATATCGGTGATTTTAGACAATCAGCTAATTGCTTACACTTACTATGTTTGTTCTTTGCTTCTAAAAGGGAAAGGAGAGAAATTTTACAAGAGACAAATTGAGAAAATTACAGAGACCTAGATGAGGAAAAACTGGCGCTCCTTTTCTCACTCTTACCTAGAAGTGAAGAATGGAGGAAGGAGGTTTGAACATTTCCCACTGAACAGTCCCACTAATTTAGAGCCTAAATGGACAAGAATTAAGAATTTAGAGAAAATTCTGTATATCCTTAATCTCTTCTCAATCAGAGGCAGTGGCTCACACACTAGCAAATAGCAGCTGTGGTATTTATAAAAGACACACAAGCATTTAAACTTGGTAAACCAGATCGTTACCATCAGTCTGATGACACAGAGATGCAGGAATTTAAATCTTTCCATTTCTGTGCAATGTTGTAGTAAACGTTCCATTCTTGTAGAAAAAGCTGAAATGCCTTCTGCTTTTCATTTACGGAGGTCCCTTTTCTCACTACCTTAAAGTATATGGTATGAGATAATTCAAGAGCTAGAACAGATGAGAATATTGTTTTTAGTTTATTATTTAAAATAATGTACCCAAATCTACAAATTTCTTCATATTCATATAGATAGCTCTATTGAGGCCCAGGGCTTTGTGCCTAATTCTTAAAAGTTTGATCCCTATGTTGTCCACTATGTTCATACTGATTTAGAGTTCCATCCCCCCCCCCCCCCCCGGCAAACTACTGAATTTTAACAGCCACATATCAGAAAGGTACATTATGATTCTCTCCAGGCTGGGAGTGGTTGTACCTGTTGAATTTCACCTGTGCAGATGGGCAAGAATTTAAGACTCCTGATCATGTCAAAGACTTTGTCAAAAATTCCACATTTCTTTATATTTGGAAATCGATACTCAGAGTTTTATAAATGTGGGATAAAACAAGGCTGTCAGATTTTCCCATCTCTATATCTCCTTTTTTCTTTCTTCCTTTTTTCACATATCAGCCATGTATGTTTTTCACATACAGCCCACATGATATTTCTTTCTTGCTAGGATGAAGCTTTATTATGTTTGCCTTCATCTACCCAGTGATCATGCTGGCCGAGAGACTCTGAGAACAGTAAGACAAAGGGAAACATTTTCAAGCACTGCTGGTAAAAACATTGCTTGTCGTCTTGGAAGTTGTGACTGCTGGGGGGTTTATTGCTCTTTTCACTAGGCTCCACAGAGTCTGCCCAATTTTGATGCCTGCCTGCAGCAAAAACCAAGATGGTGGTTTCCCCATCCCATTCCATATATTGAAGAAAACTGAATTGACAAGTGAATCTTCTATTGACGCTGGCAATGAGATACCATTTGCCAGGAAAGCAGCTAGTTTAAATAGTGCAGTACAGACCAGGGGTCTTAAGAGTAATGGTTAAGGAGCTGTTGTGCTGTAGCATCTGTCACCAAAGGCAGTTGCCTCACTTTGTATAACGGTACTGCTGGCCCTGAAGCTTTAAAGGTAGTGTCTTCAGGAAGTAAACACAGTCAGTAAAACAATAAAATGGTGCCCACCAACACCTGGAAAGTTAGCCCTATATCTCGACCCTGTTCAGCCCACCTCTATATTGCCAAATGTCTCCCATTTCTCATTCAATTAAGAGTGGCCAATTAGAAATGGACACAGCTAGTAGCAAAGCATGGGGATTCATGCTAGTCAGGGGTATCTGTCAGTATTTTGTTTAAAATACAATATGGAATTGTCTCGTTGGATTGTGGGAAACTGGAAAAGGCTGAGTCACTCAGGTTGGCACTTAGCCGAGGAAAAGTCATGTGATACTTCTGCACATGTGCAGAGTTCAATTTGCTGCATCATACTTGCATCGTGCAACTATATATAAGCAAGTTGCTAACTAGGCTTATTTGTTGGGTTGATGTATGGAGGAGCAGCTTGTCACTTTGTTGGAAGGAATCATGAATTTGCCAGTTCTGAGGTGCTACATATGTATATTTTGTAAATACACTCTTGGTGAAGGGAACGTCTCCTGTGTCCTGTGTCTTTGCTTTTTGCTCTCAGTTTGGAGATTGCAGAAGAAAATCTCAAACAACATAACAGCAGCGCTGTGCAATTCACAACAATATCACAGACATTTAATTCCCCCAAAATGAACTACTTTATGGGAAGCAGGAGGTTTTAGGATCAACACTACCAGATGAGTCATGTGTACAGTATGTGGAGGCAATGTCACAGACTAGTTACAGCAGATAGAATTTTTGCACCATGTGAAGGCACTTTCGTGATCAAATTCACAGGAACTATCCACTAAGGAGTGGTTGTATTTAGGAATGCTTGTATTCTTAAAACAATGTTAAAATATGTAAATTATAGATTTCTTCATCACATCTGATTTGACTCTGAATTCCTTAGTGTTCAATATATACATTATGAAATGTTTCCAGATACCCGTAGGCCCTTACTAATGACTGCATGCTACTTGACACTTGGCAGGCATTTCATTGTTGTTCATTTAATAATATTTTAAAAATTATCTCAGTGTATATGTTTGCTTTTATATAACCAGACTTTTACAGAGATTTATGATTAAACTGACAAAATTGGCGGTGTCATTCTTTTGATACACAATGAGAAAACTAGTTTTAACTCGGAAAGACAAATAATATTTGCCTCAAAGTGCGGTAGCCAGACTGCTGACCAGTGCTGATTACAGGGAGCATACTGGTGCTGGTTACAGGGAGAAATACACTTGGGTTAAGAAAGGTGACAAAAGTCCTAGTTCTAGCTGACTAAGGTCCTGAATTGAGCTACTAAGGGTTCATTGAGGTCGGGGTGTGGGGAGGAACAATATGTCATTTTGTGAGCTTCTGTCCAAATGGCATATTGACCTTCAGCTTGTTTGCCATCAATTAAACGCTTCCCCCGATCATCTGTGGGGGTCAGGGGAAATAAGATTATTAATTTTAATATCTGCTAGATCATCGCTGATGCAATGAATCACTTTGAATAATTTTTTAAAAATAAACTTTGCCTGTTTATGTATTGCTGATTGAGAATCTGCCTCCAGCTGTGGTTTTGATCGGCAATACACAGACAGGCAAATAAAAATATTTTTAAAATGTAATCAAAATGATTCATCACATCAGCAATGATCTAGCAGAGGCAATAAAAGATAATTTCACTTCCCCTGACCCTTGCAGATGGTCAGGGGAAATATTCAATTTCCAATATCCTGAAGCAGTTCATCAACCGCTTCAGAATACTGAAAATTGACACTGAAAGGAGCTGCAAGCCTCTAATTTAGTTCATTCCAAGTGACCACAACCTCTGGGAATGGACTAAACTGGAGCCCTCCAACCTGCACCAAAATGATAGAACTCCCTGACAGAGGTTCCAAAAGGTGCAGGTTGAGGCAAATTGGTCCACTCCAGCAATGTCGATATGTGAATGTCAGAAAAAAAGAGAAAATCAATCTGACCCATTAGTACAATGAACAGCAGGACAAATGCTAATGTGGACAGGCTCAAAGTTGGAGATCCCAGGAGCCATGGCCATTTCATCTCCTCCTTGGAGAGACAAGAGAGAGAAAGAGAGATGAAGGAAGTGACATCAACAACCCTAAAAACAACAATCTAAGGTTGAAGGCACGGACCAGAGCAGGTAAAGAACAGTATAGCAAACTTCTCAACTCTTCTCCATGCAAAGGCACACATCTTTTGGAGTGTAAGCTGAGTTGTACCCAGTCACTTCTAACAGTAACAAGAACTTTGAGAAAGGTAGGATTCAAAGAATCTCCTATACTTTAAAAAAAAAATTCTTTAAGAAGAAAATGAGAGAATTGTTTCCCCTTTGTCCTTCCTCCTTCTCCCATTATTATTTACACTGATACTTTACTCTTTCTCTTAAGTTCAAGCTAGTGTACACAGCTCTCCTCCTTTCTATTTTATCTTCAGACCAATTGCCCTGAGGGGCAGGTCAGGCTGAAACAGAGTGATCAGCCCAAGGCCATTCCATGAGTAGCCCCGTTCACATGTTAAGTGTACAGCTCATAGAATGGTAGAGTTGCAGTTGTACAAGTCAACGTCACTCACACATTTCCACCCCACCAGAAGTCAGGCATATCTTTGCATATTCCTCACCACAGCTGCCATCTACTGGAACACCATAAGGGTATTCAGCTGGTTGCACTTACAGCCACCATACAAACACTGTGGAGTCCCCCATGCTTTGCATGTGAAAGTTTGTGTGGTGGGGATGTAGAGGCCAGAAATATCTGCCTAGCATGTTACCACCACCCTTTGAGTTCTACACCTGTTAACACCTGATTAGAACTACAATCATGGCTGAACACATGATAGAACCTGTATCACCAGCTTCCAGTCAAAACACCTTACCAAGTACAACATACTGGCTATACAAACGCTTGTTAGTAACACTGGATAAAGACTTTGCCAGTGGACTTGCACAACTTAAAAACAAAGGAGATTCCTATCACTGTTGTTGTTGTTGTTTAGTCATTAAGTCGTGTCCGACTCTTCATGACCCCATGGACCAGAGCACGCCAGGCCCTCCTGTCTTCCACTGCCTCCCGGAGTTGGGTCAAATTCATGTTGGTACCTTCGATGACACTGTCCAGCCATCTCGTCCTCTGTCATCCCCTTCTCCTCTTGCCTTCACACTTTCCCAACATCAGGGTCTTTTCCAGGGAGTCTTCTCTTCTCATGATGGCCAAAGTATTAGAGCCTCAGTTTCAGGATCTGTCCTTCCAGTGAGCACTCAGGGTTGATTTCCTTCAAAATGAATAGGTTTGTTCTCTTTGCAGTCCAGGGGACTCTCAAGAGTCTCCTCCAGCACCACAATTCAAAAGCATCCATTCTTCGGCGGTCAGCCTTCTTTATGGTCCAGCTCTCACTTCCATACATCGCTACTGGAAAAACCATAGCTTTGACTATGTGGACCTTTGTCAGCAAGGTGATGTCTCTGCTTTTTAAGATGCTGTCTAGGTTTGTCATCGCTTTCCTCCCAAGAAGCAGGCGTCTTTTAATTTCGTGGCTGCTGTCACCATCTGCAGTGATCGTGGAGCCCAAGAAAGTAAAATCTGTCACTGCCTCCATATCTTCCCCTTCTATTTGCCAGGAGGTAATGGGACCAGTGACCATGATCTTAGTTTTTTTGATGTTGACCATTTTTGGCGCTCTCCTCTTTCACCCTCATTAAGAGGTTCCTTAATTCCTCCTCACTTTCTGCCATCAGAGTGGTATCATCTGCATATCTGAGGTTGTTGATATTTCTTCTGGCAATCTTAATTCCGTCTTGGGATTCCTCCAGTCCTGCCTTTCACATGATGTATTCTGCATATAAGTTAAATAAGCAGGGAGACAATATACTCCTATCACCGAGCTATCACCAAAATATTTGCAGTATAATATAAATAATCCTATATATAGCTGCTCAAAAGTTAGGTTCCATTAAATGCAATGAGTGTTCTTCCAGTTAAATGACTATAGGACTGTGAGAATAGGACTGCACTCCTGTACCCACATACTTGAGTGAAAGCCCAATAAGCTGAATAGACCTACTTCTGAGTACACATATACAGGATTGCTCTGGTAAACTGCAATCCAGAGCATGCTTAACAGAAGGCCTGTCCAGATGGGTGTATATAGTAGATTGCAGTATAGTTTAGTGCAAACCAAATTACCGTGTCCACGTGTGTTTTAACTTAGATCGATCCATCCTGCTTGTTTAAGGGCTAGCTCACTCTTTTCTGGCACAGGGCTATGGGCTTCTAGGTTTGTTTGTTTGTTTGTTTGTTTGGTACAATTCAGTGTGCTCCTAATTATCATGTTGTGCATTTATTTAATTTATTTAAAATATTTATACCCCAACTTTTTCCTTAAAAGAACCCAAGGCAGCAACTAGCCATCTGTAGCCTGTGCAAAAGTTCACACCCAAATGGAGATGTGGGTGGTGTTATCAGAAGTGACAACCCTGTGATATACTGTATTAAGTGGGTTATGACATTTCATCTTCTCTTTTTAATACTTTCCTGGAAAAAACTGAAAAAGGGTTGCCATTAAGTCAGAATTGATTTGACAGCACATGATGATGATGATTAACTAATGCACTGAAATTCTAATACCTTGCTAGGTTGAGGCATTGCTATTTCAATTGCCACTTACTTTACTTAACAAACAATAAAAGGGGCTGGCTGAATGACGCCCATGGGAAAAGGCAGGGAAGGGGGCTTGTCGGCTCCATGGACTCCACCTCCACAAAGCAGTGCAACTCCAGCAGAGCCCTGACGAAGGAGAAAGGGCAGGAAAGGGGGGTTTAATCTCCCTTCCATTTTTCCAACCACCCCAATATTTTCCCATTGTGTCATTGCGGTCATCTACTGCCACCTCCCTACTCACGAGTAAACAGTTAAGTTTATTCACAAGTAAACCAGGTAAACTTTCTTGTGAGCAAACTGGCAATCCGTGGAACTGTGTGGACCCTTCTCACCGAAGAATAAGTGAGAGATTGCACAGAAGTGTGAACCAGACTGCTCCAAATTCCCCCGTCTGGGTAGGCCCTGAGAGTAAGCCCCACTGAACTAATATTAGATTGGTTCCACATTTAATCATACTGAAAACAGATTAACTCAAAGCAGTTGCCCTGTTTATCATGACTAACCAAAGTCCCACTGATTTCAATGATCTTGCACGAAGTACACAATGAAATCTGGAGCCAGCCCCTTCAATACAACCAAGAGTTTTTGAGCAACCATACTATTGGATTGTGGTGTGACCTTCCTTCCTCCTTTCTCCGTCTCCATTTTCTGTACTTTACCAAGCCTTCCTCCTCCTTGTCTTTTTATCCTATACTTCTCTCCCCCACATCCCCCTTGAAACATTTGTTTTAAAGCTTTCTGACTTTTTAAGCTATTTTTTCCACAAGCCTTGCCAAGAGCAGCTAATCAGAAACAAGCGCAGGCATTCTGCTTGCAGAAGAGAGCCTAGCCCCACATCTTTGCAGTCCAATCCCACTCTGGAGTCCTGCCTCCTGTCCTGCCTCCACTGGGGTGGGAGGTGGATTGAGATGAGCTCCCTTCCCCCCCCCCCCAAAAAAAAATATAATGGTTTATTTCCTCCATCAGAAGGGGAGGGAGCAGAATGGGAAGATTGTATTAAGACCAGCAGCTTCTGAAGATGTCAATCCAACAGAAAAAAAAAATCTTCTGGGAAGAATTACTGTGTGAATGTCTTTGTGTTGCATTCCACCACTATTCCAAATGCCGTATGCAAGCTTTCAGGTTGCATGGAGAGAATTCACAAGCCTGGACATTTTTATGCATGCCTGCATCTATTCTTCATCCTGTAGACATAATGAATTGTTCATTTCTGGGCACAATTCAAAGTGCTGATTTTAACCAATAAAGCCCTAAATAACTTGGGTCTAACCTATCTCAACGACCATGACTCCCTTTAGGAGCCTGCCTGGGTGTTAAGATCATCTGAGGAGGTCTTTGTCTCAGTCTCACCACCTTCACAGGTGGATTTGGTGGGGATGTGGGAAAGGGCCTTCTCTGTCACTGCTCCCAAACTCTGGAACTCCCTCCCATGGGAGGCCAATCTGGCCCCATCTTTGCTGTCCTTCCACAAGCAGATGAAGACCTTTTCTCTTCAGGCAGGCTTTCACTTAATGACTGGCTGTCTGAGAGGGTTTTTTTTAATGAATTGGTGTCCCTTGCTGCTTTTACATGTGTTTTAAATATTTTAAATATAATATTTGTTTAGCTCTGTTAAAATATCCATACTTACTGTTTTTAGTTTTTAAATATTGTCTTTTTAATGATGTAAGCTGCCTTGGGTCTGAGGAAGGAGAACGGACAATATGTAGCCCTCCTAACATTGTTGAACTGTAGCTCCCATCATCTATTGCCATTGGCCAGTCTGGTCAGTAGTTGATGGGAATTGTAGTCCAACACCATCTGGTCACACTTTGGCCATCTAAAGGAAGGATACTGACTGAACGTTGGCTTCCACTTAAGGCTATTCAACCCCACCAGGGGAACTTGTGCTCTAAGAATATCATATAATTGCACAGGCTTCCTCACTTTCCTTTGTTTCTCCTAGCTGCGTAGAGACAAAGAATTATGTAGGAAATTAGGGTGATAAGCAGTTCTAGTGTAAAGCATGTTGTGGAACCCTTACTCCATAAAGTACACAGGTTCTCTGCTTCCAACTGGGATTTATTAGCTATCCAGATATCTGACAAGCAAAAGCAGAATAACTGAAATCAAAGAATGTGTGAACGGAACTTTCCATTGTAATTCAATCCTGAACCTTTCCTTAAGGATGACGTTTACTATTTAGTATGCCTTGCAAATTGAAATACAACAGGCATAGACACCAAGGTTATCATAAGGAAATATTATTTTCCTGTTCAGGTTATTAGACTTCAAAAATTATCTGTGTTTGAGAAGTGTTCCCTGCTGGTAGGCTAAAACAGAAGTTTGGTTTTATAAACATTTTCAGAACTAGAAAAGCTACCCCTTAGAACCAGTAGCCATGTTGGCTGGGCAATTTGGGGGTGGAGGGGCAATGTCCAATAAAGCAGCTTTGACAGGCTCTGAACATCTTTACCATTCAAGAAATGAAGAGATGGGTGAGTCTGTCGCTTTTGCCTTTTCCCATAATATTTTAATGTCATTACTTCTCTGTCTAATGCATCTGGGAATTTGGGCATGTTTTTGGTAAACACACACACACACACAGAGAGAGAGAGAGAGAGAGAGAGAGAGAGAGAGGCAGGCAGAGTTCTCTCTAATTGCTAAAGAAGTGTGAAATTGTAAACAAGCAGGGTAGCTTCATGAGAGAATGCAACACATTTGGTTCCTCACAGAAATGTGTCAGAGATGGGTTGTGGTGGGCAGTAGTCTGTGATGAGAAACTGGATACCAAGAACCATAAACAAGCCCATAGTCAGAATGGGAAAGTACCGTAAAGGTGTGATCACACTCCTCTTGTGGAGTGGTCTGATGTGATCTATTTCCTGATTATCGTTCAATGTACAGGGAATTGTGCTCCAGCTCAACTGTGCCCAAGCTGGACCTTTTTGGTCCAGTTGTAGAGCTGCTACTTTTGGGGGCTGGGTTGGAGCAATTTCTCAACACACAAGAAGAGTTGTTTTAAGGAAGATCACTCCCTGCAAAGTGACCTTTTCTGGCATGATTGAATGTGCATCTCTCCATCTGCTCACACCATCAATCAGAAAAAAAGAGTAAACCAAGAGGCATGAGCAAGCAACTTAGAACCAAAAGGCAGGTGAGGACTAAGAAGTGCAGGAATCAGGCTCTGGAAGTTATGAGTTACATATAGGCTAAAATCCTCTTCTGTAGTTACATAAATGGCATAACTTTTGGAGGCAAATTGCTTCACATTAAATCACTGTAGATATTATCAGCTGCATGCAACTCAGTACGCAATACATGTCTACAGTGATTTTAACTTAAGACAATTCACCTCCAAAGCTTATGCTGTTAGTGTTGTGTCAGCATAACTAGGCAAGAGGATTTGAGCCTTAGTGTAGTTATTTATAGCAAGCTAAAAAATTTAATGATGAAGTTACTATTTCAGAAATTACATAACAAGTGGAATGAAGCTATTCCACTGATGCAACAAATAATATTTTCAAAAGTTACCCTAATTTTATATCAACCTTTAAAGGGTTTTAACAGGAGCCACAGCTACACTTTTAGGAAAGCCCAAAGTTGCTTTGCAGTGACTTTGGTTGTTTCATGTGATACAACCCCTAGTGCAGTTTTTAAAAGTGCATATCAGTGCCATTTTTAAACTGCACTGGGGCTTCTGTCCCAGCTAGCCAGTGACTGGGAGGCTTCCCAGGTACTATAGCACCAGGTTGGCTTGCCATGCAGTGAAAATAGAACCATTGTACCTGCCAGAATTTTTTTAAAGTATCAGATTTTATGCCATTCTTTTACCAATTCTGAAGTTTAAAAAGTAACATAATGAATTAATTTTAGAGCGCTGCAACAAGTAACAATGATAAATTACTTTTCAGTTACTCACTGTAGTGAGTAGCAGGAAGGAGCCACTTCTAAAAAGTAATTGTGTTATATTTTGCACGTATTCCATTTTAAATATGTCCATTTGGAACATGATGTGTTATGATTTATATATTATAGTTTTTGGTAAATTACATTAAACTCAAAGTACATTAACATAACTGTACTGTACTACTTTTAATGTGGAAAGATTAAAAATAAACCAGATGCAAATATCCTGCATTCATTAGGATAGACCGTTTGGAGAGACAGTGAGAGCAAAAGTAAAAGTAAAAGACTGGTTCTGGTTGTGGGACAGGCCATACATAGATTGTGTTGTGAAGACAAGCATCTGGGTAAGTCAGCTCTCCCTGTCTGACTTACCTTGAAAAATGCACGTTTCTAAAATTATTTGTGCTCTCTTTTTGCACTTCTATTCATAGTTTATTAAAAAAAATTAAAATTTTGATGAGCATTTCTGGTATCCTTTTTATTTTAAAAATTCGGAAACTACATGGTCAAATCTTAAGAAATGTAAAATCCAGAGATAGACTCCCTATGTGTATATGACACATTATTCTGCTGATAATGTGTTTTGGTGGGTTTTTGTTGTTGTTGTTCTTTTGTAAAATATCTCTAATTTTGGCAATTAGCTATTGGGTTAAGGTTTGAATTTGGGGGTCAAACTGTCATTTGGCAAATGAAATTGGCTAATGGGCTAATGGGTTGGCTTATGAAACAAAAATGCCTGTGAAACCTGTGATAGATGGAATTAAGTGAAATTTTCATATTGTTTTATTTTATTGAGACTGCAAAAAAAATGCACATTTCTTCTCATTCAGGATAGAAAGAACATGAGGTGTTTTTTAAAATTCATATGAGGGAGAACTGAAATTGACAGGTTCAGAATTTGGAAGCATTTGCAATTCTTGGACTAACATACAAAAAGCAATGTGTAGTTTTGATAGTTTTGTCTTCTTTCATATCTGAATTTTTTAAAACCTCATGTTCTTTTCCTCCTGAATATGAAAGAATTTGTGAATGTTGATAAATTCTTCAAAAACAAACAGAAGGAAAGCTCTCCCTTCCCACATGGGCCAAATTCAAGAGCCATGGCTACTTCTAGTATGAAAAGTGATGCATTTTACCAACATCTCAGACTGCTGTTGATTATGAGAGGCCTCTCAGTAAAAAAAAGGGTGGCAACCTTAGTTCTGCACTATCACTGGTGAAGACACAAGGATTACAATTGCCTTTAAACAGTTAAGCAGTAACAGACCTGAGCTTAATTTCCTGGTTCTGTGTATGAAATGATGTCAGATATAACTGCTTCAGGTTTTTCTTTCACATCATCATCTTACAACGGCAGAGCTGGAAGGGGCCCTATGAATCATCGAGTCCAAACCCTGTCAGGGAGGCACAGTGGGGAATTGAACTCCCAACCAGATACCTAAACCTCTGACCAATCCAGCAGTATTTTTTTTTTAATCTAGAGTGGTCGTATTCCCAGTTTGAAAGACTGTTAGAGAATAGCCTTCTCTTTGAAGGTGCACTCCATTTTAAGGGACATAAAATTTTAGGGCATGGCTGCACTGGCAGAATAGCTCGCTATCTGGATCATTTTTGTGCTGTTTGGTTTACACTGTCCACACTTAGTTTGACTTAGAGCAATCCACCCTGCCCCTTTTTAGTGCTATCCAGCGCCTTTTGGGCACAGCAGTAGGGCTACAAGTATTGGGCCATGATTTGGAGTGCTCCTCATTAACCTGTTCCATAGCCTTTGTGGATGGTTAGTCCATACCAAAATAGAACGGTTGTTGGTGTTATTTGAGGTGAGAATCCTGTGATGTATTTGGTGGGTTGTGCCATTGAAAAAGACAATAGAGAACCCCTCTCCTTTATTTTCATCTACTCTACTGTTTTAATTTTTTAAACATAATTTTTCCTATTGATGCAGTGCTATTCCACATAAATGAGATACATTGGTGGTATTACGTGTACTACACTAGGTAGATGCATTGCTATTCTGCTATGTCACTTACTTTATTTAACTAAAAAACAAAGTCACCACAGCCCACTGAATGATGGCTGCAGGAAAAGGCAGAGAAGGGGGCAGGGAGTGTCATGAATAAAAAGGGAAAGAAATTGGGGTGATCCAAAGACCTGTCTGGATGCTTCTCATGGGAGAAAAAAAGAATTGATCAGTGTGAATGGAAGGATCATTCAAGTGAGAGATAAAATAGATAGCACTAAAGATAATAACCTTTTAAGCATGAACCAGACCACTTCAACATCCCCTGTCTGGACATGCCGTTAGTCCAATTTAAAGATAAAGTACCAAAAGAAAAAGGAAGAGAGTATTGGTGCTGGAGTTTTCAGCACCAAAACTGCCCAGAGTGAGCACCTGGACAGCCAACTGAACAGGAAGGTGCACGGGACACCTGGGCACCTGGTTTTGCCCACTGTGGGGAGGGATGTGGTATTTCTATTTAAATTATAGTCCTCCTTTCTAAATTTGCATTTACATAAATAAATTAGCACAACTCTATTTTACAGTAATCTGAACTTGTGTGTATCTGCCTATGTGTGTATGAGTGAGCGAGTGAGAGGAAGGTGCAGTTCCTCTTTATTTGGGATGTGTAGGTGGCCACCCAATTTTTAAACTCCTATATCCTCCAAAGAGCTCAGGCTGGCTTTAACATCACAACAATCCTATTTGGTAGGACACATTCAGAGGTAGTGACTTGCCCAAGACCATCCAACAAGCTTCCTGCCTCAGTGAGTTTTCTCAATCCAGACCATTACCTAATCCATTACATCACACTAGACAGAGTAGTTATAACTCCTAGATATAAACCTAGAGAGAGAGAGAGAGAGAGAGAGAGAGAGAGAGAGAGATATTTTCTGCATCTATCAGAAAATCCTAGCCATATAGAATCACATACAACTTGGGTTCCAGATTGATAGCAACCCATTCCCTGAGTTTTCAGCACCAAAACCTGAAACTAGGGGGCTGGTCCTTCTGATGTCATAGAAGTGGGGCAAGTAAGAGCTAAGAGGGATGCAAGACCTCTTACACAGGTAAATGCTTTCACACTGATCCTCCAGGAAGTAATGGTGCCAGCTCAGAATATGTGGAGTTGGTTAAAGGTAAAGGTAAAGGTTCCCCTTGACATTTAGTCCAGTCATGTCCGACTCTAGGGGGCGGTGCTCATCCCCGTTTCCAAGCCATAGAGCCAGCATTTGTCCGTAGACAGTTTCCATGGTCATGTGGCCAGCGCGACCAGACACGGAACGCCGTTACCTTCCCACCGAGGTGGTACCTATTTATCTACTTGCATTTTTACATGCTTTCGAACTGCTAGGTTGGCAGGAGCTGGGATAAGCGACGGGAGCTCACTCCGTCGCGTGGATTCGATCTTACAACTGCTGGTCTTCCGACCTTGCAGCACAGAGGCTTCTGCGGTTTAACCCACAGCGCCACCACATCCCACACGTGGAGATGGTTACCAAGGCTTCAAACCTACCTCATGTACAAAAATATTTTTTTTCTCCTTCTCCATTGCCACTTAACCAAACATTTGTCTTCTCACCAGAGGATCTGAAATTATGTAGCAGTTTCCTAAAGCTTCAAATGGTGCCATGAGATCTGGCAGCTTGAGAGATACTTTTAGGAAGCCATTAGTAAAAATACATACAAAAAACTCTAACATTGTGATGTTCTGCTTCCTTGCAAATGGTTTACAATACAAACCTTAATTATCAGGAAAAGGCCGCATGGTTGTTGAAGCAATACAAATACGGGAACACGATATACTTTTAACCAACCATTAAGAATATACCCCGCGCAAAAAAAACAGCGAGCTTTTGATGATAAGTCATCTTCTTCAAGGCTGTGCATCAAGTTCTTGTGGGTAGTTCCAATTTATATGCTGTTGTTAATGTCCCAAATTCACATGGCTGATGATGTTGAAGGCAGGTTCGCTTCTTAGAATGTGAATTTGGGACGTTAATAACAGCATATAAGTTGGAACTACCCACAAGAACTAAACACAGCCTTGGAGAAGATGATTTATCATCAAAAGCTCGCTGTTTGTTTTTTGTTTTCTGGGGTTTTTTTGTTTTGTTTTTTGTTTTGCTTTTTTGTTTTGTTTTATATTCTTAATGGTCAGTTAAAGCTTAATTATGTTATGACCCAAGATGATGAAGAAATTCAATAGTGTTTTGTGGCTCTTGCATTTTTGTTTTCCCTCTTTTTACTAGCACAGTCCTGTAGATGATATGCCAACGCTTTGGGGGTTCATGATCACCTCCTTGTTGGATCCTACCACTTTTATTCACAAGTATCCAGCACCCCAAAGGATATTTTCTGCAATCCACCAGGCCTCTAGGCAATGATAAATCATGGGGAAACCCTTCCACTCTCTGCCCCTCCAAGGATCTCTGGAAGAGAACTACAGATATGCTTTCTTCTCTCAGGACATTCCTTTGGGATCATTACTCATCTGGAGTTGTCCCTAAAAGGAGAGGCATTCTCCTGAAAAGGGAGGGAGGGAGAGTTGTGGTTAGGATTGTGAGCAGCTGGGAACAGACGATAACTTCCTACTGCAGCTCCAAAGAACGTGCAAAGAAATAGGAACGAAGGAAAAGAAGGAAAGCATATTAGATACAAATTCCAGAAGGGATAATATATGTCATGATAGAAAGCAAACAAATGAGAGGAAACAGAGGAAGGAAACAAAATGGCGCAAAATATATATTTCAAAGAAAAACTGGAAATAAACCAGGATGAAGTAAAAGAGAGAGAGAGTAGGAAATATATTATTTTCACCTCAGTGGTTCTTTCACTTCCTTTCCTTCTTTCTCCCCACTTTTGTCCCATCAAATTCTAGAATCTTCTAATTCACTAGAAGATTTGATTTTTAATGTTTCACAATTTTAAATACATAACTCATTGTTGTGGTCATCATTGTTATGAGCTGCCAACTTGCTTCTGACTTACAGCAGCCTTATGAGCTAGGAATCTTCAGAAGGTCTTCTCATCAGCAGCCCTAGACGGTTCTTGCTAAGGAAAATGTGGCTTTCTTTACTGAGTCAATTCATCTCTTATTTAGTCTTTCTTTTTTCCTATCACTTTCAACTTTATTGCATTTCCCAGTGAATCTTGTCTCCTCCTGATATGCTCAAATTACAATAGCCTCAGTTGAGTCATTTTTGTTTCTAGAGAGAGTTCAGGCTTATTTTGATCTAGCACCTACTAATTTTCTTTCTGGGGGTTCATGGTATCTGCAATGCTTTCTTCCAGCACCACATTTCAAACAAATTCATTCTTTTTTTGTCAGCTTTGTTTGCTGTCCAGCTTTCACATCTATACATAGTAATTGGGAATACCATAGCATAGATGTTTTTAGCCTTGGTCTCCCATGACACGTCCTTACATTTAAGGATAATTTCTAGTTCCTTCATATCTGCCCTTCCAAGTCTCAGTCTTCTTATAATTTCTGGATGCAATCTCTATTTGGATTGATGACTGAACCAAGGTATACAAAATCTCTAACTATTTCAGTTTCTTCACTGTCAGCATTAAAACTGTGTAGTTCTTCTGTAGCCATGAGTTTGGTCTTCTTAAAGATTCGAACCTAGATCTCCTGAATCCTACCCACTACACCACACTGGGCACTCAAAAGGCAAATACCTACTTTTAAAACAGAAGTGGAGAACTTTGGGGGCCTCCAAAACTTGCTCTACTCTGGTTCTATCAGCCATAGTCAGAATGATCATTGGTCAGGAATTATGGGAGCCATTGTCTAACAATATTTGGTAGGCTCCAAGTTCCCCAGTTACTGAACACAATAGCCTGACTGGTCAATAGTTTCATCTAATATCTCTGTGTCCATCTGAAGCATGAATGTCCATGGATATTTACCAGTGGTCCAAGAAATTTTGCTGCCTGAGGCAAAGGACAAGCTAACATATGGACCCCAATTCCATCTGTAAAACTGAGGATTCAAATCCTGACCTGGTTCATTCTCAGGCAGTAAATGGGACAATGCAAGACTTGGTTCTGATCTTCCTGGGGATGTCCCAACCTTGGGGACTGTTGAAGGCAGGCTCAGCTAACCACCAGACCAGACCATGTTTAGAGATCGCAAACAACTCACCTTCTTGGGTATTTAGTTGAAATAGGCTATCTTGGTAAGGCAAGATATCCTGCAAGGATTCTTCAAACCCCAGGAAGAACTTTGCCTGTAGTGTGAGACAGAAATGGTATGCACTTTCCCCCCAATATGTTTTTTGTAGTTTGCACAAAAATGTTAATGTGAAATACTAGTACCTTCTGCAACAAAGCACACTTACATAGCAAGCACAATAGGACAAAGTGGTTGATCACAAAGATGCAAACAACTCATCTAATATATCTGTGAAGATCCACAGTCATCGAGGTGAGGTTATCTGGACGTTGAGTCATGGCAACTGGACTTCTTATTAGGTTGAAATGTTTTGCTACTCATCCAAGTAGCTTCTTCAGTCTGAGGAGAGTTGGTAGGAGACTCCTGATATATTGGGACAACATCCTACACACACACACACACACACACACACACACACACACACACACACAAGAAGGCAACAGGCTACCTTAGGGGTTAAGAAGTATAGCAGGATACACCAGCTAGCCCCCACAACAGAAAGGATCAACCAGGTGATTGCTGACACTGTCTCACTCTGTCCAATGGTAGAGCTGCCCCTGACTTGAACAGGGTTTTCTTCCTATATACAAAGTAAATGAACTACTGTACAAACTTCCCAACAAATAATCACTCTATCTCTTCTCAAGATCTAAACCCAGGAAGAGTTATATAAATATCCAGACATCCTTATAAGCTGAATGGCTGAAGCTTGCATAATTCACACTGTAGAGGGAGGGAGGGAGGAGGAGGAGGAGGAGGAATATGTGCCCCATATGCTCCTCTCATTCTCCCATGGCATCCTATCTCTTGCACGTGTCAGAGCAGAAGGGCAGGCCAGAAGGCAAAGGGGGCTCTGAGTCCAAACCATTGCAGCAATCTTTGTATGTAATGAACGAAAAGGAAGGATCTGTCAAAGAAAGAGTTACACCAGTGAAATGCCCTTTTCCTCCTCCCTCTCCTTCTTGTCCCACCACTCTAGGATGATGTATCTACCAAAGCATTTCTTGTTCCACTTGGCTCTCATCAACAGACATTATTATCTAAAGCTTTTGAAGGACTGCAGTCAGAGTTTCCACCTTCTGTTTAGCCACTGGTTTGGAGTTTCTCTTGTTTTTTTAAAAAATTCTGCTAAGCAAAGATGTTGGGAGCAAGATTGGAAGGAACAGGCTGTGTGATCATTGTTCGTGGTGCAAGGTATATATAGGGAGGAAAGTGAATATCCAAGGGAGTGTGGAAAAGATGAAAAAGTATCAGACTGTATTTTGAGGCTATGAACAGCAATGTAAAGTTCAAAAGCATGTGGGAGGGAGGGAGTCAATTCTTGGCTTAAATTTTTGGCCAGCTAACAATGGAGAGGATAAGAGGACCAGGAGAGGGGCTCTGAGTGAATCCCTCAGTGTAGTCTTTCTACCAGCTCTCCGAAGTAACAAGGTTCATCCTTGCAGGAAACATTTGATAGAGTCACTGTGTCAGCAGCAACTCATCTCCTGAGATTTAGGGGCTCAAATCTGAGATCAGCAGGCAGATCCTTGTGACATCAGAGAGG
Source organism: Intellagama lesueurii (assembly GCA_037013535.1). Classification (NCBI taxonomy): domain Eukaryota; kingdom Metazoa; phylum Chordata; class Lepidosauria; order Squamata; family Agamidae; genus Intellagama; species Intellagama lesueurii. Next base: position 26,527,582 of record JBAJHW010000006.1, read on the forward strand.
GCAGGTCCTTATGACATCATAGGAGGTAGGTCCTTGTAATGTCACAGAGGCAGGGCAGACAAGAATTAGGAGGCTGGCTGGAAATGATTCCAGGTTATTGATTGAACAAATGGGCACAGGGGGAATCCAAGTAAACATGCCCAAAATTTGGGTAAAATCCAGCTAACTAGGTAATAAAGTCACTTAAAGCCAGGGGAACATTTTTTGAGCAACTGGGGGAGCAGCAAAATGAGCCCAGAAGCTGCAGTGCTTTCCACCATTCTTATTCAAGCTCTCAGCCAATGTGGCGAACATGCCACATTAGTCAGACCCTATGTGGCTGCTGGGATTTGGGAGAAGGCTCATCACCATTCCTCAGTGAGTTTCCTGGCACCAGGACTTGCACCACAACTCTCAGGACTTCTGCAATAAGAAGGTTGGTGAACAGCATTGCGAAATTTCAAGCATGAGCTGGAGTCTTGAAGAATTCCTATATTCTGTGCCATTTCAAGTTAGGCAGGGAGTGGAGCACCTGCTTTGCAACTCTGTGCACTTCTTGTAGCACAATCCCTAGAAATGGAATAAGGCTCACCCTCCCAACTCTTGCCTACCCTGCCTCTGTGCATCATAATGTTTCACCCAGTAGCCTCAGGTCCTGGCTGTGAAATCAAAGAGAATAGGTAACTGCTGACTTAGCACCCCTGATCATGTTATAATCCTGTCATGGCATTCCTCTCATGCTCCAAGTGCCATGATGGGCCCGAGCCTGTGGCCTCATTAGTTTTCTCCAAAATCCCTTTGTCTAATGACTTGTTCTTTGTTGCACCAGTGTTGCACAAGTAGAACATGCACAAACACAAACACTTCTTCACACAGGCCAGTGAGTTATCTTGCCAGCCTCAGGAATGGGTGAAAATGGATGCCCACCATCCAGGTTTTAATGAGCTCTCACATACAAATACCAGTCTCCTCTTCCAGTGCCACATGCCCTGAGTTTGACTCCCTACCTGGAGACTTGTGGAAGCATAGCAATTCTTTGAGACTCTTACAGGTACATTGAGACCTGGGAGCCCTTACTACTTACCAATGGATGGACCATATAAATGTATTTGGGAAAGTTACTTCTTTGGACTACAACCCAGAATTCCTCCACTTTGGCTGGGGAATTTGTGGCATTACAATTCAAAAAGGTAATTTTTCCAAGTTCACCCATATTGTAATCTGAATGGTGAGAAGTTCCAAGAGCAGAATGCAACCCTACCTGGAGGAACACCAACTGTAAGGAAGGCACTTCAGGGCAGGGCATGAAAAGGCAGCAAATTCTGTGTTCGTTTATTTATTTTGTTATTATTGATGTTGTAGCTGGCTGGCTAGCTCAGTGGTTTAGGTATCTGGCTGCAGAGCCAGAGGTTGGGAGTTTGGTTCCCCCCCGGGCCTCCCGTGAGTAGAGCTTGTGTGGCCTTGAGCAAGCTGCACAGTCCCAGGATGCCCCTTAGAATAAGGGAATGATAAACCACTTCTGAGTACTTAGTACCTGGAAAACCCTGAAAAGGGTTGCTATAAATCACAATTGACTTGATGGCACATCATGATTATTATAGTTGTAGTTACTATTGGGTGGTGGGAGAAGGCAAGTACAGAAAGAACTTGACTGACCTTGGGTGCCTATGGAGCATGACTTGCAGTGAGGCTGGCTCAGGGCTTGGCATATGCTGCTCCACTTCAGGCAGCAAATTGGTTTGGGCCAACTTTGTCCTGGAGTGGCATCACAGGGTTTGCTTCATTCAGAAACATATAGTGTGTTTTTGTAATGTTCTCTTCACAAATGATCAGACAATACATTTTAAAAGGAACTCTTTAAGGTACTCATCATTTTATGACACCCAGGTTGCTGTTATCATTATATTTTCTCTGATCTCTCAAGTAATTTTTGCATGCTATTAACACATTGTGCTGCCCATCAGAACAGAACAAATTCTTCCCTAGTCCCTCTAGTGGCCAATTCTGATATTGCACCTTGGAAATATAAAAAGACACAAGACAAACCCAGAGAATACTTTCTTTGTCACTTGGGGCTGATAAGAGAATACCTGAAAAAAATCATAAAATGCCATTTGAAAGTAACAAGACATTATATCATACCTAAATAACTTAAATTGTACCCATTACACCTAAAGAGTAACTTTGTAACTACTAGTCACATTACTTGTTATTCAAAAGTAACTAGATACAGGTATCTATGTCACTGGTTTATTTGTAACTAGTTGCTATCAAGTTCCTCATATTGGCCTACACCTACTAAATGAGCTAGCAACTTTTAATTTGCATTACAGTTTAGATTACTCCTCCATATTTCTAGAGTTCATGGTTTGTCACCATATTCAACTGGTGTGAAGACCACATCCAACCACCACTTGGCCTGTGTGACTGTAATGTGTATGAATAAATGTGTCACAAAGAAGGGATGAAAAAGAATTTCACTGATTTCGACCACCTTAATGGAAGAAGCCTGTTACTATTTCCCAAGGCACATTTCAAGGAGAATCTACACACATTGTAAGATTCATGGGACAGAGGGGGAAAATGAAGTGTGCACAAAACAATGAGCATGTTTTAAAGGGGAAACTAATAAAAAAGAATGCAACTAAAAAAAATGCACACCCAACTGTGCTTTCATCAATGGTGGGAAATGGGCACACTGGTAAAATGATCAAAGAAATGCATTTATGAGCAGGGAGGGGATCCATTAAAATGCTGGAAAGAAAAACAAAATCTCACAGCACAGGAGAAAATGGGGGGGGGGAATGCAGATGGAAGTTGGAGAAATGTACGGAAATGGAGACTTATAGATTTCTACTTCTTTGTTAAGATGGCCTGATTTTCCAAGGGTTTTGCTCGTGTGTAGAACACAGAACTTTACTTTTTGGACTGTAACTCCCAAGATCCCTGTATTGCATGGCCAAAAAGGAATGTATTTATGTTCTGGTGTACCTTGGAGCAGGGGTTTCTCCTCTTCAGACGCCTTGCACTCTATCTGGAGAAAGTGATGAAAGGGAAAAGGAGGAGTTAGTCATGCATCTCTGAGTGTCTTGATAACAAACAGGTAGGTAATGACTGACTAGGGCTAAAGAATCTAAAATGCCCATTGCAAGCAATAGATAGAGCATGGTATGCACCACACTCGTTCAAAGTTCTGTATTAGACTAACTCAAATTCTGAACCCTGAATAAACTGTGTAAGTGAATATGATCCTCTCTCTTTCCAAGGTTCTATCTGCTAGTGTTGTAGCCCATAACAACACCACTCATGAGAGAGTATCAGTTTGGGTCAAACCTTGAAGTTTGCAAAATCTTTCAAGGGGAAAAGAAAGCTCTTAAAAATGGAGAAGTCACATTAACCCAGTCACTACTGAGCATGCTCAGTGACTGCAGAATACCAACTGTCTGTAATGGATGGAGAAAAACAAGGGAAGGGGGAAAGGAGTAGGATCGCTGCCATCACTCACACAGGGATGACTTGGTGCTGCAACATTTACTGCAAGTTAATTTGTAATAATGGATTCTTATTCTGCAGCCTCTATTCTACCACTCCTAGCTATTAGAAAGTGGAAAGGATCAGGGTGAGGTAGTGAAGTCCATGTATTTACCATGGGTGTTCTGGTTTAATTCCTCCCCCCCGATGTTCGTTTTTTTCAGATTTTGCTGTAAGGAAAAAAAATCTGCTGGATCAGGCATCAGACTAAGTATCCATTTTGCCTGCTCTCCTGTTTCTAGTAAGGCCAGATGCTTCCCAACTGCTTCCAAACTGTGGTGCCATCAAGGCCAGACTCTGGGGCAGAAGTCCAGCACCCATACCCCTCAGCAGAATGAGCAGGATACACACACACACACAGAGAGAGAGAGAGAGAGAGAGAGAGTGCAGCAGGGCTGGCTTCCCACATTTTTATATGTGCAAAATAATACACACTACCATCTAAAGAGGGCTCCTCCCTTAAAACCATAAAGTCCAGATTCTAAAATTACCAAGGTGCACCACTTCTTTCCAAGCTTATTTTAGCAGTGATGAATGTTAAAAACTTTCTGTCTAGAAACAGGCAGAAAACAGTAAAGTCAAGATTCTAGAAACACTATATGGCATGTGTTGTACATATAGAAATATCCCGCACTTTCATAACTTAAACCCAAATTATGTTGGCCATTGATCAGGGCAAGCTCTACATTTGGCAAAGAAAAAAAAAGGGAGAGGGAAAGGACAAAAAATAAAGAAGAAGAAAAAGTCAAGACACCTTAACTGCTATATTTTAATATGAACTTTTGTGGATTTCTTCAGACTTCCTCAAAAACTCTACATTTGGGGCACTCTTAGGCAAAACTGAGTGTCTCTCCAGCTTTGTACCCACTTTCCCTTACCACTGCTATCATTACTTATTAGGTCACTCTTTGCCTTTGGCCTTTCTCTACACAACTGCCCGTAATGGGGAGGGAAAAGCAAGTGGGAAGGGTCACTGGGTCCCAGGTCATCTTCTGACAACTCAGGGACCTGCTGTGCCTCCCCAGATTTCCACAAAGAGAAATGTCAGGGTGAGTTATGTAGGAGGAAGAAAATGTTGATTTTTAAAAAATGTGACTGTGAGGTGGCTTTAAAGTCTGGGTAGCCATCCTTCCTCTGGGGCGTGATAGTGTTCCTCACAGGATTATGATCCTTGGCAACTGCCCTTTGATACCAACACCTGATATTAGCCTTGCCACAAACAATTAGGTCCTGGACAGGTCCTCATCCTGAGAGGCTGCACAGCCACTGTAAGCAATCAGATCTGACTCAGTCAGCAACATAAGCCAAGGATATACAACCAGCTTGTGTTGTTGTTGCTGTTGCTGCTATTCTGTTGTTGTGCTCTGCGTTAACCATAGGGTCACTGCCATTTTGGAGTCTAATTCAGAGTATGGAAACATTACTTTTTTGGACTACAACTCCCAGAACATTCAATTCCAGCATAGCTGCCAGGGATCTTGGGAGTTGCAGTCCAAAAACAATAACGTTTCCAAACCGTGGCCTTATCCTGTTCTTCCCAGTCTTCCTTTTGCCTCCTTTTCTGGCCTGTGAGCAAAAGTATGCTTAGCAAAGCAAGGAATCTTGGCTCACATTTGATCAACTGCAGGTTGACAACTGGGATAGAACTCCTGCAAAATCTAGTGCTGGGAGGCCTATCAAAATGCTTTCTATAAAGGACTGGTTTCACATGACACACATGGAGCTTATAAACAAAATATTTGAAACTGCACCTAATAAAATGGGGCATGCAAATACTGCTATTGCATTTAATGAAATCTAGACCTTCTATCTACAATTTTGGAACACTTGGTATAACCATATTAAACAGTGTTAGAATATGATATTATTGTTAAGAAACAATAACTTAATTCCATTTAGGTTCTTGTATTTACATCGCAGCTGCTATTTATTTTTGTGGTACAGGTAGGGGGATCTGGGGGACAAATGAGATGTACACCAGCACTTCATCAATTAGCCAAATTTCACTACAGCAAGTTGCAAAAATCTTACGTGGACACCAATAGGATTCCAGCCCATGTAGACAGGATGGCAACTGTAGATGGATCAAGCACTTTGTAAAACTATTTTTATTGCATGATATTGATTGCTGTCACCCAATTAGAGAGATCTTGGTCAATTAATTATATCACCTTTCATCAATAAATTGATGGATTAACATTGAACATTTGCAAAAAGGAGGAGAATAGCAATTTGAAAGTCAATATTTGTTCTTTTTTTTAAATAATACTATGTGCAAGATAAAATCTATCAGTTTAAAATAGGTATTTCTTTTTCTCTCTTACCCAGAGAAGGAAACACATATCTTGAGGTGCTTCTTGTATCCTGCACTATTTTTGAGTACTTCTATTAAAAATAATGTTTAATTGATTGTAAAAATTTGGCCATATTTTAGGTACTCTCCTTTTTTAAAAAAAAAGTGTAAATTATTGTAATCAATGAAGCACATCATATGCATGTGATGACCTTCAAGTCATACAAATAAAACTATACCTTCATCAATGCAATGCATGTAAAGTGGCCTGCCAAACATAATGGGTGACACCAATGCTAGGTAGACACATAGCTTGTAAGGAGGACAATTGTGGTCCTTTGGAGTAACCCTCTTTCCCTCCTGTTTGAAGCATCACTGGGTTTTTTAATTGCATTCCTTTGCCCTCCTAGACACATACTAGAAAGCTATTTATACCTGCCCCAATCATCTTTTTCCCTCCACCCTGACCCTGCCAGGCAGGGCTGGGCTGCTGCTCTTAATCTCTGCCTGACCTAAATAAACATCTCCCTCCTCACATCTAAATTAAGGGAGGAAGTGAGGCAGAAGGTTCCGCCAGCAAAATATTCAGCCCCTGAAGCTAAAAATGACATGTTTTTGTCTTGTCCTTGTTTGAAGCTAGGTCTGAGCCTCAGGATGTGCTTTGAGCATTAGGGCTCTGCAATAATGCAGAGACAAGGGTATCAATGAGCATGTAAAGAGTTTCCTCCCTCATTACTGAGTAGGCAAGAAAGCTTCTGAGGAAGAGGACTCAATTTTTATTTGTGCATCATTCTAAGTTTTCACCCAACCTCTTAAACCTCTGCGTAAGTTAATGCCACCAGAAAATTCATTCTGCGCCAGGACTTATCCCAGAGCAACCACGTGAAGAGAGGGAGTGTGCAAGCCCTTCTCCTTCTATGCCACTTTCAGCACCGTCCTACATATGGGAGAATCAATTCAGGGGTATGAAGTTCCAATCAGTAGAAGGGTGGCAAAACAGAAGATGGAGTGGGTGGGATGAACATATTCTCCCTTCTTGTGTATTTGATCCACACACAACGTGAATGCCTAGATAGGAGTCTTGTTCTCTTTAAATTAGACTTCTGGTCCAAGATAGCCCACCACTCCACTCTGTGACATCAGATCAGCTATGTCAAAGCACTGAGTGATGTGAAAAAGCCTGCTGTGACATCAGAGCCAATTATCAAGATAGGAGGAACACTTTTAGAGGAGGAAAAAGATGAAATGTAAGTAGAGAATTCAGGAATAACTCCATTCCATGAGCAGATATGTGGGCATATGTTTGGAGTCCTCTGGCATCTTGCCACCTGAGGCAGCTGCCTCACCCTGGCTAATGTTAGGACCAGCCTTGGGAAGTAATGGTGCCTCCGGTCATGACATAAAGGGAAGAATCCAGGGCCCCACTTAACCTAATGAGCAGAAGATGCTCCAGTGCCTTCCCACCTTTTGAAGGAAATGAAATGATACTAATTCCCAGCTCAAGAGCAGAGAGAATGTAAGACCACTAAATCAAGATCTGTGACGTGTCAAAACATTGATGCAATTTGTACCAACCTGGGTCAGCTTCACATGATAACATGTGGCAGTATGCTTCAGTCCACAAAAGACACGGACAAATAAAAGGGAGCCCAATATGAAAGAACAGATCCACCCTCCTCACTCCTTCAAGCCTTCTGGCTTTTTTTTCACCCAAGGTTCAAGCTTGCAACCCTCTTCTCCCCTCCCCTCGCCACGGCTGCCTACGTGGATAACTGTTTCCCAGGCCCAGATGCTGAAGACGTGTCTTCTGCTCCTCCTCCCAGCTGGAAACTCCAGCATCCCTCCTCCCTCATAGTCCTCCTCTTGGACCTACAGTAGGGGAGCTCAGCTGATCTCCAAAGAAGGTTGAGGTGTGGGGTTTGAGGAGGTTGGCCAAGATTAAAAGGAGGCTTGTGCTGGAGGCAAAAGAAGGGGAGGGGGGACCTAAAACAAGGGAGGGAAGAGACCAAAAGAATGGGAGGGGGAAGAAAATGGGAAAGGAAAAAAAACGAATCTGGGCACAGGAGCCGCCTGAAATTCCTTATGGCTTGGGTTTCCTTTTTCAGCAGCAGCAAGGCATCTGCTTTCAATTATGGGATATGTGTAGGATTTGTTGTACTGTATAGCACTATTTACCGTAGGACCTCTGATAATAGATTAGAGACAATCCCTCCCCCCCAAGCCCTCCACTCACAGATCCCATTCTCAAACCCATTCATCCATAGTCTATTTTGCAGGAACTGACAACTTCTCAGATATGTTTGGCTAATCCTGAATCCTGGGGATCTTTCCCCTCAAATGCCTGAAGACCAAGATTTTTCCATCTGGCGCCTTGCTTCCAACAGTAGTGTTAAAGGGTTTTGACCTATATTGGCACTTCGAAGGCCTGTGTGACACAAAACTGGCACCAGCCATCACTGGCAGCTCTTCTTCTACCTAAGCAGTAATAAACACAAAAAGGAGGGGCTGATCTTTCCATTAATAGGAGCTCCAGATTTTCATGTGCTATCATACTGTGCTGTAAGTACCATAGTACCTTGTGTCTAATGTCCATGGGTGAGAGTCTGGAGAAGTTGAACTACAACTTCTAGAATTTCCCTAAACATCAATGACAAAATGATTCTGAGGGTTGCAGTCCCAAAAAAGAACCTTCCCGTGATCTGCCATGGCTATACTGTAGCTGTCAGTGCAGCAGGAATCTTCCATATCTCTTATCATCTTAGAACTAATTTAGAACACGTTTCTTGGCACCAAATGACTTAACAGATTCTGCAGTCATCATTACCAAACCAGCAGTGCAGACTGAGTGTTTTGCAAAGGAGACCCATCAGTGTCATCAGAATTATTGATCTTACATTTCTAAATCCACAAGATCCCTCTGCCTTCTTGGCAGTCAAATCTGCTGAGATACTTTTATCTGGAGGCAAAATTTGGCAACAATTTGGAGACTATGGATGCAACTAGACAGCTATATTATAATGGCCTGGATTAGTCTAGATCATGCTAAACAGGGCTGCTCTGAGGTGCAGTTTATCATTTATCAACCACACTGCATCTCAGGCAACCCTGTTTAGCACAATATAGACCTATCTTTAAAGGGAAGAAAAATCCCACTCCTGTCTCCTCCTCTGTACTTTGTCTAAGCCACTTAATGACCCTGAAAAATAGAAATCTTCCTTCTCACTTTCCCACAGAGGGGAAGGAAGAGGAAGCTTACCCTTTCTTTTTAGTTGTTGCTTACTGACACAGCACATCAGCCATGCTTTGAAAGGGTTTTGTTAAATAGCTATTTCAAAGAATCACTGATGCATTAACAACAGTTGAAAAGAAATGAAAAACTTCCTCACCCTTCCTCTCTATGGGAAGTGGGAAGGAAGCTTTCCATTTCTCAAGAGCAGTAAACAGCTTAAGCTTAAGCCATCTGCTTTGGTTCAATCCCAGAAGCTAGAACCAAATGAAAATGAAGTGATCCTATCCACACAAATAAAAAACAATAGCCCCCGACAAGGACCCAAAAAGGTGCAGGTAGGTATCAATCAGGGATGGGCTGATTTGTGATTGCACATACATCATGTGGTCGCTGGGGAAAAGACTGAATCAGTCCATCTTCAACCTGAACCAAACTGCAGGACAAATACCCATCTAGTCACATCCTCAGTATAAAGAAGAGGACTGCAGTAAAACAAGGATGGGGACTCTTCAGCCTGGAGGCTGGATTTGGTCTGCCTCCAGCATGCCAAGTCCCTAATGGAGACCCCTTTGTTAGGCCCCACTCCTTAGGAAAGGGTGATGAGAGATACAAGCCTGCTCTGTTAGGAGATACTGCCTCAAAGAACTTGAATCTTGAAACAGCAAATCCTTAAATGTTCAATCTCATAAACTGTCTTTTGTGACAAGAGGTAGGCAAAGTGAATTGCATTGGGAGCTGCCACCTTAGTTTATTTGGAGCACTCCTGACATGGTGATTCTTGAAAGGCCAGCTCCCTCTTTGCCACTGCAGTAGCAGCAAAGACTGGAGGAACAGTATAGTGTAGTAGTTAGTGTGTAGGACATGGGACTCAGGACATGCAGGTTCAAGTTCACACTGAGGCATGAATTCACTGGGTAGTAGGGTAGCTGCTTTACAAATCTCCAAAACATGGACAAAAGATTTGCACACTGCCTCACGTTCAGTAAAGGAAAGGCAGGATAGACATGTCACCTGACAAACAAACAAATAAACATAAAGAGGGAGCTGCTCCAGCAATGTGAATGGGATGTGGATCTAAAAACTACAGTGGGAGGGGGGGATGAGGGTGTGCTCATGCTTCCCACTGCTGGCATGCGGCCCTTAATAAGCTTTCCAGGTGGTGATGCAGGCCTCGGGGGAAAAAGAAAGGAAAGCATGAATATTTAGCCTTTCTACCAAATCCCCAGCTGAAATGGGCGGGGTTTTAAAAGAAAAGCTGGAATGAAATAATGACATAATTGAAGGTGATCCTTTGCTATGAAGATTTTTTTCTTTTTCTTTAACATCTTAACATGTCTTCGCCAACTCATTCAGTCACTGCTGGAGAAGAAAAAATTACAGATAAACTGTCCCCTTTTCTTTCCACCTGCAATTCAGGGACCAAACACTAGAAAGCCCATGGTTTGATGGCATTGACACTGATTTCTTTGTTGCCAGCAACAGAGCTGGAAACTTCCTAGGAGCTGCCAGAACAAAACTGAGAAGCATTCTGGAATCAGGCTTTCTCTTCTAGATTGTGGAACTGGAATGTTTGAACCACAGCTTAGAACATTGTTGTTGTTTTTTAAAGGAACCCTTTGCATTAGTAATTATTTCTTGACAGATGGGATGTCATTACTATTGCTGATGCTCCAGCTGTGCAAGTAGTTTGTTGCATTGCACATTAACGCATGGGGTTGACCTTACCAGCAGGTCAGAAAATGTGCTGAAATTTCCTCTAATGGCCAATTCTGATATTGCACCTTGCAAATATTTACAAAAATACAAAAGAGAAAATTCTAGAATACTTCCCTTGCAGTTTAGGATTGATAAGGAAATGACATAAAAGCTGGAAAAGTCCTGTCAAAATCCCTTTTAAAATTTCCTAAAGAGACATCTTAAAATAATATCTGAAGGTTATTAGAAAGGATCTAAAAGTTACTTTGTAACTATTCATTACATAACTTTTGATGTAATTTTGTAGTTATACATTACCCATGAACCCATTAAGTAACTAGATATTATACTGCTTGTCCCTTAATTTATTTAAAGAGCACCTTAATATCTTTTATGATCCATTAGTATAGCCAATTATATGCCTCTCTCACTAAAAAAATCATCAAAAAGAGAAACAAAAGGGGACATTGATTTCCATAAGATTTGTATGTGCAAATGCACAAACATAGATGCATATTAGCAAATGATCACTATAGTTTACATAGGCTAAAATTCTGTTGCATGTAGAAGGCAAACGGTGTAACATTCATTCATTTCTAGCTGGCAATTAATGTATCACTGCTGGAATTCTCTAAGAACTTGTTAACTGCCAGCTGTAAGCAACTGAATGGTATACCGTTTGCCTTTTGTACATATAACAAACCAACAAAATTTAATGCTTCTCAACGGAGGGCGGAAAAGTGACAAGATAACCCTTGTATGTGATAAATCGAAGTGCTGATTGACAACCAAAACTCCCAGCATTTAAGACATGTGGCATTCTGGTACGTTCACTTTAAATTTGGCTCAGACTTGACAACCGTTCAAACAGAGGATGTCTTCAGAGGATTTCTCTTGCTGTCTCTCTTTACTATGTCATTCCCAAGATCACACATTTCTCTCAGGTATATTGTAAGATTTAATGTGATTAAAGGAAGTGGTTTATGCACAGCAAAGGAAACTCACTAGTCTGAAATGGCTTTTTTGGAGAAGAGTACATTTTCTTCTAGTCACCAGTTCTGTGGTTTTGTGGTGGCGCTGCGGGTCAAACCGCAGAAGCCTCTGTGCTGCAAGGTCAGAAGACCAACAGTCATAAGATCGAATCCACGCAACGAAGTGAGCTCCCGTCGCTTGTCCCAGCTCCTGCCAACCTAGCAGTTCGAAAGCATGTAAATGCGAGTAGATAAATAGGTACCACCACGGTGGGAAGGTAACGGCGTTCCATGTCTAGTCGCGCTGGCCACGTGACCACGGAAACTGTCTACAGACAAATGCTGGCTCTACGGCTTGGAGACGGGGATGAGCACCGCGCCCTAGAGTCGGACACGACTGGACTAAATGGTCAAGGGGAAACCTTTACCTTTACCTTTACCACCAGTTCTACAGCAGGATTCAGAAAAGACCAAGCTGCATTGAATCCTGGAGTGAATTACAGCAGCAAGCCATAGCTCAGGTCCAAAACTTGCAGCCACTTTTATGGACTACAACTCCCAGAATCCCCTAGCTGCACTGCATATGCTAGCAAACATATAGTTGTCAAAAGTTATTTTTCCAGCTTCTGCTCAAGACTAGTTTTCTTCCACCTCAACTGCCCTGCTGCCCTCAAACAAGTCTGGGCTCTGGGGCATTTCTGTTCCTTTATGGTCTATTTCTCATGATGGCAGTAGATAACCTGTGTGTGGCCTGTACTGCATCATTATCATCATCATTATCATCTTAGAACTGCAGAGCTGGAAAGGATCCTATAGTTCAGGGGTCCCCAACCCCCGGTCCGCGGCCCAGTACTGGGCTGTGGCCTTGGCAACACCGGGCTGCGGAAACACATCTCCCGCCCCCCACATGCACGCCTCCCCCCACACACACACTCGTACGCATGGCCCACCCACCTGCATGCATGGGCGCCCCACCCATCCCCGTGTGTGCCCCACCCACCCGTGAGCATGCCCTGCCCATCTACGCATGCACGCGAGTGTGCCCCGCCCACCCGTGAGTGTGCCCCGACTATCCGTGCATGCGCGCAAGCATGCCCCACCGACCTGCGAGCGCTCCCCGCCGACCTGCGTGTCTGCGCATGCGCGTGCCCCGCCCTCCCCACGCACGGATCCTGCCCACCCCAACCAGTCCGCAGTTTAGAAGAGGTTGGGGACCACTGCTATAGATCATCAAGTCCAGCCATTGTCAAGGAGGCGCAGTGCAGAATCGAACTCCCAACCTTTGACTCCACAGCCAGATACATAAACCACTGAGGTATAGAAATCTTGTATGATTTAATGCTCCCTCTTGCATCACTATTCTCCCCAGATAGACAACTAGCATATTAGCATTTTCCCTGAGATGCTAGTCTTCTATCACCATGACATTTTTTGTTGTTGCTGTTTACAGGGAGATGCAATCACACATGTCTTCCCTGTCCTGTAATCTGAATGAAGTAGGCCAGTCCAGATAAATCTTTACCATCTTAGGGTAGAATTAATCTTTTTATCTACTTTTTGGGGGTGGGCATCTTGCTGCTACAGAGTGTATCAACCATTCCTGTTGCCAGTTGAAGCCAGTGTTGTCAGAGACAGAGGCTGGGAGGGCACAGTAAAGAGAAAAAGCCACAGGGTACAGGTTTTTTTATATTATTTTTTGGTCAGCAGCAGAGATGATGCTCAGCCAGACCACAACTCCTAGCATTTAAGACACGTGGCATCTGTACTCCATTCCTGTTTTTCTTGCCTGGAATAAAGTCAAAGCGAGAAGGGATGAAGTCTAAGGTATTAATTATCCACAACTCACCCATCTTTTTAATGTTTTTTTTCAAGAATTCAGGAAAAGAAACTGTGCTGCCTTCTCTTCCTTTGACCCCCCCCCCCCCCCAGAAAGCCAGTTGCAAGTTCTACTGAATGACCCCCCTAATTCCACATCTTCTGACATTTTCCCCCTACCGCTGAGCAAATGCTTCTCTCTCTATTCCTGGCCCAGCTGCTATGAATCAAGGAACCCTGTTTTCCGCCAAGACTCTTTTAATGATGTGGCTGTTTCCCATCCATTCTTACCCCTAGTCTGTAACTGCTCTGAACCCCTCCCTTTGCCCAAACCATCTTGCATTCCCGCTGTATATAGCTGCAGTGTGGATTTAATTATATTCAGGGGAGGACCAAACAGTTGCTGCCAGGCTTTCTTTTGATGTATGAGTGTCTACTGAATTCTGCAATTCAGATACTATAGTGGAAACCCTGCATTCTGTGTTTGGAATAAACTGAAAAATAGCCTCTGTAACTGACTTCTTAGATCTAGAGGCAGAAATGTAGTCTTTTTATTACTCAGAAGGTCAACAAATCTATTTCATTTCCCAGAATATGAAAAATGCCATTTGAAGTCCAACCTTTCCAAGAGAATGGAGGAGGAATGGAATAAAACAGTAGAAATCAAGAGCTTTATACTGGTAATGCTCTGTGTGTGTACACGTGCACACACATGCACATGACCACATGCAGGTATAATATCCGAAGAGCAACCATATTATTTTGACACGTGGTGCAGATAATCCTAAAACCACCTCTTTTGATTCCTGGCAGTAAAAATATCATTAAAATTAACTATGGTTAGAATGCTATTACTCCATTCCAAGCACATAGTACTGTTGCACAAGCAATGAGGCTTTTTCTGAACATGTATCAGGAGGTATCCAGTACCTCCTTGTTCAAGCATAAGGCCTTTCGACAACAGTCTTCAACTTATGCAACAGCAAGCCAGAGATTGTGAAAACCATAGACACAGTGTTAATGTTCCGCCTGCTCTTGATAGGAAAGGGGCCTACTTAACTAACAATCTGTCCTTCATGAAACTTGAAAATCTGCTGCTGCTTCACATTGTTGAGTGGTAGGGCTGGCCTCAGTGGGGAAGCAGGAAACTGTGGAGAGTCCTGTATATGGTGTAGAGCAGTGGTTTCCAACCTTGGATCCCCAGATGTTCTTGGACTACAACTCCCAGAAATCCTGGCCAACACAGCTAGTGGTGAAGGCTTCTGTGAGTTTTAGTCCAAGGACATTTTGGGATTTGAGGTTGGGGACCACTGGTTTAGAGAAAAAGCCCTGAGAAGACCCTTGTGAGACTTGAGTTAGTTTTCATGCTGTTTCCTCCATGATCAATGAAGGGGGGAAAGGGGAGAGGGTGAGGTAGGGGAGTATATCTGTACCAGCAGTCCTAAGGGCGGTCATGTGTCCTACATTACAGAAGACAGTCCTCCGTCTGAACAACTGTCAGAGGACAGTCTTGTGTTGGAATGGGTCCTCTATTGCAAAGGCTGAGCAATCTAAATTAGACCCAGAACCATCCAAAGGGATTGTCATAAGAAGGGCATGGACATTCTCCAACCACAGTGAACACTTATGCAGCAGAATGAGCCACCACACAGATCACTTTGTCAGGCATATACTACTATGCATGGAGAGTTGCTATGTACTGCTAATTAAACGTCTATCAATACTTCCAGATGTGCATCTTACACATATGTATTAGGATGTACACAATTGTCTGTAAACATATTTTCTTTTATCCTCTTTTTCATAATTGAAGTGGCAACAGGTAAGGTACCACTGGTGGCTCTGCACCCATGTTGTAGAGCAAGGCTGGTGAACCAGTGACCCTACAGATGTAGCTGGAATCTAAATTCCATTTGCCCCAGGTAAATGGTAAGGGGATACTGGGAGTTGTAGTCCAGTAACTTATGCAGACCCATTCCTATTCTAAAGAAGGAAATAATGGCTTGAACCTGTCCTTCCTCTAGTTCAAAATGGACATTATATACCTTGATTGTGAACTTTTCTTTAGCTTGTCCTTACTTATGGCAATTTCCCCCCCTCTCTTTCACTTCCACAGAAAACTTTACTGTCTATTAACTTATTGGCAGTAGGCTTTGTACTTCTGAAAATATTCAGGGGAGTGGGAGAGAGAGAGAGAGAGAGAGAATATGCTCAAAGTGGAAAATGTTCTCTGCAGATGTTTCTTTCAACTGCCCATCAGTTTTTCCATATTGAATCTCCAGACCTGAAGGTTAAGAGAATGCCTAGGAGAAAGCTGATAGTCAAACAGCATCCCAGTTCCTATTGCAGAACTTATGCCACGGGTTTATTCAGGACTGGCTCAATATTTTTTTTCCTGCCTGAAACAGAGGATAAAATGACACTTCCTCCCATTCCACATGCAGAAAACTGACTAGAGTGATTTTCAGTAGTCATATTCAGTGAGACCATATTCTCCACCATTGTTATCTGAGGGAGTGCAGGATGATAGGCTGCACTGTAAACCTGCTTCAGCATTTCACTGCTGCCTGTCCCTTCCCATTGTCTGCTGTGTGAAGCAGCCAACTCAACCCTCGCCTAAAACCTTTTACATAGTGGATCCTCTAGCTGTGCTTCACAGCCCACCCCACAGCTTTAGAAATTTACTTTTTTGAACTACAAATTGTGTTGGAAAAGCTACTGTTTGTACTACAATACCCAGAATTCTGCAACCACCATGAAGCTGACCTCTGTGGACAGAGGGAGAGATGACTGGGGAAAGAGGGAAGTTAATTGGCAGTCCCCAGTATAATGGTGATAAGCTCTGACACCACCCATAGTGATCTATAGGCAATAGTACCATATATAAATGTTTGGGTGTGGGGGATATGAGGGGAGTGGCCCTGGATCCATATAATCCAAAGCCTTCTCATTCCCCTGACACAGCTACAAAAAGGTAAAAAATGGACACCAACCCCAGAACTTACATGTCAGTCGGAATTAAACATTTTTTCAGTTTCATGATAGATGCAATCATGAGTCTGTTTCATTCAGTTGTTACATCAATCTACAATGTAAAGGGAGGTGAGATCTTTAATTAAAATTTGCATTTATTGGCCAAAATTCTATTGGTGTTCACATAAAATCTGCATACTTGTCACAGCTAATTGCAGTTAATTGGTGAGGTGCCAGAACACATTTCTGTCATGTGCCTGATCTTGGATGTGATCGTGCAAGTTGAGATGCACACCAGCACCTTGTTAATTAACCACAATTAGCCATGGAAGCTATACAAACCTGATGCAAAATCAAATAGGATTCTAGCCATTTTTGTACACCTGGAAGGAAAAATAGGAGACAGCAGCTTCTGCGCACAATTTCCCGTAATATGCATATTTTTGTATCCAACTTTCTGTAGTATTCTACACTTCTTTTGAGCCAAGAACTCAAAAATACCTAGCAGAAATGCTGCAACAGAGCTTTTCTACATTGGTAAGTCTTAATGACCCTTGAGATGCCTTCTCCCTCTAAAAACCTTTGTTTGCAGTATAATTGCAGAATGTCTGAACATTCACAGAGTGTCTTTTTCTCACACTCTGGAAAACCCCAACAAGCTCCAATGTATCTGGGATTTCCAGTGTAGATTCTAAAAGCATCTAGCTTCGTGTGTTACAGACAAGCTCTCTTATGAAAAGGAAAGCACTGAGCTTAACTCACAGATTTCAGACATTGCCTTCATCTTCATTTCCCCCCATAAACTGAAAGTTGCTAGCCTCAGCCTGCTTTCGGCTTTGGTGTAGATCTATGCCTTAACTTGTCCCCTTGCTCACCTGCTTTTCCATCTGAATGGCTTCACCTATACAGTGCACCCCATCTCTAGACCCGTGAAACAGCTGTGGTTGCCATGGCAATGGGGCCTCCACTTCACAGGAAAGGGCTCTGAAATGCAGCCTGTAGGGACACAGTGCATTTTCATTTGTCTCATCTGTTTATTCAGACCTATTGCCGTTTTAATTAGAGCTGTGTGTGACTGGTTGATTAACTAATGAAATTAATTTATCAAAGAAATTAAGTAGCTGAGACTGCATTTCTGAGCACACTTTACAGGAAACACACCCTGCTCATGTTGGGGGAGGCAAAAGAAAGTGACTGCTGGTAGACCCCTCTCAGCCATCAATGAGGACAGAGAGTCAGCACTGCATAGTGGTTAGAGTGGTCGACTAAGGCTTGAGCGAGATCCAGTTTATAATCCACAATAAGCCATGAAATTCGCTGAGTGGCTTTGGGTAGCCACTTTCACTCAGCCTGACCTCACAGTGATGTTGTGAAGAAAAAGGTGGGGAGGAGCAAGGCTGAGTATGTTACCTCATAGAGGAAAAACATACTATAAATAAATAAATAAATAGGTAGGTAGGTAGGTAGGTCTGGAGGGCTTATTTAGTGGAAATGGCAACCACAGTTCACCAGATAAATGGGTTTTAATTCCCCTCAAATGTAGGATTCCCCCAGCGCATTGTGGGAAATGTAAATGTCCCCTCAACTTGGCCATATAGTGCTGTCCAAAGTGCTGGGATAGAAAAAACATTAAAGAAAGATGCAGATGAGGTGTCACAAATACTGACAGGCCCCCAACTCCTAGAGTTACATCCCACTGAAGTCAGGGGATTTTTTCCCCCCTGTGGAAACATACTTAGGACCATGCTATAAAGACTGGCTCACAGTCTACTCTTTATTCCTCTTTTAATTGACAAAGGAGAGAGCACAATCAATTTAGTGGCAAATCTGAGCCATAGAGAGTTTTTCCTTCCAGATGGCATGCAAATAGTAGCCACATTTTGTCTTTCAGTCTGGGACCACTGCAACTTCACTTCATGGCTTAATTTGAGCCATGTCTTAATAAGAACTACTGTATGCCCATTAAATAAAGATAAAAGTGAAATTGCCTTTATCAAAATACTAAACAACTAGTTCCACTTTCCAAATTAAGCACTGGCTCACTTAAAAGAAATATTTTGGGTCCAACCTATGTTATTCTTACTTGGTCTCCACTGAAATGAATAAGGCTCAGTTTAGTCATGGCTAATGTTTCACATCCATTTCAGCGATACATATGGCTAACTCAGGATGTGACTGCACTGGAAAGCCAAATTGCAGTTATTTAGCTTTGCTGTGATTTGATTCACAGCCTGTATTACATTTGAAATCACAGTCAGGGCTCAAACAGGGGCTGCAGATTGATTCAGGAGTTCACCATTCATACTTCATGTGAGCAAATTCACATTCCTGTCCTGCACTTACTTGCTTGCTTGCTTACTTACTTCCTTACTTCCCCTCTAGTCCCTGCCTCTACTGATCCTTTTATGCCGTGTAAATACAGGAAATAATAACGATGATCCAGTGATAAGGTGATTGGGTGATCTAACACTAATCTCATGTATATGAGGAATTTACATATATATAAACATGCCCCTTCATCTTGCAAAAACATATCACAATGAACCACATGGAAAAAAGTCTGTTCAGATCATTCTAGCTTGAAAAAATAGAAGCTCCTCAGTGGCAGAGAATAAAAAGCCATTTTGGGAGCAAAAGGGGCTGCATCAATTTGAAGCAGCCTTAGTGTCATGTGGCTGCTTATATACTGCCCCATAGTGCTTAAAGCATTCTCTGGGCAGTTTATAATTTAATTATGCAGACTACATATTGCTCTCCTCCCCCCCCCCCCCCCCCCCACCGTGAGCTGGGTACTCAGTTTACTGATCTTGGAAGGATGGAAGGCTGAGTGAATTTCGAGCCGGCTCCCTGGGATTGAACCTAGGTCATGAGCAGAGTTTTGGCTGCAGTACTGCAGCTGAAGCACAGCATCACAAGGCTCCTTTCTTCTCTTAAAAAATACTTCAGATTCACCTGTTTTATAAGTGGAGCAAACCCCACGGTATTTGACCATATAGTCGTAGTCTTAGTTTGGACCTTACCCTCAGTGTAGCAGTTTGAGGGGGCTGGGAGCCTCTGATTTAGGAAGAAGGATATATAGCGAAGACCACTTTGACCAACCTATTTGCGTCGTCTTAAAAACAAATCTACTATCTTCTGAATCTGACTCTTCCACAGTCTTTGTGGTCATTTCCCAAGTGATGCCTCCAGAACTTTCCCACAACTTGAGGCAGGAAGGAATGTGCCCAGCTGCATGCCCAGCAGGATGGGAAGCCATTTCCTTGCACCTCGCCATAGGAAGAAATGGAGGCAGCAGAAGAAACTAAGTAAGCCACCTGCTCCTGATGCATGATTGGGAAGGGGGAAAGAGAACATCACGCCTCTCAGGACAAAGACTGGAAGGGAGAGCAGGAGGCAGCAGCTTACTTTGAGAACAAGATGAGCAGTGCTGTAAGGAGTAATGGTGAATGGTAGCCAAGGTCACAAACACCCATAATTCAGAAGGAGGGGGGAAATATGTGGTCCCTTCCCAAAAGCTAGCTTTATTTTCTTATGCACAGGGCTCTTTATGCTATCTGAGTCAGCCTCTTAACCCAGCCTAACAGCAGGACTGAGCTACTCAAATTTGGGATATCTAAATTATCTAGTCTTCTTTCTCAAGTGGAACAACTGTAGTCAGGATTGTTTTTGTCCATCTTTGGCTGGTGCCTTTGCGTGTACATTCCAGGCAGAGCTTGAAAATAATCTGTTAAAAATTCCTTTGTTACCCCAATCTGGTAAAACTTTCAGCAATAATTTTAAAAGTCATTATGTCACTGCATGAGAACTATACAGTATTAGTGGCTTGAATGAAGATGTGCAATTCACCTTATTTAATTCATTATTTTTGGGTAAAATTAGGGAGGTCAGCCATTTTTTATAATCGTAATTAGTTAAAAAAATACTGTGCTATTACTTAGAAGTTTTATTAATGACTACGCAACAAATTCATGTTTACATTTTCAATTAAATAATTTAAATGAATTGATTATTTTAAAATCATATTTTTAATCAAGTGTTATTGACTATCATTGTGTTAGTATGAATATTTAGAAACTGTTTGTAGTACATTAAGAGCTGGCCATAGTCCTGTGTGCATCATAGGACATGTGTGACCAGACTAATTTAATGTCTTTTTTAGCAAGTTCCCTTGCAAAGTAAGTCTCAAATGCACATTTCTAAATATGAACAGATTGATAGGGATGAAAGCAGTTCTTCAAGTAACGTGGCTTCATATCATTTAAGTCCAGGATGGGCAAAACATGACCTTAGCATGTAGCTCCAAGAGTGTCTTTGTGATCCCTCATGTCACCTGTCAAGATAAATTCGGGGGAGGGGGGGATACAGTTTTGAAGCCTTCAGGAATAATGGTTTTGCAAAAACCACAAGCCTAGAAAAATGAAACCAGGCATGAACTTGTAGCAATGTTCTGTTTTGCCTCTCTCTCTGTACCTTTTGCCGATCAGGGGAGGGGGGCTTGTTCCTCCCCCAGCTGGTCCAGGCAGTGGAAGATTGGTCCCCTCCCCTCCAAAGTTACCCACCTTAGTTAAGGATTTATAGGTTGATAACAAGAGATGCTAGAACTGTCGGACAAAATCCAATGTAAAAACAAGACAAAATATCATTCATTATATTTTTTTAAAAAGTTTTTATCTGTTGAATGGTCCCCAACCTGGTTCAATTAGTTAAATATGTTGCCACCTTCTTGGGGTTATTAAAAAGAAAAGAACAAACAATAATCTCTTTTAAAAAACATCTTGAGAACCTTGTCTCACTTCTGCTTTGAGTTTCACTAGTACTTTACATAGGGCCCAGACAACACACCAGCAACCAATCCAGCAGGTACAATTATTCAGAAATTATATGGGATTGGTGAGTATGTATTTTACTTGGTTTATTTTTTAAAATCAGAACTTTCCAAATTTCTTATAAACACAGTTTATAGAGATTTTTTTAAAAAAACAAAAAAACAGTGCAACAGCTAAATTTACAGGTTCATCCATATAGCCAGACAGCTTTAGCTCTTAAAAATCTGGCTTTGAATCCCTGGATCCCTGGATTGGGGTTACTGCCTCTTTGTTCTCATAGGCTTCTTATTGTTAACAGCTACATGGCAGGCAGTTACAAGGTCTCTGTACTAAGAATATATGTAAAGAATTTGGCTGGTGCTGAATTTTGTTCAGTTAATATTTGGTAGGACGTATCCAAATTTGCAAATTTCTTTAGAAATTTGGCAGAAAGTATTCGAGATGTTAAAAGTTTAAATGGGGGAGTGTGAAGAGGAGACTAAGATGACGGTTAAGTCTGAGAGTGCGCCGTCCCTGTGATCATCTGGGGCAGAAGGAGGCGACACCATGATGTCCACTTTGCCTAGGGGAGTGAAAGACTTAACTATAGGAGGAGGAGAGATTGAATCGAAGGAGAAAGAGAAGGTGGGAAAAAGGGAGGAGGTGACAGAAGGTTTCTTGATGACAGAAGAGGAGGGGGGAGAGAGAAAGAAAAGCTGGGGTTCAGAGGAGTGGATTAGTCCAGAGCGGGAAGTGAAGGAGGAGGATAGCATAAAGAAAAGAGAGGAGGAAGGACCCTATATGTTTAATGTTCCAGGAAGAGAGAGAGGTGGTGGCTATGTGCGGGGGCAAGGAGGTCATAGTCTAGAGATACAGCAGGAAGAATTGGATCCCTTGGAATGGACCGTATATGTATACCCATGGGGGAAAGGTCCTTGAAGGAAGGTGGTCCGACCAGATCCTGTTCCAGCAGCTCAGACACCTCTCGAAGGAGACTGGGCCCGTCACCCATGTTGTGGAACCATCTGCGCGGTGAGGAGCAACCCTATGAGAAAGCTGACGGACAGGGAGAGATTTGGAGCATCGCCGCGTTAAGGGACAATGAGATAATTAATGGACCTCCTATGTTATGGACTGACTCTTCGTTAATAGCTGGTCACGTTGGACCCACAGAAGTTGTTGTTGATTCCCCCTTTCCTGTTGAAAGTAAATGTTTGATTGATAAAACTACGTCTCCTGTAATTAATTCCGCCAAAAAGGAGGAACTGCTTAGTTTCAAATGTGAACCAAATCACAGGGAGATAGTGAAATTCATAGATTCATCCATCCCAAGCAACAAACTCATACCAGCATTTAGATGTGGCCTCGTTTTGCACCAGCTGATGTTTCCAAACCATTTTTAAGGTGAGTCTCATGTGAAGCTCACTACAGCCTTCCAACCTCCATATAGGTGATTAAGCTCACTGCAGTCTTCCAGCCTGTATATGAGTGACTAGTATATGGATGACTAAGGCAAAGTTCAGCATCTCCAAATAAGTTTGCAGATGGTGAACTAGCCTAAACTAGTAGGAAACTGTCCTGGCTATTGCTACCATCTCAGGTTCTGCAGATATTGCCAAGCCCAGAGAAAAACTAGACAATATCATTAGTTTGTCATGGAAAGTACAGTTTCCTTATAAGTAAGAATTTTTCCCCCCTTAGGTAGCATGACCTTGTCTCATACTGCATTGTGCAAATTGACTTATTTTTTGTTTTGTAAATGGTCTTCATGGGCTACATTTGCAGATGAACTTGCTCAGCATAGAGACTGGAAAGAATTGCATGCCTGGAGGTGAAAATGTAGTAATATCAGGAAATACACATTTCCTGTAACATGTAATTTGACCCCAAGAGACTTCTCTCTTTAGAGGTCATGCAGGCCAGTGTAGTATCAGTTTTATACTTAATACTGCTGGAGAAAAAATACTCCTCACAAATACATTCCCACCCTGTCACCATGGAATTGAAGTCAGCATGCACGGGATTCCTGGAACTCTCCCATCTGAGTACTAGACAGACATCAGCTTCCTTCATTTCAGCAAAGAGGTAGCCTTATATACCTTTTGACCATGGTATGTTTGTGTAATTTTCTGAATTCTTTTAACTACCTAAATATTAGTAATTGCATGAATTATAGGTATTACACATTAAAAATCATCTTCATAATTTCTTTGTTCTATCCCAGAAATATATCAAGACCACAATGACTTGAAAAGATGCAAAATTTAAATTTCCCTTTTTTTTCTTTCTTTTTTTATAAAGGCATGTTTCTGAAAGTCTTAGCTAAATGAATTTTTTTTAATGAAATGTAATCACGTAAAGACAGCATCTTAAAATGAGAGACATCACCTTGCCAACAAAGGTTCGCATAGTCAAAGCTATGGTTTTTCCAGTAGCGATGTATGGAAGTGAGAGCTGGACCATAAAGAAGGCTGACAGCCGAAGAATTGATGCTTTTGAATTGTGGTGCTGGAGGAGACTCTTGAGAGTCCCCTGGACTGCAAAGAGAACAAACCTATCCATTCTAAAGGAAATCAACCCTGAGTGCTCACTGGAAGGACAGATCCTGAAGCTGAGGCTCCAATACTTTGGCCATCTCATGAGAAGAGAAGACTCCCTGGAAAAGACCCTGATGTTGGGAAAGTGTGAGGGCAAGAGGAGAAGGGGACGACAGAGGACGAGATGGATGGACAGTGTCACCGAAGCTACCAACATGAATTGACCCAACTCCGGGAGGCAGTGGAAGACAGCAGGGTCTGGCGTGCTCTTGGTCCATGGGGTCATGAAGAGTCGGACACGACTTAACAACAACAACAAAAAATCACTTAAAGAAACTGAAAGCTAGCAAATTTAATTCATTTAGCCCTTTGGAATGCATGGCTTGCAAGTCTTACTTTTCAATCTCTCTGACAATTCTTACAATGACCATGAAACCTTATTTATTTGGTAAGAATGGACAAATGGTTTTGGTTTCTCTTAGTTCCTCATTATTCCATTTGAACTTCTTAATAATCTGAAACAGTCTGAATTTTTCCTGTCTTAAATTTGCCTCATCCCAAATTTTGAGCTTTTTTAAAATTCACAAGTCTGTATTAATTTTTGTGCACCTTTCTCTTAACACAGAGGTCTCCAAGCTACAGCCCGCAGGCCACATCTGGCCTGCCTTGCCCTTTTATCCGGCCCACAGGCTCAGGTCTGTTCCCTTCAGCCCACATCCTACCCCCCTCCCACCCATCCCAGTATGATTCTGCTTTCCAGTGAAATCAGTCCAGTGTTCGGTACAGTCTCCTTTGATGCTACGGATCCTGCTAGGCACTTTCAGCTGATGATGAGATCTCCCTGTAAACAGTAGAATCCAGTGGAGTTATATTAAATTCTCCTTCAAGGCTCACTTGATTTTGTTGGGAGGCTCCTTAATTCAATGGTAAAGAGACAATGCTTTTCCCTTTGCTGAGAGGAGCTACCTGAAAACAAAATTTCAGGCCTTCTTTACCTGTATCAAATGAAACCAAGGTACAGGGATGCTAGAGGAGATCTTAGCCAATTTTGATACCAATTGACCTGATTTGCGTCTCTGGAACTCATGCACAGGTCATGAATTTAGTTTATCCAGCAGATAGTACTGACTTTCATACTTCCCAGTGCTTTGACACTGTCCTTAAATTAGAAAAAATATGCATTAAAATATATTTTAAAATGCAAATCATAAAAGAAATATGCTTAAAAATACATATTGAGATAAGTATTTATTAAATCATACATTATTGGCTGTATCACCAACACCATTATGCCTCTTGTGCATGGTCTTGCCCCAAATTTGTTTCATTTTGGCTCAAGCAAACTGACATTGAGTCAACAACCACCTCTCTTTCTTATTTACTCTTGATCAATAACATAGAATTTGGTGGTGGTGGTGGTGGTGGGTTCTTCCTAGAGCTCAAAAAGTGATAATTTTTTAAAAGTGCTTACAGTTACAGATATCTGCCCAAAAGCACCATGTTTCCCTGAAAATAAGACAGGGTCTTATATTATTTTTTGCTGCAAAAAAAATGCATTAGGGCTTATTTTCAGGGGATGTTTTTTTTTTTCATGTACAACAATCTACATTTATTCAAATACAGTCATGCCATCTTCTTCTGGTAGCTGCACAAGGGTGGAGGGCGGGATTTCACTTAACTAGGGCTTATTTTGGGGATAGGGCTTATGTTACGAGCATCCTGAAACATCATACTAGGGCTTATTTTCAGGTTAGGTCTTATTTTCAGGGAAACAGGGTAGTAAGTTATAACTATATCTACAATTTTTCAAAATTGAAAACTTCCTTTACTTTCACATTTCCCAAAAGTGACTAAATAGTTACTTCTAGTTATTTTAGAAATACACTGTATATTACAAGCCTCTGGTCTTCTTCCATACCTTATCTGGAGAGACCTTTTTTTCCAATCTCAGATTTTCAAAATATCTGTGTAGAAATGTGTGCATATGTACATGGATGGAATTATTTCTTCTCTCTTCTCCACATATATACATATACACCTCAAACACACATGCAGGGTCTTACCCCCCCCACACACACACACACACTGCACTCTTGTAATGCAACTAACATCCTGTATTTGAAGTCCTTTTTCTCAATAACATTTCTTTTGGGCCGGGATCCTGCAAGGCCCTCTTTTAGGTTTTTGCTAATGGGCCTTGTGGCATTTTGGCAAGCAAGAGTTTAATTAGGAGCTGGAAATAGCTTCTGAACCCGCCATGACTGATTGCTGGGTATCACCAGGCCAGCCACAATTGAGGGGAAAGAGAGCGGACGATTGTATGGTGGCCTGGTAGCAAGGACCATAATAGACTAGGCGTAGTCTTCCATGTAGCCTGTGGTTGAACCTCCTACTGAATGGGAGGAGTCAGAAGAAACAGAGTCAGCAGATAGAGGTGGCAAGGGGAGATGCCTTCAGCTGACCTGCTTTCCAGCAGAGGAATAGAGGATGTGCAAAGGATGTAAGCAGAAGGAGGGTTTAGTAAAATATTTGTATTAGCCTTGGAATATTTTATCCCAGGTGTGTTTATGATGGTGTTTTGGTGTGTTTTGAGGGGGTCTGCCATAGGCAGAGTACCTCTGATGGACCTCGCTGTTGGTGGCCTCCTGTGGCCTGACTTAGTGGCAGTGGCTGGCAACAGTGTGGACCCACAACTGTGCTCTGAACAGCACCAGACAGCCAGGTCTAGCCAATGTGTTCGTTTGCCACAATGCTCTTCAGCAATACTACGTCAGGAATTATAGGCAATTAAAAGAGTAGCTGGACCCAACTATCTGGTCCTGTTTGGAGTGCCACAGTGAGGGGAGGAGGAAAAAGAAAGGAGTGGGGACATAAATAGTAAATTTTGGTACCTGGGACTTCACTGCCCTATTGCTTAACTTTGGCTCACACAAGACTAGCAAATGAGGGGGGAATATGGAGGAAGGAGAAGGAACACCTAGATCTAGCACATGATCACCATATTGGTTCTCTGCTGGGGGCCCCTTTTTTAAAAAAAAATTCATTTTGTTTGGGGAGGATTGGATGGAAGCAGTCTATGCACTCAGGATTTGAGTCTTCCAGCAGGAAATACCAACTGATGGGTTTGCACCCTCTAAATTTTGGTGCCCTAGGTTAAAGCGCTGATTGTTACACCCTGGTTACTGCCCTCTCTCCCTCATAGGATGTTGATGCTCTGGCAGCTGTCCAAGAACACTGGGTGCTGATGCCAGCCCTAATGGTCCATACCTTGTCTTTCTTTTTCTAATCTTAAAATGCTTCTATATGGCAGTTGTTCCAGGGTAAAGTTGTTCCACAGTACACCATGAAGAACGCTGTGTCTCTTGCCTCCCTCTGATCAGTCAGTTGGTACTTCTTCCCTTTCAGCTAAGAAAATACACTGAGCAATGGAAGGTAAAGCAAAGGCATTATGCTTGGTATATGGAAAATGGACCTGGCATTTCCCCCATCTCTTCTAATCCTAGAACATACAGGCATTCAATAAATCTAAACAGTGGGAGCCTCAGAGGCATTTTTTCCCCTACAGCACACTGTTACACTAAAGACCACATGATGTGGTCACCAACTTGCTCTGCTTTCAAAGGGGGGTGGGTTGGTAAATTCTTGGAGGATCAGGCTCTCAAGAGCTAGGTTACCAGTTGTGATGGCTGTACATTACCTCCAGTAGCGGAGGCAGTGCATCTCTGATCACCAGTTGCTGAAGAACTGGGAGTGGGAGGACACTATTACAGCCACACCATGCTTAAAGATTCCCCAGAGGCATCTGGTTAGCTACTGTCAAAATAGAATGGAAGAGTAGCCAGGCACTTGGTGCGATCTGGCAAAGGTCTTGTGTTCTTTTGTTATAGATGTCCCAGGTTCATTGGGAGCGCAGATGTGTTTATTTAATTTTCATATGAATTATCAATATTTTAAAAATCCATGGCAAACACTGTCTTAGAAATTATACTTGCCTTTCTTGACGTACAGAAGAGAACACTACTTCAGATGTGTTCAATTCATTTGTTGAGGCATTTTTAATAACCAAGGAAAATGATGTCACATTACATTTTCTTATTCATACATTTATTTCCACTTACCTGATTGCCAGAAGACATTCATGCAGGGAATTGCTCTTCCTCCAGCAGGTGTATATCCCACCTTTTTCCCAGTACTAATACCCAAGGTAGCTCACAACAATTAATAAGAGTTATTGATCTTAACAATAGTAATATCATCAAGAGCCATTTCCAGTTTTTCTGTGGACTGTTCTGAACAGCAGCATAGTGTTGATGTCACAGCCACCCTACTCATATCCATTAGAAAATCTGAACATACCTACCCCATTCCACACCCACACCCATCCATATATACAGAGGACTCCCTGCAGGTGTTATAATGAAGCTATGTAAGCTGGAGATAGTGCTCTGTGCCTTGTAAATTCCTTGTTTGCTGCTGGACAAATAGAAAGAGCCAGCATTTCAGGCCAAAAAAAAGGAAGCAGTGATGGACACATCAAGGTCAGGGCAATGCTTACAAAGAATCCCTTAAAATCTGGGCTTCACTTTGTGGTTTGCAGGTTTTTTATTTATATAGTAGGCCCAGTCTGGGGAGGTTGAGAGAGACAGGGAAGAAGAGAATGGAGAATTTGGGCTGCTTTCACTCTGCTCAGAATGAAGGCATCATTTGCTGGGTGAAGGTTTTCCAAGTGGCAACAGAATAGAGTGCTAGGGATACTTTTTCCTAAAGCACAAGAAGAAGGGGGTAGGGGGCAGGGAGGAATGAGCCTTGTTTTAATGCAACCCATGTGTTTGCCGTGTTGAACCAAGTTAACAAATCCCAGATGCCCTCCATCTGCTCCAGTTTTCTCTGCAGGAAGATAACATACCCTAGGATTGCCTTCAACAGAGTTAAATTTATAAAGAATGTATGTCTCTCCCTGCCCTCCCTTGTTCTTGTCTCCAGTCTACCTCATCCATGGAGTTTCCTACTTGTGGGAAGAACTTGCAGGAAGGCTGATCCAAGTTTTGCTGCCTGAGGCAAAGAATAAGATGTCACCTCCCTTCAGTTCATCTGTGGAAGTGAACCGGACTGGCAGCTGAACCTCATTTCAACACTGGCGATGGATTTTGGTTCTCTAGTTCAGATACTGCAGGACAGGCTGTATCTGCTATGCACAGCCTTCCCTCTTGGTTTTGCCAGAAACAGGTCTCAGATCTAAAACATCATTTCCAGGCCATTTCCCCTTCTTTTAGTTAATCAGCTACTCTTACTAGCTGGGTCGCACTACAGTAACTGATCTGTGCTGTATAGCCTGTCATCAATACAAAATAATTGATACAATTGAAGACCTATCCTTGGCCTGGTTTTATTAAGGTAGGGTAAGATTAAGGTTGCCCTTTAATTGTAAAATGGCAGACTCCTTCCCTGACTTAGATAAAGCAAGCATGGAATTATTGCTGATATTGATGCCTGTCTAGGAAAGAACATGGTGGAATTTGGTTGGTTGTGAACAGAAAGGGGTTGAATCTGATCAAAGTCAAACAGTTCATCCATTAGTTGTATGCTGTAGGATTACCAGGTCCCTGTTCAGTTATTACTTACCTTATCGTAATCCACATGATTAGAGGTGAGTGACTAGCCCTCCATCATTGCTTTCTCCATATTGAAGCTAATGTACCTATACTCGTACAGGAGAAACTCCTGCTTAGGTCTAGGTTCTAGCTGTGAGCAATGGCTTACATTTCCAGAGTTCTTGCTAACATTAAATCCTGGGTACCTATATCCACCCCTTCCTACTTTGTCAGGGCTCACTGACTCAGTGCAAGTGTATTTGTGTGTGTGTGTTCAGCTTTTGCAATGTCAGTACACCAAAATATCAAGTGTTTGTGGAAGGAACTGATGAAAGAGGCAGTGGATGCATATATTGGGGTCTATTACACCATTCTAGGAAGCAAGGAATGGAGCACCAGCAATATAACTCATGAGCCTTCTTTTTGCATAAGCCCCAGCAGCAGTGGCAATTCCGTGAATATTAGGAAATTTGATAATGCTAACCTGCCAAACCCAGTATGCACTTATAAACAAGCCTGCATTAACAGATCCTGGAGTGGTCCTACCATGAGGTGGGCTGAGGCAACAGTGCATTCCCTACACCTTTCTCCTGAGTACCCCTCTCTAGGAGGCTGTTGTCCTATCATAGCCAATGCTGAATGCATTGTCTCCAGGACTGAAACATGTTGTGCACGCCTCTTCTATAAGCAGTAGCAATCTAGGTAGAAGCAAGGAAAGACAGAGTTCATTGTAAGCTGGCTGAGAAGATGAATTGCCTTGGATTGTAGTTACCGCTTTGGGAACGTAAGATTAGCAACTAAATTGTTTGCTTTAGGAGTCTGTTCCCAAACTGGACTCCTTGTATATTTGTAAAACATTCAGTCAAACAAACAAACAAGCAAATATTACCAAAATACTAGACGTTTCCAGGTCTGCAGTCTATTACCCTACACTTTTAAACAAACCAGCTTGATTTATATTCTATACTTTAACATGTGGATCAGAATGTAGTGTTCCTTTAGCTTCCATGCTTCATACTTTATTTATTTATTTATTTATTTATTTATTTATTTATTTATTTATTTGCAATATAGTACTTAACTCAAAAATGAGTAGAGACATGTAAAAATGTTTATTTAACTTAAAAATATGCATCATAGTTCAGTATTTATTTTATTTTACTTTATTTATGGATTTGAAATGAAACATTGTGGACTAATAAATCAGCACAGGTCAAACTGGCAGACCCAAAATAAACTGATCCATTTATCTTTAATCATAACTAACCACCATATCTTCTCAGAGTTACTAGAAATGCTGCCAAAGTAAATAGATTGAGCTCCTCAATTTTTAGGAAGTAAGTGGCTAAATAATTCTGATTCTTATCAGAAATTAGACTAGGTTGAGGTATTCTAGGATATGTTGACTGTCTCAAAATTCCACTGAAATCTCGAGCTATCAAAAGTGAACCAAAGTCTACACAGCTTAACGCCTTTTCCAGATTAATCCTGTGCAAGAAAGATACCATCCTGTGTAGCAATTGTAATAATGCTGGGTAGCTCATAAAATTTCTGAGAAATCCTATAAATACGCATCCTTGGCTAAAATGTGCCATTGTGAAGAAAGAAACAAATACAGGGGATTCAACCTTTCATATTTAGGAAAGGGAGGTATGGCAAAAGACTACTAGAAATGAATAAAATAACTAATAAATATAGCTGAGACTTATTCATCAGGGTGCTACTGTCCAAAGATTTTCTTGTTCTGTGCTGGACAACATTGACTTCTGTGATAAAGTAAGCTCTGTGCATTTCAGTGGTACGTAGAGCACTCTGAGCATGCACAAAGTGCTAAGTGCGGAAATGTGGAACTTGAAGTGTGCTGAATTGGGAAGCATGGATATGGAGCTGATCACGCCTCAATGGCAGCAGTAATCCCAATAAATAATTATATAGGCATTGCATTTGCCAAACCTTTCTAGTAATTTCTAGCCCTTTTCTAAGTGTTGGAAAAGCAAATATCCGCACAAGGGTTTTTCTTAGACTATCACTATATAGTTCAGATTCATCAATTCCCAGGGCTGCACAAGTAGAGGTAGGTCCAAGACTGACATTAGACAGAGTAAGGTTATCACTTCAGAGGCATATACTGGGGGGGAGGTGGTAGCAGGCCCCTGGCTGCTTCTCCTGAATCTCCTAGTCATCCTCCTTTGCTGGAGCACAGACCACAGACCTAAAAAAAAAACAACCCTGGTATCCTCAGGCATGGTGGAAGCTGCCATGCCAGTATTGTTCAGCCAGGAGTCCAGTCTAGGGCTGTGCTTCTGGCAAGCTCTCCCTCTTGCCGTGAAATTGAGAAAGTGTATATCTTGTTTCCCCCAGCAGCCATATTTCTTTCCATAAGATTTTTCCCCCTTCTTATCTTGTAGGACATTTTATGGGATTTTGTGAGCTGCCCAGCATTATTAAAATTCCTACACAGGATGGTATCTTTCCTACACAGGATTCATCTGAAAAGGGCATTAAGCTGTACAGAATTTGGCAGTGCCATGCTCAAAACAGTAGGTTAAAAATTGAATAGACAGATGAGGAAAAAAAAGATTAAGGTCTCATTTTTATGAGATAATATGAAATCTTGCTCGCACAGAGAAAAGTTTATGTAAAATCTCAACATGGCAGGACTCAAAAAATAGCTGATAATAAGAAATTTTGAAAGTATTTGTTACAGCCCTAACCCAGCTAGAAGGGGACCACTATCTTATCTTTCACCTCAACCTAGAAGATATCCAGGGTTGGACCTATGAAGAAAAGATGTTTCTCCACTGGAGATGTCCACCTTCCCAACATGCGGAAGGCAATGAAGCTAATGAGAGTGATTACTCAGCATGGATCCAATGGGTTAATTTCCATTCTCCTACCTGACATAGTTATATTCAGCATGTATGTAATACACTTTAGCTTTCATTGGTATGTAACACAACTATTGTCATATATCCCATTATGGATAGAAATATCTCACAATCATAGAGTCAATTGCATGTTTCAGATAGTATCTCTTTCTTCTCCTCCTTTCTGTTCCTTACCTACATGACAATGTTGTGTATGAAAATCAGTATTCCACCATTATATTTTTATATTTTTCTCTTTCTACACTTCTTTCCCCATTTATTTTACTTTAAATGATCATATGTAACAATCTGTACTTAGCTTCTGTTTATATGATCAAAGTATTCTGGCTTCCTGAATTTTGTGAGTTTTATGATTTCTTGGTCATTATTCATTTACTTTAGTGCTACAGTGTTCACCCTTTGGCATCAAGAAATTCTAAGCATCATCCAATAAATCTACAGTTTAGATATTTGAATGTTTTTAATAGTATAGGGAAGTCCATGAATTAATATCATACAGAACTAAGAATGCCTAGCACCACACAAAGTGTATTCTAAAAGCTAATTCTTTTATTAAAGGAAATCAACCCTGAGTGCTCACTGGAAGGACAGATCCTGAAGCTGAGGCTTCAATACTTCGGCCATCTCATGAGAAGAGAAAACTCCCTGGAAAAAAACCTGATGTTGGGAAAGATTGAAGGCAAGAGGAGAAGGGGACAACAGAGGACGAGATGGTTGGACAGTGTCATCGAAGCTACCAACATGAATTTGACCCAACTCCGGGAGGCAGTGGAAGACAGGAGGGCCTGGCGTGCTCTGGTCCATGAGGTCACGAAGAGTCGGACACGACTTAACGACTAAACAACAACAAAAGATAATTCTAACTTTCTCTTACATGTTATATTCTTTACTTTAAAGAAGTAGCTCTGGATCATTTCTGTTCTGAATTCGATTGCATGGCTTTGTTCCCACTGTTCGTTCAGTCAAACTCCAAAGGAATGTACATTTGTTAACCCTCCATATACTTTCACTTTTTAATTTGTTGGGCTGTTGTTGTTTTTAATTGATTACTGTGAGTCTGGTTTTCTTACCTTACTTATTTCAGTGAGTTCATTGAGTAATCTTTCCAGTTAGACCACCTGAATTTTCATCCAGTAATATTATATCATCTATTTATTGGATGATATGGATAACTTCTCCACTGACAATTAGACAAGTGCTTTAAGAATAATTTCAGAGCACCAGCCCCAAGAGCATGAATCCCTGTTATACTTCTCTTTAACTTTCAATGCAGCTATTTCTTGACAGTTATACAGATGCCTTTGTAATCAAAATCTTTATTTTTCAAACTCCATCGTCTTGTCATAGGGTTTGTAGAAGCTGAAACCACATTAGTATTCCAGAGATGTAATTCAGCATATTTTTGGATGACCAATCATATTTGAAAAGAAGCCCATGCTTACCTTCTGACAGCCAATCAGAAAACGAAATCTAATCTGAAACTTATGGGAGATGTCAAACGTCCTACTGTGACCATTAAATGCTTTTGAACTCTTATATAATGAATGACATGGAGAAAGTGAAGGCCGCTGAACGGATCTTTCTCTGGAAATATTGAAATCATCCAAAGAATTGGATAAGCAGTAGGTTCATGACCACCAGAAGGAAGCATTTTATCTTGTAATGCCTGATTGATCAATGGAATTTATCACCACCAAATGTTGAACATCACCATCACTAGCTTAGATGGCTTTAAAAAAAATTAGCCCAACTTTCCCCGACTTAGTTCTTTCTGGCAGGGATGTAAATCTTTGTTTATTTCAATCACAGGCAAAACCATACATTTCAAAAGTTTTCTCCTCTCTGGGTGGGAGTATGAGAATTTTTGTTTATTCTGGCACTTTTTAATGAAAAATTTGTAATAGTGTGGAGTTTCACATCAAACTGGCGTGTGGAGTTTTGTTTGTTTCGTTGGTTGGTTATAAACTCTTATATTTTGCACACACAAAACTTGTATTTGTGCAGAAAACCTTTTATTTGTGTACAATCCAAGGTTTTTAATGTCAAATATAAATTTTTCACATAAAAAGCACATGTTTTTTAGTGGATGCTTTTGCTGACAGTGAAAAGTACTGGTGTTCTTGTCCTCAGTAGGAGACCAAGATGGTTGCTCTTGGTTCCAGAGCCTGGAAATTATATCTTTTTCAACTAAAGTCACAGAATCACCTAGGCAGCCCAGACAGACTATAGAAGTTGTTGTCCAAGAAAGTAAAATTACCAGTCTCTGTATAGGCTTTAAAAATGGTACAAGTTAGTCATGATGACCAAATTTAAATCCCATTGATTTTGATAGGAATGAAATGCAATGAATGTAGGGCTCACTCCTATACATATTTCCATACCTAATCCTGTTTACATGGAAATGAAGATCGGGCTTTCAATTGTATAGGCATACATAGCTTTGCACTTTTAGGTTAGATCCAGCTCATCATTTGAACACAGGCTTAGTGTCACTAATGGAAATATTTTCCAAGGCTGGGATGGACTTACTTGCAAATGCAAATAAATCAATGCATAAGTGCATCTTACCAGTTTTTCTTCTTGGGACTTTATAGCAGACTCAAACGGTCACCAGTTGCTCAGAGGCCATTGATTTCTGTAGGGTGGCTCATTGTCTTGGGGTACATCACCTCAGAAGTCAAGGTGACATGCTCCCTCTACTCAGACACGGACCATTTCATGATGTGTACATTTATGAATGGCATTATATTCTGCTGTTCTTCCTATGAGATCATGGTGGCATACACAGCAGGCAACAACTCGGCAATGCAGCTCAGTCAGAAATCCAGTGACTGGCTGACTTCCATGCTCTGACTTGTTCCATGTTCAGGGGCAACTAGAACCTACATCTCCCAAGTCTCAGTCCAGCAGTCTAACCACAACATGACATTGGCTTCCTTATTCCTTGAGAAGATATTCAAATATACTCTTCATAAGACAAATGTCAGGGCCTCCAGTCAGTAGAATGCCTGGAGGGCCCCAAATACAGCAGAGCTGCTTCTATGTGAGTAATACACACAGACATTTAAAGAGATCCCTCATAAAATCTAGGACCCATCCACCACTGCATTTAAGACCATGGTTACACTATGAAAATGCATCGACAGTTGGATCGGATTTTTGAAATCAGGTTAAAGTCATGTAGCAGTCACATGTTAAGTGGGTCGGTGTGTGTGTCCTCTTGGGAAAATGTTTAATCCATTTTTAAGCTGTATGTACTGTGTATTGGTTGAGGGGACTACATGGGCTTTTAACATTGTTGCAACTGAGGCTTTATTCTGCACCTACCCACCCACGTATCGCTATGGCTCCTCGCAGGAGACACCTACTCTCTTTTGCCTTCTCTCTCCCTCCCTTTCTCTCTCTTGTTCCTTCTTTTCCAACTCTTCCCCCCTTTCTTTCCACAATATATTTTCTCCTCCCTTTTTTCCGGCAAACCCATTACATTCCTGAGCCCAAAACTACTAACTGCAAAGTGATGAGGTGGCGTCCCTCCTCCCTCCCCACTCTACCCGGCCTCGTTTTGTCCCACTTTCTCTCTCTCTCCCCCCCCCCCCTCTTTTTACATACAGAGGCATATATACATTCTTTTCTTTTTGGTCATGCTGCAAAAATTAAAGACACATCCTCATTCTGGAAAGTATCCAGATTTTTTTTTTTTTAAGTTTCCAAAAAAGCAGTCATGATAGGAAGAGGGAGAAGGTGGGGGAGGTGCCTCCTGCTTGCAACGTGTCTGGGATACAGTGATACTGCCTTGAGAGCCTGCCAGATATTTTGAGTCTGCCTTCCTGAAGGGGAGGGAAGAAAAAAAAAAGAATAGTTGAGTTGCTTTGGTGATCTCTTGCATTTTACTGCAACCTATTCAAATCTCTCTCATACACACATGCACGCGCGCACACACAGAGAGAGAATGCCTGCATAAAAGTGTACAGCTCCCCTTTTGACGTGTCACTTTGACTTTAGAAGAAGATCTGCACCATTTTTAAAGAGCAACATTCCAGAATTGTGAAATCTGTTTCACAGTGAGGAGGGATCTGAAAGAAAAAAAAGGGAGTGTTGGTAGACCTTGTGAGAAAGGAAATAAATGTGTCCATTTGCAGACCTCTTTTAAAATTTCTGTTCCCAGGGCTGGCTCCAGAAGATTGACAAGGATGGGCATTTACCAGGGCCTCAAGAGCAGCAGATAAAGAGTCCAGAGCAGAGGAGTCTGAATTCTACTGTCTTAAACCATTAGTCTCTCCATTGCAGTATTATTGGTTGTGGCTGGATAAATTCCCTGAAGCTTCAGGCAGGATTCCCCCCCCCCCCCCCGTAACTCTAGAAGGAGATTGTTTTCCCTTGGGGCCCACAAAATCTGGTTATGACCCAAGAGTGATTTGGTGGCCAAAGAGACCCTTATGGTTAGGATGTCATGCAGCCTTTCTGTAGTTCCTGATTTCCCCCCATCCCAAATCCCAACCCTCACTCCAGCTAGTGGTACCAGCTTACTGATAGGCAGAGTATGTCATGTCTGAATCTCCGTTTCATGTTTTGCTTAAAAAGGGTACAATTTTTATTTTGTCCAAATATTAGATTGTTATAACGTAAGTCTGAGGTCTTTCCTTTTAAAAAATCTCAGCTGTTTTTGTTTGTTTAAAAGAAGAACCTATGGCATCTGAGGGAATCTTGTGCACATTTTTACAGCTATTGGGGTAACAATACTGCAGAATGCTTTCAGTGTACCTCTAATTCTTTAGAGTTATGTCCTGCAACAAAACATGATTCCCTAGGACTAAAATGTCCTCTCCTTTTATACTTGATGGCAATACCATACTTGCTGTTTCTGGCTTTTAACCATAACAGTTTTATGGCATTTACCATTATTATATATAGTATTTTGTCTTAACTAGTTTATGGCTGTTTGTGCCTTTTACCTGTAAAGGTTTTGTGGCATTTGCTGCCCTTAGACACAGACTGAAACCCTGTTGCACAGCTCCATATGCACAGTGGAGATGATGTTAGCAATAGCAGCAGCAGCAGCAGCCAATCACTGCCCATTAAAGGCTATTTGGGGGTGCATTTGACTGGTACATGTCACAAAGTCACGTGCACCCCAAAATTCCCCAAGGAAGCCTTTAATCAGCAACAATTTGCCACTGCTGCTGACATCGCATGCAGAGCTGGACAACAAGATTTCAGCCACTGTATTTTATCTTAAGCTTCCATTTAAAATTATATTTTAATAATGTGATACTGAAGTTCATGGTTTCATCATGTTTGGAAAGATCATGATCTTGAAATGTGCCTGAGAAATAGTTATTACTAAATTAATAACACAATAATAGAATCTCTATGTGCATCCTATCAAGCTCCTTGGAGGACAAATAGGCTCCAGAAGTGATAGATCTAACCAAATTAAAATGGCATTACATGGGAAAACAATACCAATAGTTGGAACTATGGTGGCCTTTGGTTAAATCAGGATCATAAAGAACAACTGGTTGGCACAAGAGAGATTCGCTGTTACTTTGTTTGGAATACAGCTTATGTCGAATCTGTAATGCTCAGCTATGTTGTGATGTAGTGAGCATTTTTTTTTCCTCCAGGAAATTCTATCTAGTTCAGAATGTAAAAATGCAATAATGTGCACTATGCTGACCCAACCATTCTCAACATGCATGTGCAACATTTTTATAATGTTAATCCTCAGTCTCTAAGAAGCTCTCACTGACCACTGAAAAATATGAGACAAGACCACCCAATGAAATAACCATTTATTTGTCGAGTTGCTTTTTCTGTTTAGAGATCAATTCTGCCAGTTGTTTCATGCACAACCAGATAACTCACAACTCTTTTGGTCCGAGAAACATTGTTTTGGAAACAGAATATCACCCGAATTCTACAGGATCCATCCACCATGGATGGCTAGTGTTTGCCACTCTAACTCTCAGGAGGTAACACAGTAAGGTGTACACATGTGCAACCATCACTGTGTATATATACATCATGAACAAAGAGAGAATACTAGGAAACAGATTAATACTTTTTTTCCCAAATCATTGTCTTGCAATGTGCCTGAGATATATTTATTATTCGAAGAAGAAGAAATGTTAATATTGAATCAAGCCAAGGAAAGCTTGCTTATCAATATCAATTAATGGTGAAAACAAGTCATTTAGCCCAAATCAGTTTGCCTGTCTGAGGGAAGAAGGGAGGAGAAATTCAGAAAAGCCACCTGTGTGGCACACCTTCCATATTTTAGGAAGTCTACGACTATATCCCTGGGCAAATTTAGCACTGATGCTGGACACAGGTGGTGCAACAGGTGAGGAGGTGAAACCGAGGATGGACCTGTGTGTTGCCCTTGACTAGCCCTCTAGCTGTGTTTCAGTTATTTGCCCATGATGTGTTTCTCTTGATTTAATCTGACAGAATGCCTGAACTGCCAAACAGATGAAACAGACTGAGTCCATGTGCATGTGATATCTTCTCACAAGGGCAGCTAACAGATACACTGATATGTAAACCTTTACATCAGTGGTTCCCAACCTTGGCTCCCCATGTGTTCTTGGACTAAAACTCTTACAAGCCTTCCCCACTAGGTGTGCTGGCCAGGATTTCTGGGAGTTGTAGTCCAAGAACATTCCACCGACTTCCCAAGCATGTTTTGTGAAGACAGAAGAGAGGGTCTTACCTGTGGCTACTCTCAGACTTTGGAATGTGCAGCTCTGGGAAGCTAGGTTGGCCCCCACCCTAATCAGGCAAAGACCTTCCTTTTCAGGAAGCTTTTTAAGTAATAAGTGGGGGGTCTCAGGAATGTAGAGATTTTTAAATATTTTAAAAATATTTTTAAAGAATATTTTTAATTATTTAAAAATATTTTTAAAAAATTAAAATTGTATTTAATTATGGGTTTAATATTGATAAGCTTTTAATTTATTTTTAGTATAGTTTCTTATGACATTTTAAAATTTGTGATTATTGTATAGGTTTAATTGTAATGAGCCTCCTAGGTTCCCCTATGGGGGAAAAGGTGACAGACAAACAAACAAACAAACAAACAAATAAATAAATATCCAGATATGTTAGTGATGTCAGAATCTCTCAGTTACTATTTTGTTGCATTTCTCAAAATCCAAGCTGTATTTTCTTCTTGTACTCAGTTTGCATCAATTGTGAGACTTTGTATGCTCTTTTTTGGGGTATGGGAGGAACATGGACATTTGTGTAGATTTTAGTACATTTTCCTAATGTGCACATTTATTTTGTCTTACTCAAAAAAAATTCCCCATTGTTAAAACTGTGTTTGTGTATTTTTCCCTAGTTGTACATAAATAATAATTATCACTACCTTCTTTTTAAAATTAGGCACATTGTTTTGAGCATACTTTCTCTCCCAAAAATATCAGGTAAGCTTTGCAAACATGCAAGTTCTTGAAATGAAGTATGATTCTTCTTGCAGGAGATACAAAACTCTTCTTTCTTTGAGATTATTAAATCCAACAAAATTC
Source organism: Intellagama lesueurii (assembly GCA_037013535.1). Lineage (NCBI taxonomy): Eukaryota > Metazoa > Chordata > Lepidosauria > Squamata > Agamidae > Intellagama > Intellagama lesueurii. The sequence goes on from JBAJHW010000006.1 coordinate 26,567,418, forward strand.
TATTTCATCCAATATTCCCTCTAGTTTTCAGCCCCACTGGGTGGGGCTTTACCCCTCCGTCTCATGGCTCTGCCTCCGCATGCAACCTCCCCACCCCACCCCGCGGGGTCCCGTCGTGGCCAGAACCAAAGGGGCTGGAAACGCTCACTGTGGGTGCGCTGAGGAGGAAAGCTGCATGGAAGGGGCGGAGCCATGTACACTCAGGCAGCCATGCACCTTAGAGGGAACTTTGGTTTCATCCCTAATGTGTATATTTGTCCATATATTCTGTAATGTACAGAAGCTGAGAAGGCCCTGCTTAATGTGAGGCCATTCTTATATTACAAAATATATGATCTTTACAAATGAAAACTTAACCCTCACAGTGTGTTGCAGGGAATGTGCAGATTCTTACTGTGGAAAACAAAATCCTGCACTCTGTGGATTTTTATTGGATCTGTAGTTTCTAGTGACAGCCCAAACATTCCTGAAATTTGGAGACAGTTGTGGTGACAGGATAGGGGCAAACCACTCTCCATTTCCCCTCTTTTCTCAGACGGGGGGGGCATACTTTTTGGAGGTGAAAGAGCGCTTTGGTGGAAAGGGCAGCAAAATTTAGCAGCAGGAATTTGGTGATTCAGTGGGCACTTGCAGGGGTTACATCAAAGGCCTCTGAGGGCCACGTGTGCTTTCAGCAACCCTGACAACTGGTTGCTTGTGTCATTGTTAGAAGGAGACTTGTGGCTGAGCATGGGTTTAAACATGGGCTTCCGTACCCTAAATCCCAGTCTCTAACCAATATACCACACCATTCTTCTGAAAGTGGCACTAGGCTGGCATGCTCCAAGTAACCACTTGCCAAAGTTGCTACGTGTTGGATGAGCTGATATGTTGATCTAATGCATTATCTGAAAATTAAAACACAGCATTATGTACATCTTTGGGCTTCATTTTTTCCAGAACCTTTAATTTCCACATTCAACATGAAGGACATTTTCAGTCACCTTTCCCCATTTTTCCCTTTCTTTTTCCAGTAGTCTGGTATTTCTTCCACATGCATCGTAGGCAGAAATGTTACATCAGTGGGTGATGTACAGTAGCAGCCATTTTCTCTCTTCCCCTCACATCTTTTGCATTCCTTTCCCCACTCTTTACCACATTTCTTCTCTAAAAGTTGATGTTTAATGCTGGGGCTGTGGAGAGGTGGTTGTCTTTAGAAAGAACAGAACGGGGCACTCTCTAGGAAAACTGGCCCAACAAATCCACCTCAGGTCAAACCATAACAATCTAGGTCAGTGATGTTGATGATCTACAAAGAAATTTCTATTATATATTCTGACTGTGGATCTTCACCATTCACTCAAGTGATCTCATTTACAAAAGATAATGGTCAGAATCAACTTCATTTCAAGGTGGCTGCCAGTCTGAGCTTCATTCTCATCAACTTTGTAATGTCCTCAGTTCTGGAAGGTGCCATGTTTCTGCTAGAGTGGCCTGCTAAGATCCACTGTGTTGCTTACAAAGTAGTGAAGCTCCTTCAAACTAATTGGATTTTCAAATAATTGTGAAGTGACCAGGATTGCTAGGAATTCAGAATTTTACTTTTTCACTGATGAAACATACCTAGATTCTTAAAACCCAGAAGGAACCTACTTCCCAAATCCTATTGATCCTCAGTTCTTCCCAGAAAAATGCACAGAGATAATATTTCTAGTTCCATTAGTTCTTGGTTGGTTGGTTGGTTTAATGGAGAGTTTACCCGCCCTCGTGCCATTCCTTATTCTGAAGTGCTTTGTCTCAGAATGTCCTTTGTTTAAAAGCTTTTGGCCTTCATTTTAGACTCCAGAGATTGAAACGTATAGTTTACAAAGACACACACACATTTATATGCACCAGTAATTGCAGCTTCTAAAAATTATACAGTATCTTGTGTGGTGTCACGATGCTGCTTCTTTTTCCAACCAACGTGGCTGCTGTGCTCTGGAACAGTCAAGGAACTTTGCCAATTTCATTTTATTTTTTATTTTTTTACGAATATGCCCTTGAGGTCCATAATAGAGGAGGAGTGTGGCTAATAAGAAAACAGCTTTTGGATTTCTTCCTGAGGCTTTCGGAATGCTTTTGTTTGAGTCAGAAAGCATCTTTGCCATTTGGATTTGAGTTTGGCCCATTCAGATCTCTACAATATAAATGATGCAAGGTTTAATGCAGTCATTTTCCTTCATTGACGCTAAAGATCTGCATTTGGGGAGATTCTTAATGAAGTTTCTGATAGTTCATGTTGGGTAGAGAGAAAACCTTGTGAATTTTTCAGTATTTTCCAGTATTTCATATATGTGGCAGTACAATAGAAGTGAGGGAATGGTTTGTGGATAACATTCATATGGGGGGGGGGGGGGTAATTCATATGTTACATTAAAAAACCTTTAAAACCTTTAAAAAAATTTCTTCTGATATAGTTAAATGTGAAATTTGCAATCTATCCTAGTACTTGCACATTCTTACAGACAGACAGTCTTAAGAACAAACAAATTATATGACACAGAGAAATGAAAATACACCGATAACTTTATTATGTGTAGAAAGCTATAGCTATGCTATCTAGAGACACAAAGTCACAAACCCACAATACTGAACAGAAGTGTCTTGACTGGTGATATTTAAAAAATCAATTTAAATTAATATACTATAATCTGAAATGTTGAGATTGGAGTCCATCATTCAATTATTGGATGCATTACACAACCGTTAAATCCCACAGATTTCCATGGAAATTCCAACAAAACGTGTTTGAGATGATGGTTTAAACAATATTAGCTTTACAGATTTCCTTCTTGTGCAGTAGTAAGTACAGATATTCTGTCCTGGAGTCCCATGTATGGAGCTCCTATGCATACAGATGGAAAAGAGAATAAGGAAGGCAATAAAGGTCAGAAAACTCTGTGCATGCATCAGAGACTCTGTCTGTACAAAGGATTGCTGAATAGCGGAGATATCCCCTTTCCCTATAATTTCACTCACTGATTTCTTCAGTCCTGTACCGGCAATTCCAAGATCTCTCTCCTCCTTTTTACAGTATGCGGGGAGAAACATAGCCTCCAATCCACACATAAGCAGACTTTAATAGTCCCTACACTTACACATAGCTAGCTGGCTGGGTAGCTCAGTGAGATAGGTATCTGGTTGGGGGTTCAAGTCCCCACTGCTCATTCCAGAACAGCCAGCTTGTGTGGCCATGGGTAAGCTTCACAGTCCAAAGATGCTCCCAAAAGAAAGGAATGGGAAACCACTTCTGAGTACTCCTGCCTAAAAAACCCTGAAAAGGGTCACCATAAGTCAGAATTGACTTGACGGCACACCAATTAATTAATTAAAACAGTTATACATACTTCTTTTAAAAAATTAAATAACAGTTATTCCAACAGGAGAGAGAAGATGGATAAGATTGAAGCAAACTGCAACGTAACAAAGATTATCTGATATTTACTAAAAGCTTGCATAGTCCCAGAAGTTTTGCTTTAGTTGTGTTTTAAGAACGAAAGAAACACACTTTGCTCTATACCACCCTCTGGTGCTCCACCAGGTGTTTCTGGAGAAGCTGGGAATTCCACCTTACAATTTTCTCCTCTTGCATACCTTCCGATAGTCCACTTTTGCAAAATCTTTCTTCTCCTACCCCTGACCATTTCTATTCCTCCTTTCTTCTTAATCTGCCCCATTCAAAGCATACCCCATTACATTCTTCCCTCTTCCTGCAGGATGCACTGCCAACCTAGAAGATCCACTCATTTTTGGAAGGGAGTCTACCAGGGTCTTTTCTTTTGTGATTGGTTAGAAAGAGGCTTGGCTTGGCTTCTCAACTTTTTGGGAGTGGGTGCATATGTGTGTGTGTTTGTCTGTGTGTGTGTGTCTGGGGGCAGGCTGGGCTTCCCTGATTGGTTAAGGGGCCGGCCCAAGATCCCCCCACAGCACTCAGAAGCCAGCGAAGACAGGATCCACCTCTGGGACACTGGACCATATAAAAAGGGAGCCTAAGAACTTGACAGAGTCAGTAGGAAGTTTCTGCTGGGGTCTGGAGTGGAACTACATAAATCAGACCGTACCTGCATGACTGGACACTAAAGCAGAACCCCGGATACAAAGAGTCTTCATGTCTAATATTTAGACATGTTCAGCTTTGTGGATTCCCGGTTACTGCTTTTGATAGCAGCAACTGTTCTACTCACCAAAGGCCAAGGCGAAGAAGACAGTAAGTACAGCGCGTTATCTGCTCTCAGCACTGTGTACATGAGAAAGAACCATTTTAAAAGTATAGTTGTATTTAGAAAGTGGGTAAGAAAATCTTTCTCCCTGGTTTTCTTTTCCTGCCTCTTTCTGTTCAATGCAAAGCCATGCCGTCTTCCAAATCTCTGAAATCCAGCTGTACAGGATAAGGGTCAAACTGTTTGCCATAAGGCTGGGGAAGGGAAGATGTTATGATTTTGTAAAGGAATGCTTCAGTGTAATTGCCATTCCTGTTGTATGCGACCACGGCTCAGAAGGGACAGAAATAAAATAAGGCAAAGAAAGTGCATGCTATGTGTGGTGTTGAGCACCCCCTCTTTTTTCAAGTTTCAAAGGTCAGCACATGTTTGTGACCTTCTGGATATGTCTGGATTTGGCATGATGGCCAGGAGAAAAAAGAGGTTTAAGTGGCAGAAAAATCAAGTGTTTATTCCACCAGATATTGCCTGGCTCCATGAGAGCATTCTAGGGAGAAAAGAAATCACTTGTAAAAGCAAACTTAACCAGCTGTGTGCAGCCCTGGGTGTATTTCCTTTGATTCCTCTCTCTCTCTCTCCCTCCCTCCCTCTCCCCCTCTCCCCCCACCTTTCTAAATATGTTCCTTGGGGCAAAGTAACAAGTTGGATCAGTTAGAATCTCTGCGTTGCCTTGCCAGGTTCAGTAAAAGAGAGGGTGGGTGGATAGAACTGGGAGTGGGTTGTCATTGGGGCGGGAGTAATAAATGACGGAAAACTCATTCTGTATTCTTGGAAAGCCAAAGAATAGTTTTGGGTGGAGGGAGAAAAGGAGAGAAAGAAGGGTAGGAGGAGAAAGCTATTTTCCTGTCTTGTTGAAGAAGCCTGCAAAAGCCATCAGGAAAGTATTAGGCTGGTGGGGTGGGGGGAGGGAGCCTCAAGATGATTCATAAGGAAAATGTTTCAGCAACCTATAAAGCACAAAAAGTCTAGACATCACTTCATAGACAAAGCCATTTGGATGGTAGAGTTAGAATGACTTGTTCTGGTCAAGCAAGTGCAATAGCGACATCTAGTGGCTGTCAAGAGACTCACCGTTGCCTTCAACAGGAAGGCACTTCAATATAGCCTTGCCAGGGGTGGGGTTGCGGGGAATGGCTTTGCAATGGATCGGCCTTGATCAAAGATGAGCCTATTTCCGGGGTCAGTGATTAAACATGTTTAATGGACAACCTCTCCACACCCCCAAAGCGGGGGAAAAATCAGTACAGAGCTGGGTGAAATAATTTCTTCCCTCCTGTAATGGAAGTTTTGCTGCCATCTAGTGGCTGATGAGCATTTCTTACAACATTCCTGGACGATGTGAGAGCTTCATGCTGCAAGGGTAGCTGTTCTCTTTTTAAATTTTTAATTCCTCCAGCAGTAGCAGATTTTGTTTTTCATCCTTTTTTCCCAATACAGTTCAGTTAAACTATTATCCATCCAGTGACTCTGAGGGAAAATAAATTTTGAGAGCTCACTTTTAAAAGAATATAGCCCTGCCCTCAGGAGAAATAATGATAGAACTCACCTTTTTCACTCTTTTCTTTTAAATGAAATGTGTTGGAGGGGAAATTCCTCTCTTCTTCTTTAACATCATTCTCCAGCATTTCCCTGTTTTCATCCTTCGGTTAAGTATGTACATTCCAATAAAGATTCATGAGATCACCGAGTGCTGGTTTCTAAATAAACGGGCACAGGATTTTAGCCTAAAAGGGAGGCCATCACACTTGCCTCGTCAACCTGTCATAGTTCACACCTGTGTCATCACCTTCTTATCACAATTGTTTGCACTGGTTCAGATTTCCTAAGGCCACATAACGTCAGCAGGATACAGTTTCTTTCCCTCTGTGGGTCCTCCTCCAGTCTGAATGCCTAACCTCCTCTCTCCTCCTGCTCACTTTTCAGAAGGCTGTTAATTTCCTTCTCTTTCTTTTCTGTGTGTTTGGTTTGGCTTTGGCTCCAGAACGTTGAGGTTACCAGTTGGATGTTAACAAGTGGCCAGAGGTTTTGTTTAAATTCCAGAGCAACTGCAAGGAGTTATGGAGGGGCTGGCTTGTTTCCTGTATCCTAGAGCTTGCTTGATGAAAAGCAGATGAGGTTTTAAAAACACACACATGCACACAAAAATGTGTAAGAGGAGAGTAGAAAGAAGGGAGGCCAACAATCAGATACAACTTGATAAAAAATAAATGTGTTCTCTGGACTGAACCATCCTCTAAAGATTATCTCATTTACTCCTTTGTGGTTTCATTTATTCTGCTGATGCTTCTGGCTCTCAAACAGATGGTTGCCTCTTCCTTCCTCCATGCACCTGGCTACTTTTCTTGTGTCTTCCTTTAGTTCCATCTGGAAGCTGCACACAGGACGGTATAAAGTACAATGACAAAGATGTTTGGAAACCAGAAGCCTGCCAGATCTGCGTGTGCGACAGCGGTAGCATCCTTTGTGACGAGATGATCTGCGAAGACACATCAGACTGCCCCAACGCTGAGATCCCCTTTGGAGAATGCTGTCCAGTCTGTCCTGATGCCGGTATGAATTTAGCCTACACCCCTTCTGTGTGCTCACCTAATCCTCCCATCACCATTAACCACAAATCCCTCCTCCTCCTCCTCCTCAGCCGTACTCTTGTCAGCTGGCTGGAGAAACTGTCTATCCACAAATATATCTACATACCCTATCTGTTCTGAGTCTTGTGTAGTCTAGTCTGTTTCACTAATGCACCCAAGTGTCCATTAAGTTACTTTTCTCCTGTTCCTGTCTTAGATTACATACCAAGCCATAATCATCTCATTTTATGTCCCGTTATCCACCCGCATATAAATCCATGACCTGTTTATTCTTTTCCAACTCCTCACATCTATTGTCAAGCTACTCATCCAATCTCCTAGCCACCAACCTGTCACTTATCCAGTGGTGGGAGAATTTGCTTTCATTGCAATTAACAACGGCAAACAGTTGCCACAGTTTAAGGCCACAATCCCTGCCTCTTTCCTTGCCTGTCATTTGTATTTAATATACTCATAGGTATTGCATATAAATGTTTGCATAAATACATCCGTATATGGTCCATGCACACATGCAATAGGTTGGCCAAGTTGGGGGAGTATGTGAAGTAGAAAAGTTTTTAGGAGAGAGTTAGGAGCCGAAGAGAATCTTGAGGCTGTGACATCAAAGACATCTCAACTTTTACTGACACTAAAATTGTGCATCACACACAAGAATCTTGATCATTTCCTTTCTTTGAAATATAGGCATTTCAGCTATTATAACTGTTTCTCAGGTGAGCACATGGCACCTCCTAATTAGGGCAATAATAAGAGCTGCCCTTTTTTCTCATCAACAAGAAAAGTGTGGTCTGTGAAAATTCACTGGGTTGGACCCACGCTTAGCCATTGTTCCAACAGTTTCATGAAACTCAGTGGGTGTTACTTTGGCCACGATAAACTCATCCCGTTGATTTCAGTGGGTCTCCTCTAAGAATGGTTAAGTCTGGATCCAACCAACAAAGTTAATTGACCTGAGTGCTCAGGTAGCACTCAGAGGCAATTTGCTGGACTTAGTAATGGTACTGATAAATTCAATTACTAGTATTAAGGATAACAAACAAAAAATCTAGATGATATTCATTTTCATTCTTAACAATCCCCCCCTTTTTTATTATCCAAGATTCTCCTGCTTCCTACCCAGAAGCCACTGGAGTAGAGGTAAGATGTCTTTTGCAATCCTAATTTCCACTCAATTGAATGCATTGCTTTTGGTCTCTGGGTCACTAATCACAATTTTTGTTTTCTTACCTGGCAGGGTCCTAAAGGAGAACCAGGCCCAAGAGGAGAGAGGGTAGGTGTCTGTAACTAAGCCTCGACTGATCAGAGTTTAGCTCGTTGTAGTTCAATTTGAGAAATGTAACAACCAAAATAATCAACAGACGTGGCAGTTAAAACATGATAGCAAAATATTGTGTGACACAGTAGGAAAAAATATCAAATAGTTGGCTATGTTTAAAATGTCCATTTCTAGATGAGAAGAAAACCTTGCCTACTTAGTTTATCCTTTTATATTCTCCCCAATCCCTCCTATAAAAAGTGCATTACAATTTCCATTGACTTGGCTGTTCCCAGAAAAAATCCAGATGTTAAATAATACCTCAGGTATATTTTAACATCCCGTTGTTGTTGTTTTAAAAAGCAAGTGTCCACTTCAGTATAATTCATGTCAATTTCACAAGGAATTGATCTTCAAATTTCAGAGATGGGAAATGTTTGGCTTTAGATAATTGCTTCTTGATTCCTCTGTCAATTTTTCTCCCTCCATTTCAGTCCTTACATTTCAACTTTTGAGGGAGGAGGGGAATAGAAGTGCCCTCATTCGCATTTTGCCAGAATGCACTACATTGCTGGTTTCTTCTGGAATTCAAGTACGTATACTGTCACAGTGCTAACTTGCGGCTTCCTATTGTCTTTTTCTTTCAGGGACCTGCAGGCCCACCTGGAAGAGATGGTATCCCTGGACAACCTGGACTCCCTGGACCTCCAGGCCCCCCCGGCCCCCCAGGCCTTGGCGGAGTAAGTTGGGTTTACGCACTAATCTTGATTGTTCCACCCGTTTATGGAGAAAGTGCTTTTAAGAGCCCAGGTAACACATTCTGTATTTCTTCTTCTCTCCCTCGATAGAACTTCGCTCCTCAGCTGTCTTATGGTTATGATGAAAAATCTGTTGGCGGCCTTTCTGTTCCTGGTCCAATGGTAAGTGTTGATGGATTTGCAGAAAGCATCAGCTGAAGGATGAGATTTTTCTTCTTTGCATGGAAGAAGCAAAACGGGGGATCTGGGAATGGAACAGTTGGACTTTCGGAGGTCTGAACCAGAATCTCTTGGGGTTTCTGACGTGCTTAATCCTCAGGATAGACTGATGAAGCCATGCAAAGATAGCAGAAATATATGGATAGATTTTTGATTGCTGAGGCCAGTTTCTGTGCATCTATGCATCCACAGCAGAAAAAGATAGGTTCCCTCAAGGCACAAATACCTCATCTTGAGATTGTTTTTTTAAAAAGAAGCTACTACGGGGGGGGGGGGGGGACAGAAAAATGGAAAAGTGAATGCCCTTCTTTACATGAGGAAAAGGGATAAGGATGAGGGTTCAGTGCATTAAGGACTGTGGCAATGATAGTATCTCTGGTTATCATATCAGGAACAAGGAACCCACAGCTCTACAGCTGTTGAATTCTGGTTCCTTTCTGTGCTAGTGAGTGTAGCCAATGGTTAGGATTGATCAGAATCACAGCCCATCAAAACCTCAAGGGCTGCAGGTTTCCAACCTATGTTTTATATAAGGATCTGGGTTAATATTTAGTCATAATTAACCATTAAAATCAATGGGATCCATGACTAATGGAAGACCCATTGATTTCAGTAGGTCTGCTTTGACTAAATCAAGATGAAATTCATAATATGTTTTACTTCAAGTATAAAAATAATAGCTCAGTATTCGCAAAACCCTTATAAAATATGTGAGAAATATTATTCTATGTTTAAATATGGAACTGAGATTGAGGGACAGTAACTCAATTTTATGGCTGATCTGAGATTGTTCCCATTGTTTCAAATTAATACCGCTATTCATATGGCTTTAAACGAAGCAGGAACATAGGAATGTGCAAACCTCTAGAGATAAACTATTGATCTTCGTAAAATTGTTTTAGCTTCTGTCAAAATTTCTCAGATGTTTTACTCAGACAGGAACTTTGTATTTTGCTTCATGCTTCACTTTAGGCAAAATTTGAGGGCAGCTCAGTTGGGAGGTTGCCAACTCAGCTCTAACATGGTGACTACAAAATAAGGTATTTCCTCCAGTGTGGAAGCTGGGCCTAGAGGAATGAAAGGATTATTTAGATGAAATGGAGGAAAGACAATTTAAAAAGCAACATAGAGGCATTCTCAGACCTAGATAATAGGAAAGAAAGATTGCATAGCTACTGGGGACCATGAAAAGATGGAGTCAAATGAAGCTAATATAGTACAGTTGTCAGATTAGCCCAAGGGTACATGAATATTCACTGAAGCCAAGCCAAGATGGTGGCAGTCCCATTCAATTTGTAAATCTAAAAGTGTATTTTCTTTTTTTCTGTGAATAGGGTCCATCTGGTCCCCGTGGTCCCCCTGGTCCTCCTGGTGCACCTGTGAGTATTTTGTTTTCTTCTTCCCTGTTAATAAAGAATACTTAGTGCCCTTTAGACAAGGGTAAATATTGTTTGACATTTCAGATGAGGGGTGCATTGCAAAAGCATGAACTTCAGTACTTGACCCAATATTCACCACTCCAATAATCTCATCCTCCTCTCGTTTTCTTTCTGTCATGAGCCCTCTCACCAGAGATGATGCTAAGTAGGATTTCTGGTGTCCCAGAAAGCATGTAAAATAATCTAATGTCTGCCTCTTTTCCTGAATATAAGAAATAGAATAAATTATGGAGACTATTTGAAGAACTGCTCAATTTGCAAAGAGTTGCCGAATCTCAGCTCTACTTGGTGCAAAATTTTAGATTGGTTTGGAAACATATTTCTTTGCTGTTTTCACACAGAATATAGAGCCTGTCGTTTTCTGTGAGGCCTACTCCACAAACGTGGATACTGACAGGCCTCCGAAGGGAATCTGGATAGTTGAGAGCAGGGAAGTGGAAGGCTTACTCATGTCTACCTTCCTGTTCGATATGGGAGATAATTTCACGATAACGTCCTAGCATTTTTGGACTCTAGCAGTAGGCCTGCCTCCTCAGTCCAAAGCATAGCCCTGATCATTTACAGAGATATTCATTGCATTTCTTTCTTTGCATGGTCCAGAGAACATTGACTCAAGTCAGTGCTTGTGAGGAGACTTAATGGTCTCTGCTTGGATAAAAACAGACAGGGCTCTAGTAAATCAGTACTGGGGAAGAGGAAGAGGAAAAAAGAAACAATTGGCCCTGGAGAACTTCAACAGAGATGATTAGGCAGTTCAAGGCCAAGACGGTAGCACAGCAGAAGGCATGGAGGCAAGAATAGGTAAGAAGGGATAGTCCATAGCTTTAGGACATGGATAGATTCCTCCCCGATCCATCCAAAACAGCTAAGTATGCAGGCCATGACCCTTTTCCTTCTCACATAGATGGTGTTTCTTTTCATCTTTCAGGGTCCCCAAGGTTTCCAAGGTCCCCCTGGTGAACCCGGAGAGCCTGGTGCTTCTGTGAGTATTACTGGATCTTCTTTTTCCATTTTGCACTCATTCCCGTTATTATTATGGCTCAGCGGAAGAGTCTTCAGTCTGTTGGAGTTCTCCCATTGTACCACTTGGGGGAGCTTTTGAACAGACAATGCTGCAGACTTTTTTCTGCTTTGACCCACTTTTTCAAAGATCAGCTGTGTTATGTATGGGATGTCTTCTGATTTTACCGCATTTGTTTCTCTAGGGTCCAATGGGTCCCCGTGGTCCAGCTGGCCCACCCGGAAAGAACGGAGATGACGTGAGTGACTTTGTCTTTCCTTGGGAAGGCTGATGGAAAGAAATCTTTGCGGTTATTTTTTAAATAACAAGCCAGAGATGTAGTGTGTTTGAATTGACAGATAAATTGTCGGCATTAGTGTTGAGGTTGCTCTCAGCTTACAAGCTTGAGTGAGCAAATTCATTATGTCGCTAAGAAAGAAAGAAAAAGGAGGGTCTAACTGTGAGAATGGAGGCTCCCACCTCCTTCGGTCCTTCAATGTCTTTCTCTTGGTGTCTCCCATCAATGGGCAGTTAACTGCTAGTTGTCCCACCTTGCAGTCTGTCTTCCGAAGAGAATTAGTGATACCAAACAATCCCATCCCTAGTCCAACTCTCTCTTTAACTCCTCTGTTCTCACTTGATCAGCATGAAATGGAACTTCCACTGCTTGTTAATGCCAGACCTTGGCTATTCTCTCTTTCCCTTTGCTCCCTCCTTCACCTTCCACTTCCCAGCTGATAGGAACAGAGATGCCAGCTCTGAGGCTACACCGTTTGACTTCATAGGACCTTTTCTGAATGGCCTTTACGAATCTTAAAATTATCCCCATATGTGAAATCAAAGTGTTTAGATTCTCTTTACAAAGACAAATCTGGAATTGATACTTTCTCCCAAGTATATTAGCTGTAAAGCTTAATTATTCCAGCGTTTGGTTCAATTCTGTTCTCCTCTTCTTTCTTCAAGGGTGAAGCTGGTAAACCTGGCCGTCCTGGTGAGCGTGGTCCTCCAGGCCCACAGGTGAGATAACTCTCCTACCTGGTGAGGAGGATGCCATGAGACAGCTATTAAGCACCTGTCCTCCTTGATAGCAGAAGGAGAAATAGAGGAGTGTATCCTGTGGTGAGGTGTGGAACCTCCAGCATTTGACTAGTAACCTGGGAAGACTGGGCCAGGTTAGAGACAGGGAATCTGTGTTCCTGCTGTTGGCGGACAACTCTCAGCATTCCTGACTACTGGCCATTCTAACTAGGGCTGGTAAGAATTGGAGTTCATTGATACCTGGACAGTCACAGCTTCTTCATCGCAGGGTAATAATTGACATGAAGGAGTTTAAGGAATCATTATCCTTGCTCTTTGACACAGAGGGTGGGTTGGTTGGTTTACAAACACATTCCATCCCATTCTACACTCACATACACAAAGACATTTTACAATAGATCCTTGTTTCAACTCGCCCTCATGTAACATTTTGCAGGGCAGTAAGTTAATGCTGAGAAATGATGACACACCTAAGCTCACAAAGTGACCGCCTGGACATTTCCACAGATGAACTCATTCATTCTACCCACTGCAGCTCATGTACTCTCTGAAATCCTGAGCTCTTGATCAGTGGTTGCATATAAACAGGGAACTATGATCTTAACTGGGAGACAAGATTAGAGGGTAGAAGTGATCCATTAAGATTGTCCAAACAGAATGCCATATTCTACCACATTGATTTTTTTAAAAAAAATGTGATGACAGCATATTGTGGCTATTGCTGAAAAGTAGTTTGAAGATAAATCTGTAATATGTTAGGATGTGGTTTAAGAGCTCCCATCCGCATGTTTACAGCAAATGTTTTAAAAAATGAAACTTGATCATTTGCTTTTCTTCACTCCCTTCTCAATAATTTCTTATTCTTTTACTTCAGGGTGCCCGTGGTCTTCCTGGAACTGCTGGCCTGCCAGGCATGAAGGGACACAGAGTAAGTGTGCTCAACTCTCAATGCATCTTAGGGATCTTGCATTTCAAAGTGTCCCAAGGCTAGATTATTAGTTAGGAGTAAGTAGTAATCCATGACATCTGGAGCTTTCAGGAACTGTCACCGTTAGGATACAAACTACACCTGTGACCCTTACCATAGCATCTTCACTGCATAATTCCTGGCATTCATTGCCTCCCTAAAGGTGACCATCACACAACCCAGACTCATGGTCAGGTGAACTCTGCAACCTTTTTATGTGCTTTATCTTAAGGGACAGTCAAAGTTGAAGCAAACAAGGCCAATGAAACAGACCCTTTGAAATCTCTACCTAGGGGCTGTTTTGTTTTAATTTTTGTTTGTCAGAGGGAATGGTATTATGTGGATTATATATAGTTACATCCTGTCTTTCCTGGTTTTAAAAAGGCCTACCATTCCTGCAACCAGACCTGGGCCTGTTAAGCTTCCACAAGACTGCTAATGTGAAAATAATTTGGCCATATGGAACCCATGCCTTCTTTGAAAATTATAATAGAGGAACCATAGCTTTTCCTTGACTTTGCTTTTTGGATTCTAATGGGTCTCCTTTTTCTCCCAACTTTTCATTTATTCCATCTACTTTAGGGTTTCAGCGGTCTTGATGGTGCTAAGGGTGATCCTGGTCCAGCTGGTCCCAAGGTGAGTGTACAATTTAAGTTCCTACTTCCTTCAGTTCATACAGAATTCTGTTATCTCCTAATTCAGAAATGAGGTGTGTTGATATATCCACTCTGTCTTCTCTTTTAGGGTGAGCCTGGCAGCCCTGGTGAGAATGGTGCTCCTGGACAAGTGGTGAGCATGTGCTTTCATTATTTTCCTATCTGGGGTTTTGTTCTTTCTGTATTTTATGATCCTGTGGTGGGTGTCAGCAAGAAGGGCTTTTAATCACAGAAGTAGAAGGAAACTCTTTCCCAAATGAGAAGAGCAGGTGGAACTCTGCTGAAGCTCTGTGGTAGACCATACGATTTGCAGATAAGAGGTTCCAGGAACAACCCTGGCACTTCCTCTTAATAGGGTTGGGTATCTGATGAACAAGACCTCTATTGGAGACTCCAAAGAGCTATGATAGCAGACTTTATTCAGTTTGATGGACCAATGGTCTGACTCAACAAGGCAGCTTTATCTGTTCCCAAGTATTGTGGTCACATCTCTGAATCTTTCTGTTCTGGAGATGAATTCAGATCGTTTATCTAGACTCTTTTTGCTTTGCTCGAGAGCAAGTGAAACTCATTTGTTTGAAGGTTTCCAGTGTAGGAGATGTCCTTTCATTCCTCATCCATCATGAAAACCCTTCAAATGAATTAGCTTCATGCAACAGCTAGCAAACGGCAACCTCTACCACCATCACCACCCCAAAAAAAAATAGTGTAAACATTCACTCATCCTTAAATGGATTAAGATGACAACTTTTTAACATTAAGAATACAAGAAAGATTGGGAAATACTTTAGAAGAACTACAAATCTCTGTGCAAAATCTCAGGTAGTGGAATTGGAGTGATAATGATCATGGTAGAACTGAGGGGTTATTAGCTCTGAATGGGGAAAGCAATGGGGCAAAGACTCTTTCATTTTCTTTAATGGATTCCACAATGGTATTTTGTCAGCTTTTAGACAGAGTTGCAGGCAGATCCAGAAGCACAGGACTCCAAAAGAACAGGAATACTTAATGAAAATGAGGCACCATATAAGTAAGGGGTGGGGTTTTAAAAATTAACTTTGTTGCGGGCACATAATAGGTATGAAGCAGCAACAAAATGAAAAAATACAAACTGGTATCTGGTGAAGTGGTTTGCATTCCACAAAAGCTGATGTCAAATAAAACTTGTCTAATTAAAGTGCTACAATGCTGGCAATTAATGTTCCCTGGGCTATACCAGTAGCTCCCTCCTGAATAAACAAACTCCTTTACTAGCAGCAGATCTAGTCCTGTTGGGATTTTACATGCATGCAACAAGAATCATGTAGGTTGATGAGGTTCCCACCACTGCGACCAGCAGGTGCACAACACCTCATCCATCAGCTGTGGCAACTGCCTGATTCCTTCTGTGCACACATGAGAATCCAAGAGGATTTTGGTGATTGAAGGAAGTAGTAGACACTAAAGATTATCAAACGAAGGGAACAGCTAAGAAAGGATGTATGCCTAATAAGGGGGCAGAGATCAAAGCTGTTTTCTCCTAGCTGACCTTGTTCTTTCTGCTTCTGCCTAGGGTCCCCGTGGTCTTCCTGGTGAGAGAGGCCGCCCTGGTGCTCCTGGCTCTGCTGTAAGTAAATTTGTCTGGATTGCGGAACATTTGTGGTATAGGATGGACTGGCTCCACATACTGACTCCCAGCTCTTCCATGGCTTGGTGAGAAGATGATTGTAACTCAAACACTCTTTCCCTTCTTGTTTACTACAGGGTGCTCGTGGTAATGATGGTTCTCCAGGTGCTGCTGGTCCCCCAGTAAGTATTATTGCACTGCTTTGCATCTTCTAATGGGCTTTAATGTATTGCTTGACAGAAGATTGTTTCCTTGGGAAGACAGAAGGCTCGGCCATACAAAATGTGAGCTGTGGCCACCCAATCCATCCCAGATAGGGATCTGCAGGACATCCTCTCTATAATTAGGTAGCCGTGGAATGGAAGAGCCTGTTTCATTCCAGTTTCCTCCTCCTTATCCACAGGCTAAGCCTCTAGCCACTTTTGTGGGTCAGCTAGCCCGTGTTCAGGGGCTATTCATCTGGAAAACTAAGGAAAACCCCATAATCACAACTTAATGTTTTGCCCTTCTGCTTTCAGGGTCCCACTGGTCCTGCTGGCCCCCCTGGCTTCCCTGGTGCTGTTGGTCCCAAGGTAAGGGCACCTGAGTACTTTGATGTATAAAAGTAACTGCTTTGCAAGGATTACCTCAGTAGTATCAAAACGGTATGGTTTAGCCTGTCTTGATTCAACTTTCCAGTGCTGCTAATGAAAAGGAAGCGGGGTGGGGTGGGGTGGCAGGGGGAGTGCTCCATCTTCTCCTTTCCCTTTTTGAGAGGAAGGACTCTGTAGCACTACCCCTACCCTAGTTCAGATATTTTCTAGAAAATAAGCCGCAAGGATATTCTTCTTCGGTGGAAGGAGGTGCCCAAAGAGCCTCCTCAGCCCATGCCTGATCATGAAAAACTTTCTCAAACCTACCTAGTCTTGTCAACAGCCCTAACCGTTCTGTTCTCACGAATCAAGGCTGACACTCTCACCGTTAAGGGCGTTCCAGTTCTTGCATTATGAAAGCTGAGTGGTTCTCCGCTGTAACTTCCCATCTTGTCCCAGTTAAAATGTGAACCCTAGAGATCAGGTAAGAGAAGTCAGCAATGCTGCTTCTCATTCTGGTGTCATATCAGCCTCCCCAACCCTGTCCCTCAGATGCCGATGTGGGAAGGAAGTGACCTCGTTTTAAAAACATGGCCTTGAAATTCAGGGTTCAGTTGTCACTAGAGCAACGTGAGACCAATAAAAAAAAAGCAGCAGCCCAACCACAGAGTTCTGGGCGTGTAAAAAAACCCTGGTACACAGGCCTTAAGAGTAAGCCTCTGATAAATATATCAGAAAGGTTTGGAAGGACTGAGTGATTTGTCTCCGGTAACAGGCCTCAGATCTCTGATGCACAGGTGGTTAGGTCATGAGGACTTGATCAACGCTTGGAGAAGTTAGCTTTTAGGATTATAATTTTCAGAGTCTCCTAGCTTGCATAGCTACTGCTATTTATGTGTACGGCTTGGAAGAAAGAAGGTACTGTGAGACCTCAAGAGGACTACTTGTGGTATAGTGTAGTCTGACTAGGAAGGACGATGTACCCAGTCTTGAGGCGAAGTATTTTTTTTTACTAATTATAGTTTTCCTTTCTCTTGTTGCTTAGGGTGAAACTGGTGCCCAAGGTTCTCGTGGCAGTGAAGGCCCACAAGGTGCTCGTGGTGAACCTGGCGCACCTGGTCCTGCTGGTGCAGCTGGTCCTTCTGTAAGCTACTCTCCTGTTCATTAGTGCTTTTCTTTTTTTTCTTTCCCCACCCTGATCTGCTTCAGAATTTTCTAGAAGTAATGACAATGATGATGAACCTTCTTTCTTCCTTCTCTTGCTTTAGGGCAACCCCGGTTCTGATGGCCAACCTGGTGCCAAAGGTTCACCTGTAAGTATCTTCCTTTCACAAGCTCTTTCTTGTCCTTATTCATGCCTTTGCTGATCAGCTGTTTCAAAAATCCTGCTTTCTCTTCTAGGGTGCTCCTGGCATTGCTGGCGCTCCTGGTTTCCCTGGCGCTCGTGGCCCCGCTGGACCTCAAGGCCCTGCTGGTGCTCCTGGTCCCAAGGGTAACAGCGTAAGTGGCATCTAATTCTTTCTCACCCTTTGACTCATCATTTAATTTCTGCCTACTTTCAGTTTAAAAACTAGGCTCTTAGAGTACCTCACCAGTCAACCCTAACTACTTTAACTAATGGGATAAAATAGAAAAATCCATCATAGCATCCCTCATTCAAAAGATAACTTCCTCATCACTTTTCTATGACAGTCTCCTCCCTATAGATGTGCTTATTTAATACTTGGAGTATCTAGATATTAGAGCTAGTATAGCTCAGTGGGTTGAAGCACCTGGTTGCAGAGCCAGGGACCAGAAGCAAATAATCCCAGTATGAGGAACTAGCTGAGGTCATGCAGAATGCATGTAGCTGATGGAGTTACCTGCCCTGCCACCTGTGTGGCCTTGGGCAAGCTGTATGGTTGTCAACTGCCAGCAGAAGGAGGAAGTGGCAAACCACTTCAAATATACCTAGAAAACACTGGGAGGGTTGCAGTAAATTGGAAATGACTTGACAGCATAATTATTACTGTCATTTGATTCTCAATGTGTTGCCAGGTTGTTCAAAAGCTGTATCTGATGGGGACGACCTCCTCCAAATAGTTTGTTGTCTTTGGCACCATATCATGCAGTACTGTCAGCACATTCTGATATTTAGAAAATTACAGTACCTCAAAACAGTTAGGTCTGTGCATTAAGCGGAATAATTATATTAAAATGATACACAGAATTTATGCTTCGGGAGCTGCAATTCCAAAATTATTGGGCAGGATGTTCGTTTCCCAACCTCCACAGAAAGATTGTGAGCTCTCACAGAATGCTTGTTCTCCCCGGGTACCTCTTTATCGGAATGTTTTAAACTCCTTATCCCCCCAGGCTCTGCTTCTTGCCATCAATCATTCTAGCCAATGATCTATTGATTCATAACATCTTACCAAACGTGATCCTTTCTAGACTGTGTTCACAATTGATGTTCACTGAGAATCAACTCAGAGAAGCCACACATCCTTGATCTCTTATAGGATACAAAACAAAGCCACTGTTGTGTTTCTTTGACAGAATAAGATATATGACTGAATGTTCTCTGTCTCTTATTTAGGGTGAACCTGGTGCTCCAGGAAACAAAGGAGATACCGGTGCCAAAGGAGAAACTGTAAGTGTCCATCTTACCTGGAATGTGTCTGTAACTTTGCTTCTGTTCTGGTTCCATTGTCCTTTCACAAATTCTTACCTTTCTCTCCTGCATTTTATTTTCTAGGGTCCTGCTGGTGTCCAAGGCCCCCCTGGTCCACCTGGTGAGGAAGGCAAAAGAGGATCCCGTGGTGAGCCTGGACCTGCTGGCTTGCCTGGACCCGCTGGTGAACGTGTACGTAACACCTTCATCCTTTGATCTCCTCTTAACTTTGGGCACCAAAATAAAACCAGTCTTAGTACCCATTTAGAAGAAGTCCAGTTTGTGCACAGACCACATATCTATCTGAAAGGCCCACAGTTTCTCTTTAGGTTAGTCAAATTATAAATAAAAACTAAAGGATGCCAGACGTTAAGACTTAACAAGCCTCACTGAGTAGGGCTTAGTCTCCTTTGGGAGAAGGAAGCTATTCTGAAACCAGAGTATGCTGCAACACTTCAAAGGGCACTGAATTTGAAGATGTAAGCATACTTTACATCATGCCCCATCCCCAAGATCCTGATGTGGGAAGGAAGTGAACTAACTGTTAAAATTTGCCTTGATATTCAGGGTTCAGTTGATTTTAGAGCAATGTGAGCTAGAACCATTAAAAAAGCAGCAACCCAACCACAGAGTTCTCATGGCATAAAAATTGGTCCACAGGCCATAAGAGTATTTTTTTTCCCACCAATCGTGCATTGGGTGTTAAGAGGTCCAAGATATGTAACCATATCTATGGTTACACCAATATAGGGTGCTCCTTCCTCATGCAGTGGCTACTCATCATGATGACTACGATATATTACCTCCAGTCCCAGAAGGAGTATGCCACTGAATGCCAGCTGCTAGGAAACCCATGGGAAGGTCCTGTTGTGTTCATGTCCTGCTTGTGAGTTGTCAAAAGGAACTTGATTGACCACAGGAAGGCCAGAAAGTTGGACTAGATAGGCTTTCAGTCTGATCCCCAAGTGGCTTATTATTATTCTGAGCCCACAACGGCTCACTGTCTGGGCACCACAGTGAGGGTGGGACTTTGTTATTCTTTATTATTAACAGATGAAGACAGTTCCTTCCTGAGAATTAATTCACATCAAGATCTAGAAATAAGCACCACATGTCTCCTCTGTTCCTATGCTGAAATCCAAGACAGATTTCCTTGGAGCAGGAATGGGCAGCGTGCAGCTCTCCATATGTGGTTGGACTGCAATATCCCTCAGCCTTGGCTACGTTGCTGAGGACTGACGTGAGCCAAACAACATCAGGAGGTCCATACAGTCCTTATCCAGTTAGGCAACCAGTCCTTTTGGTGATGAGCAAGTGTTTGCTGTGAGATCAAAGCTTCTCATGGTTCACATGTCATGCTCCCTTTTGCCTAAAGAGTTTCTCTGCATCTTTTGCTTCCTGGTGTGCTGTTTAATGCTTGTGCTAGAATTGCCTGAAGCTCCTTGCTTCGCATTCACCTTCCTGCTGTACCCCAAAGGAGGCATCTTTGCAGCACCTGCCTTCTGTTTGTGGGTTATACATGCTGATTGCAGACTAGGGGTGTGTTAGCAGGTGGACAGTTCTGCCTGTAGCCATGATAGCTGTGCCATCAGTTTCTTACGCTTACAAGAAGGGCATGAAGCCGAAGTTACTGTCATTGGTCCGTACATAATGCTGCCTTGCAGAGCTTTTCTTGAAAGGCCTTATTCATGCATTGGCCATTCAGTCATTTTTGAAGGCTGCAGTGATTTTCCCTCCCTCTCCTGTTCACAACAGAAGTAGCTGCCCTATGCCAGCATTTTGATGGGAGACCCTGCTTTGTGGCAGACTTGTGGCATGTTGTTGGATATGCAAAGTTCACCTCTTCTTTTTGATCCCATTCACAGGGTGCTCCTGGAAGCCGTGGTTTCCCTGGCTCTGATGGCATTGCTGGTCCCAAGGTAGGTTCTAATCTCTTGCTCTCCATATTCTTCTAGAAGGAAAAGTACAAAAATAACACCACCACCCCTGAACAAGCTATAGGGCAGAGCAATCAGACTGCAAGGTGGGGAACAGTTTGGGAGAAGGAACCTCAGCGCAGCTCCCTAGAATATGGGGCGAAGCAGAGACAGCTAAGTCAGAGGAAGGGAGAGTAGGAGAAATATATGCTCTCAGCAGATGGAAGCCCAGAGCGATTTCTTTAGAATGTTATGCCATTTTGAAAGATCTTCCCCTGGCATCATACTCATGCCCCAGATGGGGTGGTAAGATTTATTCGTTGTTGAGCAAATGGCACTATGCACACAAGTACTCCACGGGTATTTGTGTGCTGCCCAGGTCATAAGCCTGATCTATTGCAATCTAAATAGGCCTAACTCCGAGGGAGGCCCGAAGAGAAAGAACAAGAAAGCGGGCCTTCTCGGCAGTGGCCCCTCGGCTCTGGAACAATCTCCCCCCAGAAATTTGTCTGGCTCCCTTGCTGGGCGTTTTTAAGAGCCAACTTAAGACCTGGCTCTTCAGACAGGCCTTCCCTCCTGTCGATACCTAACTTATTTCGTCATCCTCTAGTGTATTAATATTGTTGTTTCATTTTATTTTTAATACTGTTGTTAGCCGCCCAGAGTAGACTTCAGTCTAAATGGGTGGGATATAAATTAATTAAATAAATAAATAATAATAATAATAATAATAATATATACTTATTTTGTTTCGCTGCTTCTTGATAGTTGATTTTAAAAAATAGTTATTAACAATAAAACAATTAAAACAGCAAGCTTTTGAAAAGCAGTAGAATGACAAAGTATCATTTAACTAACTCCAATTAACCCCTGGCTATTATTGCATCCATTTTAGAGATAGATATAATAATGCCTTGCAGGGGTTTTTTTTCAGTGGCTTTCCTCCATTTTAGAGATGGAGGATGAGAAGCAACTGGCTTTTGATGGCAGATTTGAAAGCAGAGCTGTACAGTTCAAACTTAACTACCCAACAAATTAAAAAAAAAACATGAAGGGAATTTCCTTTGCGTATCCCTTCAGAGAAACTGTCACAGCTTGGAAAAGTTACTTTTTTTGACTACAACTCTCAGAAGCCCTTACCCACTGTTGGCAGCGAAATTGTGGGAGTTAAGTCACAAAAAGGAGGGGAAAAACCATTTTTCAAAGCTCTGGGAATTTAAAGGGGCTGAGAAGGATCTGGTTCATCAGCTGATACCAGGACTGCTTGACCCTTTGTAAGATACGGAAGCCTGCATATATCTGATTCTGCCTTATATTTGGCCCCTTCCTCTCATTTTAATGCTCTCCACTTCAAGTGGGTGTGCACAGAACTCACATAGGCTGCTTTCACTAAAGTACAGCCAGAGTAACATGAGTTTGTTCACACATTGTGAAGTGTTTGGCTTTTTGTGAGCTCTTGGGACCTATTCAGCTCAGATCTTATTTTCCTGCCTATCCCTAAGATGGAATGTTTAAGTCCTCCACATAAAAATCAAACTGACCATTATTGGTTTCCATTCCGTGTTCAGTTCTTTTGTTCTCCAGGAATCAGTGAGTTTAGCCCCATTATTGCGTAGAACTGTAGGAGAAAAAGCAACGGCAATATTTACCTGCAGTGTTTAATGGGCATTCTTAATCGCTTTTCCTCTTTCAGGGCCCTCCTGGTGAGCGTGGCTCTCCCGGCCCCTCTGGCCCCAAAGGATCAACTGGTGAAGCTGGACGCCCTGGTGAGCCTGGTCTCCCTGGAGCCAAGGTGAGTAAGGGCCATGCACCCGGACAGGATGGGTATGTGTCTGAAAATGCAATAAGTTGACTTTCTCTTAGCCCCTCAGGCACATTGTGTACCAAGATTCCCTGTCAAAGCTGGATTTGCACCCTAGAGAGGAATTAAAAAATAAACCATGTCAGGAAATCATAAGCTCCCCTTGTCATTATTTTAACTACACTTATGAATATAGGATGTTTAAATACTTCACATAACCCTGTCACCAACTGGTAAAGGTTTTGTCAGTTATTCCATTTTATAGATAGAATGAGGCTGAGAAATAAATAGGACTTCAACTGAAAGGAGGGAGCTTCCTTATAACAGCTTTTGCTGCCTATATTTAGCTATTTTTCACAGGGTGGGGTGGGAATAGTAGAAAAGGACACACGTAATCACCCATTCAGAATAAGGGCAGTGCTAGTGACCCAGAAAACAGTGTCCTTGCTCTGAGTCGATTTGATGACATTGTCACATAACCAGATCTGAATAATAGTATCCTCAGGCTCTTAATGAGTTTCTGGATTGGCTGGGAAAGAAGAAACCCTTTAAAAATGATACCAAACTAGTTATGTGGGGAAACAGCAGCTGCAAACAGCATGGGAAACATGGAAGTAGACTTTTTAGGGGAAATCTCAGCCTCTCTGAACACCACCACCACCACCCCCCAATTTTGTCCAGGGTATGTTCACAGGTGAGTGTTCTGCCCAGCCCAGAAATATGAGACCTGCCGTCACCACCACAGAGTCAAGGATTACGCTATAATTTGAACTGAGCTCTGGGCTTAGGAGCCAAGTTGCAGACTAGTATTTCTGAGTCACACGAGCTCTCAAAATCCTCCCTTGCTCAGTCATTTGTAATCCTGTCTCCCAGCTCCCACTACAAGACATAAACTAGCTCACTAATCTACTGCCTAGTCCATTTATTTGTTCCTTTCTGCTGTTGTATACTTACAACAATATTCAGCAAGATTAGAATCAGAATTAAAAGCATGTACAAATCAATTTAAGTAGCATAAAACCATTTAAAAACCCTGGAATTGATTTGAAACATCTATGCTGCTGTAAAGACTTTTAAAAACAAAAAAGGCTTTACACTTTGGTGAAAGGAAAACCTAATTGAGCAGGGCATATCATGGATATACTGGCTGTGTAAACGTCTTGAACATTATTTGCACCAAGGGAAGACAACCCTGCAGATAATTTTGGCTTACCCTACCCAATCAGCCCCAGCCAGCATAGAGGAAGACAGAACCATCTAAAACAACTTCAACATTCAAAAGGTTGTAAAGCATCATTTAAGAAACCAGGCATATTTTTCAAGAGATGCCCCATAAGGGGTTATCCTGACAAATCCCATTATATATTCCAGAGGTTTCAAGGTTAACACATCTTTAATGTGTCCGCATTCCTGTTTTTTTGGTATTGTACTGAATGCTGAATAGAACTGACTCATCTTGGATGGATGATCCCAGAGCAGTGATCCACCATCTAAAGCAGCATTGCATAGGATTATATAGCATACTACTCAGATGGTGCCGTGGCATACTTTAGGGCACTGTATTTATCCTGTTCCTCTTAGGTCACAAGCTTCTTCTTTTTGTGTGTGTTAATCTACGAAAGGCTGTTTCTTAACTCTTGTTCCCTTCTTCTCCTTCAGGGTCTGACTGGTAGCCCTGGTAGCCCTGGTCCTGATGGCAAGACTGGACCCCCTGTAAGTAACCAGAAATCCTTTCCCCGTCTTTCCCCCTTCTCTGAACAGGAATCTTCTCTTTTAAAAAGAAAACAGCAAAAGCACTGCATTGGTTTCTTCTCTCATAATAGGGCCCTGCTGGTCAAGATGGTCGCCCTGGGCCTGCAGGTCCACCTGGTTCAAGAGGTCAAGCTGGTGTGATGGGATTCCCTGGACCTAAAGGCGCAGCTGTAAGTAATCTTTTCCTAAATGTCACATTCCCTTGGATGAGAATGCAAGGGTGGCAAAAACTAGCTTTCCCTTTCAATGTATTGTCCTTTGAAATGCTCAAGCGTTAATACCAAAATGGCAGCCTTCCCAGCTTAGTATAAAAGGCTCCTGTAATGGCTGCCTCCAGAGTATCCACCACAGCTTCTTGAAATAATAGGCAGTACTGATTGGATTGCAGCTCCTGATTGTTGCCCTCTTTATATTTTACGCAAGTAGTAGAGCAGTGGTTTTTTGCATGGGGGTGGGGTTCACTGGGTATCTCGAAAGCCCCCAAACCTTCCCACATAAAAAAATCAAAATCAAAACTAGAAGTATATGCCCAGTGGCTTTATGTTTTTATCCTCTTCTCCAATTTTGGCTATTTTAGCCATTTCCGGACCTGATATGGCCTATGGAGATGCTGGAAGTAAAAATATAGCCACTGTTCTCACCATAGTTGCCCAGCCCTAAACTTGTGGGACCACAGTATGCCTGGTTCCACTTTCATTTTCAGCTAGGGTCAATATGGTTCATAGTCAATGTTATGAAGCATAAGCATGGCTTCACACATCCCAAACAGTGCCAGTTCACACAGTGACCTCTTCTAGATGACTTCTTCCCCTTTATAAATTATTTTTGTAATTGAGGAATCAGGTTGTTGACTGTGGCAGGGATTCTGGTTTGCTGAACAAACCTCAAGAGTGCTCTCAGGCATCCACAGCTCTCTACATCCTAGTTTATCACTTCAGAAATTGTTTCTGAGGTATCATCAAAATCCCTGAAATAGCCAACCTGTGTTGACCTCACTGCTTCAGAAATCTTCCCTTGACCTACTTTAGAATCATAAGAGCACATACTGTAAAAGTCTGCTAGTGTTATCTTGGGAGTGCATCTAACATGCTAACTACTTTCAGAGCTACTATATAAAGGTTTCTGGCAGTGGCCTTTAAAGCATCCTTTTCCAGTTTTAAATTGAGTGAGCAACTGTATGAGATGCCCACAGGTTCATCTTTAAGGGGTGGAAGTCATTAGCTTTCAGATAAGCTAGATTACAAAATCACTTTAAGTATTGTTCATCGGTTGAGGTGTTAAATTTTGTTTTGTTGAAATCCATGCTTCTGGATTGTGAACAGGAGAAGCAGTGTGTTAACAAAATTTCCAAAATGACAAGAAAGACCAGTCCTCTTGGGGTTTAGGAGTAATGTAGAAGATGGAAGAAAGATGGGAAATTCTGAGGTATAACAATATGGTGGCATTTCAGATGTATGGGCACTAGTTGCAAAAGAGCTTATGCTCTCTTATTTCCGGCTGGGTGCTGGCTGGATCACTCAGTGGATTAGGCATCTGGCTGTGGAATCAGAGATTTGAAGTTCAGTTCCCCACTGTGCTTCCCGTGTGTAGAGTCAGCCTCTGTGGCCTTTGGCAAGCTGCACAGGAAGTCCCCAGAATGGAAGGTAGAGTACTCAGAAAAACTATTTCTGAGTACTCTACCTGGGAAGCCCTGAAAAGGATTGTCATAAGTCAGAATTTATTTGATAGCACATGATGATGATGGTGATGATGGTGATGATGGTGATGATGGTGATGATTTGAGGCTGGTATTTTATGATACAAAACGATTCCTGAGCCAAGACCAATTCCAGTGATATACCGTGTTTCCCCGAAAATAAGACAGGGTCTTATCTTAATGTTTGCTCCAAAAACGCTTTAGGGCTTATTTTCAGGGGATATTTTGTTGTTTTCATGTACAACAATCTACATTTATTCAAATACAGTCATGCAATCTTCTTCTGGTTGCTGCACAATGCTGCACAATGGTGGAGGGAGGGCTTTCACTTAACAGGGGCTTATTTTGGGGGTAGGGCTTATATTACAAGCATCCTGAAAAATCATACTAGGGCTTATTTTCAGGTTAGGTCTTATTTTCAGGGAAACAGGGTAGAATGCAGGCACTATGGTTTTCTCCCGCAAATAGTCTTATCCATCTGTGGCCCAAATTTTATGCACTGTTGTACACAGATCCCTATCCAGCATAAACTCAATACAGTTACATCCCGAATTTGCACAATCATAGGTAAACTCCGTGCAAAGAAGATCCACTGCTAAGAATATCTTCTTTACTCTCTGCTTGTAAAATGATTGCTTCTGTCTCGGAAATAACTCCCCTGCTTCTCTTCTAGGGTGAACCTGGCAAACCTGGTGAGAGAGGTACTCCTGGAGCTGTTGGTGCTGTTGTAAGTATCTTACCCTGTGCGCTCCACTGCACTCTTCTTTTACACCCAAGACCAGTTCTAGACAAGCATACAGAAATGGTTTCTAGACAAAGGCAAGAAATCTTTGCACTTCTCATCTGACAAAGCAATGGCTATGGAACAGAGAAAGGGGCAGTTAATTCCTAGTCTTCCTCCTACAACACAGAGCAGTGAGCTACTGCGTGTCCGGCATAATGCAGAACATAGAAGTAATCCGGCGGACCTTTCCTTGAAAAGCCTGCAGTACTTATCATGGAGGAAACTGGGAGCAGAGAGGGACTAATAAATCTTTAGTAGGGGGTGCCCTCCAAGGCAGTCAGATGGCAAGGAAGGAGTAGGAAAGGGGGTGATCACAGAGAGACAATGACAGTGGGGAAACAAGATTTGATTGTGCAGAGGCGTCTCCCACAAAGAGAGGTAGAAAGCAGCATGCCTAACGTGGTTATACAGAGTTATTAGAAGCAATGCAGCGAATTAAGACAATACAAATGCAAACCCTCATCAAACATTCCTTCCAGATACTCTCATCTCCACCTTTTCTAATGCCTGCCCCATCTTTTTTCTCTCTCCCAGGGTGCTCCTGGCAAAGATGGTGAAGTTGGTGCTCAAGGACCTCCCGGCCCAAGTGTAAGTAGGAACTCTGCCTTGATCTGACCTTCTCTATGATTGATGTTTATTGTGGGACACCTCCTTTTCAATTTTACCAAGTCTTGAACCTTCCTCTATTTTCCATCATAGGGTCCTGCTGGAGAAAGAGGTGAACAAGGTCCATCTGGTGCTCCTGGATTCCAGGTGAGGAATTTTAGATAAAAGAGGCTCTGCCAGAGGTGTGAGTATTCTTGTCTTGGCAGAGCTCCAGATTTCGACATCAGTAAATCCAAATCCAATGAATAGCAAGCAATGCAGATTAAGTATATTTGCGTGTCCATACTTCATCCTGCATTTGTTCATTTGCTCTGGATTTTCAAATAACTTAAGATTTTCTCTGCAAATATTTTGGTAAGGAGCTGGAATAATTGGGGGTGGAAGGGTGAGCAGATTGAAGGGACTTCCTCCCACTTCCAAATGACATGAGCTAGAAAGTTTTCTGTAAAAAAACATAAAAATAAAGGACAGTTGGCAAAATATAGAAGACATAATCCATATAAATACCTAGCAGTGCCTGTGCCAGTGAAAGCAACTGAAGAATAATTAAGCTATAGATAATAACTACTACCTCTTTGGCAAGGAATATTTTAGTCTCATCATTTCTAATCCTGCAAAATTTCACTCTTCATCTTTGATTTCCTCTTTCAGGGTCTTCCTGGTCCCGCTGGTGCCCCTGGTGAATCTGGAAAGCCTGGTGAACAGGTAAATAATGTGGTTCTTTGTGCAGAAGTGAAAATAGAGATGGTTGCATCTGCAGATGGCTGACCGTCTTACAAGAGTGCTGTTACTCCCCAGAAAAACTTTGCTTCCCATTTATATTGTCCTTATAGTTGCCTTCCTGCATAGTTTGGTCATCACTTGTACCTTTCCTTTTCAAACAAAGCATGTTAGTAATCCACTGCCGGAACTCTTCCTATACATCCTATGATGTATGTATGTAACCGAATGATCAGTCTTCTTCTCTTTTTACTTCTTCTATTTTGTTATTCACAACTTCACAATAAAGAAATTTCAGGAAGGGCAGCTTTGTTCTCTCCTTCAGGACAATGCCATCTCATGACAAGCGTAGGAGTTTGTTCATTAGATGGTCTTCATTTTGGAAACTGTCCAATAGTGACAGATACTAGATCAAATTTTCCTTTTTGCAGGGAGATTTTCTCACACTTCTTGTGGGATGTCCAACCATAAGCACAATTTCCTTTAAAAAAGCTCCTGTGTCATTTGCCCCGGTGATTTTAGTGAACTTCCAGTTGATTTGACAATAATAATAAGCCAAATCATCCTTTAAAATGGTCTTCTAGCTTATTTTACCAGTGATCATGGAAACCCCCTTATTGCAGGCAAAATGCCTGAGCCACGTATCCACATATTCTTTTTCTCTGAGAAGGCAAGAACGGAGTAGCATACTGTCTCAGAAGGTGTTTGGTTCTCCTTTGTTTCAAAGCAGAGAGTAAATGGCTGTCCAGGATGGTGCAGGTATGCACTTCCTGTACCTGCAGGGAGCTCAGCCATGTGACCTTTAAGGTTACTCCCAACTCTATGGTTCTATCATTTTAGTAGGGATGGAGTAGATTATTTCAATTGCCACATCATTATATCAGACTTTCAAAACACTGCAGATGATTGATCCTTCCCCATACACCCTGCCCTACCTGGGAGAGATTTCAGTGAGGTTGAGACATCTTTAAAAAAAAGGGCTAGATAAAAGTTTTCCCTTTTGAAAATCCTTGTTCAGACATAATGAATCTTCCAATATGGTAATGGAGACACCTTAATAATTCTCTGGGCTTTTCTATTATTCTGAAGTCAAAATGGGCATTTTATAGACCACTTTTGAGTCCTATGCAGTGATTCATTTTTATTTCTAACACGAGGTTTTACAAAAACCATCAAAGAGCACTGCTCAAGTCTGCTTAAGAAAAGAATGAGTCCTATATGTATGCACTCCAGCATACTCTATAGTTCCTCCATACTTGTATTCCATAGGCTGTGACCAAATTAAGCAAGTCCTGCCTCCTTAAATGATAAGCCTTTCCTTCTAATTTCTCCCAGAATTCCATATATGGAAAGGCCACAATTCCATCTGCTGCTGCTTTCAGCCATGAAACAGAACTGCTTCCACTGCTATTCAGCAGGATCATCTGTCAGCCCCACCTCAGATTAACTATGTCCCCTGACCTATGGATACCAAGACCAATGCTAACTTGTGTTTCTTGTGTTTCTGACAGGGCATTCCTGGTGATGTTGGTGCTCCTGGTCCTGCTGGTGCAAGAGTAAGTGAAGACCTTCTTTCCACATTGGTCTTCCATACATCTTTTCTTTTGTCCACTGCTAGGTTCTACGATGGTCAAGTTTACAACCAGTTGTCTTTTATTCCTTGTAGGGTGAGAGAGGTTTCCCTGGTGAACGTGGTGTCCAAGGTGCCGCAGGTCCTCCTGGCCCCCGTGGGGCTAACGGTGCTCCTGGTAATGATGGTGCTAAGGTAAGAGATGCATGAAGATGATGATGAGATGGGTGAAGCAAGAAGTATGATGGAGTGTGCCTTGTAAGAAATGGCCTTGCAAGATATAATTCTAGAAGCCTGATATAATCCTAGGATGGATCCCATCCCTACTTTTAATTCTTAACTGCACTTCCTTTTTTTTTCCTTGTTAATATGCTGTACTGGAAGTTTGTGTGAAATAGTTATTCTACAGAGGAAAGTTTCAGAATCTCAGGGTTGATTTTACTTGAAACATCCATAATCCCCTAGATTTAAAAGAGGGAGAAAACATTTGATCCACTTGAAACTGTTCCTAGTGGGAACAGCTGTAATATTTGGGATCCTCTTATGAGTTTGTATGACTAAGTAACAGTATATCTTCATTTACACCTTCCAGTTTAAAGGCCTTGAGGGAAATCTGGACTAGACGGCTGCAATTGAGTTTGACTTGGTTGGCTGAGTTTTGGTGTACACGTGTGTGTGTGTGTTTAGGTATTCAGAAGTGATCAGTGGACTCTTACATTGGATCTGGGTGCCTGAGCTTTTTTCCTAATCAATGTCCACTTCTGTTCTATTGGCTCTGCCTCTCTAGGGTGATGCTGGTGCTCCTGGTGCTCCCGGAAGTCAAGGTCCTCCTGGCCTCCAGGGTATGCCTGGTGAACGTGGTGCTGCTGGTCTGCCTGGTGCCAAGGGAGACAGAGTAAGTACTGGGTTCCTGAAAATGATGGGCATCAAAATGGTGAGCCCTGTTGTGTTCTTTCTTCTGAACATCATCTGGAGAAGCAACTTGTGGGTAGAAAACTAACATATAAATTCTTGAACTTGCTTAACTCAGGAGTTGAGCCATTGGTCCAATGAGCTCAGAACTATCCACAACAGGAATGGGAGACCTGTGTCTTCTCCATGTGTTGTTGGACTATAAGTCTTATCACCCTTGACCACTGCTCATGCTAGCTGGGGCTAATGGGAGTTTGCAATCCAACAACATCTGGAGGGCCACAGGGCTCTCCATCCCTTGGTTACATCTGTTAACAACAACATCTCAGACTGATGCCTTTCCTCAACCTGCCAGCTTACTCTACCCTCCTCTACCCTCCTAAGCTATGACCCCATCCCTATCACTATCATATAGGTTGCTAACATAAAGGCAAGGAAGATTTTCAGCAGTTGGGAATCTTTTGCAAAGATGATTCCATGTGTCAAAATTCATTTGATATCTTGATACACATCATGCAAGACCACTGTTATGTCTCTCAAGTCTTCAACTTTGGGATATGTTGCATCACCAGAGAGTTTTTTCTCCCAAAGCTTGCCTCAGTCTCTTCTGTTCTAGGCTTCATGGTTGGCTTTGTCTTCTCTCCTCCCTAGGGTGACACAGGTGCCAAAGGTCTTGATGGTGCTCCTGGCAAGGATGGACTTAGAGGATTGACTGGACCCATTGGCCCACCTGGCCCAGCTGGTGCTCCTGGTGACAAGGCAAGTGTCCCACTGACTTTATGCCTCTTCTGTCCAGCAAAGTCCCCAAGATGTCCAGTTGTCAGTTATCTAGGAGAATTTTCCCTCCCCTGGAATTAGTGGGAAATGAATCTGTGTGCAGGTTCTTTCTGGTCATGTCCATATTCCACAAAGACCAGATCTAATTTAACACAAGTCTGTTTCTGAAGTCAAACTATAGTTGGCAGCTTGATCTGACCATAAATCAATCCAGATTGGCGCAAAGAAGGATGAGAGTCCTAGACTTTGCCATCTCACCTTATACACTTGATATGAACAGGATTTTCCTAGCTGGTTATACCTGAGACTAAAAGCTTGAGACTAGTGTGCCAATCCCACATGGGGGAGGACACTATGTAAAATAAGTGACAAATGAGATGTTTGAAGCTTTTCATTTCCCGAAAGGCATAGATGAGGTTGATGGGCTGACTGACAGCCACTTACAGGCCACATTGAATCTCAGGCCATTCGTTGCCAATGGCTCTTCTGAAGAAATTTGCAGCTTAATTTACTATGTAATATCTGGTTCTAAGGATTAATCTTGGATCCACTTTCAAATGTCATCAATTGGTGAGGTTCAAATAAATGGTTCTAAAGATTTGTAGTATGTATGAATGACACTGAATCTGCAGGGATACGCAAGGATTCAGTCAGTCAGCATCATAAAGCAAACTGATCTGATCCACACAAACTGGACTAACGCATGGAGCAGAATGTGATTACCCTTTGGATTTCACGCTTACAATTTTCTAATGTAAAACCTTCAGCTCTGGAAGAATATCAAAATCCAAATAAAAATATGATGAAATATATTTAGAAATGTATATGTTTAACAATATTTTCAAAAATACATTATTTAAATACATATTTTAGTATTTTTTGTGCACACTTAGATGATATGATTCGGAAATATGAGGCAATAGAAATACAGGCAAAACTGACACGGAGCAAGGATAGAATGACATGTCCATCTCTACAAAACTTATATGGCCAGGATTTCCATATTCTGCTTTCCACAGTTACACAGCCTCCCATTTAGCCTGGCTTGCTTGTATACAGATCATCCAACCAATTATATTCCTCCAACTTAACTGCCACCAATAAATAGATATCTTACATTTTCCTGTGAGAGGTCTCTGGCAAACTGCCCATGCATTGATTTTGCATGTTGGATTGAGTCATCCGTGTGATTCCCTGAATAAATTATAAGGCAGGGGGGAATCATGTTTACGTTAACCAAATTTACCCAAGCAATGGAAGGTTGTGGACAGCTTTTTAAAATCCTTCTTCACAAAGAATCTGTGGAAAATGGCTGCTTAGATTCATCCCTTCTTTTGGTGATTGTCATCTAGATTTCTGAAGCATAACTTTGTCTCTGTTCATTCCTTATCTAGGGTGAAGCTGGCCCCTCTGGCCCTGCTGGTCCCACTGGTGCTCGTGGTGCTCCCGTAAGTATTTCTCTCTCTCTCTCTCTCTGGTCACTTCGAATTCCCAAGCCTTTCTTCCTCTGTTCCTTCCAACCTTCTTTTCTGTTACTGACCTCATGTGTTCCTCTTTTCCACCCCAGGGAGATCGTGGTGAGCCTGGCCCTGCTGGACCCGCTGGATTTGCTGGCCCCCCTGTGAGTATGATGGCCAAGTCTCATATCTCATTGAAAAATAGGATTAATAAATGCTTAATCCCTCAGGCAGGGTGTAAAATGAGCAGCCTCTCCATTTTGCTCTTATTGGAGGAAATGACACAATGAAAAGGCCAGGTAATCTCCAGCAAGATTGCTAACCGTTGACCTCTGCCAGGAGAAACTTAAATGATTTAAGTTATTGAACCTGCTTGGCAGAGCTTTAACTAGGACAGAATGATCAGGGCTTTGGACAGAATTTAGAGAACACACACAAAATTGCTACAAAAAAGGTGCAACATTACCTGATGGCATCTCCTGGTATTTCTTGCTGGAAGGGCCTTTAGTATTAATACTACCTCCAGCCAGTTCTCTCTAGGCAGGAGATTCCAGACAGGAATGTATAGAACTAATATGGCTGCTGCACACTCCAACTCCACAGTTTTCCTCTCCATTCCTCCATCTTCTAGCTGCCTATGCCAACCTGATGGGGCTCAAGCTTAATCAAAAGGGCAGCAAAGCCTGGATACCCAAATTACTAGTTGCTCACTGCAACTCTGCTGCTTTGTTAAATAAAATAAACAAAAATCCCCCAGTTGAGGGCATATTCTGGTTCTTTCCTTACAGCAAGCAGGTAGACATGAATTGGTATGCTGCTAGTATGTCAAAGGCAACCTGAAGTGCCTTTTTCTACACCTTTTGCCACTCCAAACCATTCTACTCTATGTTCAAGCCACAAGTGGACCAGACATAAAGTCACCATGTTGTGGCTGATTCCATTTCTGGAACATTTTTCAGGAACCATTACAGTGCAAACTGTAGTTCAGTTTGTAGCTGTAACAGAACTGGTTCAGCCAAGAAACCAAAATGCATGATGATTTTGGTTATAGACTGTTAGTCATTCTTTCTTCA
This sequence comes from Intellagama lesueurii, assembly GCA_037013535.1. NCBI lineage: Eukaryota > Metazoa > Chordata > Lepidosauria > Squamata > Agamidae > Intellagama > Intellagama lesueurii. The sequence continues at coordinate 26,601,474 of JBAJHW010000006.1, forward strand.
GTATTTCTTGGTCTGCTAAGGCATGACAAGCCTCACCTTGTATCTCTTCCCAACAATCCTGTCAGGTGGGTTAGGCATAATGATTAGCCCTAAGACCATGTCATGAGCCAACAGGTGAGGAGGAATGGATGGACCCCAAGTCTTCCATGTCTAGATCACTGTCCACTGCGCCGCAGGGTGTTGAGTCTGCTATGTAAGCCAGCCTTTCCTGCCATGGGGCCCTTCATATGTATTGAACTATGAGTCCTGTTATCCCCAGAGGGCATGAAATGTTCCTGCTAACTAGGGATTATTGGAGCTAAACACATCTGGAGGGTCAGGCTGTTGATGAGATAAATTAGAAATTAAATTTCTCAAACTTGGTAATTCCCTTCCCTGCTTTCCAGGTTGACTGAACTTACTTCTGATTCTACGCCTCCCTGTCTAGATTACATCCAGCAGGTCCACAGAATGAAAAGGCTGGAAATTAGGGCAGATTATCAGAAGTTCTTACAATCCATCCTCCTCTGGTTCAAGGAGAGGGTTTAGTCAGATGTACTTGGATGATGCAGAAGAAGATACTATATCAGATCAAGACTCATTGGGTTTTCTTCCATTGCCTCCCCCCTGTTCCTCATCACCTGCTCTCACCTTACCTCCACAGGGTACTGATGGACAACCCGGTGCTAAAGGTGAACCCGGTGATGCTGGTGCTAAAGGTGATGCTGGTTCTCCTGGCCCTGCTGGAGCCACTGGCCCTCCCGGCCCTGCTGTAAGTGTCCCGGCCCTGCTTCCCAATCTTTTCTGCAAATGCTTCACTCTGCCTTTGGTTTAACATGAATTTCTTATCACCCATTGCAGGGTCCTATTGGTGCTCCTGGACCCAAAGGTGCTCGTGGAAGTCCTGGACCCCCTGTAAGTATCTTCTGGCTTGTTAATTGGGGCGATTTTTAAAAGGGGCCTGATACTCATTTGAATCATCACTCACATTAATCAAAAACATGAAGCTGGAAACTCTCAGTACCACAAATTCGACATACAAACAAACTACAGAAGGGATGAGTCTTTTGCCCAGAGAGATGGCAGTCTGTGTTAGTTGGACAAGACTGGGTTCCCAGATGGTTAATCTATATCCAAAAGGGATTGGCTGCTGGTGAGGACAAAACCTCTGCACATGCTCATTAGCTGGCCTCTTCCTAGCTAATTTACGATAAGGAAAGAATCCCATTCTGTAGTTTGCCTCTAGCAACTACTAGCTGAACAATATGCACTAACAAACTGCAAATAAGGTTGTTCATCCATGACGACCTGTGTGGTATATGTAAGAGATTTTCCAGTTGATATGATGGAAAGATTTTATTCCATATTTCTGTATCTCAATCTAGAATAGTCAGTGGCATTTCTTAGCAAGATGCTAGGCTGGCTAATCCATGGCCTTTCCATAGCTGGAGCTTTGGCATTGCAAAGAGGTTCCTGAACCAAGCAGACCAGCCTCAATTTGAATTTTTGCTGGATTGATCCCATCAGGTGGGTGGAACCGGGTTAGTGGCATTAGTCACATTAGCATTAGTCATGCACACACATGTGCGCGTGCACAGAGAGAGAGACTGAGAGAGAGAAAGAGAGAGATGTCCCTTTTACAGAGATGTGTTACTGAAATGGAACTTTCTTCATGATTCCCTTTACAGGGTGCTACTGGATTCCCTGGTGCCGCTGGAAGAGTTGGACCCCCTGGCTCCTCTGTAAGTATCCTCCTGCACAAGCATGCACTTACATACACATTTTAGTATTGTTGGAAATAATCTGGAAAGACATTGAATAATTCTAAAATGGTGACTGCATTGGCTGGTGGATTAAAGATGGTCAGTTGAAAGTCCTCAAGAGATCCCATGGGAACATATATTTCCTTCTTCAGCACAGAGAGCAGCAAACAATGGCCAGAAAAGAGAATAATTCTGGCACCATTTAACCCTAAATATATAGAAGGGATTAGATTCAGATCAATTTGACTGCATTTCAGCCACATTCAAATGAATTGGAGAAGTTACTCACAACGGACTACACCCCGTTGATTTCAAGGGGAAATAAAAACAGCTAACTTAGTCTGGATCTGAAGCAAAAAAAAAATCTTTTGTTTGAAAGTTTCAAAAGTATTCTAATTTCAAAGCATTCTTAACTGCAAACTGCTTATCTGAGTTTTTGTAGTTTAACAGAGGGTTATAATAGCTAACTTTGAGGCCCAGCAAAAATAATTGCAGTTTGTGGATACAACACACAGTTTGAAACATTTGTGACAGAATTCAAGTAAAGTCATCAAAGTCTCAGTTTGCCCATGTAATCTAAATATTCATACTGAATTGTGGATATTGTACAATTTTAAAGGTGGCTTTTGTATATGTAGGATATAATGGATGTATTAGTTTGCTGGGCTTTTCACTGGCAACTAAAAACAACGAGCCAGCAATTTGCTAGTGGGGAGATCCTTCCCATTCCCAGAGTGATTCATCAAACCCTAAGCATATTCACAATCCATGCAGCGTCCATTCCACAAAGAAGCTTCCTGTTCTCTTCCTTCACGGTCTGCAACTCAGCCTATGTGAGTCACTCACTTGCCTGTTTTCTTCCTTTCCCTAAAGGGAAACATCGGTCTTCCTGGCCCACCAGGCCCTGTTGGAAAGGAAGGTTCCAAAGGACCCCGTGGTGAGACTGGACCTGCTGGCCGCCCTGGTGAAGCTGGCCCCGCTGGTCCACCTGGACCTTCTGGTGAGAAGGGATCTCCCGGTAGCGATGGACCTGCTGTAAGTGAACGCATGTGCTTTCAATTCACTTCTCTTTATTACGTATCTTGATCCACACTGGGTGCCTCCACATACAGTTTCCCTATCACAACTAGTAGGAGCTCCCTGTAGGCAACTCCAATTCAGTGCCGATTCACTTGCTTAAACTGCTTTTAAAATGTCCTCCTTCACTTGTGATGATAGAATTGTGAGTCTTGTCAGAAAGCTGTAGCATCCCTTAGTACTCATGACCACAGTCTGTCCAAATCATTAAGACCACCCCAGTTCCTAGGAGACAATGCATCCACGGGCTTATTCAGATTAAATAGGCATACCTTCATAGTTGTTTTTGTTAACATTCAAATATATGGTTTCCTTTCTGAGAAACCACATGATCCATATTCACTTGTTTATTGCTGTTGGCGGAAAATGTTCCACTGGTGAAAATGGGTCCCCAAGTCCTTTGCATGCATGGTAGTGATATCATGCATCATCTCTTGTCCGATGAAAAGTCCAGCTTTCACCCATTCAAGAGACAAGAGAACATGGGTTTCTTTTAGGCAAGATATGAGTTGGAACACCGAGAAAGGGTAGAGACTGCTCACCATATACCAAGGAGTAAGGAAATCCATCAATTTTCCTTTACATAAGCTTTTCGGGTTCACAGGGGTGTCCTTCACTGCATGTTGCTGAGGCCTAGCTCCTGACCACCACTCCTTTCATGGGATAGTATATTTGCTGATGTAAATGAAATCCATCCCTATGACAGAGTTCTTTTCTGGCCTTTCACATGAAGTTTCTTGTGCTTCCTTCTGCAGGGTGCACCTGGTACTCCTGGCCCACAAGGTATTGCTGGACAACGTGGTGTAGTTGGTCTTCCCGGACAAAGAGGCGAGAGAGGTTTCCCTGGTCTTCCAGGACCATCTGTGAGTATTTGCCTTTGTGGTCTTTTATCACTTCTGAAAAGATCATCTCAGTTCAGTTATATCCAGAACTTTACAGAGTAGCTTTTGGTTGGGGAACAGCAAGGAAATATATTTGTTAAGTTGGGAGAACATTTCTTAAGAAGGCTGAGCTACACACATGACTGTAAATACAAAGCCATGAACAAAACAAGATTTCAGGGTCTGGCGAGGATAAAAGTCTTCCGAGTCCAATGACCCAACATGAATTCCTAGAATAAGAGGCTCAAAGAACAAGAGGAAATATGAGAAGACATTTATATGAACATCTCTGTTGTCATAAGTGGTACATTTCCAAGAACAAGTGGATAGGTTTGCAGTTCAAATGTTAACCTGAGGCATCTTCCCATCCTGTGCTGCTTGTCTAGTGTTTCCATTCATGCTTACAACGTCCAGTAATGATGGACCTTGTTGGGCTGAGAATCCCCTGGTATAAATTTGCATTGATCCAGAAATCACTTTTGTTTCCTATTTGTATGTAGTTTCTTGCCACTCTGGATCTGAAAAGAAGACTAGGAAGTTCCATTATCCTGAATAAATTAAGGAGCAAATGTCTTCCACATGGCACCAGTGAAGTGCCATTGCTTTTTTTATTTTCAGTCTGCTGACACACATCTGCCTTCTCTCCACACTTTGGAGCCAAGTCCAAGGGTTGCCATTTCTGGGCCAAAGTGCTGGGAAATGAAGATGAAATTCATTCCCCAGTCTTTCCTTTCTCTTCAACATATTCTGAACCCCAAAGAGACAGGCCTGATTTAAGATCCACATGAAAGTTTTGTAAATTATCAGAACTCAAAACATTTCCCTTTCATCTCTAGAGATGCCTCTTGGTCATATTAAACATCAGCCCACCCAGAGACAGGATATACTGAAAGGTGTGGTGGTGTTTATCCATTCAGTTTTTATCTAAGCAGCTTTGCTACATCTTCAAAATAAGAAGCCCAACAGTTTCTTAGATATAGTAGATGACTAATCCCTGGAATTCTGTTTTCAAACAACCTTCCACAGCTCCATTAAACAGAGCACTCCACAACTGTGTGGACTAGAACTGAAATTAATTCCAGGACAAAAATTCATCAGATTATATTATCTATCTTCCCTAGATGGGGCTAGATTATTAACCTTATTTCCCCTCCCCCCCCCCCCCAGAAATGCTCTCTAAAAATCAATTTTCAAAATTGAAATCACCCTGTGAAAGATGACCAACCATGTTGATCCAGTAAAAATATTTTAGCCATAGGATAAGCTCACTAGATTTTTTATACGAAAAAGCATCTTAGATTTCATGAACACTTTACATAATTGTGTTGTAATTCTAAAAAGCCAACTGGAAATTCTATAGAATCTCCATTAACTTACTAACACATTGATATAAAACTGATACTTCTCCAGTGATCGTCAAACAGTTCTCTGTTAAGAAAGTTCATAATAAAATAAAATCTGTAGTAGAATTACAAATTCAAGGGATATAGAATCCCATGAAATATATGCCTCCCAACTCCTCAGATTCATCTCCAGTGAGAATCTCACTGTGTGATACAGCCTCCTTAGGCATCTGATTTTAGATGTCATGAACGGGCAGAAAATTGTTACTATTTCATTGTTACTGTATTTTTACAATCAAAGAATTGTAGGCTGTGGGATTATTTATTCATTTATTTGCTTCAAGTGCTCCAAATAACTTTTCAGGTCTTGGGCACTTTGCACCTTGGCTTCATCTGGAGAGGAGGAGCAATGCCTTAGGTGGCAATATTCTCATCATCTACTTCAGACTTTGAATTCACCTTGCTCCTCTCCTAGTTCAATTCAAGCTCTGCTTGGCTTAGGTTCCTTCTTTCTCTTGTTGGAGCAGTAATGATTGAAGCTCATGAATAGTGTGGATGGAAGCAATGTCCTTCCTCTCTGTTTCTTCCTTTTCAGTCTCATTTACTGGATTCTTTTCTTGATGCCCACAGGGCGAGCCTGGCAAACAAGGCCCATCTGGCTCATCTGGCGAACGTGGACCTCCTGGTCCAATGGGACCCCCTGGCTTGGCTGGACCCCCTGGTGAAGCTGGACGTGAGGTAAGTCTTTGTATTTGCAGGGCAGCTTCATATCCCTCAAGATGGCCACCTTTCTCTTTCCTCTGTGGAACTCCAGTCCCGTAAGATTCGGCTACCATTATTATTAGTCACAAAATGTAATTCAATTGAACACTGCAATTAGGGAAGGGGCATAGCTTAGTAATAGAACACAGGTTCTGCACAGATGGTCTGTTGAATTTATTCCTTGATGTCTCCAGTTAAAAAAGCCTTAGGCAGCAGAGCCCAGGATGACTTGTAACTCGGGGAGCATCAGCCAGTCAAGAGTACCAGTCAGTAACAGACTGAATAGATCAACCCAGCTTGTTTGAAGGAATCTTCAAATGACTGGGTGCACAGTTCAGGTTCAATTCTTGGCATCTTCTGTTCAAAAGATATGAAAAAGACTTCTACCTGAAACATTGGAGACAGGTTGCCAGCTAAACAATATTGCGTGGGGCAGACCAACGGTTTAACAGAATAAGGCAACTTCATATATTCGTAAATCCTAATGAAATATAAAGATGCAATTTTAATAATGTGTTCCATTTGGAGGGTTTGGAATTTTTACCTCCCTGTTGCCTTCTGAACCCTCCACACCAGTATCTAGGAAGTCGTTTATAGCTGCAACTTGCTGCAGTTTTTCCTCTTCCTCTCAATCACTCTCTTCCTTTCTTCTTGGCCCACAGGGTTCTCCTGGTGCAGAAGGTGCTCCTGGACGTGATGGTTCTGCTGGTCCTAAGGTAAGTTATGTGTGAAGTGATAGCAGGAAGTCTCTGGTTTCATTTCAACTTTGAAATGAACAGCAGATTCCCTATATTGATTCAGAGTTTTGATCTTCTCCCTTTCCATTCCCAAATAGGGTGATCGTGGTGAGACTGGCCCTGCTGGTCCTCCTGGCGCTCCTGGTGCCCCTGGTGCCCCCGGCCCTGTCGGCCCTGCTGGCAAGAATGGAGACCGTGGTGAGACAGTAAGTGGTGCTTCCTTTCATTCTCCTGTAACATTAAATCTATAGCAAGAAGCTCTTTCCAGGTTCTTGAAGTCCCTTATTCTTGTTTTTTTTTCCAAATTCTACTACGCCACATATCCAAAATCATGTTACTCTTGATCAGTTAACAATAGATCAGGTGCTCCAGCTTTCCATGTTCAGTAAAGATTCAGAAAGAATTCTTAGAGGAGGTGGGAATACTGCTATCTGCAGCCACCACTCGCACTTACCTTGGTATTTCAAAATTGCAAACAGCATATATTTAAGTCCATACTTTGTTACTTAAATAATTCAGAAAATATACTCCATCTTTTCTGGGATCATGTTCATCAAAGTACTGCCCTTTCATTCTGCTTTGATTAATTTGGAATGACATATATCTATGATTCCACATCCACTCTCTTCAATTTTATGAAAATATTGTAAAGGCCATCAGGGAGAAATATATTCCTCTTTTGCCACTTTTATTGCAGTTCAGCCAGAGTCTTAAAGAGATCAGTTATCTTAATATGTTTAAATTTCATTTCCCAAGCAAGGGTGATAGACAACAAGGATCACATTCTCTGCTTGAATCCCACTACAAAATCTGAAAATCTCACTAGAAATTTTAATAATAAATAATTCCATGGATATTTGTTATTCCACCTTTCTTCCATGGAACTCAAGACTATGTACATATGGGCATCAAAAGGAGTCTCTCAGGAGTTTCACTATCAAGATACTGACTGGATGCCTATGTTCAAAATATAGAAAAAGATTTGCTACATACACTCTTCTTACTGATATAACTTTATCCCTACCGATCTAATCTTCAGATGTCTCTTTAGGATTATAGTTATGGGAGCAGAAGAGAAACCAAGGGCACTACCTTATCATGAAGACACTTTGGTTCTCCTAATTTAAATAAAACACATGCTCCAAGATCTTTCTGCCGCAACCATCAGGAAACACTCCCTTATAAGGGCGGAGTTCCTAAAGAAACGGACTACATGCCCAATTCCGTTAAAGATTTTAAGCTAATGATCTGCATATTTTCTCCTTCTCTTCCCTTTTAGGGTCCCGCTGGCCCTGCTGGTCCCGCTGGCCCCGCTGGTGCTCGTGGTTCTGCTGTAAGTTGGATATTTATGATTTTTCTTCCCTTTTTTTAAAAAAAGGAAAACATTATATACTGTAAATTTTGCTATGATTGTTGCAATTGGATTCCACCACCCCCCTAAAAATGGCTGCTTTTGCACAACAGCTGGCCAGATATACTCAGACATTTACTGTCTGCATATCTGTGTTATCTTTGCCTCCCATTTTAAAGGCAACTGAAAATAAATAAATCAAAATATTACTTTATATTCCGAGTTTATATCTGCAGCTTCCGAAAATGTTGCCTCTTTTGTTTTCCATCTGTGGAAGCTCATCATGAGACTGATCTCTATATCTTTCCTTTTCATTTCCAGGGTCCACAAGGTCCTCGTGGTGACAAGGGTGAGACGGGCGAACAAGGTGACAGAGGCATGAAGGGTCACAGAGGTTTCTCTGGCCTCCAGGGTCCTCCTGGTCCCCCTGTAAGTACTGAGATGCTGCTGTCCTTTTGACACGGAGCAGGCCCACCTGTCACAGAAACCCCAGAGCTGCACTTGGCCTAGGTAGTTAACCTCTGTGTGTGACACTAAGCTGTTTTAAGGACTGTGGAATGGAAGTGTGTCCCCTCCCCCTTGGTAATGGATATACAGGCCAACGATAAGCTAGCTCATGCCACTCCTACAGTTTAAAGCTTTCATCCTGGTTCAGTGAGCAACATGCAGGACCAACCTCTTAAAAGGTGCCGACTTTTCCATGGCTTCAGGTGTAATCCTGTAAGTACTTACCTGGAAATAAGTGTACCAGGCTTCGCTGAAGATTGTTCCTGAATAGACATGTAAAGAGTTTGCACTGTCAGATGGCATCTCAAAAGGATGAGACACATTTGAGCCAATCCATAACAAAGACAGCTGATGGAATGGAAAGTTCCATGATGAGGGGAAAAATGTGCCTCTCAGTAGAATCAAAGAGCAGATAGCTCTCCTCTTCCACCCTACCCCACTTGTGATCTCCCCAGAGGCATCTTGTCACTGATAAAAACAGATGGATTTTAATCTGATCCTCAAGCCATTTCTTACATAAGGAACATTTTTAATAAACAAAAGGCTACCATGGCTTAGCCAAGGAAATGCCGCCTTTGATATCCTTTGAATGAAATCTGGTCAGAACAGAGGGGGGGGGGGGGGAAGTAATAGCAAGAAGTAGGTGGAATGTCTACGTGACCTGCATGGTTGCAGGTTCCTGAAAAGTCTGCAAGCCATCTTTACTTCTTGTTGCCCTCACCACTTAGCCAGCTTTTATTCTGAATTGTATCCCAGATGAGTAAGCATACCCTTCAAAGAGGGTACTTTACTGTCAACAACTGCAGTTTTCTCCCATGTAAGCAAGCCTAGTTTGTTCAAGATAATTAGGATTGGATTGAATTGATGTTTCCTTTTTGTCTGTTTGTGTAGGGTTCTCCTGGTGAACAAGGTCCTTCTGGTTCTTCTGGTCCTGCTGGTCCAAGAGTAAGTAAAATTGTTTTATGACATTAATGAGAACATTGGAACAGATGGGGGTAAATATGTGAATCCTGGGGAAAGTGTAAAATCATGTGTGAAATTATCAAATGAAGAGTGAGGTTGAGCAATCTCTTGATTATATTGTGAATATGCTGAACACTTAATTCATACCACAGTCATCTGAATAACTGAGATTGCTGTGATCCAGTGCAAACATGTGTAAGAAAGATCCCCGAACACAACAGGAGTTACTTTCGAGTAAACTTGCTGTAAAAAAACATAGCCTTTTCAAGCAACATTAGACATTTAGACAGAGAACAAATCCATTCATTATGGATGTAGATTTGGAAGGTGCTCCAGTATGTAACAAAATTCCAAAATCTTCCTGAACATTTGATTCAAGAGTGGTGCTGGTATACCATTACACTATGTCAGTAGAACTTATTGACAACCAAGTATATGGGGATGGGTTTGGTCCTCTCCCTCTTAGAAAGCAGTGACTAAAATACAAGATAGCTGGCAGCGGAGGGATAAGGCATAACACTTCCACATGTCACTTGTGCTGAAGCAAGACTCCACCTCCTACCATGTGCCATGATGGTTGATGGGAACCAGTGGTGCAAAGATCAGTTTAATTGTCGGGTTCCCCAAAAATGTCTCTGCAGACATGACCCAACAGGAAGTCGCTATAAGAGGCTACAAGTATCATAGTACTTCAGTCATTAACACTCAGATTAGGGAGGAGAAAGAGAGAATTCTTGAGATCCTATGCATAAAGACATGGGACAGGGAGAGTTGTAGCTGGACTTGAATGCTTCTGTGGATGATTCCCCTCCCCCCATGCCAAAGGTTTACTGACAATGCATTTGTATCCTTTGTTCCTGACAGGGTCCTCCTGGTTCTGCTGGTGCCGCCGGCAAAGATGGTCTGAATGGTCTTCCTGGTCCCATTGGCCCACCTGGTCCCCGTGGTCGTACTGGTGATGTTGGCCCTGCTGTACGTATCTCTTCTAATTGCAGAAATCTCACAATCAGAATGCACTGGGTAAAAGAAACCTTTGCCTCCAACTCTGCTTCTTCTTCTTCCCTTCCTCCAGGGTCCTCCTGGACCTCCTGGCCCACCTGGTCCCCCAGGCCCACCTAGCGGTGGCTTTGACTTCAGCTTCCTGCCCCAGCCTCCTCAGGAGAAAGCTCATGATGGCCGCTTCTACAGAGCTGATGATGCCAATGTGATGCGTGACCGTGACCTGGAAGTTGATACTACCCTCAAGAGCCTGTCCATGCAGATTGAGAACATCCGTAGCCCAGAGGGAACCCGTAAAAACCCAGCCCGCACTTGCCGTGACCTGAAGATGTGCCATGGAGACTGGAAGAGTGGTAAGTTGCTAAATCTTTCCAAAATGCCTCTCTTGAGGCTATGATTTTTCTCTGCTTCTGAACCAATTCTGCTTTACAAAACCACAACTCTTTTCTTTCCTCTCATCTCACTTCTCTTCTCTTCTACGGTAGACCTTTCTCTCATGCCTTATTTGCACAACCAGTCATAGCTTTTAGCTGAAGTTATTTATAAGCTAGGAATGAATTTCTCATCAGAGTAGATTGGCCAGTGATTCAGCAGACTGTCCCTTACCAAGAAATGCCTGTGTCATACTGAATATTAATTCTAGAAGATGGATCTCTATCTGCAGAGTATGGCTTCCATTTGCCCAAGGCTTTCTCAAAGAGTGAGACAGGACTTCCAAAACAACTGGAGAGGACTACCTCTTCTGGACATTGTCTCTTCTCATTGTCCAGCAAAACTATGTCTTTGTTTTAATATGTAAGGTAATGGAGCAGCCACGTATTCTCTCCCCCTTGGTCTATAAAATCTGTCATGGACACAAACAATACACATGTGCTTCCCTTCAATACTTTTTGGTTTAATTCGCTTGACCTTAAGCTGCCAGCCTGGTTTTCTTTACATTTATTGAGGTTTGAGGAGACTGTTTTCCTGGCCTGGGAAGATACACACTGACAATATCTAAAGAGTCCTAGTACAGAGGAATATATGAGAGACTAAAGAGCAGGGAGGTCTTGTCTTTCCCTCTTTTTTTGAATAGCACAGGTTGAAATAGTCTTGTGTGATTCATTCTCTCTCACTCAACTTCCCTTATCAGGTGAGTACTGGATTGACCCCAACCAAGGCTGCAACCTGGATGCCATCAAGGTCTACTGTAACATGGAGACTGGAGAGTCCTGTGTCTACCCAACTCATTCCACAATCCCCAAGAAGAACTGGTACATCAGCAAGAATCCCAAGGAAAAGAAACATGTCTGGTTTGGCGAGGCAATGAGCGATGGCTTCCAGGTGAGACTACGAATCAGTGAGGCAGGAGTGGTTAAGCAACAGAGACAAGAAAGGTTTTTCTGGGTCTATCAAACATGTTCTTTTAGCAGAGAATCTGAGAGAGTTATTAGATGGACAGGCTTGTTGCAACTCAGATCAGTCATGGGCTGGGACTGACATGAATTCCTTCAGGATCATTTGCTGAAGTAATCCAGATGCCAAAAAAACCCTAGTAAATGCTCGTTTGTTTACATAAAGGATCTGGGGCTGTTTGTTGTGATGAAGAAGAGACTGAGAACATAATGGCAGATTTAACATAAGAGTCAAACTGTCCTCAGGGAGAAAGAGGAATACCCATATCTGCTATGGGCAGTGCAGGAAAGAATTTGCTTGAACTGTAATGAGAAATATTTAGGTTGGCCATTAGGAAAAAGAGTAGTGGGAGACGAATCCTGGAACTGGTTGCCCACTAAGGCTATACATTTTTTTACTGCCGGAGATCTTGAAGAGATGTTTTGACAGATCTGTTAATACAGAAGCAGTACTTAGATGAACTTTGGGGTCATTTTTCAGCCCTATACCCAAAGATGCCTGTAACAGTAGGTGGGAAAGGAAGGGAAAAGGGATTTCTGTTGGCCAAGAAGTCTTGAATAGAATCCATGCTACTTGCAGGAAGTTGGACTTCGTACTTACAACTCTGAGATCCTATACAGTGAAGAAAATAGGATAACTTTTATATGATAAGATTCTAGAGTTTCAGTCTGGCTCATAGGTCAATACCAAAGCAATCTCTATTGCCAAAAGGCAGCTTGGCATGCCATAGCATCTTACTTCAAAACAGCTACAGGTGATGTAATTGAGAAGGGCCATGAGCCCTCCAAGGGATGTTGAAGGTACATAAGTTGCATCTCTTGGGTTCCTAGACTGGCTTTGGTTCCTTAAGGAGGGTTTGTTTGCCTTTGCTTATGAACCAGCTCTTTCTCATTTTATTGCCTGGACTCTGAGAATGAAAGACAGAAAAGTAGGTAGATTTCTGGATTTGAAGGGGGCATTTCTTCTAAAACTGGCATAAATGGTAACCTTTTCTTCTTCTTCTTCTTCTTTTCCTTTCTTCTGTTTCCTTGGCAGTTCGAATATGGTGGTGAGGGATCCAACGCAGCTGATGTTGCCATCCAGCTGACCTTCTTGCGCTTGATGTCCACTGAAGCCTCCCAGAACATCACCTACCACTGCAAGAACAGTGTGGCTTACATGGATCAACAGACTGGCAACCTGAAGAAGTCTCTGATCCTCCAGGGCTCCAATGAGATTGAGATCAGATCAGAAGGCAACAGTCGCTTCACTTATGGAGCCACTGAAGACGGTTGCACGGTGAGTCCTTGGGCCTTTGAGCTGAAGAGGCAGCTTTTAACAGGAGTCCTTCTGTAGATTATATTTCAATAATTGGGGCAAAGGTCCTCCTTTTCCCCTGTGTACCTGCTGCTTTGTTTATGCTCTGGAAGTGGGATTAATTCCAAGAAGATAACCCATGGACAAGGCAATAGGTGCATAAGAATCAACCAGAAGCTAGGAAAAAAGAGTTAAGCAAGTCAGGGTTGCAGCAGGCAGATCACCCAGATAACACAATCTATGCAAGAAAACAAGCAGGTAGGAAGGATGCTTGTATGCAGTGAAGCTTGTGGTGTCACGGGGAAGCATCCTTAACCAGACCCAGATATGCTTGACTTATTCAATAATAGTTCTCCATATCCCTCCTAAGCACTGTGTCCCTTGACGTAGTAGCATCTGTTCAATCTTCTAACTACTTCTGCCATCTGGATCAAGATGAAGGATAGAAATCTTGCAGTTCTGAAGATTCCCCTAGAAATATACAGGTTTCATATCTAGAAGCAGCATACCCTTGAGAAGAAAATTCTGGGTTTATTCTATGCCTGCCTCAGTCCAGATTTGGCAAATTAACTTCTTTTTATGTGTGTGTGTGGGGGGGGGGGGGTGTAACTGGTTTGTTGGGAGAGAATAGGGTTTTGTTAGTATGTCCGATGGCTCAGGCCCTAATACTGAAATATTTTTGTTGCCTGATACCAAGAAAAGGAAATACGCTTTTGCCTTCATGTGTGCTCTGAAAACTCAAAACTCTATTAAACATACACCACATTCTAATTCCTTTCTGTTTTCCCTCCACCCGCAGAGTCACACTGGTAGTTGGGGAAAGACAGTCATCGAATACAAGACGACAAAGACCTCCCGGTTGCCCTTCATTGATGTGGCTCCCATGGACGTTGGTGCCCCAGACCAGGAATTCGGCCTTGAGATTGGACCTGTCTGCTACTTGTAAACCCCAAAGGAAACCTGACAGTTTAAAAAATAAAATAAAAAACAGCCAAAAAAGAAGGAAATTTCACATGGACTTGAATTTGTGTCTTTTTCTATCCATCATCTCTAAAACTATTTTCGTTTCCGTTTAAAAAAAACAAAAAAAGCATTAAACCAAAAAAATAAAAATAAATGACTTTTCAAAAATAATTAAGGAAGTGCATCCACTTGCTTGACTTTTTTTTTATTAACACCCCCGAAGACAGAATGGTTTGATTTTACCTTGTTTTTTTTAAAGATCAAGTAATCGCTCGGGACCACTATTTGCACATTCCAAAAATACATATATTAAAGCCATACAAAATGATGAAATCAGTCCAAAGCATGCAACACTTGAAGTACTTTAACAACAAGGTTTGGAAAATCTGTTAGTCCCACAAGAGTAATGCTAAACTAGTGGTAGAACCTGCTCTTTACAAAATAATAATTTCCCCCCCACTTAACCTGGAGTTAGTTTGTTTAAAAATCCCAAAATTTACCTACAGGCCATATTTCTCTGCTGGCAACTTTATACAGAAAGATTTTTCTTTTCTTTCTTTTTTTTTTACACAGAGCAATACCACTGAAACGATTATTCTTTCAGTCATTTGAAATGTACCTTTTTTTTCTCTTTTGTTCAGTCGGCGATATAAATTTGACAAAGCCTCAGTAAATAAAAGTGTACCACTGAGTGATTTTCCAAACAGGAACCTCATTGGATAAAAAGAACATTTGTATAATGCCTCTCTTTCTCTCTCTTAGAAAAGAGCAGAAGTTTATTTTTAAGCTAATCGGAGAGGCTTAAGAGCTATAGGTATTTTGTCGGCGAACATCTGAAGGAAAAAAAATGGCCAATAATAATACAAGAAAGCAGAGAAAATGTAATGTTAAATGTATATTATTGTTGTATGGACGGCTACCTCACCATTGTCATTTTCAAGTTCTTTGGGGTAGTTTTGGGGTTTTTAAAAGGCTAGCCACCGGGTTGCAGTAGATGGGGGACAGCAGAACAGAGTTTCAAGTTTAGATAAAGGTGCTAACTGTGTATTTTGGTTTTTTTAATTTTTAGTCTGCTATGTTAATTTCAGGTCCCATGGCATTCTTTACTGAGGTGGTGAAAACTTTTTTTTTAAACCTCACCCCCACCTAATGTGTTGCTAACAGGGGCCATCTGGTGCTATAGGAATGAGGTTATTTGAGAGAGAAGCCAATTTGGTGCCTTGCTGCCCATTAGATGCTTGTGAATTTTCAAAAGGTGCTAATTTTTTTTTAAACAAGCAAAAAAAATTTTTTTCCAGGATGAGGGAAAAAAAATCAAACATTGCTACAAGGGATCAAGGTCTGAGCAGTTTCTGTCTTTCTCTTGTAAAGCAGGTGGATTCCCCCATTGGCTTGTCTTTCTCCCATTCATCCGGCTCTTCTCCACTGCCATCCCTCTGTGCTTTTCCATCTCTCTTTCCACCCTGCAAAAGCAAATTCCTGTGCCAAGCCTCTCTTGTTCTCTCATAATCCTCATTTGCTGCTGACACATTCATCCTTCCCTCTCGTTTCCCTCTTCTCTTCCACTCTCCCAACCTCCCACCGACTTTAATTCTGTTCTCTTTCCCCCTCTCCACATGTCTTTCGGTGGGTTTCCCATTCAAGCAAACCCAATTCCTTTCTTTAACAAGAGGCAGATGTTCTAGGGAGTGTGAGCGACCGAAGATTCTGTACCTATTTTGTATATGTATAATAATTTGAGATGTTTTTAATTATTTTGACTGCTGAAATAAAGCATGTGAAATGATCCAAATACACCAGTTGTTCTTCAGACTTTTTCTGTCATGCAAGGCCAGGTGCTGGTTGGGGTTTTGGTTGTGTGTGGGAGGCTAATCTGGGTGATGCTTCCTATACTCTCTTGACGCTTCAACATTCTCAGTGGAAACCATTTTGAAGAATATTAATAATTCTTTTTTAAATTGGCATGAAGTTCCCCCCAGGAACTCAAGAGCTGAAGTTTTGTGAGGGTGTGAGAAATCTTGTGAGAGACCTTTTGTGCTTCCTCCCTAGGTTTCTCAGTCGAAGCAGTGACCAACCTTGGTTTACATGTGCATTGTAGACAAGCGCTCAACCAGGGGTGGAACACATGTGGGCTCCGGATGTTGTTGGACTGTGACTCCCAGCAGCTCTCATCAGTGTAGCTGATAGTGTGGGGAGGATGGGAGTTGTAGTCCAACACCTAGAGGCCCACATGTTCTCCATTGCTGCCCTAGACAAAAGTAGAGGGTCCAAGAATGACCCTCTAGAGTTTTTGTGTCTCTGTGTGTGTTTTGTTATTGTTTCTTTGCTTAATTCTTCTAATACTTTGCATGGCCCTCTCTGTCTTATTCTTATTCTCTCTTTGCATGCTTGATATTTCCTTTTACTCCTTGCCCCAGACTTTCTAGAACTGGTCAATGTTCCCCACCCTATACCCTCCTCCCTATAACCCCACAGGGCTACCCCATGGCATTAGCAACATAGTACTGGCCTTGCTCATTTTAACGCAAAGCAAACAAGCTATTAAATAGGTACAGCTTCTGTCATTACTCTTTTTTTTTACTGCCCTGCCAAGAGAAGCGCCACTTGCTTGGTTTCTGTGTCTCAAGCTGCCATCAAACCCCTGCTACAGCAGGCCACCTTGCTCCATTCAACGAGTTTAAATGTGAAGAGAGGACAAGGTAGTTTCAAATATTTCATTTCATCTTTGGCATTTTCTCTTACACAGATTCCCTGGTAATTTTTGTGTGCCATGATATCTCTCTTTTCACCCCATCCATTCAAAAAGCTGGAAGGTTTGAGAGGAAAAAATAACAAACGAGATAAGTCATCCATATCCAACTTGATTACTTAGTAGACTGGTAATGAAATCAAGAGACCCAGTGTGGTGTAGTGGACAGAGTGGTGAATTAAGAAGACTCAAAAGACCTCAGAAGTCAAATCCCTGCTTGGCCGTGGAACCACACATGGAGCAGTTGGACTTGCGCAGCTATTCCTTACCTATCTCACATTATCTTGAAAATCCTACTAAAGGTCACCATGGGTCTGATGCAACTTAATGGCACACAATACACACACAATGAGGATAAAGGAACATCTTAATACAGGACTACAACAAATATAAAATCTGTGGACGTACCAAAATCTGAAGAAAAAAGGTGCTCCTCAGGTACTGAGAGTACAGATTATATATATTCCCCCTTGAAAAGTGACTAGGAATTCTTTTTTTAGAAAGTACACCCTCCTTGTTCTTTTCCCCCCCTTGGTTCAAGGTTATATTCAAGAGAGGAGTATTTAACACAGGAACGAAATGTTCCAGGTTTTCTTTCCACCCCCAAAAAGGCAGCTCTATGACTTCTACAAAAAGGAGGAAGAGAGAGTCTGAGGTGAGGAAGAAGCAGGGCAGAAGGAGAAGCAGAAACACCTCAAAAGCACATTGTCCCATCAGTTGAAATAAGAGCTTCCAGTGCTCAGTTTCCTTTCTTTTAAGGAGATAGATAGATAGATAGATAGATAGATAGATAGATAGATAGATAGATAGATAGATAGATAGATAGATAGATAGATAGATAGATAGATAGATAGATAGATAGATAGATAACTGAGACTGACAGGCAGTATCACTAGTCCTGGAAGCCTAGAGAATCTATCCAGAAAGAGAGCCTATGATTGCTAAATGATGAGGGAAAGGTACTCTGTACATGTTCAGAAGCACTTCTCTAAATCACTGCTTCACATGATACTGAAGCCAGATTTACCAAGCTGAGTCCTGGTTCATATTAAGATCTGGGATCATGCTCACAACAGCTCAAGGTATAAGGAACTAGTTAGCCTTTTAAGGTCTCACGGGCTCTGTTCCTGCTCCAGCCTCATTACATATAGATATAGATATAGATACTTGCATATATAGTGGCTTCACCTGCAAAATCCAGTGACCTGCCTTTCTTGAATTTCATCCTTTTCTTTAGATCTTTGCTCTTTTTCTGTTTTCCCGCTGTGTCTCCTACTCACCACTTCATCCTCCTCCTGTCTCTTTCAGCTCATGCCTCTTCCCAAATCTTTGCAAAATGGACTTGAGCTTTCTGTCCCTTTCTTTCACCTGATGTTCTGAGCAGGAAGCAAGGAGGGAGGGGGGAAAGTAAATATGAGAGAGTCGTCAACTTGGAATACTCTCGCCATGTGCCAAGAAAGCTGGACAGCAACGTTCAATGGCCCTCATTCAGGAGCGAGCAAAAAGAGGGGCTCTTTGCATCAAAGGGTGCTTTGTAAATGGGAAACGTACACCGGAGGCATCACAGAGAGAGAGAGAGCAAGCAAGAGAGAGCGCAAATATTTTGCCCCCTTAAAACAAGTCTGGTGGTGAGGGTAGCACAGCACGGGTGCTATTCCTGCTGCTTATGAAAAATGTGAGCTTTTAAAAACACAATAGATGGAAGCTCTTTTGGATTTTTTGAAACAAATAATCTCTGTCTGGAAAACCCCAAGGCCCTAACGTTGCTGCTAGCACCAGGATCTTTGTCCTTCTGTTCTTACTTGAACCCCTTTCCCTTTTCTTCTTCTTCAGTCCTCAGCCTCATTTCACCTTGTGTTCCCAATAGAGATGGGCACGAACTGCTGATTTGGTGCAGTTTGTTTCCCGGACAAACAGCTGATCTGCAGTTGAGTGCCCCACCCTTTCCAGCGGTAGCCACTCAGCAACAGAGCCCGGAGGAGCCAGGGGACACTGCTGCCGAGTAGGCACTCACTGGAGGGGGCAGGGCACCAAACCACAGATCAGCTATTCAGCTGGGAAACAAACCACACCGAACCACTGAACCAGTGGTTCGTGCCCATCTCTAGTCCTCGTCTTCTGCTCCTTTCTGCTCCGTTTTATTGTAGACATAGACAGACCCTCAGACACGTCAGTTGAAGCCTGTACCACTTTATTGTGAGGTCTCCTCATTATTTGGGAAGATGGATAAAAAATATTGAAATTTAAAGAATGGCAGGTAAAAGAATTTTGTTTTATTTGTACAGTGCACAACAATAGAATTTTTTTTTAGTTTTAACTTTAGGCACTTTCATTTTAAAGTGGAGGGACATGCATGCTTGGATGAAGGAAGGCACAGTTAAAGGTGGTGCACCAGCTGCACCTGTTCCTTGAGATATCTTGTCTGATGACGGTGACACATGCTTTAGGTACATCTCATCTGGATTACTGCAACTCCCTCTATATAGGGCTGCCTTTTAAGAGTGCTCAGAAACTTCAGCTGGTTCAAAAATGATGCAGCCAGACTGCTGACTGGCACTGCTTAAGGGAAACATGTAACTTCCTTATTACAACAGCTTCACTGGCTGACAGTCTGTTTCCAAGGTCAATTCAAAGTGCTAGTTATTACCCATAAAGCCCTATATGGCTTGGGTTCAGGCTTTGAAGGATTGTATCACCCCACATGAGCCTTCTCAGCTTTTAAGACCTTTCGGGGAAGTCCTTCTTCTCTGTTCCACCACCTTCCCAAGCTTGATTAGCAAGGACACGAAAGAAGGGCTTCTCAGTGGTTGCTTCCAGGTTTTGGGATATGCTTCCCTGAGAAGTCAGATTGGCTCCGTCCCTGTTGTCCTTCTGTCATCAGGAAAATACCTTCCTTTTTAGGCAAGCTTTTATGCAATAAGTGGAGGTCTGGAGAATGCTCCATCTATGAAATTTTGATATTTTTTTTAAAAAATTAATATTCTTAAAAGTGTTTTTAATCTCAATCAAAGTTTAATTGTCTTTTAATATATAGTTTTGTACAGTTTTTAAATTTATTATTATTGTATGGTTGTCATGGTTGTGAGCCACGCTAGGTCGCCAACAAGGAGAAAGCTGGCATGCCTGGACAGAGCTTTGTAGCGTTACTTTTCGGAAGTTAAACTCCCATCATTCCCACAGCTAGTATAGCCCCTGGCATTGCTGACCGCAGGATTATAAGACATGGAGTAACTATACCAGGCTCTGATTCCCAATGTTATGAACAGTGGCCAGTTAGAGGAAATGTGAATTCATGGCTCCTGAGGACTGACAGGTTCTTGAGGAGTGGAGCCTTCTTTGTAGGGTGGAACTGGGGAAGGTGCAGAAGAGAGCGACTAAAATGATGACTGGGCTGGGGCACCTCCCTTATGAGGAAAGGCTACAACAGCGTTTGGGGTCTTGAGTCTAGAGAAAAGGTGCCTGAGGGGGGACATGATTGAGACGTATAAAATTCTGCAGGGGACGGATAAAGTGGATAGAGGGAAGCTGTTTTTCCCCTCAGGCAATACCAGAACCAGGGGACATCCACTCAAATTGAGTGTTGGGAGACTGAGAACAGACCAAAGAAAATATTTCTTTATCCAGCGTGTTGTTAGTCTGTGGAACTCTTTGCCACAGGATGTGCTGATGACATCTGGCCTAGATGCCTTTAAAAGGGGATTGGACAGATTCCTGGAGGAAAAGTCCATCACAGGTTACAAGCCATGATGGGGATGTACAATCTCCAGGCTTAAAAGGATGGTACTTCAAAATGCCAGATGCAGGGGAGGGGTATCAGGAGACAGGTATCTAGTTGTCTCGTGTGCTCCCAGAGGCATCTGGTGGGGTCACTGTGAGATACAGGGAGCTGGACTAGATGGGCCCTTGGCCTGATCCAGCAGGGCTCTTCTTCTCAGCCGCCTTCGATACCGTCGACCACGGTATCCTCCTGGGGAGGCTCTCCAAGCTGGGAATCGGTGGCCTGGCGCTTACCTGGTTCCGATCCTTCTTGGAGGACCGTCCCCAGAGAGTACAGCTTGGGGAGAGCGTTTTGGCCCCGTGGAGTCTCAATTGTGGGGTTCCGCAGGGGTCGATCATCTCCCCAATGCTGTTTAACATCTATATGAGGCCGCTGGGTGGGGTCATCAGGGGGTGTGGGGCTTCGTGCCATCAGTACGCTGATGACACCCAGCTCTACATCTCCTTTTCACCTACCTCAGTGGATGCCGTTCTGTCCCTTCAGCGCTGTCTGGAGGCTGTGCTGCAATGGATGCAGCTGAATGGGTTGAGGTTGAACCCAGACAAGACGGAGATCTTGAGGGTGGGTGGCCCCTCCATTGGTGGTTTGGGAAACTCCCTCTTTTTTTGGGGGGGTGACTCTCACCGCAAAGAGTGTGGTGCGCAGCTTGGGGATACATCTGGACCCGGCGCTTACCATGGAAACCCAGGTGGCGTCTGTGGCCCGCTCCGCCTATTTCCATCTGTGGCGGATTGCCCAGCTGTGTCCCTATCTTGATGGTGGGGCCCTCACCACTCTGGTCCATGCGCTTGTAATCTCGAGATTAGATCACTGTAATGCGCTCTACGTGGAGCTTCCTTTTAGATTGATGTGGAAGCTTCAAATGGTGCAGAATGCGGCAGCCAGATTACTTAGTGGAACGAGAAAATTCCAACATATCTCTCCTACTCTGGCTGCTTTGCATTGGCTGCCCATTCGTTTCCGCATTGATTTCAAAGTGCTAATGATGACATACAAAGCCCTAAATGGTTTAGGACCTCGATACTTGGCAGAACGCCTTCTCCCACCTAGATCTACTCGAGTCACTCACCATAGCCAGGAGGGACGGTTGAGGGGCCTGACGCCGAGAGAGGCCCAAAAAGAAAGAACAAGAAATCGGGCCTTCTCGGCGGTGGCCCCTCGACTTTGGAACAGCTTGCCGCCAGAGATCCGCCTGGCACCCTCGCTGGGTGTTTTCAAGAGCCAATTAAAAACTTGGCTCTTTAGGCAGGCCTTCCCTACTGCCAATACTTGATTTTACTTTTCTTGGTTTGAAGTTTATCCTTACATCTTGATTATAGCATTATTGTAGATTTTAATTGTTGTTTTTATCGGTTTGTAATATTTTGTGAGCCGCCCTGAGTAGACTCTTGTCTAGAAGGGCGGGATAAAAATCCAATAATAAATAAATAAATATTGCAATGGATGCAGGAGAATGGGCTGAGGCTGAACCCGGACAAGACGGAGGTCCTGAGGGTGGGCGGCCCATCCATTGGTGGTTTGGGAAACTCCCTCTCTTTTTGGGGGGGTGACTCTCACCGCAAAGAGTGAGGTTCGCAGCTTGGGGGTTCATCTGGATCTGGCGTTCACCATGGAAACCCAGGTGGCGTCAGTGGTCCACTCCACCTACTTCCATCTGTGGCGGATTGCCCAGCTGCGACCCTATCTTGATGGCGGGGCCCTCACCACTCTCGTCCATGCGCTCGTAATCTCAAGATTAGACCACTGCAATGCGCTCTACGTGGGGCTACCTTTGAGATTGATGCGGAAGCTTCAAATGGTGCAGAATGCGGCAGCCAGACTCCTTAGTGGGGTGAGAAAATACCAGCATATCTCTCCCACTCTGGCTGCCTTGCATTGGCTGCCCATTTGCTTCCGCATTGACTTCAAAGTGTTGATGATGACGTATAAAGCCCTAAACGGTTTAGGACCTCGATACTTGGCAGATCGCCTTCTCCCACCTAGATCTACCCGAATCACTCGCCATAGCCAGGAGGGACGGTTGAGGGGCCTAACGCCGAGAGAGGCCCGGAGAGAAAGAACAAGAAACCGGGCCTTCTCGGCAGTGGCCCCTCGATTATAGAATAGCCTCCCATCAATGATCCGCCTGGCACCCTCGCTGGGTGTTTTTAAGAGCCAATTAAAAACTTGGCTCTTCAGGCAGGCCTTCCCTCCTGTCAATACTTGACTTATTCTTATTTTTATCATAATTTTCTGTTTTCCCATCTTGAGCATTACTAATCATTATTGTTTTGAATTGTTTTTAACTGTTTTAATTATAATGTTTGGTGGAACCCGCCCGGAGTAGACTTTGTCTAAAAGGGCGGGATAGAAATCGAATAAATAAATAAAAATAAAATTATGTAGGGTACAGATCATCCTTAGTATCCAAGAGCCATTTGGAGAAAGTGTCTCATCCTCCTCCTCCTATCACCACCCTGCTCCTAAGGCTTGGCTTTTAGGTCTACAGGTGGAATGAACAGCTGAAACAAAGAGAGAAAGAGAGGGAGAGCGTTGGGCTTGAACTGAAGGATCCTTGGGGGTATGGATAGCAATCTTTGGGAATGTGGTGTTAAAGAGTAGGTCTACCTACACAAAGTACTTATGCTTCTTGCTACTACCTATACACTCCTTGGATCTTTGCAAGCCAGATGTTGCAAAAATGCCCTTAAGTCACCAGTGATTTCCCTTTTCCAAGGCAGGGGGCCCAAGTAGTGCTACTGCTGGAGTTTCTTGCTTTTTAGGAGAACTGAGGAAACGTTATAAACAGCAATCATAATTGTTATTACACATGAATCATTTTGTCAGGCCCATCAGTGAAGCCATTCCAGTTCACCTCCAGCTTCCCACGGAGGAGCGTTTTGCAAAGATACGCACTAGGACAAGAGGAACAGCAAAAGAGCCCACATTATGCTTCAACACTCCCCCTACAATGAAGCTTTTGTGCCTAGCTGGCAACCGGCCCTCTGATCCAGCTTCTCTCTCCGTAACACCAGCAAGTTTCTTATCCTGTTGCGCCTAAAACTCTGTGTCTGCCTGAATAACCAATTTGTGTTTCTGCAGCCATACTCTCCCCTTTCTTTCTGACATGGCAGTCTCACCCACCAACGTTTCTGCAGTAATTGGATACAGTACAAGGGGAGTAAATGGAGAAGGGCTAGATTCCAGGGTGGGTCTTTCTAAACATGGGCAATATATGGTCTGTAGTCCAAGGAGAAGGAGCTACACTCTTTCAAACAGAAAATGCTTTATGAAATAGGAAAGTGGTTTTGAAATGGTTTTGCTTTGCTGTGGAGAAAAGGAATGAGACTAGCCACACGCTCCTTGCCTTTTCTAAAGGGCCACATATGTGCTTGCATTCATCTTAGTGCTCAGAGAGCTTTAGACTGCATGTACAAAGTATATAAGAAGTCTTTGCCTTTTCAGAAATACATTAAAAACAGTTGCTCAACTGTTTGGGAGATTTGGGGGCAGGAAATGTGGTTCTGGTGATGTGACGGGCACTAGTCATTAAGCACTCACACAGCCAGGGCATGCACACCTCGGTGGAATCAATGTTTGCTTCCATTCTGGGAAGGAGAATCCAACGTCTCTAGGTACAGCTTGAAGCATGCTGAACATCTGCAAAACCTTTTTGTTTTTGTTTTGGCAAAACAGCTGGATTGAAACAAATTATTTGTCGTACATTGGGAAACAATAGCTTTACAGTACTGACCCAACATCACTGAAAGTGATGACTTTTGTGCACAGTGGAAACAAGGATCGCAGCATGGCGGTTTGGCTTGGATTTTGTGCTTTGCATTGACGGGTAGTGTGTTCCATGGTTAGCTGGCAAACAGTTATGGATAGATAAGGCAGTGTACTTGGACTGCTTCTGTCAAGACTGAGACGGAAGAAAGCAAATCACTTCTTAAAAGAGAAGAAGGAAATGGAAGAGGATAAACTTATTCCAAATGGAATACATCCCACTCCAACCAGTGATGCGACATTCATTATATGGATTATATCTTAAATGGTTTTGAATTCCTTCCAGCACTGCAAATAGGAGACCGAAGATAATCAGTTGGTTGTTGATCTTGCAGTTGTTGTCACTGCTGTAACAACCATTGAGCTCATTTTGTCGTTCTGGTGTGGTGGATCTACAGTTTGCTCAAGTTAATATGGTGTACAGGGTGAGGATAGAAGTATTTTATGAAGGCATGTGACAGTGTGGGGTAAAGGCTGGGGAGAGATGGAACAGTGTGTGCTAATTTGTCTGTTTCATAGGTGTCTAGCAAACTTTAAATTAAAGTACAAAATATTGTAACATGATACTGTTTTTTAGACAAACTTAGGCAGATTGAGCGTTCTGAAAAATGTGGGAGCGATACACTGACCTGAATACTTCCATTAAAAGGGGGTAATGATCCTGGTAGTGTTATCAGAAATGCTTGAGGAATTCATTCTTTGCAAATTCTTTTATAAAGACTGGTTTAGATCTATGCCTCTTGAATTAATGTCCAGCAGGGCAGAATACAGCTGTCCTTTACCTTTTGTGCTTCTTTGAACATAGCAATTAAGTTCTCACCTCAGAAGTGGACCAAAACACTCATAAGACAGAATCCTTTCATAAAATACAGACTTTGAGATAAAATATGCTTCAAAATGATTATTTTGTGAGAAAAACTATGGGCAAAAGTGTGAATTCACATATGCATTGAAATACAAATGATTGTTCTTTTAAAAATATGAACAGTAGTATGACACAGTGCATGGATTTATAAATGAACACATACAAAAATGGCATGTGATAGAAATAGGCTGTCTTTCTGAACAGAAATTAGGGTATGTGGAGATGTGCTGATTAAAGAAAGGATTTCTGTTCTACAGTAGTTGACATTCAGCTGGGAGAGAATGTTGTTGTTTAGTCGTTAAGTCGTGTCCGACTCTTCGTGACCCCATTGACCAGAGCACGCCAGGCCCTCCTGTCTTCCACTTCCTCCTGGCGTTTGGTTAAATTCCTCACTTTCTGCCATCAGAGTGGTATCATTTGCATATCTGAGGTTGTTGATATTTCTTCCGGCAATCTTAATTCCAGCTTGGGATTCATCCAGTCCAGCCTTTTGCATGATGTATTCTGCATATAAATTAAATAAGCAGGGAGACAATATACAGCCTTGTCATACTCCTTTCCCAATTTTGAACCAATCAGTTGTTCCATATCCAGTTCTAACTGTTGCTTCCTGTCCCACATATAGATTTCTCAGGAGCTGGATAAGGTGGTCAGGCACTCCCATTTCTTTAAGAACTTGCCATAGTTTGCTGTGGTCCACACAGTCAAAGGCTTTTGCGTAGTCAATGAAGCAGAAGTACTGTAGATGTTTTTCTGGAACTCTCTGACTTTCTCCATAATCTAGCGCATGTTAGCAATTTGGTCTCTAGTTCCTCTGCCCCTTCGAAATCCAGCTTGTACTTCTGGGAGTTCTTGGTCCACATACTGCTGAAGCCTACCTTGTAGGATTTAGAGCATAACCTTGCTAGCGTGTGAAATGAGTGCAATTGTACGGTAGTTGGAGCATTCTTTGGCACTGCCCTTCTTTGGGATTGGGATGTAGACTGATCTTTTGTAGACTGATCTTTTCCAATCCTCTGGCCACTGCTGAGTTTTCCAAACTTGCTGGCATATTGTGTGTAGCACCTTAACAGCACCATCTTTAAAGATTTTAAATAGTTCAACTGGAATGCCATCACCTCCACTGGCCTTGTTGTTAGCCATGCTTTCTAAGGCCCACTTGACTTCGCTGTCCAGGATGTCTGGCTCAAGGTCAGCAACCACACTATGTTGAAAGGTCTGCCTTGGATTCGTATTGAAATCATTCTATCATTTTTGAGATTGTATCCCAGTACAGCTTTTCCCACTCTTTTGTTGACTATCAGGGCTACTCCATTTCTTCTACGGGATTCTTGCCCACAATAGTAGATATGGTAATCGTTTGAACTGAATTCGCCCATTCCGTCCATTTTAGTTCACTGACACCCAGGATGTCAATGTTTATTCTTTCCATCTCCTGTTTGACCACATCCAGCTTACCAAGGTTCATAGATCTTACATTCCAGGTTCCTATGCAGTATTTTTCTTTGCAGCATCGGACTTTCCTTTCACTTCCAGGCACGTCCGCAGCTGAGCGTCCTTTCGGCTTTGGCCCAACCACTTCATTAGCTCTGGAGCTACTTGTACTTGTCCTCCGCTCTTCCTCAGTAGCATGTTGGACGCCTTCCGACCTGAGGGGCCCATCTTCCAGCGTCATATCTTTTAGCCTTTTGTTTCTGTCCATGGAGTTTTCTTGGCAAAGATACTGGAGTGGCTTGCCAGTTCCTGCTCCAGGTGGATCGCGTTTAGTCAGAACTCTCCACTATGACCTGTCCGTCTTGGGTGTCCCTGCACGGTATAGCCCATAGCTTCTCTGAATTACTCAAGCCCCTTTGCCACGACAAGGCAGCAATCCGTGAAGGGGAGAGGATAAGCAAGGCAAATACACAGTTAAGGAAGCACGTAGTTTTCATATATCTCTGCATCAGAGGTTCAGTATCATTTCTATTGATCCAAGATGTTGAGGCCTTTTTTGAAAGGAGATGGAAGCAATATGTTTGGTATGGGGCCATTCAAGATTTCCAGCAGTGAAAAGAAGGAAAGGGGGTAATACTTATATACTTTGGCTGTTTACATCTATGAAGCCAGCTATACGTAGAGTCAGCCCCGGATTTACCATTAAGCAAAATAAGCATGTGCTTCGGGCATCAACAAGGAAGGGGGCACCACAGAGGTTTTTTCAGTGCCGAATTTACCATGGACCACAGTGCCAATCATGTACCCTCCTTAACGAACCACATCCATTCATCCAAATCCCACGTCTTCTTCCCTCCCTCCCTCAAGAGACCCAAGAAAACCACCTCCCTACCTAAAGCAATTTATTATGACTATGACTTCAGGGTAAATACTTCATCCTGTCCTGTCCCATCCTTTTTCAGTGGCTAAACAGTGCCTTGGTCTCTCTTTTTGCTTCTTTAAAGAGATTCTACTATTGCCACCATATCTTATCTGGTACCAGCTTGGAAAAAAGAGGCTCTCGGTGGGACATTATAAGAGGAACAACTTCAAAACCCAGGGAAGAAGTACAAATGCAGGAATAGGTGATATCTGGATACCTGAAGGACCGCCTCCTTCCATATGAACCTACCTGGCAATTAAGATCTAGCCAGGGGGCCCTTTTGAAAGAGCCGTCCCTCAAGGAGGTAAGAGGGATGGCTTGTAGACAAAGGGCCTTTTCAGCAGCTGCCCCCAGACTATGGAACGCCATCCCAACTGAAATGCGTCTGGCGCTGACGATGACGTTTTGGCGCCAGGTCAAAACCTTCCTGTTCCAGAAGGTTTTTAAATGAAATAATATCAACTGTGGGTCCTGATGGCAATTTTTAGAGCATTGTCTTTTAATTGTATTTTAATTGTTTAATCTTTTTATTGTATTCAAATTGTTGTAAGCCACCCAGAGACCTTTGGGTAGTGTGGGCGGCATATAAATTAAATAAATAAAAATTAAAATAAAATAAATCTTTATTCGACTATCAAGACTACAAAACTAAAAAAACAAACAGCGAGCTTTCGATGATAAATCATCTTCTTCAAGGCTGTGCATCAAGTCCTTATGAGTAGCTTCAAAATTATAACCTATTATTAATGTCCCAAATTCACATGGCTGATGTTGAGGCCAGGTTAGCTTCTTAGTTGGAAATGGCTGCAGTGTGCAAGTTGGTTTAAAGCTCCTCCTGAGCTAGCAGTTTGGAATTTATGGCCCATCTCTTAAAAGAAAGGACGGGTAATCTGAGGCTCCCTCCACTGGTATCAAGGTTTGTCTGGAGTATCCCAAAGGCTTTTGAAATTAGGCCACATCTCTCTACACAAAATAGCTTATAACAATAACAATAGTAGCAATAATACCAATACTGTAACTACAGAGCTGGAAGGGATCCTATGGATCATCAGGTCCAGCCCCTGTGAAGGAGGCACGGTGGGGAATCGAACTCCCAAGCTCTACCTAAATTACTGAGCTATCCAGCAGTTACTGGCTTTGGACTATATTGGAAAAGTTTCTGGTTTAGACTATAATTCCCCAGATCTCCTAAATTCCTGGCCATGCTCTCAACAGATTTCTTGGAGTTTAATCCTGAAAAGTAACTTTTCCAAGTACTGGTGTTACACAGACCAAAGATTGTCCATCCTCATCCCCCATCCCAGTCATGAGAAGCACTTCTAGAGATGGTTACTGGGAAGGATGCCTTGCTACCTGATTTCATCCCAGTGGCACACAATAAGGCCACTGAGAGAATGGCTACGTATGGGAAATGGTACCCATGTTACCTCCTGAGGCTCAAGGATGCAAGGCAGGGCAATGCTACATAGAGAAAGTAAAACAGAAAGAGAGTTATTTTTGTCTTCCTTGTGGATGAAATTGACAGTTACGGGAAGCAGAAGGGCCATCCCAGGAATTTTGCTGCCTGAGGCAAAGCAGCAAATGGCACCTCCATCTGCCACCAAAGTCAAGATGTACAGTATATGGGGCAGGGAATCCATCCCTCCTCCATGCCTGGAAATAAAAAATCCAAGAGAACCCAGGTAAACAACTAGATGCTCTTTTACAACATTAAAAAAAATTGGTGCCGCTTCTTGTCCTGGTTTTGGACAACCCCAAATGGCTTTTGATGTCACTTCTCTCTAACTACTAGGAATGACTCCCCACCACCACCACCACCACCAAAATGCACACAAACAAACAACTGGAGCCAGGAGAGGAGAGGAGAATACAAAATATATGGTTTAAATTACAGCTTGGAAAAGTGGACAGGCTGGCTGGGGATAATGGGAGTTGTAGTCCCAGAAAGTAACTAACCCAGGCTGTGACTTGAAATAGAAACCAATGACTAGTTCCAGAGTATCTTTCTGTAACAGATTTTTTAAAAAAGCATTCCACCTTAAATGTAACAAATCCTTGAGTGTTTATTCCTGCATCTCAAGAACAGTTAATTAAGGCATTGACATTAGCAAATGCTTTGTGCTCCTGACAGTCAACACCAAGACCTTACAATTCTATGCCTGCCTACTCAGAAGTAAATCCCATTAATTTTAATGAGGCTTACTCTTGAGTAAGTAGGCACTTGGGAGGTTGGAACCCACTTAATTACAAGAAGTCTCACTTCATTAATAGAGTTCTGCTGGTACCAGCCAGAGGTTTATCTAGGGCGGAGTCTGTGCCACACAAGACACGATCCTTCCTCAAACCAGGACACTCCCATCCTACTACAATTCCCATCCCCTCTAGCCAGCAGGGCAGAACTGGCTGGCTGAGGATGATGTTGCTCAAAACATCCATGGGAGGTATACAGAGGAAGGTTTATAAAACCTCACCCACGCTTCAGGCTTTGTGTTTAGAAGGCTGCATTGAAGGAACATGACTAGGCTGAAGATCCAGCAGATTCCATAAATTCAGGAAATTTATAAGAGCTGGATATATTAAAGGGTCATCTATGCAGGGAATTGACAACTAAAATGTCTCTCACAGATGGTCATCCTGACATCCAACCTTTAGTCTTGCCTTCCCCTGCTCCATACCTCAGGGATGGGGAAGAGTTAGCCATCCGGACATTTCGAGAATTATTTAGTAGTTCTATCCGGAATTTACAGAATCTGAAATTCAAAGCATCTAGAAAGCTCATGCCATACATTGGTTGAAGTCTTTGACTGGGACTCTGGAGATCCATATCCTCAAACACACAGAATGACCTAAGGCTGTTCACTTGTTCAATGCCAGGGCTGTTGTGAGGAGGAAAACCATGTACACCACCATGAACCCGTTGAAGAAAAAGCAGGAGAATAATGTAACTGTGCTGACCCTAATAGGGCTTTCAAGGTAAGTAAAAGGTCTGAGCAGTTTTAGCAGTTCCAACCCCTCTGGGAGTTTCAATGGCAGAGCAGAGATTCAAACCCAGGTGTCTTGAATGCTAGTCCATCACTCTATTCACTACACCATATTCACTGAATCCTAACACATGGTGGTATAATAGTAAATACTAACAGTTCTAAAAAGTGCCTTTCCCAGAGCAGAGAATGTCATATCTCCCCTGATACTTGGGTAATACAACGCCCATCAATCCTAAAAACATACCCAATATTGGGAAATTATGTTACACTTTCTTCCAGTCAGCTCAAGGAAGAATATATGGTTCTCCTCCTTCCCACCTTACTGGTCCTCATAGCACCCCTAAGTGTTAGATCAGGGAGACAGAGAGAGAATGTATGATTTCCACGCTGGCCTGATGTCTATCTCCTTGCAACTTAACATTGATCAAACAAATCAAGTGTGGTGGCCCAGTTCTGCTGGTGTCACCTCACCTGTCAGAATATCTGACTTGACTAGTGACTCAACAGCCAGATATTCAACAGATGTTGGTATCACCAGTGCCTTGCTGATGGAACAAAAGCCATCCTCTAGTTGACTTTTCAGAATGCTGCTGTGTAATAAATATTATGTATTTTATGTGCAGTGTTTCTAGAATACTTTTCCGCCATACTTACAAGCTGTTTTGCAAAGCAATAGCCAGTGTAGTGAAAAAAACCTTTGAAGTAAATATAAAAGTGAAAGAAGATAGCAGAGGAACCAGGTGTGTTAATGTTGGGAATATCGAGTTTTTACCTTTGAGCCTTGTGATGAGAGATGGGCTTGGTAGTTGTGAAGAAAATAACAGTGGCAGTAGATAAGAGCATAACATTTGGTAATGACTTAAGAAATTTAGGCTTATATTTAATCCATTTTTATGGGTGTCCATCATGCATATAAATGTTATCTCAGATGTTTCCTTCTATATTCTTGATTTGTAATTATTGTGTTCTAATAGTAACTTTCAAATCTTCTACAGAGTGTCCTGGTAAACTGAATTGGTTAGAGACAGGTTTCTGTGTATTTTGATGTCAGATTTGTGATTATTGACCCATTTCTGTAGAGCTTGCTCTCTTTGTCCTATGCAGAGTGCAGAGGGGCATTGTTGGCCAAAGACGGCATGGATCACATTAGCTGAGGAACAAGTGAAGGTGCCTTTGATATTGTGTGTGGCATTGTCAAGAGGGGGACGGTTTAAAAGGGAAGCTTCTGCCTTTTCTCCTGCGGCTGCCCTGTAGCACTGGGAACCAAAGATGAGTCTTGGAATGGTGGCCAGAAGGCTTTGAGTGAGTACTAATCCATCATGACAATCCAGTGAGACACCTGAAAAGAAAAAGACCTTCCAAAAGGATAAGCTGTGCTGCAGCAAAATCAGACAATGAACTCTGTGGTGCTTTGTAGGCTAACACAGTTATTGTAATAAGAGAACTTTTGTGGACTGTAGGGTGTGCTTCTTCAGGTGCACAAAGTGTTGTCTAGTTTTTCAGGTGTGTGAATACACACTACATGTTGTTGGGGTATGAGATCCAGGTGAGGGAATTAAATGCAGAAAGTACTGACACAGTGATATATCAGATGTTCACCCTGGCTGTTGGCAGAAGTATTGTTTTCAATACAAAGATTAAGACCCCTACGATTCTTCTTATCTGCTCAAATCACTGGCCTTCCTGGATCACACCAGAGCCCAGAAAAATTATATATGCTTTCTTACATGAATTTCCCCAAATGTATCTATTCTAGTGCCCCCCTTTTTTTCAAATCTGAAAACATACCCTGCAAAATTTGGAAAAGAAAACCCCCAAGAATAATTGCATTCTGCCTCCTGTAAAACTGAACTATACAAACCAAATAAATTTCTCCATTTCTACTGTAGAAGATTGGTTGTGTGTCTTTTAAATATTATACTGAAAACATGTGCTTTTATGGGGACATGTTAATTTGAAGAACTGGCACATAAAAACTTTGAGCAGACATTGGAAGTGAGCACTGTGCCGATGCATGTGCATTGACAGATATGCATGCTTCTAGGAAAGGAGCATACTACATCTGTGCCTATTCAGGCAAACAGTACAAGTTGTGTGGCACCTACAGGTAAACAGCATCTTGGTGATACCACATGGTTACTGCTGTATCATGGGTTTAAAAACATTAGATTTGAAAGGCATCACCCATATTAGTGAACAGAGAATCATACTGTCTTGCAACAACACAACACAACATGCATTTGAAAATTTAACAAAGCACAACTTATGCAGAAGCTGCATCAGAACAACACTTATTTTTGCATGTGTGTGTGATGAAGCATGTCTATTGGGAGCAAAAGAATAGGAAATGTGAAATCTCACTAAATTACTCATTTTTTATGAGACAGGTTGTCTCGACATATTAAGGCAACTGGTCAGGGGTTTATTAACTTCTGCAAGACTGCTCAACTCCAGCTGAATCGTGAGTCAATGACTGCCTTTGTTTGTTGTGGTTCCTGCAATTGTGAAACACAGCACACATGCACACACAAACACATACACACAGCAGGGACCAAAGGACTGGCTGTTTGATCAAAAAGACACCTGCAACCCATTCAATGGTTCTAGTTTTTAAAAGTCCATGCAACAAGGCAGCAGGTATTGTAGTTCAATTGCACAATTTGCAAAAGAAAAAAAAAGATTTCCTACAAATGGAAAAATCTCAAAACAAAGTCTTATAGACTTTGTAGAGTTTGCCATTTTCATCCTCACACAGAAGAATGAGACCAGGGAGTATTTACATCCTTACAGAAAATGTTTTCAGGGTACCAGGCTGCCTATTTTGGGAAATGGTAAACCCATACTAATTGGGTGGCACAGTTCTTCAGCAAGGAATCAAGGCTTCTAAAAGCTATTCTTTGGTGGAAGAAAACAATTCAGAAGAGTGAACTCAAACTTTTATTACCCCATTTTGCCATATGATAATCAAAGGACATTTTTCATTCATATACTCAAGGAGATTTGATAGCAATGTCTTTCTTCAAAGAACCCTGGGAGGTGTAAATCTGGGAAAAGGCAGTGCATCTCTAACACATACAATCTGTAGTCCTGAACTTCCTACTTCTTAGTTAAACAGCAACAATATCAGTATTTATCCATGTGGCCAATATGGTTCAAGCCAACCTTCCAAACTCATACACAGATTGACCAAAGAAACACATTCCCATCACCACCCCAGCTAAATCCTAATCACCAAAGTCATCAAAGTGAGGAAGAAGCAACACAGCAAAATCCATCATTCCAAGCTCTTTAAAAAGTTGTGTCTGTACTGAGAGATGTATTTGATAGGATTTTTTCCACAAATAGAATCCAATATGACCTGTTGGAGAGAGAAAAATATTGGAGAAAAGTCAGATAGCAACATTTTTTTTCTGCACGCTCATTTGAAGGGGGAACACCAGCTTTATTATGGCCAAACTATAATAGGATTCCAATTGAACAGAAGAGGGCTGCAGGCCTAAATGTGGTCCCCTAAGGGCCCAGTCCACAAGAGTTTCAGGTATTCAAAGCAATGTCGCTAAAGTGGCCGTATGCAGCCCGAGGAGTTGGATGATGCCTTCCTGGAGGAGATGGCCACACATTCAAAAGGGAGAGATGCAGTAGTAATGGGAGATTTCAACTATCTCAATATATGTTGGCAGTCAAACTCTGCCAAGAACATAAGGTCCAGCAAATTCCTCACTTGCTAGCATGTGAAATGAGTGCAATTGTACAGTAGTTGGAGCATTCTTTGGCGCTGCCCTTCTTTGGGATTGTGATAGTACCACTCTATTCTGCTTTGGTCAGACCTCACCTGGAGTATTGTGTCCAGTTCTGGGCACCTCAATTCAAGAAGGATGTCTACAACCTGGAACGTGTCCAGAGGAGGGTGACCAAAATGGTCAAAGGTCTGGAAGCCATGTCCTATGAGGAGCGGCTTAGGGAGCTGGAAATGTTTAGCCTTACAAAAAGAAGGTTAAGAGGGGACATGAGAGCCATGTTTAAATATTTGAAGGGATGTCATGTCGAGGAAGGGACAGGTTTGTTTTCCACAGCTCCAGACACTAGGACAAGGAGCAATGGTTTCAAACTACAGGAAAAGAGATTCCACCTGAATCTCAGGAAGAACTTCCTGACAGTCAGAGCTGGTCGGCAGTGGAATGTGCTGCCTCGGAGTGTGGTGGAGTCTCCTTCTTTGGAGGTTTTTGAGCAGAGGCTGGATGGCCGTCTGTCGGGACTGCTTTGATGGAGTTCCTGCATGGCAGGGGGTTGGACTCGATGGTCCCTGTGGTCTCTTCCAAATCTGTGATTCTATGATTCTATGAAAAGGCTCTTGTACCTTTAATAACTGTGCTAAAATTCCCTCACCGCTATGGAGAAAGAGGAATTTCAGCAAAAGATACAGGATTCCTCCTTTCCATTACCAATATTAAAGGCCCTGTCCTCTTTTGCATCTGACCAAACGAACTGTTACCCAAAAGAGGCAGTGGCTTCTTTTCTGCTCCTTCAGATGACAAGATCTAGCAGATTTAATTAAAGCACAGCAAGATTAATTTATTAATTAATAAGGATGTTTCACTGGAGACTAAGATTAAAGCCAAGACCATCCACACTATTGTATTCCCAATCACTATGTGTGGGAGTGAAAGCTGGATAGTAAAGAAAGCTGACAGGAAAAAAATGATTTTTATGAAATGTGGTGCTGGAGGAGAGCTTTCTGGAGACCCTGGACTGCCAGAAAGACAAACAAGGGGCTCCAATATCAAATCAAGCCTGAACTATCTCTGGAGGCAAAAATGTTGAAACTGAAGCTGTCATGCTTTGGGCACATCACGAGAAGGCAAGATTGTCTAGAAAAGGCAATAATGCCAGAAAAGGTGGAAGACAGTAGGAAAAGAGGAAGGCCAAATATGAGATTGACTCCCTAAAGGAAGCCACCGCCTTGAGTTCACAAGAGCTGAGCAGAACTGCTGAGGACAGGACATTTTGGAGACTGCTCATTCATAGGGTGGCCATAAATTGGAGACAACTTGACGGCATGTAATAACAACAATACGGCTTAATTTTAATTAAGCATAAGGAGAACCTTGTAACAGTAAGAGCAGTTGGATGGTGAAGCCAGCTAGATAGAAGGAATAGGTTTTCCTTTGATGGAGTCTCTCCATCAAAATAGCCACTTCTTGGGAATTTGCTTGCTCTGGTGAGGAGGGATTGGAATGAAATGCTTCCCTCCAACTGTTATACTTTGGTGCAGACCTTGGAAAAGTTACATTTTCGTTTCATAACTCCCCAAACCAATGGGAGTTAATACTCCAAATATGTAACTTTCTAAAGCTCTGGGTCTATATTTATGCAGCTTAGCGATTGCACAAACCTGGGAAAGGTTCACTGCTGAGCCAGGATGAGAGGCACCTGAGCACTGTCAAAGCGGCCACTTGGCATGGGATTTGTCCTCTCGCCAGTGCGAACGTTGAACATAGGCAATGTGGAGAGGGGTCGTGGAACATCTCTACCACTGGCCATTTCCCGCAGTTCATCTGTGTTGTCATGGATTGTATGATGATGCACCATCTGAATACTGAAAAGCAAAAGAACACCAAAAAAAAGGCGTGAGTTTCCTTAACCTTCCTCAAATGGTTCCTTAAATATTTCTTAAACATTTGTTTATTTATGTACTTCTGTTTTTATATTGTTACATTCTGTTAAGTTTTGCATGGGTAACAACAATCGTATAAAACAGAAGCAAAAATAAGTTAGCCGGTTGTCAAAATAGGCTACCCAGTGAGTATCACAATTGAATGGGGACTAGTATCTGGATTTTCAGAATTCCAGCCCAACATTAACCACTGAGTCACACCACTTTTGAACTATCTCCTTCCACCACAACTTGCCTTCCCATGGATAACTGCTCCAGAAACTTTTCTGCACTTCTGGCTAAGTGAAACAGCAATGGAAATAAAGGCTGGATCAATGGATGAGAGGGAGATAATGCATAGGATACTCCTTTTCATGCAGGCTTTTGAGCAATACCTCAGGAATGCTTTGTTTATTAAACTTAGAGATTTTTAAATGTTTTAAAAATGTTTTAAAATCATTTTTATCTTTTAAAAATCTTGATATACGAGCTGATTTTTAATATGATATTTATATAGTATTTTAAAACTCTTGATTGTTGTATAGTTTTAGCTGTTGTGAAACTCCTTGGGTCCCCTATGGGGAGAAAGGTGGCACAAACAAACAAACAAACAAATAAATAGGTGATATCATCATCACTACTACTACTATTGTAATATCATTAGTTACACTAATTTCCTCCCTTTCTTCCAATGAGTTCAAGGTGGCAAACGTGGCTTTCCTCCACCCTTTATCCTTACGACAACCTTGTGAGGTAGGTCTGGTGGAAAGAAATTGACTGGCCCAAGATGTGTCTGAAAATGGAAGTGAGCATCTGTAGCAATGGACTGGAGTGGAGTCAAGGAAGACATGGGTACTGGGAGGGTTCATTTGCCCCTGCCAGCTCTTTTCATTGTTCAATGAAGCCAAATCCATGCCTCACACATGTGTAGATGAAGACTTGAAAAGAAAGGCAAGCCTGCCAGAAATGCTTGTGGCTCCTGGAAGCATCCACCCCTGCAGTGAATGGTTCTTCCAGTTGTTTAAAAGAGGTTCCACATTGTTTCCTTGTTTCTAGGTGGTGGCTAGTCAAATCATGAAATCCAGCTTTCATTTATAATGGGGGATAAGCTGGCCTAATTTCAGAAGTGTTCTGACTTCTGCCACTGAGGTAAATCCCATTCTACCAATCGAGTCTATGATTACATACATAGCCTTTGAGTACAGAATCAATTTTTTTCCTCTACATTTAATGCTTATTTAAGGTGGCCACACACCCTTCTTTATAGAAGCCAATCCTCTCTTTGAACCGTCCACTCTCTGGTGGTGTTACCAGATCTAGAGTTAGATTTGAGTTTCTATTTTTTTCCCCCCGAAAAGTTCATCATCTTTAACACTTATACAGAGGAAAGGATAATATTGCCCATTGGATGTAGTTACATCTGTTGAATTTTGCCAGTGGTGATGGGTAAAAATATTGTTCCACTTCCTTTTTTGAAAGAATTTGCCAAAATTATTGATTTTTTTCATATTCAGAGCGCAAAGAATTTGAGGTTTGAAAACTCTGCATGTGGGGAAAAATAAAACTGACAGATTTTCCAATCAAAATAGCACATGTAAAAATAAGTGCCCCCAAAGTTGTATTTGAAGTAACTGGTGTGGCGGGGGAGAGCAGACCAAAAGATATCCAGGTGGGTTTGGCTGCCCTGTCCATCTTGACCTTTGCTACTGGTCACCTCCTCCTTAGGTCACCCCCACCCTTCCTCAAGGCAACAGTTCACTTGTTGGTCCCCCTTTGTCTGCAATGGGCAGCCACATGAATGTGCCTCCATGTTAGCCTTCTGTACATAGGCACATACAGGGGTGGATCTACTATGAAACTAATGAAGCTTAAGTGACCAAAGTCGCTCCAGGGGCCCTCCGGAATTAGGGGCCAATGAAACTTAAGCTTCATGGCCCCTAATTCCAGAGGGCCCCAGGAGTGACTATGGTCCACATTTAAAAAAAAAAAAATCTGTTGAAGAACAACCCCACTGAAAAAGATAACAGTGGATAGCCACTGAAAATAGGGGTTGTGAAGAAGCCCCTATAAGTTTTCAAGCTTCAGGGCCCCCAAAGTATAGGTCCACCACTAGGCACATACAGAAGCAGGTTCTAGACGCTTCTGTATTCAACATAAATATTTTATTCTGTTTTATCTTGACTTTCTTGGAATGATAAACATATGTTTTTCCATTTACCTTTCTATGAGCATTCTAACTCTCTAATTAATAGATGTACATTCACTTTATTCGCCTGCTATATTCTACTAATGTAACTACCACAAATTCCTAAGGCACTATTTACTTAATTTTTTTTTTGGCTGAATCTGTTGGACAGACATAATTGACCAACATCCCATTCCCTTTCCCCCTATTTTCATATCATCCTAACTGCCACCCCTTCATATATAATATAAATACTAAACAATGTTGTAGTTATATTTGGGAGATGCTCATATTTTATTTGGTTAATAAATGGTTCTAAAGTTTTGAAAATTGATTGGGGGGGCCACCATACTATTGAGTAGTAAGAGTACAGATGTGATGTAAACTCTCAGGTGGTGTTTTCATGACATCACAGACCACCAAGCTGATGTCACAAAGCTGACCATGACAACCAGCTAGGCCTGAATACTCAAACTGTCTTGGTGAGATGGATAAGATTTATTTGCCTTGCAGCAGAGCACCATCAACTTGAGATCCTCTACATGTCAAGCTACCCAACCTGTTATTGTTGGGGGAAGTTAAAAAGTGATATTAGGTGTGGATGTCAAAACTTGAGGAGGGATTCTCACAAGAAACCAGTTGTTTATTCAAGGATCCCATTGATCAAGACACGAACTGGGTGAGTGAATGAATAAGTGACTTTGTGAATGTGGTCGTATCTTGAGCGCCACAATTCCTCCAAATCCATCTTTATTAAGTGAGAGACGTGGCAGACATTTATGGACAGTACAATTCAAAAAGTGGTTAAAAGGGACATTTGTTTTCTCTGTTAATTTCCCCCCCTTTTTTTCAGATCTGGAAAGGAAAGGAAAAAAAGAAAGACGATTCCCTTTCAACCAGATACAAGAATAGTTTCAAACTGCCAAAAATATCTACGTGTTAAAGCAGGGAGCCAAACAAAAAGCCCATTCCGAACAATATCATGGAGTCAACTGCATGTCCAGCAGTTTCTTCAGTCAATGCCTCTGACTCAGCTAACATAGTTTCACCTCCAATGTTAGAAAACACTGAAGAATCTGAAGTTTCCCAGAACACTCAGTCAACAGGTTCTTCAGAGTCTCCTGCCCTACTGGATCCTTCACTGCAAAGGGGCAGAACCCCAACTGGGGCACGGATGGCCATGGTTTCAAATCATACCCAAAGAGTTGTTCGGCAGTTCAACCAATCCAGAGCTGTTGTGCCCAAGCCACCTTCCACCAATCTTTCCTTGCTGATCCTCACAGCTGTGGCCACGTGCCAGAAAAAGTCAGGCTTGTCCATGCAAGCCTTGAAGAAAATTGTGACAAGCATGGGCTACGACATGGCCAAGAAGAAGCGCTATTTCCTGAGGTCTATCAAAAGCATGGTGGCTAAAGGACAGCTCTGGCAAGTCAAAGGAACCGGAGCCACGGGCTCCTTCAAGGTCAATCCTGACTTGCGGAAGAAACGACAGCAACCAAAGGTGAGAGGAAGAGGTCAGAAGGCAAAGGGGCCGAGCAAGAAGAAAAATGGCCCAGCTAGATCTAGAAGTGGCAGGAACACCACCAAGAAGCAAGGGAGGGTTGATTCCTCTAAGAGAGCTTCCAACAGAAGCAGAATGCCTTCTATTCAAGCTGTTCAAAGCCAAGTCAAAGTTTGAAGGATGCCTAACCTGTCCTCTGGAATGAACTTCTGCATCCTTATGACAATAAAGCAATTCCTGTATTTAAAAATCAGCAGTGCCTTTACTTCTGAAAATTAAACAATTTTAAAAAATTAAAACAGTGTACAGTATTTGCATAAAGTGGTGATGGAACTCGAAATATGAAATACAGAGATGGGCAGATCTTAGCTTTTCCACTCTTCTAAGATATAACATTTTATTACAATATAGGAAAGAAGGAAATATTGGAAAGCTATAGGAAAGATACAAATAAGTATTCATGCAATAAATAAACCATTCATTTAAAAATATGTATTAGAATACTAATGCTCACAATAGAATGCCAGCATTCTGTCAAAATATCATGCAAAACTCAGAGAGGGAGGAAACAATATGTTACAATAAAATCAGAAACAAAAAAGGAAGGGAAACTATTTTATCTCTTAATCCTATTAAGAAAAGGAAAAGCTCTTGTTTGTTGATGTCCAGGTTGGGTTTAACTCTCATGAAGTCAATGAAAAATGCCAAGCATTAGTAACTGAGGCAGTTCATTTCTCTACCATTTCAGAAAACATCCTTCCTCAAACTGGTGTGTCCCCCCCCCCAGATATTTGGGTATATAACACCCACAAGCCCAAGGTAGCATGGCTAATGAAGAAAGGGATCATGGGAGCTGAAGGCCAAAAACTCTGTAGACCTGGTTGCCTGGGTAATCTTAACTGGATAAAAGGACTATTCTTAAATTGACAAATTGTTATTATATCTTTATCCTTCCAGACTTTTAAATGTAATAATTCTTTCAAAATAAGACCAATCCTCCAGTTTCTGACAACAAAAATAATATAGTGGTCAATAGTCTCCATATTATTTCTATCTGTAGACTGACCAGAATCATCCTCATATTCACATTTGTGCAACTTGCTACAGATGGAGTGCATCTTGGTCACATGCCGGTTCATGCACCCAAATGGGCAACTGAGAAGTGCCCCAGCATCTTGTCAATTAGCTTCAATTAGGTGTAGCAAGTTCTGGAAATCTCACACAAACACCAATAGAATTCCAGCCCCCATCTGTTTATCTCAGTGACTCCCAACTTTGGGTCCCCACATGTTTTTGGACCAGCAACTCCCAGAAAATCTGGGGACCCAAGTTTGGGAACCCCTGATCTACATAACCAAGCTAAATGGCTTGAGGGTCATATGACACAGAAATGTGGAATTAATATTTCATATATAGTGTTGGATCTAGTTTTAGGCATATACAAATGGTCTGCCTAAAACAGAACTCTTCACTCCTCTACACAGCAGGCCTTCCTGCCTGCTGAAGATGCTATGCTTGGGAGTCAAAAGATGCCACTGAATGGACTGAGCTGTACTGTGTATATAGGGTGGTAAGCCATGAAAATGATTAGGTTGAGGCAAGCACAAATTCACAATTCTTCTTAAGAGTTTTCTCATGGTCCAAATAACAAGCAAAAAAAGAGAGAGAGAGAGAGACAATTGAAATATGGCACTTTATTATTATTTTTCCTTACAATCAGCTTCAGTTGTGGAAACTGGATGTCATTGGCATATAACTACACAATCCAGATGGGTCTGAGTTCTTTGACTTGGTCTTCTTTCTCCTTGACCTCCTCCTCTTCCTTCTTTTGGCAGCTTTCTTTTTCTTGAGATTTGCAATTACCTGTCTTCTCCTTTTCCTTCTCCTCCTTCTCCTTCTTCTCTTCCTCCGTTTGAGCACCTTCATCATCATCTTGCTGATGGTATAGGACCCGGTTAGACCATGGCCGGTCAGCTTCCTCAACAAACCCTTGGCAACCAAAGCCCTCAGGACTCTCTTGAAGTAATTCTTCCTCTTCTCAAGATCATAGCCAGTGGCAACAACACTCTTTTTCAGAGCTTGCAGTGATACACCGGTACGTTTCTCTGAGGAAGCCACCACCTGGAAAATGAGTTTGGAAACACCACGTTTGGGCAGAAGGGATTTCCAAGGGAAAGGAGGTTTCTGGGTCTCTTGACTTTTTGTCCTGGAGCTGGATTTGG
Organism: Intellagama lesueurii; assembly: GCA_037013535.1. NCBI lineage: Eukaryota > Metazoa > Chordata > Lepidosauria > Squamata > Agamidae > Intellagama > Intellagama lesueurii. The sequence goes on from JBAJHW010000006.1 coordinate 26,643,548, forward strand.
TCTGTAAATGCAGGCCAGAGCAAGATGGTTGTGCTTCATCAAAGCCCTCGTTTTCTTGCATCTTTGAGATGGAGAAGTAGGGAGATACTGGTTCGGAATTTCCTTCATCTGGATATTCTATGTTTGGCAATGAGAAAATCACTGGAGTTTCATTTATGCTACCCATTTCTTCTCAGGTTTGGCTTGAGTTGCTACTTCCCCACCATGGTCCAAATTCCAAAAGCTTGTCAGGCACGTCTCCTGTACTATTGTTAAGTTCACGTACTTTCCCAAGTTCAAGGGTGTTTTGGTCAGATGGTTCTTTCGGGAGTCTTCAGGGTGTCTGCCTTACACAATTCAGAAGATGTTGTTGGATGGGATTCTTGTTCAAGGAAGTTATGCCTAGGCCACCCACCACTGCCAGAGGTTATGAGGTTAAAGGGGAGGGGCTTGAACTAAATGGTTGCCATGAGAACAGCTTCGTGAATTATGGGATCACAAGCACTCTGTGATGTCCTTGTTTGTATATCTGTATGTGCTGCGCATGCATCCTTGTTGATGGTTTGGTCCAACATAGCAATGTTATTTCTTTGGACTAGAATATGCTATCTAGAGTGGTGGTTCCCAACCTTGGGTCCCCAGTTATTGGAATACAAGTCCCAGAAATCCTGACCAGCACAGCTAGTGATGAAGGCTTCTGGGAGTTTTAGTCCAAGAACATCTGGGGATCCAAGGTTGAGAACCACTGCTCTAGGATCCTGGGAGCTACAGTCTAGAAAAAGAACACGGACATTTCAGGCTGATGGTAAGAGCCTGATTAACAAACAGAATCGGTACATCCGAAAACTGTGACTTACAGCATTAGATAACTCCATGGCAGCTTCTTCACCCTGTTTAGTGTCCTGGAGATGCATGGGATTACAGCTCCCAATAATCTCAGCAGACAAAGCTATGCTGGCTGCGGATGGTAGGAATTGTAGTTCAAAGCACTGGCAGCACAGCATTGGGAGAGGCTGTTCTGTGGCTTTATCATATATATAATATATAAAAGGAAAAAGCCATGTGGTCCTTGTACACATTCCAAAGACATGGGCGGGTGATACTTTTGATGAAGGGCCCTGTGGGACTTAAAAGCTAGCTTCACTTTGTGGGATTTTAGTGGTCTAATAAAGGTATCACCCTCATCTTTCGATTTAGAATCATTGTGTTTGTTTTAGGACACCTCGCTTTTGAAACGAGGACTGTGGGACTGCCATGGGAAAAGAGATTTCATTAATAGAAACACAGCTGTGGGTGGATGGGAATAGAATGAATGATGATGACATCACGTATTTTTGGCCAAGAGTTTCGTGAAATTAAAACCATTTCCTAAAACCCAATGTGGCTGAGAATGCAGCATATTCAGAAGGAGATATCAACTTACTCTGAGGTCTTGATGTCCCTTTTGGGCCTGCAATGAAAACAAAGTGAGAAACAATGATTATGACAAGATAATCTCCTCTCTCAAAAGCAGACTCAGCTATATCAAAATAATAACTGCATTGGTGTTGGTTCTAACCTATAAAGCCTAAATGGCTTGGGTCCAAGGAATCTCAAGAACCACCTCTCCCTTTATGAGTCTGCTCGAGTGTTAAGATCATCAAGAGAGGCCTTTCTCTTAGTCCCACCACCTTGATGGGGACTCAGGAGAGCTCCTTCTCTATTGCTTCTCCCAGACTCTGTAACTCCCTCCAGAGGAGGCCAAACTGGCCCCACCTTTGCTGTCCTTCCACAAGCAGGCAAAGACCTTTCTCTTCAGGGAAGCTTTTCCTGTGTGACTCGCTGCCTGAGTGTGGTTTTTAGATGGATTGTTGTACCTGACTGCTTTGAATGTGTTTGGGTGTTGCTGATGTTTTTTAGTATGGTATTTGTTCAATCATTTTTTAGTATTTGTATACTCACTATTGTGAGTTTTAAATACTGTCTTTTAATGATGTAAGTCGCCTTAGGTCCTTTTAAGGAGAAAGGCGAAGTAAAAATTTAATTAATTAAATTAAAATAAACTGTCCTGCATACTCTTGCTGACCCTGTTTCAGAGCATAGAAAAGTGCAGCTCTTAAGAATCCCCTTGATCTGCATCACCATGGGCTGTATCTGTTACTTGCCCTGGATGAAAACTTCATTTAGTTCAAATGGGAACTTTCCTTCCAAAGAAAACAGGACAAAAGGACCCTACTCTAGGATCTCAAACTAGATTAAGCCCCCACCCGCCCAAGAAGAAGAATATTATTCCAATTGCTAATTGTGTAAACTGTGTAACATCTGGTTTCATCCTAAACTATAGCTCTTGCTGAGAAAACATTTCCAGCTGAGGTGCAATGTAGGCCTAGCTTTTTAAGTTGTTTAAATGTTTATTTTATTTAAAGTCAGGTTTGCTTGTATCAGGGGACCAATTATTTGTTGATTTAATTGTATGTTTATTTTGTTTGGGTTTTATTTGATTGAATTTACTGTTGTAAACTGCTCAGAGATTGCTATGTACGGAAGTTAAATAAATAGTTGATTCATATCGTTAGGAAAAAAAGAAAATGAAAAAAAAATGTTGATTCTTACATATCTTATGCATTCTGTATTACCGATAAATAAGTCAGTACACAACAGTATACACAGAACTTTACCAAATTTCATAGGCAAGGGAGAAGAAAGGCAGACAGAGAAGGTTTGAGGAATAAGAGGCAGAGAAGGGGTGGCATCACTTAAGAAAACATAAGACTTTTCTGCAGGTGGGGGTAGAGGAGTTGCAAGAGTGAGGGTACCTTATAGGGAAGGGATACCTTCAGAATGGGGTGGGCAACATGCAGCTTGGGCACTGCAGGTGCCCCCACAGCCATTTTTTTTACAAGCCCCCAGCACCCCTATACCTCCACTTCTTTCAACCATCTATCCCCTACAGAAGAAAGATTAACTTATTTTATAAAAAGCAAGCACTTTGCTAAACATGAGAGGGTGAGACATGGGATTTGGGTAGCTGGGGCCAGCAGAGGCTGACTTTTCTGTTTCAGAATGCAGGCCTCAACTCTCTAGCTATTACTACCTTAGCATGCATCCTATTAATTCTGTCTAATATTAAAAGAGAACACTAGAAATGTTTAAAAAATCAAAAAATCAATAGTGTGCTTCATTACAATATGCAAACGAGCATATTGCTTGTCTGGCCTGTCTTTTAAACGCACATAACAAGTTACATGTTTTGTGAATTAATGTGCATTCTTTAGGCAGGAACATGAGCTTCATTTATTGGCTGTGCATACTTCCAGGTCTTCTTTCATACTATGGCACTTTGTACTAGTTGTTTGGATTAGGGTTGCCTGATGGCAGGGACCTCATATCAGCAGGGGAAGGTTGGGACTACCTCCATTTTGTGACTTACAGTTTCACCCCAAGCTGAACAAAAATATCTTTGCGAGGGGAAAGCAGAGGGAATATATTCCATTGCTAAAGACTTTATGGAGACTGAAGGCTTATACCTTTCCTGAGTAATATATGCATAAAGCTTGGGAAAGTTACTTTTGCATGCTGGTAATGCCGATTAGAGGATTCTGGAAACCTGAAGCTCTCCCAAGTAACTTTCCAGGCTTTGCTTCTGCAGAAGGTCCTAATGCTCCTTTTTATAGGAATGGAGCCCATCATATATAATGGCTCTGAATATCTTGCCTAGTTATGCTGGCATAGTGTACATGGTATTACTGTGGGAGGCAAATTGCCTTAAATTAAGAAATTTAGACATTATCTAATCCTGTGTTGTGTGATTCAGCATCTATGGTGATTTCTTAACTTGGGGCAATTTGCTCCAAAGTTACGCAAGTTGAGTAGTTACACAAGGGGATTTTGGCCAATGGGTTGGTGGGGTTTTTTTAGTACACAGTTTGGCTTTTTGCAGACTACCGATCTGCTTCTGCACATTCCATACAGACAACACATGGTCTCCCCCTAAATCTTCCACAAGCTCCCTCCTGCCTACTTGCCCAACTTACACTCCTTCTCGCCTGCAGCACATGATGTAGGCCAGGATGAGACAGAGGAGAAGCGCCAAGAGGAAAGTGAGGAGAAAAGTGAGAAGGAAGTCATAGAAGAACTCCCTGTCAGGAACACTATCTGGAGGATTGAACTCGCTGCCTTCTTCAAGCACCCCATCTCCGTAGATCAGCACCGTGACATTCTTCCTGGCGGGGCTAGCCTGAGAAAGAGGAAAAGAGAATTGAAGGAGTGCCTGCCTTGGCAAAGCGGTCCAACTGCTCCTTGGCAGAGTCTGGAAAAGTTACTCTCTTTTTGGACTACAACTCTCACAATCTCCCAACCACCGTGGTCAAGCTGCCTAGGAGGTGATGGGAGGCAGAGTCCAAAAAGATCCACAACTTTTCTAAGCACTGCTCCTTCTCACCCTCCCACGCTTCCTCCAATATCCTCTCACCAAGGTAAGGTTGCACCAGTCAATCTGGAATTGAGGGCTGAAGCTGTCGTGGCACGAAATGACAGGCTGCTGCTCCAGTGTACACCGGAAACGGTTGTTTGGGGACGTGGCCTCCGTTAAGCATTCTGTGAATGGGTCCTTAGAACCCACCTTGACGTAAACCCTGAAGGAAGGAAGGAAGGAAGGAAGGAAGGAAGGAAGGAAGGAAGGAAGGAAGGAAGGAAGGAAGGAAGGAAGGAAGGAAGGAAGGAAATAATCAGTACTCAGAGTTTGGACTGTGACTTCGATAATCCCCCATCCAAAGGCCATGTTGACTGGGGGATCCTAAGACTTGTACTCTGAAAAAGTAACTTCCCCGAGCTCTGGAAGAAACAGCATGCCAAGAAAAGGGGAAAGAAAATTACTGTGTAATGACAGAGATGGAAAGAAACAAACTCAATCCCCCAAACATACGCATATGCTACATTTGGTAGTGGAGAAGGAGTAAAGGGGGAAACCACTGTAGTTTAGTGGACAGAGCGATGGATTAGGACTCTGGAGACCAGTGTTCAAGTCCCCACTTAGCCATGGAAACTCATTGGAGGAACAGAACTGGTAAAACCACTCTTTAAATACCTCACCTACCTCAGCCCTATTAGAATCACTATAAGTCAGTTCTGACTTGACAACACATAACAAACTACAGTAACTATCCGTGTGAAGGAGGGTTGATTTGGGAACTCACATGACATGAGATTGTGAAGCATAAGGCTTCTCAAAGCATAAGGGTTTTGTCTTTAGGCAAAATAGATGAACATCCATAGATGAACAGGCTTACTGCTTTCTGATTTGAACAGCCATTTTAGCTGTGGCTTAGTTACCAAAGCATATACCATTCATGCTAGTTTGTAGCCTCCTTGCTTTCCATACCCAGTGTGATGTAGTGAATAGAGTGATGGACTAGGACTCAGGAGTAGAGATGGGGGTATTTGTATTCGTACATGAATACAAATATCCCCCCACATGTGGAGATAACGAGGGTCTGGCCCCCTGAGGCCAGACCGACCACTCACTGTTCCACTGCTGTCGCGGGCTCCGCGCTCCCTTCCTATCGCTCCGGAGCTCGCGGTGGATTAGCCACTCCTGGCAGGAGGCAGGATGATGAGCCTCTCTGCCAGGGCTGGACTCTCGTTATCTCCACCTGTAAGGGGGATATTCATATACGAATACCCCCATCTCTACTCAGAAGGCTTGGGTTCAAATCCCTGGTCATCCGTGGAAACTCACTGGGGATGTGGAACTGGTAAAACCCACTCCTTAAATATCTTATTTATCTTGAAAGCCCTATTAGGGTACCTATAAGTCGGTTCAGACTTGACAGCACATAACAACAACAGCTTCCATGTAGAAAAGGTTCGGTTCCTATTTAGGACTGGCCCAAGATATTTTGCTGCCTGAGGCAACAGACAATCCCCTTCCCCACCCAAAGTCAACTGGCCTCGCAGCTGGGCCAAATTTCAACCCTGACAATGAGGTTGAGTGCCCTGCCACAGGGGAGGGAATTAGGCCAGTTAGCAGATGTAGAAAGGTTGTAGATTACACACAGCTCTGTCCTTCGAAAGAGGGGAGGGGGGCTCAGAAGGAGAGAACAGCAGGAAGACCCTAACATCTTCCGTCTACGACAGGTGCCTCGCTCTGCCTCAGCTCTCGCCTCAGTCATCCAAAGAACACTGGCCTAATATTGACTATTAGCACTGTAACATTAAGGAGTATTGCATGACAGGTTTTATTTGAGATGCAAAATGTAGACTAGGGAGAGGGAAAGCCCTGCTCAGCCATGATTCTCACCAAGTAGTCTCCCCTTGTTGCAAATCTCATATAGAATCATAGAATAGTGAAGTTGGAAAGGGCCTATAAGGCCATCGAGTCCAAGCCCTCCACTCAATGCAGAAATACAAATCAAAGGATATCTGCCCGGTGGTTGTCTAAATTTCTCTTGAATGCCTCCAGTGTTGGAGCACTCACCACCTCCTGAGGTAACTGATTCCATTGCCGTACTGCTGTGAGGAAGGCTACATGAAGCTCTATTCATACAATTAGCAACCATGCAAACTGCTTTTAAGAAAGAAATTGCCAGGGACTGTTTGATGCAAATATGAACCAAGGTAAGGGGGTCTAGGAAATTTAATCCCTATCCATTGAGCTATAATCCCAATCCAGATCTGGAGGGTGAGCCTGCTCTTTGCATTAAAAAAAAAACAGCTTCCATTGTTTTCCATGTACTCCAAAACCAAATGGTTATGAAGGATGAGGGAATCTAGACCACAAAGGAAGGAACAAATGATTAAAGTCTCTAACGCTCATACCAGGGTCCCAACTCATATTAGGAGACATGTACAACCTTCTTTTAGAGTGCTATTCATGCAGTTGTTTGAATTAGACATTGCCTAATTTGTCCCTAAAATGATCTCGGATGGAATGGCAGATCATATGGATTCATACGAATGCTAAACAGCAGAGTCAGAAAAGACTTACATCCATCATCCTATTCCATTTATTGTCCAACTGCTGAAAATATTCTCCAAAGCAGCATACAACTGATAGAGATAAACAAACATGCCTGGAGGAGGAGGAGAGAAGCTGACATGACAGGATATGGATAGTGAAGGAAAGGGTTGCCTTGTGGAGATTTCCCACACATACACACTTCCCAAATAATTGTGTGAATTCTTCCAACTCTAGCCATGAGGTAACAGCCTAGAGAATGTGAATTGCCCTATAGAGATCTTCCTGAGCCATCTCTGAACAGACCAAATGCTTGACAGTGTTTGTATCAGGCTGCCGTCCCACCCACTCCCCAGCAGATTTAATGGCTTCAAAACCTTACCCTTCCTTCCTGTTTTCAATTGGCAAAGGTACACGCCCTCCTCGGTCTAAGGCTGAGGTGATATTAATGATAGTCAGGCCTTCTTGTTCCCACATGTTGTCCACAGCTTGCTGAAAAAGTTCCTGGGCATCTGTGGGTAGCATTTCCTCCACATCCCAGTTCTTCACCAAGAACTCAGCTTGATACGGCATCTCTCCATCTAAAGAGAGAAGGGACAGAAGGATGCTAAAGTAGAAGCAGGAGGTGATAGGAGGACCAAGCTGGTTGGGCTGACTTCAGTGGCCACCTACTTTAGTAAAACCATGAAATCCAGGCTGAATCACTTGCATGCGCGTCTCCCCAAAAAGGGCAAACTGATCCCTGTATGTCAATGTAGCAAAGACATCAAACCTCACAGTCTCGACACAAGCTGGTTCCCTCAGACTAAAACCATGGTCTGTTGGACTGAAACCAGAAAAACAAGTTGAGGTGTTGGGAGTAAGTTGAGGTTGGAGTAAATTGGTCTTACGCTGAAACAAAATCTACTAATCTTTATAGCATAAAGGTTAAACAGATGGCCATGTGAGGTGTGTAGGAATAGCTCTTCTCACAACAGCCATCTTAAGACCATTCATAGCTGGATCAGAGCACAGTCCATTGAGCTACTCCAAGGGTTAGCCCTCTCCAAGTGCTCTTGGCTGCAACAACTTCAATTGCCCAAAGCTAGTTCACAATGGCTGTGGATAATGGAAGTACAGCCCAGAAACATCTGGAGCATGCCACATTGGGAAGGCTGGTCTACACAATAACACAATAAATGTACCTTTTGTCAATTTGTCTAAGCCTTTCTAAAAGCACTATAAACTGCCAATCAGGTTTATTGATTCTACTGTGTTATTATGAGAAAGAGAGGAAATATCTCTGATCAATAACCATTTAAAAAATAAAATGTTTCACTGTGCTCTTTAGTCCTTCTTTCATCTAAACTAAAAAACCTCCAACAATTCAGCCTGTCCTGCTATGCAAAGTACTTCCAAAACTTTGATAATCTTTCCAGTGCTATTGTATACTTTTGACATGGCATAATAATATTCTAAATATAGCCACACCACAGCCTGGCATAAAGGAAAGAAGATTCCATGCTGTGTTTGCCATCCCCAGTTGCTTTCATAAGAGTTCCAAGCACTGAACACAAATCATTGAAGTGTCTTGGGAGGAGGCTGTTCCCTAGCGCATCGTTTTATGCATACCTGCATTAAGCCTGCAACCATAAGCTCCAAATTAGAGAGCAAACCCCATTGGATGCAGTGAGACTTCCTTTCTAATAAACTTGTAGAGTGTAGTGCTACCCCTCTCATTTCCATTTTGTTGTTTCCTGAGTCCCTTTTGTTTTTGAAGAAATCCTTCTGAGCTCTTTGTAGTTCACTTGAGTTTTCACCGATCCTGATCTTCATGTGTCTTCCACAAAATTGGCTGGTTTGTTTTTTCCCCTACAGATCTTGCCTCAGTAACCTCTGCATACAAGCAGCATTCAGTTTGGGCACATAATCTTCAGACCAGTTCTGGCCTAGTTCCTTCCTGCTCCTTTTGCTAGCTTAGAACAAGCCATAGTTCTGAATTTGGACGTAACTGTAAGCTTTTGGCTTAAACAAACCAAAGTTCATAAGCCAGCAACAAACCATGGTTCCTCATTCTGGTCTGCAGCTAGCTAACAAATCAGTTAGCTCAGGTAATGGTGGAAGCCAAAATTCAAGAAACCACAGCCTAACCCTAGCCTATCATCATTTGCCAGCCCACCAGATGGATACATTTGAGTGTGGCAAAAGGAAAGGAAAACAAAAGAAAATATGTATGGTCACATTCCTGTCAGTAGTTTTTATTCTCCTCGGCAAAAGTAAGAATTTGCTACAGGCCTCACAAAATCAAGGACTTAAATGGGAAAACACATTGAAACAAGGGCTGTAAAGAAAGCAATTCATTGTTTAGAATACTTATGCGTCGTGCTCAGAAACAGGAGGCAAACCTGCATCTTCACTACGACACTTGAGACAGCAGGTCCAAACTGATGTAGCTGAGATGGCCAAAGTATTGGAGCCTCAGTTTCAGGATCTGTCCTTCCAGTGAGCACTCAGGGTTGATTTCCTTCAAAATGGATAGGTTTGTTCTCTTTGCAGTCCAGGGGACTCTCAAGAGTCTCCTGCAGCACCACAATTCAAAAGCATCAATTCTTCGGCGGTCAGCCTTCTTTATGGTCCAGCTCTCACTTCCATACATTGGTACTGGAAAAACCAAAGCTTTGACTATGCGGACCTTTGTCGGCAGGGTGATGTCTCTGCTTTTTAAGTTGCTGTCTAGGTTTGTCATCGCTTTCCTCCCAAGAAGCAGGCGTCTTTTAATTTCGTGGCTGCTGTCACCATCTGCAGTGATCATGGAGCCCAAGAAAGTAAAATCTGTCACTGCCTCCATATCTTCCCCTTCTATTTGCCAGGAGGTGATGGGGCCAGTGGCCATGATCTTAGTTTTTTTTTATGTTGAGCTTCAGACCATTTTTTGCGCTCTCCTCTTTCACCCTCATTAAGAGGTTCTTTAATTCCTCCTCACTTTCTGCCATCAGAGTGGTATCATCTGCATATCTGAGGTTGTTGATATTTCTTCCGGCAATCTTAATTCCGGTTTGGGATTCATCCAGTCCTGCCTTTCGCATGATGTATTCTGCATATAAGTTAAATAAGCAGGGAGACAATATACAGCGTTGTCGTACTCCTTTCCCAATTTTGAACCAATCAGTTGTTCCATATCCAGTTCTAACTGTTGCTTCCTGTCCCACATATAGATTTCTCAGGAGATGGACAAGGTGGTCAGGCACTCCCATTTCTTTAAGAACTTGCCATAGTTTGCTGTGGTCCACACAGTCAAAGGCTTTTGCGTAGTCAATAAAGCAGAAGTAGATGTTTTTCTGGAACTCTCTGGCTTTCTCCATAATCCAGCGCATGTTAGCAATTTGGTCTCTAGTTCCTCTGCCCCTTTGAAATCCAGCTTGTACTTCTGGGAGTTCTCGGCCCACATACTGCTGAAGCCTACCTTGTAGGATTTTGAACATAACCTTGCTAGCGTGTGAAATGAGGGCAATTGTACGGGTAGTTGGAGCATTCTTTGGCACTGCCCTTCTTTGGGATTGGGATGTAGACTGATCTTTTCCAGGCCTCTGGCCACTGCTGAGTTTTCCAAACTTGCTGGCATATTGAGTGTAGCACCTTAACAGCGTCTTCTTTTAAGATTTTAAATAGTTCAACTGGAATGCCATCACCTCTACTGGCCTTGTTGCTAGCTATGCTTTCTAAGGCCCACTTGACTTCACTCTCCAGGATGTCTGGCTCAAGGTCAGCAACCACACTATCTGAGTTGTCCGGGACATCCAGATCTTTCTGGTATAATTCCTCTGTGTATTCTTGCCACCTCTTCTTGATGTCTTCTGCTTCTGTTAGGTCCCTACCAATTTTTGTCCTTTATCATGTCCATCTTTGCACAAAATGTTCCTTTAATATCTCCAGTTTTCTTGAACAGATCCCTGGTTTTTCCCTTTCTATTATTTTCCTCTATTTCTTTGCACTGTTCATTTAAGAAGGCCCTCTTGTCTCTCCTTGCTATTCTTTGGAAGTCTGTGTCGCGTTTTGACCCTTTTTGGATCCCACACCTCTGGAACCTATGTGGCGTTGGACCCACTCGTGCCTTGGTCTGTCCACCTAGACTCAGACCTCAGAGCACACCAGGGCAAAACAGATCTCTTTCCTTTCTTCCACTGCTGCCACCAGGAGATCCCTAGATCCCCATAACTCCTTTAGAAAGAATCAGGTCCACTCTTTAATGAAATAGAAAGATCTTTAGTTTATTTGCTTATTTGTTTCAGTATTTTAATATTCAGTTCTATTCCATCTCCCTTCCAGTCACTGGTCAATCACTTCTCAGATCTCCTACTATATTTTCATTAGTCTAATCACAATCACATAAATCTCTGAACTCTCTAATCAAACTCCTTCCAAAACTCTGATCTGAACTCCTTCCAAAACTCTGATCTCCTTTTTCTCCCTCTCAGGCTCTGCCTCTTATACTCTGCCTCTTGGCTCCGCCTCTCAGCAACATAAATATGCATGACTCACTCTAACTAAACCTGAGCCATGACCACATTTAAAGGAGAACGCTACAGTCTGCATTCAATTTTCTGTAACTTTCCCTTTCTCCCTTGCATTTTGTTTCCCTTCTCTTCTCTGCTATTTGTAAGGCCTCGTTGGACAGCCACTTTGCTTTCTTGCATTTCCTTTTCTTTGGGATGGTTTTTGTTGCTGCCTCCTGTACAATGTTACAAGCCTCCATCTACAGTTCTTCAGGCACTCTGTCCACCAAATCTAGTTTCTTAAATCTGTTCTTCACTTCCACTGTGTATTCATAAGGGATTTGGTTTAGATTATACCTGACTAGCCCAGTGGTGTTTCCTACTTTCTTCAGTTTAAGCTTTAGTTTTGCTATAAGAAGCTGATGATCAGAGTCACAATCAGCTCCCGGTCTTGTTTTTGCTGACTGTATAGAGCTTCTCCATCTTTGGCTGCAGAGAATATAATCAATCTGATTTCGGTATTGCCCATCTGGTGATGTCCATGTGTAGAGTCGCCTCTTGTGTTGTTGGAAAAGAGTGTTTGTGATGACCAGCTTGTTCTCTTGACAAAACTCTATTAGCCTTTGCCCTGCTTCGTTTTGAACTCCAAGGCCAAACTTACCTGTTGTTCCTTTTATCTAGAAGGTGTTGTAAGTCTTCATAGAATTGGTCAAGTTCAGCCTGTTCCGCATCGGTGGTTGGTGCATAAATATGGATTACTGTGATGTTGAAAGGTCTGCCTTGGATTCGTATTGAAATCATTCTATCATTTTTGAAATTGTATCCCAGTACAGCTTTTCCTACTCTTTTGTTGACTATGAGGGCTACTCCATTTCTTCTACGGGATTCTTGCTCACAATAGTAGATATGGAAATTGTCTGAATTGAATTTGCCCATTCCGGTCCATTTTAGTTCACTGATGCCCAGGATGTCAATATTTATTCTTGCCATCTCCTGTTTGACCACATCCAGCTTACCAAGGTTCATAGATCTTACATTCCAGGTTCCTATGCAGTATTTTTCTTTGCAGCATCGGACTTTCCTTTCACTTCCAGGCACATCCGCAGCTGAGCGTCCTTTCGGCTTTGACCCAACCACTTCATTAGCTCTGGAGTTACTTGTCCTTGTCCTCCGCTCTTCCTCAGTAGCATGTTGGACGCCTTCCGACCTGAGGGGCTCATCTTCCAGCATCATACCTTTTAGCCTTTTGTTTCTGTTCATGGAGTTTTCTTTGGCAAAGATACTGGAGTGGCTTGCCAGTTCCTGCTCCAGGTGGATCGCGTTTAGTCAGAACTCTCCACTATGACCTGTCCGTTTTCGGTGTCCCTGCACGGCATAGCCCATAGCTTCTCTGAATTACTCAAGCCCCTTCGCCACAACAAGGCAGCAATGCGTGAAGGGGACTCCTTAACCAAAAGGTCTCTTTGCACTGACTAATAGGCAAATTAAAAATGATAAACATTAATAGGGGATTTAAAGGCAGCTCTCCTGGGACCCTTCAGAACATAACAAAATTGTCTCAATACACTCTAGGGATGTGAAAATGAACAAACTGATTCATTTGAGACATAGTGTTAGAGAAGAAAGCTGTACAGACACCATGGAACATTTATCATGTGAAGACAAGAGTCACTGGAAAATATGATTAATCCTAGGAAAAGTGGAAGGTAGTAGAAAAAGAGGAGGACCTAATGTGAGATGGATTGACTCAATGAAGGAAGCTTCAGCCTTTAACTTATAAGACCTGAGCAGCTCCTTAATGATAGCGCCTTCCTTTTGAAGGTCATTAAGATTCATAGGGTCGCTATAATGCAGAAGCAACTTGATGGCATTTAACAAACAAACAAACAAAAACACCACAAATAGGGCACAAGGAAATCCCTTCCTTGAAATTGTTTTGAAAATATTGGGTGTGGAAGTCCTGGGGAGGAGACGCAGGGATTTTGTGTGTGTGTGTGTGTGTGTGTGTGTGTGTGTGTGTGTGTGTGTGTGTGTGTGTGCGTGCACGCACGCACGCACACACACACACACACACACACATTTGGTTCCCTGGATATTGCAGGTTGCCTTTTGTTGCATGGAGATAAATTTTGGTTGTGGCAATCCTACCTGCTTCGGGCAAATAGTCTCCAGTAACACAAGGAAACAGCTAATCAATTTCAACAACTCTAATAAGCCAGGTAGTGATTATGACTAACTCTACTGTTTATTTATTTATTTATTTAAAATATTTTCCCCCTGACTTTCTCCTTAAAAAGGACCCAAAGCAGCTTACATCAAAAGACAATTAAAGCTAAAAACAGTAAATATACTAATACTAAAAAGGATAAAATAAAACACTAAGAAACAGTAAGCAAAACCAAAAACACATTCAAAGCAGTAGGAACAACCATCCATTTAAAATCCCCACTCATGCAGTTGGAGCCATTTCTGGGCACAATTCAAAGTGCTGGTTTTAACTTATACAGTAAAGCCTTAAACAACGTGCGTCAAAGCTATTTAAAGACCACATCTTCTTCTATGAGCCTGCCCGGGCATTGAGGTAATCGGGGAGGCCTTTCTCTCAATTCCAGCACCCTCACAGGTGCATTTGGTGGGGACATGGGTGAGGGCCTTCTCTGTTGCTACTCCCAGACTTTGGAACTCCCTCCCACAGGATGCCAGACAGAGTTCTCCCTACAACCCAAACAAAAGCTTATTAAAAAAAATCTAGGAAGTGAGTATCTGCACCATGTTTTAAATGAAACAACAGTATTTCTAATGAAGTTGAGGAAGGAAAAGAAAGGAAGGGAAAAATATAACTGCAGCGTATGTTTCATGCAAATGATGAATCATTTACCTGAAGACGTGAAAATATGTATGATCATTGTTTGCCTCACAGTCTCATAGGTATACCTGTTATATGCCATCACCTGCCACAAGGAAAAGAAAGTAACGTGGTGCCTCAGTTACTTATTCATAAAATAACAAGAATGACAAAGCACCCTTCGAGACAAAAAACGAATTTCAACAGAGGATTAAAAAATAAAAATTGGAGACTTAAACCCAGATTTATAGACTGAGCAAAAAAAAAACCACCTCCAAAGTTTAACACTGTCTTATTTATTTAGAGGTACCCATTCAGATCTGGCATTGGGATATTTATATATTTAGTTATTTCATTGATTTATATCCTGCCTTCCTCCCAAGAAAAGGGCTTAAGGCAGCTTACAGTTAAATAGAACAAACACAATTAAAGCTTATCGTGAAACAATGTCTTAAAAAACTGGAACACAAGATATAAAACACCGGCTAAAGAAAATACTTCACCCACTCAGTTAAATATTCTTTCTGTAGCAAAGTCAGTTGTGACATTCCTACTTAAATAAAAAGATGAATGATAGAAAGATAGCTAACAGGGAGGCAGGTGACCCACTCTTAAAAAGTAGTTCTAGAGCAATGATTCTCAACCTTGGGGCCCCAGGGGTTCTTGGACTGAAACTCCCAGAAGCCTTCACCACTAGCTGGGCTGGCTAGGACTTCCGGGAGTTGTAGTCCAAGAACATCTGGGGACCCAAGGTTGGGAAGCACTGCTCTAGAGCCTCTGAGAGGCCACTAAAAGGCCTGGTGACTGCTGATCTCAATGGAAGTAAGACCCAAGTGCTAGTAAGGGATCCAATAGGATTTTCAAAACATGCCTCTCTGTAACACCACCAAAGCAAAGCAAAGCAAAGCATGCTGCTTATATACTGCCCCATAGTGCTTCAAGAACTCTCTGGGCAGTTTACAAGTTAATTATGCAGGCTACACATTGCCCCCCCAGCGAGCTGGGTACTCATTTTACCGACCTCGGAAGGATGGAAGGCTGAGTCAACCTTGAGCCAGCTACCTGGGATTGAACCCCAGGTCGTGAGCACAGTTTTGGCTGCAGTACAGCAGTTTAACCACTGCGCCACGAGGCTCACCATCCATGCCATGTACAATCCTTTTTGCTAGCTTTTCACAATCAGCAGTTCTATTTCCTGAATTTAAAGGAAAAGTGAAGCTTCATGCTTTGCCCTTGTCTGGCTTTGCCATTTTCATGTACCCATCAACAGAAACAAGAGAACAAAGAGAGACTGATTTACATTTCAAGCACATGGGAATTTGTATTTAGGGGTGTAAATGTGGGAGGGGGGAGATCCTATAATTGAAGTAGAAATACGATACTTTTCGGCCCAGTAGTGTAGCCACGTGTCTTCTTTTACAATCTTCTGTTTAAAAAGCTGCCAGAGGACAATCCTCTTTCTTGAGTAATAAATAATATAACAATAAATGTGTGCCATCAAGTCAATTCTGACTTACGGCAACCCTTTCCAGGGTTTTCACAGTGGAGAATACGCAGAAGTGGTTTACCATTCCCTTCTTCTAGGGACACCCTGGGACTGTGCAGCTTGCCCAAGGCCACACAGGCTAGTTGCAGGAAGCACAGTGCGGAACCGAACTCCCAACCTCTGACTCTGCAGCCAGATGCGTAAACCACTGAGCGACCCAGACAGCTCTTTCTTGAAGTATCCCCTTATTCAATGGGCTCCCCAGTCCACGTCTGGTTTAAACATAAAGAGAGAGAAATCGAGAATCCTCAGGTATCGCCTATTTTTGCATTCGCATTTTACTGCAGTGGAATTGAGGATACTAAGAAATAGCCACCTCTCCCCACCAACAAGGAGACACGTGGACTCTCAACATCAGCAGAGAAGGACTGCAACCACTAGGTAATATCATTTTGGCTTTAATCTGACTCTTAGCTATTGAGTTCAGCAGTTCTTGGCAGGATGGATTTCGTCAGGCTCGTCTCTTAGATGGAAGTCAAGACTCCGGTTGCTGTTTGATGGTTACAGCTATCTCAGACTCCTGACTTCCATCTAAGAGCAACTTTCCTGGCAAAACCCATCCTGCCATGTATGTTTAGACTTTAGGTTTTGGACGTTATGTTCTTCACACTGGTACAAACCTGATGAAGTGGAGTTTTATCCACAAAAGATCACTAATTGTATGATGATTTTTAGTGGTCTATAAAGATATCGCCTATTTTTGCACCCAGATTGTTTATCTACAAAGCTAGTGTCCTGAGGCATGCAGGTCACCTGGTCAAAGTCTCCCCCACACACATGAGATGTATTTCTAATTTGGTATCTGTGCCTATAAATCAACATATTTAATTTTATGTGTACCAATGTCTTATTTTGTTTCTTTTCTTTGTTGATGAGTAAGTAGTGGCAACCCTACACCACAGTGGGGAAACCTGGGAGCAGGTGACCTATGTGCCTGACAAGGTGCCCCTGATGTCGAATTTCAAGGTCCCTGCTCTCCCGACTATGTTTCTTTATCTTAAATCCAGACTGGATGGTCTTTCAAATTCAGAACTATCCTTTTACAAAGTTTAACTTTAGCAATAGAAATCAAAATCCGGATGCTACCTGAGAGACTATCTGGACCTAAACATAGGGCTTGTCTAGAGAGGGGGAAAGTTCTACATACTCTACTAGGTTTGGTTTCTTCTGGTTGGTTGTGGGGCTTACTGGAATTTATGCCCGCAATGAACTTTAAAGAACCACATTTTTTAAACAGGTGTATTTTTTCCAGGAGATCTTTGAAATCCGGTCTAGGAATCCTGTCCCTGCCTGGAGCTTCGCTATTTCTTTTGATAAAATGCTAAAATGGTGTGCTAATTAAAAACCTCCTATTCAGAGGCTCTAATGTGGAGATGAGTTCTCCATAGGAAAAACTGTCTATATCTACAGAACAAATCACTAAACAATATAAACCACCCTCATCAGGAAGAACAAAAAAGCATGGAAAGGCAGCAGGAAAGGAATAGATCACATCGGGCCAAGCCTTGTGTCAGATGGATGGTGGGAAAAATATGTATGTATGTATGTATGTATGTATGTATGTATGTATGTATGTATGTATGTATGTATGTATGTATTTATTTATTTATTTATTTATTTATTTAACTTATGTGCCGCCCACTCTACCCAAAGGTCTCTGGGCGGCTTACAACAATTAAAATACAATTAAAATACAATAAAAATATAAAACAATTAAAATACAATTAAATAGATACTCTAAAAATTGCCATCAGGACCCACAGTATACTCAATACTCAAACCACCAGCAATGAATGCAGTACCTTTACAGGAAGAAATGTTTCATCTGGGCAAACCATTAGTTCAAGAAATCCTTCAGACAATGGAGTTTCTTGAACTCAAGAGGGGATGGAGGCACTCTACCCCTGAAACTGGGAGTGGGGGAGCACCTGTTCTGGTCACAAACCACCTATGCACTCAGTTAAAACACACAATCCTTCTGCCTGGTGGGGAGTTAAAAATACACGTACACACCTCAATTGTCTGTTCGCCAACATCTTCACTTGTTGGAGATCCATAGAGATATCCTGTTTCAAAGGGATTGCGTTGAACATAGCGCAGCCACCGGGGCAGGTCAGGGTGATTTAGAAGATTGGCATGGAAGGTGATGGGAACTTCAGCCAGTTCTGTAAGATTTCAGGCCAAGGTTAAACACATATTGTATGTCTGCCACCAGAGAGTGGGCAATGTTAGCAAGAAGATTGGTCCTTGAAAGGACAAAGCAGACAAGGCCAGAATTTATATTAGTTTATGAACAGATTCAGTGGATTGCTCAAGATAAACAGTACATGATAGACAACATATCATTAGAAGATGAAGTCATGTTAGCATTCCAGTGAGGGT
The DNA here is from genome assembly GCA_037013535.1 of Intellagama lesueurii. Taxonomy (NCBI): domain Eukaryota; kingdom Metazoa; phylum Chordata; class Lepidosauria; order Squamata; family Agamidae; genus Intellagama; species Intellagama lesueurii. Next base: position 26,661,706 of record JBAJHW010000006.1, read on the forward strand.
TTCTGGTAGACTTTGATATCTGGATAATCATACTTGCTCATGAAGCCTACAATTATCTTCTACTGACCCATCAGAAAAAAAGAAGTAAGTTAACTGGCAAACTACAGGAGGTTTGAAAAGCTTGTGCTTTGATAGTCAGATGTCTTACAGTACTTGAAAATTCCCTCTTCTAATGACAAATAGTGTATAATGTGTAATTTGAACCTAATAGCAGACAAGGAAATTTATGGGTTTTGTTCAACCAGCTTTTTCCTACCATCTTCCTGATTCTTTTACTATAAGTGGACAGGTCAGATATGAGCAGGTGACATTCCTGACATTTCAGGAATGTGCTGGAAATGGAGAAGGAAGGAGGGAGGGAGGGAGGGAGGATAGAAAAGCATGGAAGAATAAAAATAAAGAGTGGAAGTGAGTGTGGGTGGGGATAGATAGATAGATAGATAGATAGATCTTTGAAAGCGCCTCAGAGCCCCCCTAAGAGTCCACCTAGAATAGTTACTTTTGAATTAACTTTTTAGAACAACCAGATGTTTTTTATTCGGCAGCACCTAACTAGTGAAGTAAGTAAAAAGCTGCAGTTATACCACAGAAAGAATGAAATTGTTCCTCCTTAAATTATAGCTGTAATGCACTGCAGTTAGATCTTCATTACTGGAAAACAGAATTAATTCTTTGGATGAGTAGAAATGATCACTTCTAGGCTCTGATTTAGATCAAGAAGAGGAAGAACAAGAAAAAAAAATGACAACAGTGACTGAAATCCTACTGCTTGGCATAGTAAGCCACCCTAAAGTAGGCCCACTCAGTCAGTGGGGATTTGGTCAGTGAACTCCACTGTAAGTTCCATTAGTTCAAATGGACCTGCTCTAGTTGCCCTTTACTATGCTAAAGTAAGTCACAATTAGACCCACTTGAATCAATGGAACTTAGGGAAGGGTTGACTCACCCAATCCCCACTGATTCAAAGGGAATGGCTACTGTGACTTCCCAACAGGATTTCAGCCAATATTGGCAACAGAACTTAGAAATGTCACTTGGCTACAACCTTCATTAGCCAGTGTGGCCAGTGCAAGTCAGTCAGTCAGTCAGTCAGTCAATCACTCAATCACTCAATCAATCAATCAATCAATCAATCAATCAATCAATCAATCCTTCATAGGGATGGATGAGTGGACTGATAGAGAAAGAGATGAACAGCAGCAAAAGAAAAGTTTGGATCTCCTTACCCTTGTCGTCCATGGGAGAGGGAAAGGCATCTTTGAAGCCCTCTCTTTCCAACTCATGGACAAAGATTTTTCCAACCATCGCAGGGAGAGTGAGGACAGGCAGGGTGTCGGCCAAACTCCTGCTAAAAAGGAGTCCTAGTAGAGAGTACAGAGGATGTGGGATTAGGTCCAAAACAGTAATTCGACCACGCAAAACGTCTTGTTCGTGTTGTTATGTGCTGCCAGGTTGTCTCCAACTTATGGCAACTCTACGAATGAGCTCCAAATGTCATTACCACAGGGAAGACAACTTCTCTATCCTGTCCCCTGCCCTTTGCTCTCAAAAGCTGAGGATTAGCTAAATTTCAATAGAGCCCAAAGAAAAGTTTGGTACTATTGGAAAACTGGAATATTTCGACGTTGCTGAAATTCACAATTAGTTACCTTGCTCAGAAGCCAGCTTTGTCTGTCTTGTAATGAACCAAACTACTCCCCAGCCAACAGGTTTTCTTTTCTTTTGCTTCAGATCGGTATTTATTTCTGCTGATTATTATTTTACATTGTTGTGTTTCATCACACAATACTTACAAAAACAACAACAACAACGACTGGGATGTGGTATAAGCAGATCAGGAGAAGCCTTGGTTCCACTGGATCCAAAGCCCTTCCAGTCCCAGTCCCAGATCCATGGTCCATCACAATGGAATATTGAGACCAACCCTGGATCTCAGCCCTAAATAATTTCCTCCCAGTAATAAAGGAGGAGGCAGAGCATTACAGTGACAAATACTTCCTTCTGTCCTGCTGGTCAGAGTCTGATAATGTTAGGCGTTCCTTGGGACTGCCTTCCCAGTGTATTTGTTTTAATTTGTTTTATCATTCAGACAATAATACTTTTAAGAGAAAGGTGGGGCATAAATCAATTAATAAATTAAGAAACAAAGTAAACCATCCTGGGACTCTGTTGAAGTGGATGTGAAAACCATGAAGGCTTAAATGAATAAATAGGAAATTATTATTATTTCTTTTCAACGTCAATATTGATTTATTTTTATAGAAATAAAAAACAAATACAGAAATTCTTTTTGCTTCTGATTTTTATTTATTTATTTTTGCACTCTTGATATTCCTGCCATTAGGGTAAGACCCCATCTAATCAGTGGTACCTTTTAATTCATTGCAAGTACTTCTGGCAGCCAACTGTGTAAATAAATATTAAAAATATTTTTAATGAATTGGTTTCTGGATAGCTCAGTGAGTAGGAGTGCCTGGCTGCAGAGCAAGAAATTTGGAGTTCAATGCCCCACTGTGACTCCTGGGAGAGAATACAGCCAGCCTCGGGCAAACTGCACAGTCCTAGGGAGACCCTCAGAAGAGGGGAATGGTGAATCTCTTCTGAGTGCTCTGTACCTGTGGTTCTCAAACTGGGTTCCCCAGATTTTCATGGACTGCAGTTCCCAGAAGCCTTCAACAAGGCTTGAACAGGATTCCTGGGAGTTGTAGTCCAAGAACATCTGGAGACTCAAGTTTGAGAAGCACTGCTCTATACCTAACCCTAGAAACAAGAAAGTTTCAGCAGTGTAGCTACCAAAACTGGTTTAAATCACCAGAAATAAATCAATTTCCATTCAGTGCATGTGAACGTGGCCACCGGTTTAAATACTATGTGACTTGAGCCTGATTTTTTAAAAGTGTGAACAGAAATCAATTCAAATGGTCACTGTGACCACAGGTGTCATCATACCAGAAAGGGCACTTTGAATGAAGCAATCTCCGTTAACGCAACTCTTTTGTCTGCTGGGGAATTGTTGCAGCCCAGCTCTAAACTAACCAGTTTATGTCCATCCATGCAAGCTTTCTAACACAGCTTATTAAATACATTGCCTTTGAGATTTGGCTTTTGCCTTACTGAATTGGGGTGCTAGCTCAGCCAGACCAGAATTCTGTGTAACTCAAAAGCCTGTGCACTTCTACACTACTTGAAATTTGTTCCAGGGAAAGTTTGCCACCTCCGTGCTGTCAGCCGCTGTTCTCTTGAACCAACATGGCAACCACCACCTCTGGTCCAAGCAACAAACAAAAGCGACTGCAGCCTGACACTAAAATTAGAAGGTGCCTCAGAGAGGCAGCGAGGAAGACAAGCTTTCTGATCACTAAGAATTTTAAGCATGCACGTTCTGCTTTTAAAAGGTGTCAAACGAGAGACAGAAGAGTGACAGAAAATGTATGGTTAGTCCTCCTCTCCAGAGTGAAGTATACGATTGTATCATGATTTTTAAAAAAATAAAAAATAAAGGTTTAAAATAGCTCCCAAGCACCGTTTCATTTCTGAACCCTTCCTGTAGTTTCTTGAGGTCTTAAAATTAGCTTCTGTGTAATTCCTACTAAATACCTCTAGTTCCAACCTGTGGCTCACACAGAGAAATACGTATAAGCATAAACCCTGAGCGGCACAATCCTCTTTTTCCCATATAAAAACCAGGAACAAACTTGCCTGCAAAGAAAAAGCTCCCAAGCAGGCTCTGTCTTGCCATCTTGCGGGGAGAAAGATTTGATTGACAGAAGCAGACTGGCATTAGCGACACGGGAGGGAGGGAGTTGTAGAGGTTCGGACAGTGTCTGCAAGCACAGTCCAAAGACTCTGGGCCCAGGATTGCCACCAGGGGACACTGTAGACCTACAAAATGAACAGATGAGCCTCAGATTTTTTTTTTTGTTTTTGAAAAAACACCTTATGACTTTGGTCACCTGTAGTTGCAAGAACAGACTTTGAACCTGGAACGGGTTGGATTTAAATGCTGTTTAAATGCTATGGTTGATGCAACACAACGAGGCAAAACAAATACATAATATAAATATTGCTTCGTGATACGTGTTGCATTGTCATAAACAAGGGAAAACTGGAAGGATCAGCCCATGGCAGCAAAAACAATTCAGTCTTGTAGCAACTTTAAAGGCTAAACTCAAGAGTTTTCCCCTACTGAGCAGGTGTTCGACCTTCTTTGAACCCCTGTGCATGCCAGGGTCCACACAATGCAGGCTGAAACTGGTGTCAACAGAGTCACAGCAGGACAAAAATCTGTGCTTTTTAGGGGTTGTTCTTTTTTACACCACCACAGAGCAATGGTGTGTTATTGTTCTGCTTTGCTCCAGGGGAGGATTCGCTCATGGGGACCCTGGTATTGCATCGTTCCATGCTGAGCCATGCACTTTGTGAGTGTGTGTCATTTGACGGCATTTCCTTATGTGGGTTTTTCTTTTAGTCAGTGTCCACCTCTCCATGCCATGTGGATGGGTAAAATAAGGGAGGGAGGTGAGAGTGAAGTAGGTGGGAAGAGGGACAGAGGAGATAGGCCAAAGGGGAGGGCAATCTGTGTTGGAAGTGAGACCTCAGGGAGCAATTCCAGATGTGTGTCGGAGCAATTCCAGATGTGCTTGGACAGGTCATTTAGGAATGAACCTGTGAATCCTAGTACATCCAGCAACCAGTGCCTTCCCTGTGTGGGGGCACAAATACTGGTACAATTTATTCAAATCTGCCACAAAAGATACCACAATAACTGGAGATGACACCATAGTAGGAACAAGCCTGACAGACAGCCCATTTTGCTAAAGGATATACAAATAGCATCACATGCCCCGGACAGAAAGCTGAGGTGAAAGCACAACCTTTCTCCAACCCGATAAAAATCAAAGGAAAACCCAGCATAGAATTGCTGGATTGTAGTCAACTAATAATGAAGTTTGATTCTCTTTGGACCTGAACAGAGACAGTGACTGAGCAGCCACACAGTATCCCTTTTCGCAGCCTTCCTCCGTCCGTTGGAATCTACTGTACGTAATTCTGTTTAAATGATAAACATGATTTCCAATAATGCATCTATTCCTTTGAATGTAATTGCTGTGTGCAAACCTAACAGTTTTCAAGGTACACAGGATATTCAAGGAGTGGCGTTACCATTTCTATGTACACACACACACACACACACACCAGTGAGTTTCTGTGGCCGAGCAGGCATTTGAACCTAGCTTTCCTGAGCCCTACTCCAGTGCTTTATCCATTATGCCACAATGTCTCATTTGAGCACACACAATGTTATTAGGAGATGCCTTCTCTTGCCCTCTTCTGGTGATGCATCCATGGCCGACCTAGGATCATGTGGATGCAGAACCTCCACAGGCCAGATTCCACCCTGCTGTTGGCCAGAGTAGAACCATGGGGTCAGTCATGATCTTCCAACTCACTTCCATTGATGGATTGCTACACGTGGCTTCTGGATCCCACTAGCATAAATATTGGAATACATACTGTGGGAACACTCCTGCAGAAAAGCATGTAAAGTATGAGGAAGAAGCACAGTTCCCTAAAATTGCATTTTCTAGAGTATTTCCCTCGAAAATAACAACAACTGTTGACTTTAGGAGGTGGAACAATGGCTTTCAACAAGTCCGGTGGGAGGCAAACATATGTTGAAGTAAAACTAACGATACAGCAATGGTAATGAGCAACAGAAGGAGGAGTGAGGAAGATCTGGTCCAAATCTAGGACATCCTCGAGCATCCCTTCCTCCTGATGCTGCAAGGCTTCCATGCCTGCACAGTGGAGCAACCCATTGAGGGTTGTTTCTGTTGCTCCTTGCAAAATAGCGAGAGCCTGCCCAAGCATCTTCTTGGGTTTTTAAAAAGATACATTTGAGGCCGGAGAGCTTTCAAGAGGCCACCCTGGTGACCTGGAAGCAAAGATGTGCAGGGGAATAGCAGTGCTTTCCTGTGAGCAGATGCGTGGCTGGGGGCTCTTTTCCGGGTTTTTTTCCCCTGTATGTTCCTGAAATAGGTAGCTATATGTCCTATTTTACAGATTCTCTATTTGAAGGACAGTCGGAGGTCAGATCTCTCTTTGAAGGTGTCCTCTGAGGGGCTGCCTGGTCTAAATACAACTTAAAGATAAAGAACTGTAGGAAGGGAGAGCTGGGGCCTTAAAATGCCCCCTCAACAGGGAGCAGCAGGGTGACCGTTCACCTAGTCACTGTCTTTCAGACCATGATATGATGTGCTGTGTTTCCTCCATAATTTCCATAATACTGATTAATCTGCATGTGCAATCATTATGCAAATCTGTACCCCCTTTTGTCAATTTTTGGGGGGACGCAATGTGTTTGCCCCTTTTTGTGCTGGTTTCAGGGCTAGTCTCTTGTGAGTGGGATCACTACAGCAGAAAAAGGTGTTTGCATGGGGTCTCCTGAGCACTGTCTCAAATTAACCCACGTTATATGGATAGGGGACTGCCTCTCTCTCCCCCCCCCCCAATATTCCCCCATGTGCTGCTTCAGCTATCACTCACCTACATGTTAAAAATACTATTAATTAGATTTTTTAATTGCAAATGCAAAACCTAGAGAGAAAAGAAGAAGACAGGAATAGTGGAAGGTAGGCAAGACAAAACTATAGGCAAAGTGTATATGTTAATATAAGATGAACATGTGTCCAGAAGAATATCTGCTGGAGGATGAGTCACCCGTTCATGAATGGCTGAAAATGTAAGGTTTTGCAGCTGCTGAACCACAAACCACTGCTTTTGAACCCCTCACCTGCATTGAAGTATTTGACTACATTTAAACATGTGCAAAGTGCATTTTGGTGATCCAAAGTAACAGTATTCTCCTCCCAACATGTGGAAAGGGGGAGGCTATTCTAGGACAGCCGGATTGGCTCCCAAGCATTCATAGTTTCAATACCCCCCACACTTAAAAAAAAAATTAAACCATAACTATAGGCATAAAAGGCTGACTGGATAGCTCAGTGGTTTAGGTTTCTGGCTGTGGAACCAAAGGTTGGGACTCCAGTTCCCCACGGTGCCTGTTGGGAGAAGATCCAGCCTGTGTGGCCTTGGGCCAACTGCACGGTCCCAGGGAATGATAACCCACTTTTGAGTATTCTCTACCAAGAAAACTCTGAAAAAAGGTCGCCCTAAGTCAGAATTGATTTTGTAGCACATGATTGTTATAGGCATAAAAAAGAATAATGGGGTGAGTCAAACGAGAACTCTGCTATGGCTTTTTAACACAATTCCAAAACACAGGAAAAGACAAAGAATTCCCCCTTGTAGGGGAAGGGATTCCACTGGCAGACAGAGAGGGAAGGGATTACACGGAATCCAATTAGACTTTAAAGTGCATAGAACTGATCTTTTCTCCCTCACTGACACCTCTCTCTCTCTCTCTCTCTCTCTCTCCCCACACAACTTTTGCACCTTCCTTCACCATGAGCCATTTTATTTAGGTCAGCAAATTTCTTCCCATCCTTAAGGAGGCATCATACTCTGCCCCAGTTCAGCCAGGAGGCATCCAGCGCCATCGATCTACCTTTACAGGAAGAATGCAACACAGAGAAAGAGAGGAGGAAGGTTTCCTGCTGCTGTCCCTGAGTAAATGAGCAGATCTGCCAGCAAAAAAAAAAAAAAAAAAGGGGGGGGGCGGCGGCAGCAGAGAGATTAAAGAAACCAAGCAGCCAAAAAGGGCAAATGCCAGTGATTGCCTTCTGGGCACCAGAGGGCACCGTTCGTTCGTGGATCACACACCGGGCCTCTGTCGCTCCAAAAGCATCTGTTCGGCTGTGTTTCTGACAGTAAGGAAAACCAAACAAAAACAATAACATAAGCTTTAACAGCCTTCCGCTACTGAGCTGTACTGAGATGAACAAAAACCAGAGCAAGTGTTTACCGGTGCTTTTAAAGCCAGCCAACATGGTCCGGCACAAAAGAGACATGAAGCTAATTGGCTGCATCGAAAGGGCACCATCTCTATATAATAATAATTGTGTGCTGTCAAGTCGATTCTGACTTATGGTGACCCTTTTTAGGGTTTTCTAGGTAGAGAGTTTTCAGAAGTGGCTTAGCATTCCTTGGGACTGTGCAGCTTGCCCAAGGCTACACAGGCTGGCTCTTTTGGGATGTGCAGTGAGGGACTGAACTCTCAACCTCTGCCAACACAGCCAGATATCTAAGTCACTGAGCTATCCAGACAGCTGTAATCTATACCAGTGGTCCGCAGCCTTGGGTAACCCAGGTGTTCTTGGACTGCAGTTCCCAGAAGCCTTCACCACCAGCTGTGTTGGCTAACGTTTCTGAGAGCTACAATCCAAGAACACCCGGGTTACTCAAGGTTGGGAACCACTGATCTATACCCACCTCTATAGAGATGGGTGATATTTTTATTTGTCTCGTTTCCCAGAATCCATACCTTCTTCATCAATTCAGTGGCATGAACTTGATACTGAAAAACTCCATATGGGAGAACAGGTAAAGCTGGCAGATTTGTCCATAGAAGGTCAAGCTACACATTACAGAGAGACATATCTTTAGTCACAGAAATCGTATTAGGGCTCCAGAGAGATTTGTTTGCCTGATAAATAAAGCGAAACCCACGTTTATCCCTAAAGACCAATAAAAAGCAAAGGAAATTTGGGACGTGTGAAGAGCACCTGCTGCGATGATGACTCGTTCAGCAATTAAGGAATTCTCTCTTCTAATTATGTGTTCTCTGTAATGCATAACCTAACCCTATGGTGCCATACTTTGAGTGCTTCATTCTGGGAAGTTGGGATTTGAATTGTTCTTTATCCAGTCATGTTCATACTGCTAAACTGAAGTTGTCATATATTTTTTCCCTTTGTCTAACAGTCTCCTCACCTTCAACAGCTACATGGAAGGGAGAAGCAGGGTTGTCTTCTGCATGCTGGGCAATTGAACATACAGGTAACTTCCCTGCTCTTCACCCCCCCCTTTTTTTGCCACTTCTGCTGGCTGATCTCTGAGATTCCAGTTGCAGTGACACATCTGAGATGAACCAGCACAAGGGCAGCTGTGCCAGGCCAAGAGGGTTCTGCTCATCCCAAGCCTACTGTAGCTGGCCTTGCAGTGGTAACCAAAAAACGAAGGAATGTTTCTATTTTTCTGTGCCTACAGCTGTTGTCTCTCTTACTTATTACCTTTTCAGGGCTGGCCTATCTCCGTCTTTTCTCTATGTTTCTCACAGTAGTCTTATTCCTCTGCTATCAAACAACAAGAGGACATGAATTTTTAGAAGCAGAATAAACTCATTTTTGTGTCTGTGCATGTGCAACAATTGCACAACACTGCCAAAGACAAAGGCAGTTCAGATTTGTGTATGTGGGCACACCAACTGGTTAGCGTTTATTTATTTTACTCTTTTTTTACCTGCCTCTTGAAAAACAAGATGCTTTAGGACTCTCTTGTCCTCTCTTCCTGTACTCCCCCCCCCCCCCCATCTCTCTCAGCCAAAACAAAACAAAAACAGAAATCAGGAAATTAGGAATTCCAAAGGCAATTGGTTCTACAGGAGGATTTGGCTGAAGCAGCCCTCAGCCGCTTTGGCTACTTAGGGTTATTTTTGTTGTGAATCATATTGGGTGGGCCATAGAGGCCACTTCCACACGGCCAAAGAGAGGGGAACGCAATACTAAAAGAAAAAGAAAACGTGGACACAGGACAAAAGACTACACCAACCTATATAAGTGGTGTATAGGATCATTTATGTGTAGGGTGTAGCTACACGAGCTTGGAAGCAACCAATTACAAGTATTTGTAAGTAATGGCTTTTTGGGTGACAAGCAATCTGACAAGTAGTTGCAAAGTTAGTTTAAACTTAGTGTAACAAGTAATGATAAGTTACTTCAGGTATGAGTAGCTTCCTTTTTGCCTTCAAAAGTTCCCTTTAAAGGGCATTTTAAGACATTGTTAGCAGCATTTTGAAGGAAATTGTCCCGGTTTTATGTTGTTCTCTTATCAGTGCCAAGTGGCAAGGAAAATTATTCTTTAATTTTGTCTTTTGTATATATGTGTGTGTGTTGTTGTTGTTGTTGTTGTTGTTGTTATTAGTAGTAGTAGTAGTAGTAGTAGTAGTAGTAGTTTTATTTATATGCCGCATTTCTCCCAACAAGGGACCCAAAGCGGCACACAACATTAAAATTCACACAATTTAAAAACACAATAAGTTAAATATTAAAAGATAAATTAAACAACATATGATTTAAAATACAATTAAAAGATTAAAACATGAAAACATAAAAAAAGATTAAAATTATCTGCTAGTTAAAAGCCTGCCTGAAGAAATGGGTCTTTAGCTTTTTTCAGAAGGATAACAGGGAAGGGGCCATCCTGATCTCCCGAGGGAGAGCGTTCCATAGTCTGGGAGCTGCCACAGAGAAGGCTCTCTCCCATGTCCCCATCATCTGTGCTTATGCTGGCAATGGGACCGAGAGGAGGGGCTCCTCTGCTGATCTTAATTGCCGAGAAGGCCTATATAGGGAGATACGGTCCTTCAGGTAGCCTGGACCCAAGCTGTATAGGGCTTTATAGGTAATGACCAGCACTTTGAATTGGGCCCAGAAACGGACTGGTAGCCAGTGCAGTTCTTGTAACAGGTGCGTTATATGCTCCCTGTAGCTGGCCCCAGTCAGTAGCCTGGCTACAGAGTTTTGCACCAGCTGAAGTTTCCGAACCGTCTTCAAAGGCAGCCCCACATAGAGTGTGTTACAGTAATCCAAACGGGATGTAACTAAGGCATGTGTCACTGTAGCCAGATCCGACATCTCAAGGAATGGGCGCAGCTGGCGCATCAGCTTTAGCTGTGCAAATGCACTCCTGGCCACCGCCGAAACCTGGTCATCCAAGCTTAGGGATGAATCCAGGAGTACACCCAAGCTGTGGACCTGAGTTTTCAGGGGGATTGTAACCCCATCCAGCACAGGTAGTATCCCTATTCCCTCATCTGCCTTCCGACTAACCAGGAGCACCTCTGTCTTGTTTGGATTAAGTTTCAGTTTGTTTGCCCTCATCCAGCCCATAATTGATGCCAAGCACTGGTTTAGAGTCAAGACAGCTTCCCTGGAATTAGATGGCAAGGAGAGATAGAGTTGAGTGTCATCCACATACTGACACCGAACTCCAAAACTCCGGACAATCTGCTGTCAAGTTGATTCTCACTTATGGTGACCCTTTTCAGGGTTTTTGAGGTAGAGAATAAACAGAGGTGGTTTCCCATTCCCTTCATCTGGCGGTGCCTTAGGACTATGCAGCTTGAGCAAGGCCACATAGGCTGGCTTTTATTAGGGTCACAATGATTTGGAAGCAACATGATGGCATGTAACAAATGTTTTTAATATATCTGCAAGGTATCAGAATTGACCATTTGAGGGAGCCAGAAAGCACCTTCCTGCATTTTCCTAGCCTTCTGGAAACCCCATACAGTGTGTTAAGAGTGCAGCACCATAGTGTGCTCAGGTGATCAAAACAGAGATAATGACACCCCGGATGCAAGAAGTAAGAATAACAGAACAACTTCCTTTTTAAAAGTAATTTTACATGACCTGATCTAAACTGTACAATTACAGCTGTCTGATTCTACTTTAGCTATCACTGCTGTATCCTAAACAACTTGCAAACAGTGGCCAGAATCATGTAGCAGATTTTCAATTTCAGAAGTGTAATTGTGTAAGTTGCAATGGTGAATTGTGTTAATGATGACGTATAAAGCCCTAAACGGTTTGGGACCTCGATACTTGGCAGATCGTCTTCTCCCACCTAGATCTACCCGAATCACCCGGAATAGCCAGCAGGGACGGCTGAGGGGCCTAACGCCGAGAGAGGCCCGGAAAGAAAGAACAAGAAACCGGGCCTTCTCGGCAGTGGCCCCTCGGCTATGGAACAGCCTCCCAACTGAAATTCGTCTGGCACCCTCGCTGGGCGTTTTTAAAACTCATTTGAAAACTTGGCTTTTCAGGCAGGCCTTCCCTCCAGTCAATTGATCTTTACTCTCATCTTGGTATTGATTTAATTTAATATAAGTGTTAAAATTATGATGTTTTAAATCTTATGTATTATCATGTTTTATTATGTATGTAAGCCGCCCCGAGTAGACTTTGTCTAGGGGGGCGGGGTAAAAATCTAATAAAGATAAAGATAAAGATAAAGAATTGCTCCTGATTAACCAGTTGCCACTCACTTTCCCCGTTACATGCCAGTCATGCAACTTTGCTCACAGTTAGAAATGCAACTGGCAACTTGCCACTTAGCAGCTGTTTACCATCGTGATGTACACAATTCCGCTTAAAATCAATGTAAACCCACAATATATTTGTGGCTATTTGTTGTTATTTGAATAGAAAAACAACATTCTTCATCATGGGAAGGGGGGGTGGAATTATGACAAAGGGATTTGCTGTCCAGGTGCTGTTTAAGACCTGTCTTTTTTCTCTCTCTTTCTTTTCCTTTTGCTAATTCGTTACAGTGGTGCCTCGCTAGACGATTGCCTCGCAGGACGAGGAAATCGCTAGACGATGCCTTTTTGCGAGCGCTACTGCGCTTCGCAAAACGATGTCTCTCTATGGCGATTTTCGCTAGACGATGAGGTTTCCCCATAGGAGTGCGCCGACTAGTGGTCAAAAGCTGTCAGTGCAGCTGTCAGTGCATTCCTATGGGGACCCGCACTCGCTAGACGAGGTTTCCCTATGGGAAATTTTCGCTAGACGATTGCGTTTTCCCTTGGAACGCATTGAAGCGATTTCAATGTATTCCAATGGGAAAACGTGCTTCGCTAGACGATGTTTTCGCTAGACAGCGATCCTCGTGGAACGGATTAACATCGTCTAGCGAGGCACCACTGTATCTTTAAATTCGATTTGGACTGGACAGCTCTGGAAATAAAGAACACCTTGAATTAGAAGTCTGTCCTCTTCAAGACCTTCAAACAGAGAAAAGTCCTTTGTGGAAAACGACAGATGGCCATCCAAGGAGCATCCACCCAGCAATCTGAAGTGGCACAGCCCAAATATATTGGGCTCCATATAGTCAAAGCAACACACCTCAGACACATATAAGAGGGCAGGTTCTTTTATGGATTGAGAATTGGTTGAGAACCAGGAAACAGAGAATAGGTGTCAATGGGCAATTTTCACAATGGAGAGAGGTGAAAAGCGGTGTGCTCCATGGATCTGTCCTGGGACCGGTGCTTTTCAACCTGTTCGTCAATGGCCTGGAGACAGGGATAAGCAGTGAGGTGGCCAGGTTGGCAGATGACACGAAACTTTTGCGGGTGGTGAAGACCAGAAGGGATTGTGAAGAGCTCCAGAAGGATCTCTCCAAACTGGGAGAATGGGCGGCAAAATGGCAAATGTGTTTCAATATAAGAAAATTATATTGTATAATTATAAAGTAATGCACATTGGGGCAAAAAAATCAAAACTTTATTTATCAGCTGATGGGTTCTAAGCTGTCTGTGACGGATCAGGAAAGAGATCTTGGTGTGTTGGTGGACAGCTCGATGAAAGTGTCAACCCAGTGTGCAGTGGCAGTGAAAAAGGCCAATTCCATGCTAGGTATCATTAAAAAGGGAATTGAAAATAAAACAGCCAACATTATAATGCCATTGTACAAAATGAGGGTAAGGCCGCACTTGGAGTCTTGTGTACAGTTCTGGTTGCCGCACCTCAAAAAAAGGCATAGTGGAACTGGAAAAGGTGCAGAAGAGAGTGACTAAAATGATGACTGGGCTGGGGCACCTCCCTTATGAGGAAAGGCCACAGCGTTTGGGGCTCTTTAGTCTAGAGAAAAGGTGCCTGAGGGAGGACATGATTGAGCCATATAAAATTATGCAGGGGATGGATAAAGTGGATAGAGGGAAGCTGTTTTTCCTCTCACGAAATACCAGAACCAGGGGACATCTACTCCAATTGAGTGTTGGGAGACTGAGAACAGACCAAAGAAAATATTTCTTTACCCAACGTATTGTTCGTCTGTGGAACTCCTTGCCACGGGATGTGGTGTTGGCATCTGGCCTAGATGCCTTTAAAAAGGGATTGGACAGATTCCTGGAGGAAAAATCCATCACAGGTTACAAGCCATGATGGAGATGTATAATCTCCAGGCTTAAAAGGAAGGTAACTCAAAATGCCAGATGCAAGGGAGTGGTATCAGGAGACAGGTATCTAGTTGTCTCATGTGTTCCCTGAGGCATCTGGTGGGGCCACTGTGAGATACAGGAAGCTGGACTAGATGGGCTCTTGGCCTGATCCAGCAGGGCTCTTCTTATGTTCCTATTCATTCACCCAGGTCATTTTGTCAACAAAACTGCAAGAAAAATGATAATATATTTTAAAAAAACAAATAGACAGGCAGTCATTTCTGGATACGTGGACTGATATGCATGCAATGAAAGCCCTGCCTATGTTAATGTTATACATGAGTTCCGAGCCTATGGTAACCGAACAGAGTTTTGAAATTATGTGGTGCTTAAGGAGCTTGTTTTTAACAGGGCCTTGGATTTGGGACTTGGGACTCAGGACTTGATGCCAAAGACTTGGACTTGGTCTTGGGACCAGACCCAAAGACTTGCCAACATCCCTGGTATGAAGCACAGTTCTAGAAGTGACGCAGCAACATCTTCTCTCTCTTTATAGGTCTCTCCTTGCCTGCTCAGCGCACTGGCTGTGTTGCCTAAAGGAGAAACCACTTAGGTAGTGTGCTTCAAGACTGGGTATTAGAATTACATGAAGGGGGGTGAGTCTGCATGTGCACTGAGGCAGAGATTTCATTGATGAGTGGGCAGGAAAAGCTGGCAGCCGCAAGCAAGAAGGGCAGAGCAAAAAGAAAGGAGGGAGACAGGCATTTTCCTGCACTCTGTAATTGTGAGACACAGTTCTGAGTCTAAAAGGAGGCGGAAATGAGGCAGAAACTGAGGCGATGTAAACCCTTCCTTTTCAACCCTTCTTTCATTCATGACAGCCATGAATGTCCATCTGCTTTCCTCCCCCTTTTACAGAACAAGAGGAAATCTAATTCTTATACACAGAATGAAATATGTTTTAGGTCAGAGAACTGCTGTTGAGACCCAAGAGTTCTTAATAGTGTCTTGCATATTTTCATTTGCTCTGTGAATGGTTACAAACAGTCCTCTTTACGTGTTGCATTCTATAAAAAAATCATTTTGTGCCAGATACCACATCTTGCTAGCTGGATACATTAGTTAAAAGTTGGAAAAGTTAGCTTGAACTACAACTCCCAGGATTTCTCAGCCAGCATGGCTACTAGTCATGCTAGCCAAGTAATTCTGGCAGTTGTAGTCCAAAAAGCACTAAGCTTTTCCTGCTTTGCTCTCTGTATTTCTATTTCGTTTGCTTACACTTTGTAATGTATGTTGCAGAAATAAGAGTTTCTGTAAGTTTACTACAATGACATCCTTCTCAGTCTTAAGGACTGGCAGCATAAGCATAGTGTTCTTAAAATCCTGCCATGTTCTGCTCTGATGTACTGTGATTGCCTTTGCACCAAATGAACACAGGGCCATTGGACAACTCAACACTTTCTCTTAAACCAGATCCACTTGCCGTAATGAACAATTTACAGCACTACAACTGATCTCCCAGTTCAGGGATAGACTCTGGTCTATCCACCCTCATTTTTATTTACTGAAAGCCAGAGTGTAAGACGGTCACTAAAAGTACCTCTAATTTGGGCTCACAGCTAAGGCCTGCATTATGAAGACACAACAATGTCATTTCACAATTGTTATCTTGAGAATAGAGGTGTATAGTAGAGATAAGCATGGTGAAAATTTTTATACTTCTTATGTTTCAGGTTCTTTTGGTGGTACCTCTTTTGTTTTATGTTTTTGTGTGTGCCAGTCCTGTCATTTTACATGAAATGGTGTACCTCTTTGGGTTTTCCATCTGTGTTTCTGGCATTCCAAAAGCCCTAAAGAACTCTTTAAAACTACTTCAGAAAAGTAGAGGCAAAGCAACCAAGAATCAATCTACTTCAAAAGCAGTTGTCAGTGTATGAGATTAAAAAACCAAAATCAGACTTCTGCAAGCATCCACAGAGCCCGGTGACATGTTGGCATAGTCACAAAATCCATCCCTGGCCAACACACCTACACAAAGAAAGCAATCCTCAACCCCTCCTCCAAAAACACCCCTACACATTTGACTAAATAAATACACAATAAACAAGCCAGATAACTTTTTTTAAAAAAAAATCAGTAAAACAGGGAAAGCACCCACCCAACACACATACAGGAGAAAACAACAAAATGAAGGCACACAGACAGTGCAAATAAAGCAAATATCCAACTAAAACTATTAGAAAATGAAGGGATTTCTCTTCCCCCATCTCTTCATGTATTCTTGTCTTTTCTTTTGAGTCCACCAGGCAGCAGCAGAAATAAACCAAGAAAAAGAAGAAGCAGGAAAAGGGGAAGACCAAATATAAGACGGTTTGACTCCCTAAAGGAAGTCAAAGGCTTGATGAGTGAGCAGGGCTGTTTAGGACAGAACATTCTGGTGATTGCTCATTCAAAGGGTCTCCAGAAGTTGGAAGCAACGTGATGGCTCACAACAATAACAACAAGAAGAACAACAGATCAGATCAAGCTGGAACTCTCCTTAGAAGCAAAAATGACTACTTGGAAAAGACGTTAATGCTGGGAAAAGTTGAAGGTAATACGAAAAAAAGAGACCAAAACATCTTAAACCTAACCTTTTTAATGTTTTATGAATGAATGAATTCAAACTACTGAAAAAGAATGATGAAGTGTCCACTATTCAGCCTGGGTCCATTAACAGCCACTGCATGAGATTTGTGGCACATAGAGTCAAGCAAGGGGTTATTTGAGCCTGGCTCCACTGCAGGATATACTGTCTTCATGCAGTCAAGCTCTGTACATTTGGAACATCCGATCCAGCTGCTGAAACCTGCTTTTTGGAGCATGGCTTCTTTTTTTCAGATTGGGGCACCTGTTTTCAATCCGCAAAGGATGCCTGTGGGAATGATTGTGCAATCTTTGAAAGCCAACAATTTTGTGTTTTCCTTGTTTTTTTCAAAGTCACACTTCATCTGTGTCATGATGCAATATGCAACAAAGCTGTTCCATCCGTAGCTGCAGAGGACACGCTTCAGCAAAACACAGGGGTGAGTGGGTACAGATTTATTCATACTTTGAGTAAGTGCACTGAAATCACTCAGACTTAATTACAGTTGTATTAAATTTCGGTGGATCTAATAAATATTAATAAGTCTGGATCCAACCCAGGGACTTTGGTGGTGGGTGGCTTTGGTTTGTGAGATGGCAAGGTGTTGAATGGCAAAGTTTGACTTGTCACAGGAATTGCTTGGGAGGGAAAGACTGTGTGAACAAGCCCCTTGTCATCACTTCCTACTTACAGTGTCATTTTCATCATTTCGATGCCTAGATAGAGCTGGCAGGGCAAATACTCACCCAGACAAGTCATCTTCCTCTTCCCCCCATTGCATGGCCACTGTGATTTATGGTTATTGTTCTGTGCCTACAAGATTTATGGCAACCCCAACAGGATTTTTGAGGTATGTAAGATGTTTTAGGAGTATTTTTGCTAGTGACACATGCCATCCTTCCATGGTGAGGAGGGATTTGAACCCAGATCTTCTGAGTCCTACCGCACCACTTCAGCCACACTGGCTCTCTCTTTGAGATTACTTGCAGGAAATGAAAATAAGGCTGCCAGGTTCAGCCTGCCTTTGGAAAGTAAACCTCATCAAAATCAATAAGACTGAATTCAGAGACAGTAGGTTAGGATGGAAGGAGGAATGTGAAATAGACTAATATTACTTTTTTAAAAAATCTTCTATCAGGTACAAAAAAACCTCTGCTCATGAGGAAAATGTACTGCTTGCAGTTATACTCCCTGCATTATGTGCCCACCTATCCCATCCTTGTCTTTGTTGCAGTGATGAGAACCAAAATGGATAGGCAACTTGGTGCAGCCTGGATATTTTGAGCGAGGCAGCCATGTTGGTTTGCAGTCTGTGATGGCAAACCTGACATGGAGTGTTGTGCCACCTTAAAGACTACCACATTTTTATTTGGCATAAGCTTTTGTAGACTGCAGCCTACTTCACTAGATGCTGCAGAATATAAAAACATTATGTCACATAACATTTGTTAAAGTGCCACAAGACTATTTTGGGGGTTTACTACCATTGGCTTTCACCAACTACAACTCCCATCAGTCCTCGCCAACAAGGCTCATTCTCAGGGATGATGGCAAATGTAATCTACAAGATTGCCTAGCCCTACAGTAGGCAATGCAATTTGTGGGCAAAAGCTACTAGAAGGAAGCTCATTTTCCTTCTCCTCAACTTATATGTGGTTGAGGAAGACATGGGGTGTAAGCTACTTTCTGGACAACTGTTCCCCAAACCCACCAGCCAGGAGAGCAATTGGGTATTATGACTTTAAAGTTAACTTTTGTAAGTTCTGCTTTACAATCTCAGATTTCTAGGAATGCATTGATAGACTCCAATTCTGCTGTGAAGTTGGATGGAAAAGCACCTGACAATGTCATTTGCAACGTTGCCCAGAATATCCAAAAGGATCAAACGCAGGCTAAAGTAGCGATCAGGCTGTGCATCCCACCTCTTCCGGGTTAGCCTGTTCCCCACCACCACCAACAATACCAAATCCTGGACCCCCATATTACTGTTTTCCCTTCAAAACATGCAGAGCCTAGTTATCTCACTGAAACCAGCAAAGCTGCTTTACTCTTTGCCTTCTTAAAATAATGATATTCTACTTTGCCTGGCACAGCTTGTGCAGAAAATTCCATACAGATTTCCCTGCCCCTTTTTCTTTTTTCATCTCTGTCTTCAGAGCAGATGGTTTGGGCGGCGGAATGTGAACAGTGCGTACTCTTGTGCAGAGAAGCTGAATGGTGGGTGATTCTGGGAGGGCCCTTTTCTCTCTTTTTCTTTCTTGGAAATATGAACAGTCTTCTCTGGAAAATGTGGAAGCCCCATTCTAGTATGGAATCCTGGATTATCTCTGGCTGTAATACATCTTCCCTTGGAAGGGAAGGGACCAAGGCATTCCATAATCCCCCCTTCCCAAAAGCTGCTTTACAGATTTTCTGGATGGAGCATTTATTCTCCTTAATGGACCAGATTTTACACTGATTTCATAAGCATTTTCCCACCACCCACCCAATGTTCTTCCTCTCTTGCTTAGCGCGGATTTTCCATGCTTTTTTTGTCACTCCTGAAAGAATGGTTTGGTTTTAGTCTTATTTTGTTTGGGGGACCAAAGTTGAACGGTGGGGTCTTCCATTGACAGTCAGGCCCACAGTCAGCTTGTCCTAGTTCGAAGGTTTCAGTTACCACTCAGGCAAAGAAAGAAACAAACTCCAGAAGAGAAACTCCATCAGAGAAGTTGAATTCTTTAATATTTGTAAAGGTTTTGGTTTTTTTAAAAGCAGATTTCCTATGCAGAAGTGGCTTCTTAAAGGAAGTATGGATGCAGCTCCTGGTGAATGCAATACTTCTTCACAACTCTTCTATCTGGAAGAGACAAAATGTACAGTAATGTGAACTTTTTTGGTCCTTGGGAAATGTTACCTTTTAAAATTATCGTTTCCAGAATCTGCTAGCCAGCATGGTCAAAAGTAAATGTTCTAAATTCTGCATTGGGGAAACCCAACATTTGAAGATATATCCACCTCCCTCACCAATTTTATCATCCACAAATAATGTGGAGACAATTCTGAAAGGCTCTTTTCACTCATCCATAATGCATTGCGCTGAAGCTCTGCGTGTTTTGAATTTTTCATTTATGATATTCTAATATTATGGTTGCTGCTGGTTTTAACTTTTATTTGGCAGGGTCACTGACTGACAAAACAGCCCCATAAATACAAATATATAATATGAAGCAAAGCGACATTTTAGCACTGGATTTTGACCTCTTTTTTAATTTTCTGAAGTTCACTTTTTCTCTCTCTTTTAAATGCATGTTGGGTGTGTGTTTTAAAAAAATTCAGCTATATTTTTAAAACTCTTTTAAAAGTTCCCTCAGATTTTCTTTCATCTCTGCATAAAAATGTAAACAGTAGTGTTAAAAAGCTGGTGGAGAAATGTCCACATGAGTTTGCCTATGACAATCCGGGACAAACGTCCCTGCTCTTATCAAATTGTAGTGGAAACTAGTTATTATGAAAACCAAAATAGCCAGTAAGTTGTCTTTAAACCTCATTCCCCTTTTTTTCTCACAGCAACATATCATGGTGAGTGGGTGAAGGGAAGGGGGAGCAGGGTGTGACTCAGAGCTGACTCAATGCTTTGGTTCTCTCAAATTGCCCTGCCCCCAAATTTAAGGAATGTCTTCACCGCCACCCTAGAGTGGATTTTCTCTGGGAGACAGTGGTGGAGAAAACGTTACTTGGGAGCAGGGCAGGTGTTGTCCAGGTAGCACCAGCCAGGTGAGTGGATCACTGTTGTGTGCCTCCTCCACAGAACACCTGTTCTATTCCAGGCTTGGATTAGCACACACCTAAATCCTAACTCACAAAGCTATTCTAGGAACCTCATGGCCTGGCATTTCACTCCTGACCTACAAGCCAATCCTGAGCTGCAGATAAAGGAGTCTGCCAGGACACAATTGTCTAGATAACAACAGCAGAAAGCTATGTAGAGACTCCTGCACTGCTAGAGGCCTGAGAGGGATGGAGGTGGCATGCCAGCTGCAACAGTGGAATACATATAGCGGGGATTGTGATCTTTCTAATATCGCAGGTAACCTTAGGAATAACCCATAGGAGAACCTATGGGTTGGTTGGGGCTGCAGGGGATTGTGGCCAAAGTCAACAGCAAAATGTGAGCGTGGCCTCCTCTCTTTCTCTCTCTCTCTCTCTCTCTCTCTCTGTGCCACCACTCCTTCCAGCTTTCTCTTCTTGCTTATCTCTTTCTCACTAATGGGCACTTAAAGTCTCAGTAACTCACTCTGAGACATTTGTAGGAGAAAGAATAAAAAATGTGTCTTTACTTACAGTTTCTTTAATTATCATTGCTTGAAATAAAAGACTTAGGCTCCGCTGCTTTCTTTACTGCACACATATTAGCAATCAACTGAACAGATCAACAGCAACAAACAGCCACCACCAATGCACAAAAAGGATACAACACTCAGCAGAGAGGTGGGGCTCTCTCTGAATTTCAAAAGCTGGAAGGAACGGTAGGTTAGTGCTTGATAGACAGATGATCACCTCAACCCAGAAACGTCCCCCTCCCCGAATAAAGCCCCAACATTTCCAACATCCTCTTTCTATTCCTCTTTTTATTCCTTACTTCCTGCAGGCTACTTTGCAAAAGACAGAGCCATCTCTCGTTGGAAGAAGGCTTCTGAAATCAAGCTATGGGCAAAATTAAAGTGAGTGCCATGCATGTCCCAAGGGCTGGTGGTTGCCCACCATTGACCTACAGGGTGATATCTCCTGGTTATGATTTGCTTTACTCCTGCCCTTGCAGAAACTGCTTTCGAATTTCCAGTTAAAAAGTCATGTGTGGATCCCTTTTTCTGCACTAAGCATTATCCTCCTCAGCTGTTGAGAAACCAATGCATGCAGAGAAATGGTAGAAGTTACTTTTTTGGACTTCAACTCCCAGAATGCCCATTCATGTTGGCTGTGGTATTCTGGGAACTGGGATCCAAAAAACCAACACTTTTCATCTCTCAAGGAGAGGGGACAGATGGTCTGCCTTCAACCCCAACCTCCCTCTATTGACATGGAAGGTCTGAGTAGAGCAATCACATTGTGCAGAAGGAAGAGGGCTATGGATCATGAAAGCTTATGCCAAATAAAGTTTTCTAGCTTTTAAGGTGCCAAAAGATTCTTTGCTGGTTTTGCTGCAGCAGGCTACAGACTAGCACTGCCCACTGCAGCTTGTTGTAACCAATGGAGACATGTGAAAGGCTGTTGCCCCAGAACTCTGTAGTTCAGCCTCTGCAGGTAGGATTGAAAGAGACCGCTAACCTGGAGGTCCATTGGTGCCAATTTGCATCTACCATGCAGTAGTTGGGCTCAGTATGAGGCCACTCCATCTGCTCCGATGATGCTGGGTTCCTGATCCCTAGCAGACTGCAACTACATTTGGTCAACCTCGGTCATCACATCCCTTCAGATCTTCCTTGCCAATGTGTGGAGGGCAAGACGTGGTGCAGAACTTGGAACTCCACTTCTGAACACTTTAATTTGTCTACAACCATTCAATCAAGACAGGTTCATACTGTATTCTAAAACCACTGTTGCTTGCTTTAAAGACTTAACAGGGGCAGAAAACAGATGGGCTTTTTCTCAAGCTCTTAGCTGGCACGTAGAGATAGAACTTACCACTAGATGTTTCATCATCCTAACAGCACACATCTTATTCTGACACAACATATGTGAAAGTCAATGAGGAAGTGGTGGTTTTCCCTGCTGCAAAAAACTCCAAGAAGATCCATATTTAGAAAAACGGGTTGTTTCACTGCATTTTTTAAAAATTTAGATATCAGTCATGGAAAGTTGCAGGACAGCAGGTTGGAGTGTCTTTTGGGGGGCCAATCAGGGCAATTCATTGGCATGAAATGTGTTGATAAGAAAAAGGCTTGCGATGAAATTCTATAGCCTATAGTGGGATAAACAGCACTCTTTGGATTTTTCCACTTTAATCTTAAGGAAATCCAGGTTTCAGCTGAATCCAGTCCAAGGAAATAGAGGTTTTCCTGGCCAAGGCTGACTCTACCATTAAAGAGATTAAAGTGTCTGCTTCAGATAGAAGATTTTTGGGTGTCAGTAAATTGTCAATTACTTCATTTGTTGTTATGGTATTTTTACTTGCAAGAAGTGTTCATGGGATATTCGGTTACACATGCAAAAATAATTTGGCTGAATATTATATTCCTTGATTTGGGTGGCAAATCAGGCAGCAAAATGTATTGGGGGGGGGGGGGGTAGATGAGAGGCTTACAGCCTGATTCTCTCCTAGCAGTCAGGATAGCACAGTGGTTGGCGTTCTTAATAGTCTGGGATTTGGGAAATCTAGATTCTGGGCTTCAGTGAGCCATAATTTCACTGCTTGACCTTCGGCCAGTGATTCTGTCTGATCTACCTCATAAGAGTGTTGTAATGGAGAAAGGAAAGTCATCTACATACCACATTACCTTCAGCTCGCTGGAGGGAAGGTAGAAGATAAGTGCAACTAATTAAGAAAAATTAAAAAGGAATCAGACAAGGATTTGAAGTTGCCCATCAGCACACTCACAGGTCATCTCATTGCAATCTTTCCCACTATGGAGTGATGAACTGCTTTTCTGTTTAAATTACAGTAATTGTTGCTAAACTTGCATGTTACTCATATAAACTGGGATATGCTACTTTGAACCAGAAATTTGTCCTCTTAAGAACTTTTCCTCCCCCTTTTTGGGTGATGCATCTCTCCTTTTTTGGCAATAACTAGCCAGTCTATTGACACACAATCATTTTAAGGTCTGTAACCAGGTCAAGTGAGAAAAGTTGCATGCCATTGATTCATTTATGCATGCATTCAACTCTTGCTCAAAAACAAAAATAGCAATGACTGTGCCGACATGTTCAAGCAAGTCATTTTAGAATACTGGGGATCTTACCCAGTATCTCTCTGAGTGGGGCTTCCCAGTTCAGCGGAGGGTATGACAGGACACTCAGAAATCTACTTTGTATTTGGCCTCTCAAATTCAGTATTGTCTATGTTATAGCAATTACTGTACATGATTTGAGGCTGGAGACTTACACTGGAGATATCAGGGATCCTGGACCTTCAGTTCCTCAGAGATTAAGAAACGAGATGTGTCACCAATTTGACTGGCCCAGATTCAAAGTATTCTCCTTCTCCTTCTAAAGTAAGTTTCTGGCTCTTATGGAAATTGATATATAAGGTAAAGCATGAGGAGTTACTGTGTTGACCAAATGTTTTGTGAAAAACAAGCTTTTGAGTGGAATCAGCCAATGAGTAAAAATGTCCAAAATTGGACAGGATGTATGAATTTATAAATAAAAAGTCAGTCCTATCCAATCCATAGGTAAATGTTTCAGTGATGCAGAAGCCTGACCCTGGCTGGTTGGCAGGCAGCTAAAATTGGTTTCCTGAGCTACCTGCAAGTAGTACAGGGGTAGAAAGAAGCCAAAGGTGGGAGACTGCAACAAAATCCAATATGCACAGAAGACTATTGGAAAACTACTATTACTTTAATACAATCTTAGTATTTAATGTGCCATTGACTCTTGTTTTTGCTACAAAGCTGGACAGAAAGATCACACAAAGTTTACTTTTTGCACTACAACTCCCATGCTGGCTTGAGAATTACAGGTGTTCTAATATTAAGCCTCTTATTAGGCTCCCAGAAAAGTCAAGTTCCATTTTAATAATTTCCACTGACTTCTGGGGATATGTACATCTATATATATATTGTGCATTACATTCTCGATCATGGCTATAATGATGCAAAAGGGAAATATGTAAGAAAGGTAAGTAGAGGTATTTTCTAGTTATGATAAAATTTCAATTTATCTCAACAAAATCACATATTGTCCCCCTTCCCCTGCCCCAGTTTTTGCAGTTTGCCCTTCCCTTCCCTTGCATATTCCCTGGAAAATCAGAAGACAGTGTGTCTTTCATGGGAGATTCTTCTGGTATGTTTCTTCCCCCCAACAGTAAAACTACAGTCAAAAATAGACAGGAACCTTAAGAAAACATTACCAGAAGCCCCTGTATGTGGAAACACATCATTATATGAACCGTTGGATAGCTCAGTGGTTTAGGTATCTGGCTACAGAGCCAGAAGTTGGGAGTTTGATTCCTCATTAGGTCTCCTTGACAGGAGCTGGATTTGATGATCCATAGGGTCCCTTCCAGCTCTGCAGTTCTAAGATGATGATGATGATAATATATTTTATTATATTTATTTATATACACCAGAAACACATATGGCTACTTTACATGATTCTCTTCTCCCCATTTCATCCCCCCAAAAACACTATAAGATAGGTTTGGCTGCAAAGCACTAATTGGCCTAAGGATATCAAGTAATCTTCGTGACTAACCAGGGATTTGAACCTGGTGTCTCTGTTCCAGCTCCAGAACTCTGAACATGACACTACCCTAGGTCCCTCAGATCAGTCATCATTACTATACGAATGATGACAAGGCTGAAATATAGTGGCCGGAATCCTACTGCCAACTTACACTTCACATAAGAAAAATCATGTAAGTCCTGGCAATACAGTGCCATCCATTAATGAGGTGCTGGGTACATTCCTGGGTACATGTTCAGGAATGCAACCAACTCCTTGTTGTTGAGTTGAAATTTGCCACGAAGACTTGCGTGACTTCCCATTTACAAGCATAAATCAGCAATACGATTTTGTCCGTTGGCAGAAAAACAACAAAACAATTAATGTGCTTAGTTTGCATAATATGAACAATTACACATTATGCAAATAAGTCTGCTAACTTGCATAATATGCAGATTAAGTTACTATCAGCAAGGCATACCTAGTTCTGAAAAACCAGAAGCCATAGGCTAGTAATTAGAGTGAAAAGCGGTAACAAATCTAGGGGGCAATTTGTTTTACCCGTTTATTTATCTTTCACAGTTATGTCTCCTGCCTTTCCACTGCGGAGCTCACACAACTGTGAGACATGGTGTGGTGATGACTACTCCATAATGTTGCCACAGCAACCCTGTGAGGTAGGTTAGGCTTGCTGGAGTTATTTCAGCCTCGTATGCTGCCTCCAGTAGGTCTGCTTGGGAGGGCCCTTTTTGGGCTGAGGTGACTGTCAATCAATCCAGCAGTAACAAATTGCTCCTTCCCTTCCTCTGATTTCAAAGAGAGACCCACATCTCTGCTTAAGAGTCTTTCCCCCTCCCTTTTAGTTTGCAGGCAGTTTTATGTGCAGCTAGTAGTATAGTGTCGTCATGTGAACATAGTCTGCAGCAACCTGCTAAGATCTGTTGTTGAAAGTCTGTAAGCAGTTATATGCTGTATTTGATCTATTCAACTGTGAGTAAATGAAACTTTTTGTTCTTTCTGTTACCAGTGTCTCGGAGTGAGTTGTTGAGACTGTGAGTGACAGTTGATAAGAAGACAATAAGGGGTGGTCTACTTTAGGGAGACTTGAAGCCAATTCTGCTCTGTAAGTCTCTACACTTCTCCTGTGCAACTAGATGAGATTAGCCAAAATTCAAAATTCTGCAACATGGCTGAGTTAGTATGACTTGCCTCAGGGTGGTTTTGATTTAAATCACAATTTAAATCATGACGTAAATTTAAAAATGGATTTTTTTAAAATTTAAAAAATGATTTTTAAAAAATTTAAATCATTATTTTTTAAAATTTAAATCATTATTTAAGTCGTGATTTAAATTTATTTGATCCACCTTGACCTGCACAAGGTCACTCAGACTATAATCTTACTCCAGTTTCTTTGGAACTGTTATTGAATTCAATGAAACTTACATCTGAGAAGACATATATTTGTTTGCTTTTTACCTGCTTCTTTTATTTCTAGGCTGCCTTTCTCCCAGAGTGCACTAATAATGATGAATTTTGCAAGATGCATGAATGCAGATATTTTGATGGAAAGGGACAGAATTAGTGTAGCCACCTGCACAAAAGACAAAAGAGGGCACTGATTTCCATAAAACTCCCTATGGTAACTTATGTGTACAGATGCAAAATCAGAAATGATTCCTATGAATTAAAGCGGCAATACATTTCATCCAAGTGGAGAAGACTGACCAGGTGACCCTCTGTACTCCTAAATCTGTTGTCCAGGTGCTGGTAACTTTGGATGAACCATTTCCAAGTCTCTCATCTTCTGGCGTCTTATTCTTTAAGTCACAGCTGGACTGGACAACTATTATAGAAGATTTTCAAAAAGAGGCTGTCTTCTGTAGATGAGGATTTCTGGCCACCCTTGATGTGTTGTATAGAGGGGGTAAATCAGTTTGTACTTTTGCTGGCTTACCTGGGAATCTGAAAGCATATTTAGATTAGGTAGTCATTGCTGTTGGTTGGGTTGATTTTTTTTTTAGCTTCGACAGTTTTCAGTGCATAATGTCATGCCCTGCATTATATTCTTGATCATGGCTGTAATGACATAAAAAGGTAATCTGCAAATCCCACCTCCTATTTCCCTACAATTTGAGACAAACCATCCACTTCCAACAAACAGCTTTGTAAGATAGTAGCTGGCGGCTGTGACAAAAGATATAGGCTCTAGCCCTCCTTTGCACCCTTAGATCTCCAAAGAATATATGTAGGTAAAAGCAGAGCTTCCAAAAGTTATTGCTGCACTACAGCTCCCAAAATTCCTCAGTCAGCTGGCTGACTGGGGGATTGTGGGGCTTGTAGTAAATTTTTCAAGCTCTGGGTGACAACATAGTCACGTGTGACTATCTGATATATGACAATATAATACATATCATGAAAAACAGCTCTCAAAAGGAATTTAATTCAATAGCTCTGCAACGTGGGATCTTTGCTCAGAAACAATTCACAGGCAAAATGAAGAAATAGCATCAGCAACCCAGAAAACTATATTCAAAAGCAGACTGCTTTGGAAGCTCCATGCAGATATTCCCTGTAGCAAACTGGAAAGCGCTCTGCATAGCTCTGTGGGCACTCACTTTATTATTATTCAATAAGATTTCTCAGTTTTGAAATTCACAATGGGTTCCTACAGTCCTTAGCGACATGGAAATTGGGAAGGAGCCCCTGCAGCTTGGGTGACTTTGGCCTCAGACTATAGTCCTGTTCTATCTGTACTGGTTGTGGTGCTGGGCACGGAAACAAGTGGGTAGGGAAGACACACCAGTGAAAGCAGCACCAGCGCTTTGCATTTCCTCTTTCACGCTTCCTGTGCAATGTGAAAAGTACAGACTAGTAGGGACTGCAGTGAAGAAACACATGAGTTTCACATCCTTATGCACACCCCTCAACCCAAACTCTGGGGATTTTGCATGCATCTGTTTAACTCATACTTGGCCTGGTGATTATGTTTGTATTTTGTGCACAATCTGGAGCAAATCTTTGTGTTGGAAGGGGAAAAGGAAATGGTTTCCTGTAAGTGAGGAGCTGGCAAAGGAGAGGGGAAGAGATGGGATGTTTACTGGAGGAATATAATCTGAAGCTGTGGGATAGACAGAAAAATGACCAATGTCACCAAAGCTACATGAGCTGCTTTCCCAATTTCCATATCTGCAAGTAGTAGCAGAATGTCAGGACTGGAACTGTGAAATACTAATAAAGAGGTGCCTCCTGAGCACATGTAAAGTGCCTTCTTCTTTACCCCAGAAAATACGTGCCACAAGCTGCTCTCAAAGAAGGTTCGAAATTGAGGAAGGAAAACAATCATGGTGCCTTGACCTAGAAAAGAAGGATCCCCACCCACCCATATTTGTCTGGATAAGTAGGTTCTACAGTCATGTGAAAAAGAAAGTACACCCTCTTTGAATTTCATGGTTTTACGTATCAGGACATAATAACAGAATCCACAATCTTTTCTGGAAGTTTTCTCGTTAGGGAGACTGCGGCAGCTGGTAAACTGAAGAGGCAGAGGAGGAAAGTGGGGAAGATGGGATAGCTTTGAGCACCCATCAAAAAGAGGCAGGAGAAGAGATGGGAAGTGTTGGTAAGGCAGGTTCTGTAACGTCATCCTCACATGCTGTCAAATCACCTCTGACAGGATGACCCTACAAATAAGTGACCTCCAAAATGTCCTGTCATTAATAGCCCTACTCAGTTGTTGCAAACTCAAAGGTGTGGTTTCCTTTTTGAAGTCAATCCATCTCATGTTTAGGCTTCCTCTTTCCAGCTGGAAAATTGCTGGTTCAGCCAAAGAGAGTCTTCAGCATGCATGCTCTAAATCCACTGGAGAAGCAACACCGCCAAACCTGAGGTTGAATGCAAGGTGATGCAGTAGCGGTTCCTTATCTCAGCTTCCCAGATGATGCTGTCAAAGAAAAGAAAGCAATAACCTTTCAGCATCTGTCTAAGATTAAATAGTCTTAGACAGATGCTGTAGGACTACAGATCCCATCATCCCAGGCAGCATGGCCAGTAGTTAGGGATTTGAGGAATTGTAGTCCCAAAAACATCTCACACCCCAAGGATAGGAACCATTGGCAGTAGAGCAATAGATCAATAACAATCCCCTTACCCTGACACAATTATCTTTTGCACTCAGCCTGCCTAGTGGTCCAATGTGTGATCATGCAACCAAGCGCATCTGCACGATAATGGTGGATGGGTGTCAAACACAGGAAAAGTGACTGAGGTTAAATGTGGCAGGCAAAACAGTAGGGTTGGGAACCCCTAAGAGCACATCAGCCACAGAAACAGTAGCTGAGGAGGTTGAACAGATTGTCATTAGTTTATACCGTACGTCTACCGTATATGCAACAGACTTGCATTTTTGAACCAGCTTGTTAGAGCAGTGCAGCTGACTGAGCAGTCATTTTGGGTTTGCTGCTGCATAATCTGTGAAAAGCTATGAAATAGAACAGGCAAAAACATTTATTGAATGTAATATACAAGAGCATCCAAAGGAATTGGTGGGGGGAACAAAGCTGCATCATGGTTAGTATAACTTGTGGTATGTTAGCATTTCCGCTACAACACAGTGTGTCTGTTTCTGTACATTAAATAAAGTTAGGATTCAGTGGAAGGCAATTCCCCCATGGACATTGATGATAATATATAATTAATTTTAAAAATCTTCTCTTCCACTTGTTTTTTTGAATCGCCATTCACAAATGACACATTTCAGAGAGGCTTTCTGTTCCTGCCCCTTTTAGACTATTTTTACTCAAGTACTTTATTAGGGCCAGTGGTATAGCAGAGGGAACTGAGCATGAAATCAGATTTAGGAAACAGCATTACAGCTCTAGATTGGATGGTTCTATAGATGTGAAGAAGCTCACTGTCAGAAATATCAGGCCAGTGACACGAGATACATCCAGCACAACCCCCATCTCCTTATTGCAAGGCATGATGGGATAGCTGCAACACTTCTGTGGCATTAATTGTTCACACTCAGGCAAAGAGGAATTGCGTGATATAATTGGAGCCCTTTTGGAGGGCAGTATTGCGCAACCATATATGTACAATAGTATTTTTTTAAAAGGCAAATTTTAATGAGGTAATAGAGCTATTTCACAAAGAAAAAAAGAAAAGAGCTACCATGTGGAGGCCCTTGAAACTGCCTTCAGGTGGTGTCTCTACCATGCCAGGAGCCACTGCAGATTGAAATGTTCAAATTATGAGGGGAAAGGCAAGGAACCAAGAGAGAATTCATACATAAACTGGAATGAAGCCTTTGATTCCAAGTCCTTTTAAGACAGAGATGTTCAACCGGGAATTCTGAGTTTTCATTTACAGTAACAGCTTCACAGCATCACAGCAGCTCTTTCATGAATGCAGAGATCTTGGGATACAAATCACTTTCAATCACAAGTTTTAAAAAAATTGTTTCCCTTTTTAATTTTTTTTAAATGTTATTTTTTTAAGGCTGGCTCTTCCAAAGTTTTTCTCCCTCCATTTGTCTCTCCAAATTTTATTGTAGGAGCACCCACTTGAGCCGCTTGCAAGCCTCATTCCAGGAAGCCTTTGCAATCCTGCTGAAAAGCATGCATTAACTGTATTGATCCATGAGAAGCAGGAGGCCTGCAACTAGGGCAGAGAGCGACCAAGGCTTGCCCCCCAGGGCGCCAAAATTTAGAGGGCACCAAAATTCAGAATCAAATCTATTACTGACTGTTAGGGGAATAAACTACACAACACCTTCCTACACCTATCCACTTATTTCTGGAAAGCGAAAATAATTTCTTTCGGGGGGGGGAGGAGAACCACATTCGCTCTTCCTCCTTTTGTCATGTCTCTCGAGAAGAAATAAAAACGAGGGTAACGTCGACTTCTCAAGGGAGTTTGCTGTAGTTCGAATTCTTCAGCTTTTAATTCGTTATTTGGACGACACTTCCCACGACCCAAACGAAGGTCTGTCCCCAGTGTTGATTTTGCAATACCGCAGCAGCGCCTCAAGAGAAGTGGTGGCTGTGTATGTGTGTGTTCCGACGTGACATTGCGACTGATCCTGAGGTTTACAATTCTCCACATATAAATTGCGCAGACTAAAACATCTCGGATCGACCACCCGTATTCCCCATTTTGGAGCCGGGGTGGGTGCGTTACGTTCTAATATCATGATCATCCTCATTTTTATCATTATCACTATTTCACCCTACATGAAAAGGCCTGTGTGTGTGTGTGTGTGCCCGCGCGCGCGGGGGGGGGAGCCGTTGCCACGAGGAAAGAGTCGGATTACAGTATGCCCCTGCGTGTGTCGTTATTATTATTTTAAATAATTCATCGGCGAGGGAGAGAAAGAGGGGAGGCCGCGGCTCCCTCCCCTCCCCTTCCCCTCCCCTCTTGCAATTGGGTTGATGAGTTCAGTGGGTTTTTCTCTCTTTCTACGCCGGGAGGACGCGCGGGGGGTGGGGGTGGAGGGAGCGAGAAAGAGAGAGAGGAAGAACGTGTCGCTGACTCTCTTTTTTTTTTCGCTTCCTTTCCTGCCACAGCAGAAAAAAAACGGGGAGGGACGAGTAAAGAGAGCTCTTTAAGACCCAGCGGGAATTTTTTCCTCATTCCCCCCCCCCGGCTCTCTCTCTCTCTCTCTCTCTCTCTCTCTCCACCCCTCCTTTTTAATTCCCCCCCCCCTTTTTTTTTAGGAGCGACAGGCTGTGCCGTTTGCAAGAGGGTTTGGTCTCCATCATCGGGGCTGCAAAAGAGGGCGAGAGAGGAGAGAGAGAGAGAAAGAGATCTAGAGCTAGAAGATCAAGGGTGAGCGAGAGAGCGACAAGGAGAGGAAGAGGAAGGAAGGAAGGGATGAAGGCGAGGTATAACCCATCCGACCAGCCGGTAGGAGTGGGCCTGAGCTAACCCGGCCGCCCCTTTTGGAGAGGGATCTGGGCGCCCTCGCCGCCTCTGCTGCTGCTGCCTTGGGTGAGAAGCCCCTCCTGGACCCCCGTTTTCCGCTTCCCCTCCCTTGATCGGCTCGGCTCTCCTCTCCTCCCCGCCCGTCCCCCCCCCCCCGGACGGAAGGACTGACCACATTTCCCTGACACACACACACACACACACACACACACACACACACAATGAAAGACGTGTTTGTCGCGGGAGCCGCTGCCGCGCGCTCTGCCTCGCCGCCCCTCGCCGCCTTCTTGTGGCTTCTCGCGATGTGAGTCGGGCGACGGGAGGCTGCAGCAGCTCCAGCGCGGAAGAAGAGGCTGCTGAGGGAGGAGAGGAAGAGGAGGAGGAGGAGGAAGGTGGTGGTGGTGGTGGTGGGGCTGCTGCTGCTGGCGGTGGCAGTGGTGGTGGCGGCGGCGGAGGAGGAAGAAGAAGAGGAGGAGAGGCAGACGGAGGAGGACGCGTGGGGCTATGTGGTGTCAGCGACACCAAGAGATTTGCTGAACCATGATGAAGACTGAACCCCATAATAGTCCCGCTGGCGGCAGCAGCAGCGGGAGTAGCAGCGGTGGCAGTGGTGGCGGTGGCGGCAACGGTAGTGGAGCGAATCTGAGAAGTGCCTCGCCTCACCGGAATGCCTACGAAGCCAGCATCCAAGCCCTGAAAGCCACAAAAGATGCCCTCGGGAACTCCGACAGTGAGGAGGCCAAGAAAGCCAGGAACAAGAAGTATGGCTCCAACGTCCACCGGATCAAGAACATGTTCCTGCAGATGGGGACCACGGCGCCTTCTGGTGAGGCCAGCCCGGTGGACCTGGCCAAGATGAAGGAGAAGCCCGTCCGGTTGTCCTTGCCCCGGGCCAGCAGCCTCAACGAGAATGTAGACCACAGTGCATTGCTCAAGTTGGGCACCAGCGTGTCCGAGCGGGTGAGCCGCTTTGACTCCAAGACGGACAAGCCCTTGTCCAAGCTCCAGGAGACACGGAAGATCTTTGAGAAGAGCCTGCAGGAGAAAGAGACCACCAACAAGCTCCTGTTGAGGAAAGAGAGGGGCGGCTTTCAGGACAGGAAGCTGGATGTGGTGGTCAGGTTCAACGGGAGCACGGAATCATTGGACAAGCTAGACACGGAGGCCGTGTCCCCCACCGTCAGTCAACTCAGTGCTGTCTTCGAGAAGGCCGACTTGAGGAACAACCTCCACAAAACCCCTGGCAAAGTTGGGCCCCTCAACTCTAAGATTGTCAGCAAAAGGTCCAGGGTTTTCCTGCAGGCTCCTGAAGCAGGTGGTGCCAAAGCAGAAGCAAGGAGTAGCGACGGGCCCACTCTCCAGGTGAGAGGCAGGCTGCCCGAGGCTGACAAAAGCCAAGCCAAGCTTCCTGCCGCAAGTGGTAGCAGTTTGGGAGCAGGGAAACCCACGGAGAAGGAGAGTAATGTGGCCCTCCGTCCTCAGAAGGTCCAAGAGGTGCGCAAGATCAAGCCTGTGGAAGTGGAGGAGAGTGGGGACTCGGAGCAGGAGTTTGAGGCTGCAGAGGTGGCGGTAGCGGCAGCCATAGCGGAGGAGCAGAGCAAGGCCTCAAAGGGGGCCGATGCTGTCCGGGCCGATGTGATCCAGGCTGAGGTAACAGTGCATGCAGCTTTGGAAAATGGCAGGTTGGGTGGTGGCAGCGAGAGACACTTGGAAACTCCAGATCCATTGTCAGATGCTTACTGTGAGGAAACCACTAAGGCTGAAGGACCAGAGGAGAATGACCTGGGTGATGAGTCTAAGAAGGAAGATTTCTCTGAGGCTGACCTTGTGGACATAAGCGCCTACAGTGGGCTGGGGGAGGATTCGGGAGGGAGCGGGCTGGATGAAGACGAGGATGCCGATGGACTGTATGCTCCGGAATCCAGCTGCATGGAGATCCCTGGTCTGTCAGAAGAGGAGGATGCTGTCCCCAACCGCAAGATCCACTTCAGCACAGCCCCCATCCAGGTAGGCCTTTAGGCACATTGTCCCTAGGACTGGTGACAGAGGATTGGGGTCTGGGAGGACCAGTTATCATTGGGTGTGGGAAATGAATTGCCACTGGGGATTGTTTTCAGTGGGAGTGATAATTCTACGCCAGAATCTCAGTTCACAGCAGCCAGGGTTGGCCTAGTTCTCTTCAAAATTGTAGAGGAAATGGGAAAGTGGTGTCTCTTGACTGTATGACTTCAGAAATAGCTGATGGAATGCTCTTCCATACAAAATTTAGGGCTTTGTTGAATGAATATCATTCCTTGTATAAAGCAAGCTGGTGCATCAGGGAGAGGGATTCTAGCACCACCTTTTCTTGATCTGCTGGTTTTCTAGGTGCAGGGAGCTTCATGGAATTTACCTCCCATGGAATGACATTCAGCCATGTGAGCCTGCATTGGCTGTTGGAAGTGGCTTGGTCAAAATTCAGCCTTTCTTCCGGGTTATGCAAACCAGGCCTGAGTCTCCTAGATAAGGAGGGGCTTTTTTTGCCAGTCTTCCCCTTGGTATGATTTCCTATTGAAGGCCTAGGTTTTACAAGGCCTCTGCTAAAATGCTTACCTCTACCCACGCAGACTACACACACGGACTGGAAAAGGGTGATGTTTCTTTTTGTTTTGTTGCGTCAAAATAGGTTCTCTGAAAGGGAGAGGTTTCTCCCACATGGACAGAGGCTGTTTGAGCCCACATTTGGCAGAACTGGCCACTAGCCGGGTCTGGGAATTGAACTTGTGAGTCAAGGCACTCACGGATAGCTGTGCAAATGCCATTTTCTTGATGCTGGGCCGCTGAGTGTGAGAGTGCCGGTATTTCGCCTGCCTTCTGTTTCTCCCTGTTTTGCTTTCTGTTGCAAAACTGGGATGGGTGGGTGGGAGGTTTCAAAGAGACCATTCCCTAGACTGACAATTCAACAGATGGGGTGTGTATGTGCTGAGCTGAGATTACTTGATTTGGTGGTGGGGAGAGTGGGAGAAAAAGAAGCCGTTTTGCATCCACTGCCTTTTCTTTCTTTCTCCCCCCCCCCCTCCAAAGCATCATTTTTACAAAACGCTGGGGGCAGGGGAGGGATTATTAATGAATCCATTTACGGTTGGCTAGCGGTAGTAAAAGGAATAACACATTGGATGTGAAATCTCAGCTTCTCACACTCCATTCTGCCTCAGCTTTGGGGGGGGGGGGGCTGCATCACCTCTGGGGTAGAGGAAGGTGTCTGTGACATGAATTAGGGAAGATGCTATGTGGCCATCTGTTCTTTTCCAGTTTCATCCCCGACCCCATTCACATACACCTTCTGCCTCTTGGGAGTCTCTATCAGCCACTGCTGTTGTTTTTGGCTCCTCCCCACCCCCAGCCCCCACAATACTTTGGATGGAAGAATCAAAGTATTCTGGGCATCATTTCCAATAGGTAGCTGTGTTTTATTATATGCCAAGGGACATTTCCAGAGGTTCTTCTCCTGGAACATTACAGTAGGAAGGGGAGGAAAATAGCACTGAGGTGGTATAGGAAGTTAAGCAGATGTCCTCCTGATGGGTTGGACTACAACTCTCATCATACCCACACAATATGGCTGGGTGTATGAGACTTGTAGTTCAAGCCACCAAGAGCTGAACTGGCTTCAGAGGAGCTGGTGTCATCTCCAAGAAACAGGTAGAAGATGTGCACTCAACCTGTACAGTTTTCAAAACAGGATCTGAGGTTTGTTAATTGAAACCTCCCATCAGCATCATTCTGGACAATGTGGTGTAGTGGTTAGAGCTTGGGTTTTTGCTTTGTTTTCAAAATAGGGAGACCCACCCTGAAATCCACAAAGAAAGTTTTACTGGTGACCTTGGATCAATTGCCATCCTTGGCAGGATTTTGAGGAAGGGACGTACACCATCTTGGGCTCTTTGAAAGGCTGGATTCATAAAGAGATAAACTAGAACAGGACTGGGCAGGCTTCAGCCTTTGGGGATCTGCTTCATTTTTGCACCAGACATCCAGCAAGTGGAGCCTGGTGCAAAAGACATGTATTACAAAATTCTAAGGTAGGGCTTGGTTTTGAGTACCAGTACTAAACAGAGCACACAGTGATTCTACAAAAGTCTTTGTGGCCCTAAGCTTACTTCATGTCAGCAGTATAATTTAGGAAAGCTGGGGCAGGGTGGTTGGTTATTTATTTATGTTTTTATTTATTTGCTGCTATTGCAGAACAGTTGCAGGGAGAAATCCTTGATCTATGGCAAAAAATGTAAACAAGATATCTAGCAGTTGTTCTGCGTCTTTTCTCTGGCCACCTGTAGATTAGAACCCAGGGAGATAAGGGCTCATGTTGCAGAGCACATGGCAGGGGGGTGAACAATATGCCACATACCAAAGGTGAATTTTGCTGGTCTTTTGGGACACAGTTCCGTTTTAACTCAATCTTCAAGCTCTAAATGGCAGCATGCTCAGAGATGCTGTCAGAGAAAGAAACAGTGTCACCACAAAAGAGCTTGGAAACAGTCTTTTTTATTTTTACCACAAAAAATAACATTTCCAAAGCTGCATCAGAGTGGAGGAGGCAAAAGAAAGTTTAAATTATAATAAATAATGACCTTAGGTGGAATGGACTCTGTGGATCATCAAATCCAGTCCCTGTCAAGGAGGCACAATGGGGAATTTAACTTCCAACCTCTGGATTGATAATCAGATAACTAAACCACTGAGCTATCCAGCAGTTCCTTGAAGGAATATGAGAACCAGCTTTATATGTGTCAGACCACTAGTCTCTTTAACCCAGGACTCAATTCTGAGAAAATATGGGCGCTTTCTGCAGTGGGGGAAGAGTTCAAACAAGATTCTTTCCCAGCCCAACCTGATCCCTGATATTTCCTGGGGGTCTTCTTTCCAAGCACTAACCAAGGCCAAAGCTGCTTAGCCTCTGAAGTCAGCTGAGATCCATCTGTTCAGGGCAGCCTGGTGATAAAGTTCTGAGGTTCAAGGTTATCTTTTCAGATCCTGGGATTCAGAAACCACTTCCTTATCATAAACTGTGCAAAATGTATGTGGCTTATGCTTTGCTGGTGGGAGTATGACGGTGTGTGTGTTTTTCATATTGTTGTTTTGATGGGGAAACTTACAAAGAAAGTCTTCGTATTGGCATAGCTAGCTTGGAGAGTTTCATTGATCCTGGGTTCCCAAATAACCCATGTGGGAGATGGTTGGGTAAAAAAATAAGAAAACAAAGATAGCAAAGGTCACATCACAGGTTGTCTACCACATACAAAGTAAGGGCCAATCCAAGGCATTTTGCTGCCTGAGGCAGAACAGCAAATGGTACCCAAATGGCAGAAGTCAGGGTTCACAGTATCTGTAGTCAGTGATGTAGTTTGGGCAGCTAAGGCAGAGAAATAGAAACCACTGATTCATAGGGTCTCCATAAGTCGGAAGCAACGTGACGGGGCCTGACAACAGCAACAAGTCAGAGACTCTTACAAGCATCTGAACACACTCTCTGTCAGTAAAATAAATAAGAACTAAGAAAATAACTAACAGAACTAGAGTGGTGTGGTGGATAGAGTGAATATTTAGGACTCATGAGGTCTAGCCATGGAAAATCAATGGTGGATGGTGGCAATGGTAAAATCACTCTTTTAGATATCGTACATAACTTGAAAACCTTACTAGGGTTGCTATACATTAAAAAAAGCTTGACAGAACATAAAAACAAGTAACAGTTTACTGCTACTGTCCATTCATGACGCTCTAAATCTGGTGTCTGAAGTGGCTGCCTCACCCTGTCTCATGGTTGGGGTGACCTGCACAAGAGTCCTCACTAGTTCCAAATGTCAGCAACAAGGAAGAAGACATATTTTTAAGGGCTGGGGTTACCCCTAAGAGTGTTGTGTCAAGCAAGATCACATAAGCAGGGGTTAGTCTAATAACAGCTGGTTGGATGGCTCTGTGGTTTAAGTATCTGGCTGCGGAGCCAGAGGTTGGGAGTTCAATTCCCCACTGTGCCTCCTGTAAATAGGGCCAGCCTCTGTGGCCTTGGGCAAGCTGCATAGTCCCAGGATGCTCCCAGAAGAAGGGAATGGTAAGCCACTTTGAGTGTTCTCTACCAGGAAAATCCTGAAAATGGTAGCCAAAATTGATGATACATTATTTTTATTAGTCTAAGTAACAAATAATACTGTTCACAGTAAAACAAGTATTACTGTGAACAGTAATACTTTTTAAAACCTTAATAAACAAAAGAAAGTGTTCCTTTTTCTTTTTTGCATGTGTTGCATAATATTTTGTTTTTAATGTTTTCTTTGTCATCAAATGGGGGATTATTTAGAATCATCATAGCAATAGCACTTAAGGACCAATGCAGGTTTAAAAGTTAAAACAAGTGCAACACCTTTCATTAGAGCACAGCATGGAAAGTGTATTAGTCCTTGATCTTGAAGAAGGGACTGTCTTGGACTACAGCTCCCAGAATCCCCCAGCTAGCATACTGGGGTCATGGGAACTGTGGTTCAAAAAAGGAACTTTATCAGTCTCTAGTAGTCCTGATTCTAGTTGAGTGCTTATCAGTTGTAGTTGTTGATCGTTTCATTGCTAGGAAGAAGGCCATCTTAGTTTCAACCGGAAAGGGAAATTGCTTGCTACCTTTAGATATAAACAGAAAGGAAAACCTCTCTTTAAATATCTTTTTTTCACAACTTGGCAGAGGAAAGAGGAAGCTAAAATGCTTGTGTGCCTGTGAGGCTGACATGGCAGAACTGCCTTTTATTTACCTCTAGTTATCAGTTCAGAGCAGGAAGAGGAATCTAAATCTGATCAAAGCTTTGATGAAAAAAATAGAATGATTAATTTAATTAAAGCTTGCAGCCTTGTGCCAACGTATTATCAAACCATACCATGGAGGTTCTTGGACTTACTTCATATTTTAAACATGGCTGAGTCTCTAGCATTAAAGTAAGGTTCCAGATTAGAGTGTCATCTTAAATTAAGACCCGAGAAAAACCTGACTGCTCCATTTTTATCTTGCTGCTGATTCGGGGTGGGGTGGGTGGTTGGGTTGGAGCAGGTCATATGGTTCACCTCTCCCTTTGTCTTCACAATAACCCTACTAGGTAGGTGAGGCTGATAAAAGTTAACTGTGTGACCACAACACCATACAGCCTGTCTACCTACATTGAAGTGGGCAGCCTGGAGCACTCAGACTAAGCTCAAAAGAACTCTGCGCATGATCAGTTCAGACCCCTGGCAAAAGTAGACTGTTTTTCTCCTAGCACTTTGCTGGGTGAGGAGATAAAGAGGGAGAAGAAGGTTTGGGGGTAGGGAGCGAAAAGGAAGATTCCAATGCGACTTATTTTCAAGTAGATGTGTTAACATAGAAAGCCCTTCATGAATTGGGACCATGTTATCTGTTGGAGCATCACTCCCCAAGGTCATCTTCACATGCCACTAGGTCATCTCAGGCTATGGTCCTCTAGGTGACTATGCCAAAGGAGGCCAGGAGAATCTTCTACGGGAGATTCAGCCTTTTTGGTAGTGGCACTATCCCTGTGGAATCACCTCCTGGTGGAGCTATGCCTAGCCTCCTCCCTAGTTTCAAGAGGCTGCTGAAAACGCTTTGTTTTGGGGAGGCTTTAGATGGCAGCCTCTTCTGAACCCTTCTGCCCTCATTCTGCCACTCTAACTCTTAGTGCTGTTTGAGCTACAGCTGGCTTTTGGTGTTGTTTTTTATGTTCTGCTATGTCTACATTTTAATTATCCTCTGTTGTTATGTAAACCACCAGAATAGTACTGTGCACTAATGGGGCAGTATATAAGTACAATAAATAAATAAATAAATAAGTTTTGCAGTGAGTAGGCAGCTGAATATGAATGCCACAAAGAGATTGACTTCCTTAGTTCTCATCCCATTTGGATTATTTTGCAGTGATCCCCTGACTGACAGCTGATTGGTACAACAAGGCTGGCTACGGTATATCTGAGTGAATTGAAGCCTAATGCCAATTGCTGTTGGTATGGCCGCTTTCAGCATCTGGAGACCTAGACTATACATGCAGCAGAAGGAGATGATAAAAAAGACTAAGGGAGGTAGAAAGTCTGGTACCATTTCAAACTGCTGGCAGGGTGATACCCCTTTTTTAGTGTTCCACTAGGTTTAAAAAATAATAATAATTTCATGGATGTAAGAAAACACACCAAAGAGCAAGGTACTACGCTCGGCCACACTTTACAGCACTTGTATTTTATGTCCAAACGTTTTGTTTTCTAAAGGAGAGCAATATTTCTCCCTTCCACATGCAGTATAAAATTTTACAGTCCACCATGTAATCTTGGTCAGCTACCACCCTCTTCCACTACGCATGCAAAGCAGGCATAACAAGTTACAAGTTCTCATCTATCACCTGTCGTAGTTCCCTCTTACAATGTTGTGTTTTGGTATTTGTGCATGAGGCTTGAAGGGAGCAAGCAGTTAAAAGGGGGCAGGCATTGCTTCCTTAAACTGTTTTAGTGTGTGAAAGCATCAATGATGTAGTGGAGACAGGGCTGGCAGAGTTTTAGCTGTTTTTCCTTCTGAACTTAGATATACTGGTTGCAGTGAGTGGATGGAGGTATCTTTTCCTAGAAACAATACATTGTTATGAGATACTTCTGTTACTATAGAAAGTATTTTGTCTTTATCATGAATGGAAAATTAAGATTCATTAACTTTACAAAATACCTGTTCCTGGAAGTGATGAAAACTGTTAGAATTAGCTTGTTGAGATGTATCAATGCAGTAATTAGAGTCCACATCCAGTGTGCATTCCCTTCCACACCCAATGTTCTATTTACTCCATCACACTGTGTTGGTGGTCAATATTAACTGAACCCATGGGCTCAAATAACAAAAAAGGTGGTTCCAACTTAGACATTAGGAAGACGTTTCTGACAGTAAGGGCTGTTCAGTGGTTGAGTAGATTGTACTGCAAGATGGTACAATATCTTCTGTTGGATGCGTTTATACAGAATATGGGTCACCTTTTCTGAGGGATGCTTTAGCTATGGGCTTCCTTTATTGGCAGCAAATTGGACTAGGTTGCTCTTGGGGTACTTTCCTTCTGCCCAGTCTGTGTTTTTGTAAACACCTCTGACATAAGGACCAGCTGTATCTGAACTGCCTCTAAGTCCCCTTCTTTTCCTAAGGCTCATGTGAGGTGGTCTCATGGGTCCGGGTGATGGCATAGCAAAGCAAAAAGCTGAACACGTTCTGAGAGTAACAAAGCAGACAAGAGATGGACAGCAAGTTTTTCCGGGAAGTATGTAGGCCTTCCTGTCATGTTTACAGCAGAATTTCTCAAAACTCTTGATATCTGAGGAACAAAAGGTTTATTTGTAGAGCAGGTACAGCCAGATTGGACAATTGGTGGCCTTCCTGGTATTGTTAGATTGCAACTCCTTTCAGCTCTTCTTACCCTTGGCTCTGTTGGTCTAGGACTAGAGGGAATGGCCATCTGGAAGGCCACAGTTGCCCACCCTAGTGTAGAAAGTATAAATTACCTGCCTGAAGGGGAGACTCTTTCCTTTGCATTCCCGTGCAACTTGAGCAAGAATTTTGGCCGAAAAGATATAGGCTCAGTGCTCTGACTTATGCAGGCACCCGGTCATCAGCTTTAGGCTTTAGCCATGTTGGAGGAAACTCTTGTAAGACTGCCTTTCTTTGTGGATCCCCTTGTAACCATGGACTCTCTTGGTAATTAATATGGACAGCTACAAAACACAATTTTAACCTTTATAGAACGTCATGAAAATGTTGCATTGGTAAGAGTTTTAAATGGCAGCTTGTAGCTCCCTGCTGCCAAATGTGGGGATGACAGGGCAAGCATCTGCACATATATGAGTGCTTTGCCAGGGCATTGGGGGCCTGGCAACGGCATGAAAGTGCCAAGTGGTGATGCTAAGCCTAGGCTGCTTAAGCTTGGCTAACTCTGCCAGATCTTTGCAAAGAGAGCAACAGAATAATCTAATCATAACCCAGTGCCATAGAGATATGGGAACCCCTGACTTGTTTCCATAGTGGAAACAGATACATCATGCCAAAAATGCAGTGGCTCAGATTTGGCTCAAGGTATTTTGTTTTTTTCTGAGGTGGAGCAGGAAATGGCACCTTCTCCTTTGCCTCCCAGCGTCAAGGTGCATAATCCTAGGTTCGAATTCATCTATTCATTTCCCACAGTAGTGTAAGAGTTTCATGTTTCTTATCTGCTATTTGCTGTGGTGGAATGCATTAAAACAGAAAGGTTCCCCTGCCGACCTGGTGTGACTGCTAATATATTGTCAACAACAACAACAGAAAGGAGGGGGAAGGTAGAGAAAAAGGAGAACAGCTAGTAGCAAGATGCGGGATGATGTGATTGAGAATGGCAGAAGACTCAAGAGGACCACGTATGGCTGACTGTAGAGAGGTTTTGTTTATGCAGTTAGTTATCCTAGGACAACAACTCCTAGCCCAAACTCACTTCACCCCCCGCGTGTTTTCACATTCAGGGCATGGATATTAGCCAAGATCCGTCAAGGTACTTCAGGAGTGCCTCAGACATGCTTCGTGGAGTGTATGACGTTTTCTCCTACGAACAGTATCACACCCTGCCCTGCGCCATATACCAAATAGCCTATGAAATGAACCACTGGGTTGATGTGAGGATAAACGGAGGAGGACAGGGATTATGTACCCCACCTTGAGCTCGTTGAAAGAACAAATGGGCTGTAAAGGTAACTAATGAACCAAATAAACTGCAGAGTTGGAGTGCCATTTGGTTCCATATTCAAGGTACAGGTCAGAAGGAGTTCTGAGGGATTTCACTTATACTATCTTACACTGATTTATCTGGATGGACGGACCGATCGATCGATTGACTGATTGATTCTGCAGAATGTTGAATCTTGACACACCACTTTTTCATACAAAGAGGTATATACCAAACTGTTAAAAAAAACCTGGAACAAATATAACGTTAGAACAAGCCTGCTTTCACTTCCCTCATCTATGCCATTGCCCATTTCATTAATTACTTTATTTCTTTAATTTCTTGATGTTTGTGCCTCCTCCAGCAACGCTTTCTCTCTCTGCCACCCAAAAGTATTGTTATATGTGAACTGGATTTCTTCATCATACTATCACAGATCATATTTAAG
Source organism: Intellagama lesueurii (assembly GCA_037013535.1). Taxonomy (NCBI): domain Eukaryota; kingdom Metazoa; phylum Chordata; class Lepidosauria; order Squamata; family Agamidae; genus Intellagama; species Intellagama lesueurii. Next base: position 26,704,917 of record JBAJHW010000006.1, read on the forward strand.
AAGCTAGATTCCCAAAATTATATCAGTTTGTTTGTCAGTGACTGGCTGTCAGTCTCCAGGTTATGTCAATGTATTGTTGCTGTGCTGGATTCCTGTACATAACTGTGTCCCACTGATGGTTAATGTGGTAGATTTCAGTGTTTTGGTTTTTTTTTTACCATTTAAATCAGAAAACCATAATGCAAATATAGTATATATAAAATACCATATAATAGTTGAAAACTGCCTTAATAAAGATGCAAGTTACAGGCACTATTGAATGACATTTCAAGGACTGGAGATGTTTGTCAAGGTTTCAAAATGTGAATCTTTGGAGAGTTTCCTCCCTCACCCAAGTGATGTAAATCCGTCATAAGTTCTATCACTTGAAATGAATACATAGGAAAATTAAGCATGCTTAAAATAGAATGTAGAATCTCATAATATGTGAAGTCTGGACATCTTTATAGAGGACATCATATGAATAGGTATGGGAGACCTATGGCCCTTCAAATATTGAACTACAACTCCCATCAGACTCAGCCAGCATTCCCAGGATTTAGATATTTGTTTCACTCTTGGTTGTGCCTTGTGCTTTTTCCTTCTATTATTTTCTTTTCCCTGATGGTACCCTTAAACACACAAACACATACACACACACATATATTAGGGCCAGCCCTTTCAAGAGTAGGGCTGTTCCATTCACTTCTTGCTTTCATCATCCCTGCTTCAGCTGCCACCAGTGGTGTCACTGAAAGCCATTCACTTTGCCTTGCTACGTGGTATGGCCTGTTCTACATGAGTGTTAGAAATTATTGTGTGATGGCCTTTGGAGTGGGGTTTTGCAGGACTGCTGTACAAAAGCTCAATGCAAGTGGTTCACAGCGCCCATTCACTGATCATCTGAATAGGCTCTTATTTTTGGCCTGTGAAGCTGATAGTTCCATAATGACACAAAATCAGTTACTCTGCAAGAGGGAGTGGTTGAAAATAATAGCCTGGGATTCCTTGGTTTTTGGAGCTGGGATTTATGTTTTGGTGCAACAACCACAACAGGACTCTTCCTTTATGTTTTTCCTTGACCCTTCTGGGCAAACGTACAGAGAACAGGAGCTGTATACTTTTGTGTGTCAACAAGTTCAGTTGTGGTTCTGGCGGCAGCAGCCATGGGGAATAGATTGAAGGCCTTGCACATGGTTGGCTTTGGATCTCCTCTTTGTTCAAAAAGAGGTAGTGCAGTCCAGTTTCCAGCAACTGTGGGAAACCCTGCAGTGTTTCTAGAGCAGTTGGCAAGTGTGATTTGTTTGGTGGAGCTGTAGCTAGAGCAGGGTCACTGGGGCTTTGACTCAGGGTACTGAAATTTAGAGGGCACAATATTTTGCTGCCTGATGGTACAAGCCTCCTCATTGGTATTTGCTGCTGGAAGAGTGTAAACCTGCCTGCCCTTAGTCCATGTACTGCCTCCTGTGGCTTCTCACTGGGCAGAAGGACATGCAAAACAGTTGGAACCGTGATGGCCATTGATTGCATGGCCAGACTCAGGCATTCCTCCCCCTGCATATCCCAGACTCCTGTGACCTCAGCTTAACCACCAGGGAAGTGAAGCCTCAAAATGGCTTGATACAGCTCTGGGGTCTTGATTGCAGGGAACGATGGGAATTTCAACCTACCAAATGTCACCCTTTGTTGGGAAATGATTCAGGAAAGCAGTCTGCTTGTCTTTGCTGGTTTCATTCTCCCTACACCACTTTTTTGGAATAAGAGGTTAATGAACCTTTCAAATAGCAATTATATTAGTAACATTAAATGTGAACATTACAATGCTCTGCCACGTAGGCCCAGCTTTTACCAATCTGGTATCCTCCTGGCATTTAGGACTGTGGTCCCCATCAGCTCTTGTCAGCATGAGAGTTAGAGATGATGGGCATTGTTGTGCCAGAATCTACTTCATGCTCAGACCAAGAATTTGATGAACAGGATCAGCCCTGCCCTCAGGTGGAAGATGCTGTGTGGCAGCCGCCACCTATTCCTCACTCCCTTCCCCCATGTTGGAAAACAGAATTGTATGCTCTGTTTCGTCTTTTTTGCACCCTTTAAAAACAGTCTCTTGCCTCAGTTACAGTGGAGGGCTTCCTTTTCGCAGTGTGGAATTCAGCTTCAACTCCTAGTCCAGCCGGCTTATGTGGAATAGTGGTGGGTGGGGGTGGGGAGCAGCATCTCTTATTTTGCCTTAGGCAGCAAAATGTCTTGGGGTGGGCTTGTGAAAATGTTGGAGACAGAGTGCCCCCGAAATTAGGAGCTGCTGCCTCTTTGGTATCTGAACACATGGCAATGATCACATTAACATTCACCTCTGTCCATATCAGCGCATCACGGTGTGATTCATCATGTGCTGGGAAAGATTTGAGCACAGGCAATTACGTGCCTGAAAAATAATTTGCATTTTTAACCAATGTGACCTGTACTACAAGATAGAGGAGCACCAGTGTTAAGAGGACCCGTGCATTTCTGAAAACACCTGTAAACACATTTCTAAAACACTACAGCCAAGACAGAAGGCAGGGAGAGCTAAAAGCTTGATGAGCTGTTTGAAGTGGGCTATAGGAAATGAATTCCTTGCAGCACTTAGTACCAATTTCAAGCTATTTATGGCTTGCTTTATAAGAAGATTGTTCAAGCAGTGTGTGCTTCTTTTTCCCCTGTGGTTTGCACGACCATATTAAACTATGGCGTAGCACTGTATAGGGCTTTGTATGCACAACGCTCTGTACTTCCATTATACCAACACCAGTACTTGCAATCGGAATGACTGAGATTCTGTGCTGGTCTGCCAGTGCTAGTCACGAGATGGAAAGTACTGTCTATACAACACTGAGGATCCCATGATGGACAAGTTGTGTCTTGCTGACACTGTGCAATGAACATGGGTACCTGTTTGGAGGTGGGATCTGACAAGGACTTATGAGCAGAGCTTGGAGACATCCCCGTCCCATTTTTTTTTTTTAACTGCAGCACCTAGAATTCTCTAGCCAACATGGTCAGGGGCCATGATGGCTGGTGAATTCTGGAAGTTGTTCCCCCAAAAATAACTTTTCCAAACTCTGCTTGTGAGTCAGAGGTAGACTAAACAGAACAGTGGCAGATTAATATGTTGAAACATAGATCTATCCCATTCACAAGGTGCCTGGAAAAAATGCCATGCAAGTGAGGAGTGCAGAAATCCTCACCCAGCCACCTGGCTGCAGTTGTTTTCTCTTCCAAATCTGGGGGTACGCTTAGCTAGGAAGCAAGTACATGACGGGAAAGGTAAGCAACGGGAAGAGCAAGCATTCACAAGCTTCCCTCTTTGGGGCAAATCTGTGTTTATATAACCCAGTCTACTTCCATAGCTTGGGAAATATAAGAGGACTTTTTTGTTGGCATTGTAAGAGGAAAGTGGTGATGGAGAAAGGGACATCTCAGCTGATAGTAAAGGCAACGTAAGCAGACCATTACTTCATAGTACACAATACCTGGGACAAACTAAATACACCAAGCACATATGTTGATTTTCGATATGTGTCATCAAACAAAAACATGAGAAATTCAGTAGGAAAAAATAATAATAAAAGGACACTGCTACTAAAACCAAAGTCATCAGCTTAAGGTTATTTAAAAGCCAGCAGTGTGTGTGGGATACACAATTCAGCAATTCCTACCCAGAAATTGGAAACTCCCTTTTTTATGAGTATAGCTCACAGCATGCCACTGCTAGTGTGTGCCCTCTCCCATGTTAGTTGTGGGATTCTGGGAACTGTTGTCTAAAAAAGGAATGTTTTTCATCTTTGTTCCTGCCCTTGTTGATTACACAGTGGTTTTAACATTATAGGGGTAATTTCACACTTGTTCTTGCATACATCTGTGTACAACTTTAACATCAGAAGGGGTGTGTGAGTGTGGAGGCTAAATCTCTGTGCCCTTTACATTACCATGCCCTTCCTCTCTCTACCTTCTTTTCTGACTTCCAGTGAAATGGGGATGAAAAATGCATTTTTTAGCAGGAGCCTTGTGGTGCAGTGGTTAAACTGCAATACTGCAGCTAAAACTCTGCTCATGACCTGGGTTCAATTCCAGATAGCCGACTTGAGGTTCACTAAACTTTCCATCCTTCTGAGGTCGGTAAATTGAATACCGAGCTTGGTGAAGGGGGGGGGCGCAGCGATGTGTAGCGTGCATAATAAAATTGTAAACTGCCCAGAATTTTAAACATTATGGGGCAGTATATAAGCAGCATGCTTTTTTTCCTTTTTTAATTTCTTTTTCTTTTTTTCAATTGTGAAGACCTTGCATAATGGAATGATCAAGAGACTGAGTTCTGATTCAGGAAATCCACAAGTTTGATTCCTGATAGTGCTGCAGATTCTCTCCATGGCCTTAAGTATGCCACTCTTAGTCTCTGTTCCCATACAGATACATATGTAGTGTGAGAGATAATGATACCGACTTATATAAAAGATGGCAACACCATTGAGAGATAACAATAATGCATATGAACACATGCAACAGTACACCTGTCAACAGTTACAATATGATCAGGTTTATTAGCTTCATTTATCAGAGGTTCATAAATGGATGCACTTCTTTCCAACAGACCACAAGATATGTAAAATTTCCAGAAATTTTACAGCCATGGGGAGTGAGGGAATGAGAGAAGAAAATTCCCTCTTTTTTTCAGGGAAAATGAAAATTTTGGAAATAATAAAAATGTGTTAAAGACATTAAAACAAAAAAATGTGTTTCATGTCAAATCTAAAGCGATTTTGTTGGTTCTTTCATAACATAGCTAGGATATTTGTACTGTTTGACACATTTATGAAGTTTTTACAAATAAAATGCTTAACTTTATAAAAGCAAAAAAAAAGGAATATATGCTATATTAAAGGGAGAGCTGTAAACAGCTGATCTCTGTTCATTGCAGTCTCTAGCCAAATAAGGTCCCCTCCTTTTCATGCTTCTCATGAAAAAGGAATCACCGACTAGGTGTAGAAATATATCTTCTATATGACCCTAGTATGGAAGAGAATAATTATTCTCTGTTCTGTAAATTGTCTTACATACAAATCTTCATGTTACGTAGCTCTTTGAGTGAGTAAAACCATATCTTAAAAATCATTTTACTCATTCTTGAATAAAAAGTAATTAATCAGAAGGTTTTCCTAGGTTCCTCGGATTTTCCAGTTTTTCAGGCATAACACAGCTGAAGAGGGTATAGTACATCCTGCTTTAGCTGGCTGGATAGCTCAGTGAGTGAGGTGTTTGGCTGCAGAGCCAGAGATTTGGAGTTTCAATCCCCCACTGTACATCCCAGAAAAGCCAGCCTTTGTGGCCTTGAACAAGCTGCACAATCCCAGGATGCCCCCAGTAGAAGGGAATGGTGAATCACGTCTGTGTATTCTCTATCTAGAAAATCCTGGAAAGGGTCACCATAAGTCAGACCTGGCTTGATGACACGTTGTTGTTGTTGTTGTTGTTGTTGATGATGATGCTGCTGCTGTTGTTATGCTTTGACTGTAGTAGTAAGGATGTGGGAACACAGTCATGCGCACCACAACAGTGATTCCCTCATCCTATTTTGGTCTGTGGGGTTGGTTAGAGTGGTGTTATTGTCTTCTGTCTTTAACCCCCTACTGTTATAATCCTTCCACACCCCCTCCCCAGGAGAGGATGCTGCTTTATCCTCTTGGTAGGTGGCCTCCATTTGTAAGGCCGATGGGCCATCTGCTCAGCCTCATTCTAGAGCATCAGGTGGGCCCTCTGCACCGTGGAGAAAAGAAAAGAGAACAAATTATTAGACAATGCCCTCTAAAAAGAATCGCACAGACTGGTTTGTTTGAAAATACAGGACTCCTTCTTTTGAGTTGTGCCACGCGCTCCCTCTATAACCTGACGCTAAAGAGAAGAGTAGGAGTGCAGGACAAAAGAAACAGGCTCGTGAAACAAACAAGCTTAGCACGAGCCAGATGGATGAGCTTTATGAAAGAAACGGGGTGTGCCCTGCATCCAGAGAGGAGGCAACCCCAGATTTCCATGAGAAATGGCCATAGGGTGGAGCTTCGAAAAGTTACTTTTTGGATTACAATTTTCAGAGCATCTAGATTTTATAGTCAAAAAAGTAACTTTTCCATGCCCAGGGACTGATCTCCTTAACCCCCAGGCTGACAGACTGTAAGGGTTCACAGTGTTTGTTTGGCCATATGGTATGAAATGGTTGCTGTGGGATGAGAGTGAACTGGGCTGAGGATTGAGGACAGAGAGACTCTGCTTTGGAGTCTGCCTAGCTGACACCTTTGCAACTCTCTCTGTCATTGGCATGTTTTCTCATGTTCAGTTTGACACGTCTTTGTATGGCAGATTAATTCATCTGCAATAATACCTTCCTTCTTTCTGCTTGGCCCTTGCAGACAACAACCTAGTTCAGGTTTAATAGTAACCTATAGTTTAGTGTTCTAAGAATGCACTGTAAGAACCATGTCACTTGCATTCCACCTCCTTTTATGGTTCAGCCACTTGAAGATGTTTGGAAGCTTTTGCATACATTTTTTCAGTAGACATGATTTGCCATATTGTCCATACCAAAGATCCTGCCAACCTAGCAGTTCGAAAGCATGCAAATGCGAGTAGATAAATAGGTACCACCTCAGTGGGAAGGTAATGGTGTTCCGTGTCTAGTCGCGCTGGCCACGTGACCACGGAAACTGTCTTCGGACAAACGCTGGCTCTATGGCTTGGAAACGGGGATGAGCACCGCACCCTAGAGTCGGACACGACTGGACTAAATGTCAAGGGGAACCTTTACCTTTACCCTTTACCATACCAAAGAAACTGGGGATCTGTGGTTTGTAGGAACAGGCAAACTTAGAACTGTGGTTTAAGACGATGGCAAAATCCATCTTGCCAAGAACATTTGGATTTCATGTCTAAGAGCAACTTTCCTGGCGAAATCCATCTTGCCATGAACATTTGGACTTTTAAGTTCACTGGCGCAGAAATGATGAAGTGGTGTTTTAATCCACGAAAACTCGTGTATTGTATGATGATTTTTAGTGGTCTATGAGGGTATCACCTATTTTTGCATTTGGATTCTTTCAGTAAACTAAAGTTACTCTTTGTTACGGTTTACAGACTAGGCATAATCCTGGAAAAGTCAAAGTGAATTTTTCTCCTTTTTAGCTGTGCAGAGGAAAGCAGTAGAGGGTGCAGACCCGTAGAGGCATGTAGGACTTCTCTCATATTTTCAGCCATAATTCATAGTTTAAACTCAGTAACTGGCTCAGTGACCAAGGAATCTTATTTACTTTAGCTAGACATATGAACTAGCAAACCATTGTTTCTGCTAGATGGCAGATTAGTATCTGAAACTGTGGTTTGTAATGAATTTGTATAACGGTAGCTTAGCGCAGAGATGGGCATTTCGTGACCTACCAGATGTTCTTAGACTGCAACATCTGTCAACTCTGACCAGAATAGCCAATGTTGAAAAATGCTGAGATCCACAGTCCAGCAATATCTGGAAGGACAGAAGCTACCTGTACCTGTTTTAGTACAATATTTGAATGTTAAAGCTGATGACTAGGGACCATTCTTTGTTTTTTTGTACTACAAATCCCACAGTTCTTGATACTGCAAGTTCTAACTTCCAGAACCCATCAGGCAACTTCCTTTTTAAACAGGAAGCTAGGCTGGAGCTTGGCCTATCCTAGACCATATAGCTGTTCAGTCCAGCCTTACACCTGATGAACACAGTTTAGGTGTCTGCAGTGTGGGTCTGGCAGATGAAACTCCCAGAATGGAGAATTCTGGGATCTGGAGTCCAAACAGACATACTAATGGCACATCTCTACTGGTTTCTTTTGCTGGAGGGAGTGGGGGAAAATGGAGATTGTGAAACAAGATGGGTACTTCCAGTTGGAAGTACGTAAAACACTATAGGGTATAACGAGTCAAACTCTTGCTTCTCATACTGGACAGCCATATGCATCTGAGAAGCCTCCAAGCAGGGCATGGGAGCAGTATCTATACATCCAGTAGTTTGGAAGTTGCACATCCTGTTACCTGGAAGTTGCATGTGGTTGCCCTGAAGAACCACCCATTGATTGCCTTCTCTTCCATGAATCTGTTTACTCTCTACAGTTATCTAAGCTACTGCCTGTCAGAACATTTTAAACTGGCAGTGAATTCCGTGACAATGACTTTTATTTGTCTCAGATGTCCTGTCAGTCACTTCCCTGTCAATCAGTGTCATTGGGTAGCCCTAAATTGTTGTAGTATGAAGAGGGAGAAAAAGTAATATCTCTCTATACTGGGTGTAATTTTATAAAATAACATACACCGTAAGCCAGCTTGATTTGTAACCTGAAAAGCCTTAGGTGTTGTAGGACTTCCCTGGTAGAGGGATCAATCCAGTCCTTTGAACATCTTGCTTGTAAAAACATCCTTTTCTTTTTTTGAGACAGGTGACATTAAGGATGTCTCCTCTGTGGAAGACTGATTTGATTCATGGGACTGAATCCACTATGCATCTCTTTTGCATATGAGCCATTGATAAGAGTTGGAAAGGGAAATTTAGAAGTGACCTCCAATCACAGGAGAACTTCGTAGTGGTTGGAGAAACAGAAGATCCAAATGGCCATGCCTGCTGGGAATCCTGTAGCTTGTTGTCCAAAAAGTGACTTTTCTAGTTTCTGAACCCATGTTAATTTGTGTTGTCTCTGTGTACTCTTGTGTCAGAGATAGTAGTGTGCCATTTGGATTTTCTGCTTCAGGCTTTGGAAGGTCAGTAAAGGTGAAAGAAATGTTTTGAGGACCCCTAAGCAGGAAGATCTGCTACCTACTTTCTGATCTTTATTTCAGAATAATCTCTTGTCATACATAGTGAAGCAACACTCAATGAAGTATGGAAATCGTTCCCCTCTCTCTTTTTTGAGAGGGGAATTCAGTGTTTGCTTGCAGTGTTCCCTTCTGCATAAAGGACCAGTCTTTTCTTGAATGAGCCTCCTTCCAGCTGGGAAGAGTGAAAAAGTTCTTGGTTTGGCTGTGGTTGTTTGGAAGAGAGTTGGCAAACCCTGATCCAATCTTGCAGGCAGGAACAGCTGGAGATGCAAAAGAATTCTGGTTGGTCTGAATTTTTATTTAAACTGACCTATCAGAACCAAAGAGCCCAGAGTTTGAATCCCTACTTTGTCTCCTGGGAGAGGGTCCAAGATCACCCATAGCATATGTGGCTGGTATGTTTATGTGCTCCATCACCTGTGCAGCCTTGGGCAGGCTTCATAGTTGCAAACTTCCACAAGAAGGAGAACTAGTGTACCATTTCAGAGTACTTTATACCTAGAAAACCTTGAGAGTGTCATCATGGATCGGAATGAACTTTGTAGCACATAACTGTCAAAATTATTATTAAATCATGGTTCCTGGTTTATATGTGGAAGATATTTCAAATTGTGCATGCAATTCTTGGTTGAAACTTCATATTCCAAAATGTATACATTAGGGAAAATTGCATACAAAAATGCACACATTAGGGAAAAATTCCAAAAAATATTCCAAAATGTGTATGTTAGAGAAAATTGCATATAAAAATGTGTAAGTTAGGGAAAGATGTAAAAAATGCATATTATGAAAAGGGATATGTGTAAATTTTTTATGGGAGTTCTTGGCTCGAATATATTAGGAGAAATAGCATGCAAAATATGGATTAGGGAGAATGCAACTGTTCATGTGTTTTTAGATAAAGCAATTCTAAGATGCAGACAGTGTTCAGAACAGACTGTAGTTGGATACATGTAATACTGACATGGACTTCAAATAGACTGAGTCTGTCCGTCCCTAGTAAGAGCATCATCATGCTTCTTTTCCTTGGGCAGTCATGAAGCAGAAGGAGAGGAGATGTGTCTCTTTGGAACATGGGGACTTTCTAAGATCTTCCGATGGAGGGAGGGCTTCTCTAGAGAGCTTTAGGTGGAAAATGTATTTCTGACAACGTGCAGTGCAAGAAGAGAATTTCCTTGCGGAGTTAGGTCACAATGACATGTTGCTGACGCAGAGAGCACTCTGGGAAGAGCGGGGGGGGGGGAGAGCACGTTTGAAAGCCTGAAATAGCAGATGTCTGAAGGGAGTTAATCCTTCTGCTGCTTTTCCTCTGCAGCCCTCCTCCCCACTGCTTTCCCCCCACTCAATCAACTTTAATCATAGCTAAGAGGCGGAGGAACCCCAGCTGAGGGATCGAGCCTAGACCTTGCCTACAGAAGATCTCTCCTTTGGTCTCTGGTGTTTTTGTTTCGAATTGGGTGGCTCTGCATCCTGCTTTGCATAGGACAGCCCTCTGCTTGAGAGGCTGTCTTTGTTTTAGGATAGGCACACAGCTTACCTGATCACATTCTTCTCCACAAGCATGAGATGAACTTTGTTTCTATGTGACTTAATAGTTATTATTTCTAAATCTATATTAAATTATGCAAATAGTAGAGAAATGCATATCCTCTTATATCCCTTCTTTGGTGAGGTGCAAGTAGCCCTCCAGTAGCAGGGCTAGGAAGGGTCTCTGTCTAAACAGCAGTCACCATTCAGAGCGGGCAGTACTCTGGGATGGATATACTGTACAACAGAACTGGATATACAACTCTGATAGGAAACCTTTGACTCCACATGTTTGGATCACCGATGATAGCCAGTGGTAAGGGGCTGTTGGAATAATAGCCCATAACAACTGATGGGTCAAATGTTTGATTCAGTGTAAATGTGCTTTACAGGGGCAGGGCTGTATCAGAGTACATATTTTGTGTGCGGAAATCCTATGTTCATTTTTAAAGGAAAAGATCTTTGGTAGGAGGGATAGAAGAGGCCTCTCTCTGGAAGGCCACTGCAAGTAAGAATAGATCAGTCACCATGTGAGAGACAGCCAGAATCAATATCACTCAGCTTCATGCATTCATTGTGAAACAGATTTGGGAATGTCCCAGCTAAAGAGAGAAGCAGTAGGCCGGGGATGTTTAACCCCTGTCTGTCTACTGCCTTGTTCTTACCACTCCTCCATGATTCTTTTTCGCTGAAAATATCCCAGCCTTTCTTTGCATGTTGGCAATAATTTTAACCAAGTGTTAATTTCATCTGAGGCTTTATAACCAAGAACCCAAGTTTCACTTCATTTTCAGGGGGCCCTATCATAGTCTCCTTATATCAAAGAGTTGATATAAGCTGTCCTGTTTAGGGATGTAAATCATCATTTGTCTCATCTTCACACACAAGGATGAGGAAGTGTCACATTTTTACCTTCCCAGTGAGAATAGCAAAAAACAGTATGGTGTGCAAAAAAAATAATGCTGTTTTTTAAAATAAAATGCTAAAATTTGCACAAAATCACCCATCTGTGCAAATTGTACAATTTGTGCAAGTCATGCCATTGCCCCAAACTACAGTGTATCCTATTTTATTTCTCGGTTTGGAGGACTTGATGGGTTATTACCATTTCTCTTAACAATCCTGCGCTGGCATGTGTGTGTTTTTCTTCTCAAATGGAAGAATTCTTAGAGATGTTTCATCCATTTTACAGAGTCCTCGGGGGACTTGGCTCTGAGGAAACTCTCACAACTTAAAAATTCTTCTCAAAGGTTCACCGTGTGTAGAGACAGACAAAATCTGAGAACAAGGAATTTAGTGAATAGTTTGTCCCTTCCTAGCCCATCATGTTGCTTTTGTTCATTTGCTAGAAGTATGGCTCCTCATCAATACGTATTTTCTTTTGCAAAGAAAGATGGATAGAGATAGGAACCATACAAAGTAAAAATTCAGAATATATAAACAGATAAAATGCAGCACATATCTGTACTCTCTAGCAGAGAAAAATGAGTTCTAAGCAGTTCAAGTGACCAAATACAGAGCTCAAACATTGTTTGTTTGAAACTTTCTTCAACTTTTCCTCCTACTCCACCACCACAATTTATTTCCACCAGTTGCAGGAGTCAGGAGCAGGGAGATACAGCTTACTAGGGTGAAGGAGGGGATGAGCAGTAAGGTAGTGGCTTTCCAGTTTGATGTGGTAGTTTTGAAATAGTATTCAAAAGATTTAAGTTCTAGTTTCCACTAAGCCATGGAATTCCTTGGGTGACCTTTTGCTCATAATTTTCTCTTAGCTTGATCTACCTGATAGGGTTGTTGTTGGAAAGGCAGGACTGTCTACCCTGCCTTGAGCTCATCGGAGGAAGCATGAGATATAAATGGACTTGAATTACAGGCCAGCCCTCATTTAGTGACCTGGTTTGAATGATTTGAATGGGTTAATGATTGTGTCCATGGAACCTCTCCCATGTTTGATATGTCTGAATGCAACACAGAAGTCTTCAGTTAACCAAAGTTTCCCATTTCATCTGAACTGAGAAACTATGTTTAAAAGCTTTGGAATAGGTCAGGGATGTTAAACCATGTTTTTTGGAGTTGGGTTTAAGAATTTGGTTTATTCTAAAGTTGATAGCCATTTTTCCAGTCTGGAAAAAATGACGAATTATCATGAATCAAAGACCTCTGTGTTTCAAGAGAAGGAAAGGAAGTTGCTCATCTATTGGCTTGTCAAGCCAAGATTATTGTCACAGGTATTGGGGCCTGTGCCCTATCAGCCCTGAAATGCAGATCCACCATTGTGAAAACAGTGATACCAATTTCAAAGCCCTCTTGGTTTGTTCATTACACATTTCCCTTTTCTATAGCCTCCCTAATATTTCTTTGTGATTGCAGTTTGAACCAGGGAAAAAACAACCATGAAAGCTCTTATAGTATGCCATTCTCTAGTCCCTGGAGAAATTTTGCAATGGTTTTTGATGCAATTCTGATTTAATATGTGTAGTAAGGCAGAAAATGGACATATGAATGTATATATGCTGCTCCATGTTTTTAAAAATGTGAATACCTGATTCAGCATGGGTTGAAGGATCTCCTGTAATGCCTTTTTTTTTTTTTTTTGGGTGGATAGATTTGATAGATATAATAAATAAGGTAGCTGGCTTGGAGGATGAGGCAACAGGAACCCATAACTGAATCTCCCAGTGCTTTACAGTTAGAATGGACAATCAATTCAACCTGAATTCATCGGCACTTTAGCCTAATTTCAGAAGCTATTTGCAAGCATTCATTTCATGACTTTGGCAAGAGTGACCTGCTTCTTTGCTGGCAGCCTGCTGGGAAGAAAAGTTGGAAGGGATGGGGGAAGAAAGAGAGAGAGGAAGCCATTGCCAACTTTTAGCTGAGTTCCCACCTGTAGTTGACATGGTACTGGACAGATTAGCTTCAAATACAGTTCTTCTCTCTCTCTCTCTCTCTCTCTCTGTCTCTGTCTCTGTCTCTCTCTCTCTCTCACACACACACACACACACATGTTTCCTATGTGTTTTAGCATATGGGAGGCTTTTTTTACCTCAGAAAGAACATCAGTGGGAAGAAGGATTAACCTCCAGTGTTAAAATTACAGTGTGGTTTCACCTACTATCCTTTTCTGGCACTCTGTAGTTGATGTTTTTTTAAGGGTGTATGAATCCTTCATTTGAGTAAATTGGGGAGGTTGGGATTAGGAGGTGGGCTTGTGGATTTAATAAACAGCCTCTTGCTTTCATCTCACAATTAACACTGAGCAGATCCTCTTCACACACCATGGCCCCAGTCTGATGGGAGGGAGAAGTCAAAATTGCTAAATATATATAACATAAAAAATAATAATAAATTAAAATGGAAGACCCAACCACACATCTCCTTTGTTTTGTTTAATGAGGCTTTCACTGGGGATAATAACCTCATGTTTGAGCTGTCCTGCAGCTTTGAAGTGGGCAGTATGATGGAATGCAGTGCGATTTAAAAAAAATCGCCAACCCATAAAAAATTGGTATGTCATTCAGAAATCTAGAACCCGTCACTCTGATATGCTACTTTTCTGTGAAGGATAATTAAGTGTATAAAGGTGAGAAGCAAATAATGCATATATAGAAACTGTTTTATTGTATGGTAGCTTATGTGCAAGGTTGGAACAGTACGAAAACATAGGCCTTTCTCATTTTGAGTGTGTATGGCAAGCTGTTGTATCATGCCATGGACATACTGTCATTGTTAAAATGTTGATTCCATTTTCACCTGGAAGAATTCTGCAGAAGGACTGTCCAACGTGACTTGACATAGCAGCGAACTGCTTGGAAGGCAACACTTGACTTGAATCAGAGAATTGTTAAATTTAGAATCCAAGAAACTTCCAGGGCTTAGAGATAGAGATTCCTTGAGTCTGAAGGGTCCTCAGAGACCATCTGTTGCATCTCTTCTTGAGAAAAGTGTTCATTTCCTTTTTATCCCATTTTTTCTGAAAGAATGGTTGGTGGGGTCTGATATAGGAAAGGTTGAGAACCAATCCTGTACAGCTCTCATAGTAGCTGAGTCCCTTTGTTTAAAAGCACTTAATTCAAAGAGAATCCACCACTTTCAGCAGCAGTCCTATTGATGTAGGATATAGTTGTTAATGTTTGTCACAATCCCCTTTCCTTTGGTTTATATTCATCTTAATTTCCCACAATGCCCTGACATAGTATTGCACTAGGGGATTGTGGGACTTTAAGACAGCTCCATCAGAGTGCTGCTGCCACCTTGTGCAGTTACCAGCTTATCCTGTGATGTCAGATGGGGGCCTTCACTAGTATAAGAAGAGAGCTCATGAAAGGGCAACTTGCCCCCTTTGGGCCTGAAGCCAGTATTGACAATTTCTGAAATATACCGTATTTTTCACTCCATAAGATGCACTTTTTCCCAAAAAAAAAAGTGGGGGGAAAAAGTGTGTGCGTCTTATGGAGCAAATACTGTAAAAAAAAAAGTTTAAAGTGACAGAAGAAGAAGGAGAGATGGAGCGGCACGAGACAGAGGAATGGATAGAGGAGAGGGAAGTAGGAGAAGAGAGGGAGGAGTCACGAGAGGGGGAGAAGAGGGGGATAAACGTTTTTCTCATGAGAGAGGAGGGAGGACAGTTGAAACAAACGGAAAGAGTGGTGTTAAGGAAAGACGTATGGGAGGAAAGTGATCCGGGGGAAGAAAAGGTGTTTAGAGTGCCGGAAAAGGAGGGGAAATCACGCTGCCGCCTGCCTTTCCCCACCCCTCCACGCGCACACCCCTTCACCCCCCCGATGGCGCCTCGAATGCAAGGTGCGTCTTATGGTCAGGTGTGTCCTATGGAGTGAAAAATACGGTATTTTCCTTTACCAGAATGTACTGACCAACATATTTACCACTTTATCCTTACTCTTAACTTTTTCTGTCTACTTATGGTACAACATAGACATTTCAAAACTGAACTATTCAGTGTAGGTCCCAAGTTCATATTTTACTTTTACCATGAACTCACTGGATGATCTTGATGAAGTCATTTTCTTCTGCCTCAGCTTCCCTGTCTGTAATATGGGGATAATACTGACCAGTATGAAACTCTGTATCGGAGATGGGGGATATGTGGCCCTATGCTCCTGCAACACCCAGCATCTTTCACTATTGTGACTGCAGGTCAGGGCTGGTGGGAGTGCTGATAACACCATTGGGAGGGGCGTACATTTCCCACCCTTGCACTGTATAAAGTGCAATCCTATAACCAGTTTCCTGGGATTAAGCTCGTCTGAAGTGGGAATCCTATATCCAATTGATTAGTCTTACCTCTGAGAATAAATAAATAGGATGGCATTGTTGTTGTTGTAGTTATCTGCTGAACCAAAATTACAGGTTTTGAATTTTCTGGGGTATTTTGCTTTACAAAGTATTACGGGCATACCTAAAACTTGGAGCTGATCTGTTTCTTTTAAAGAAAGTAAAGAAGCAGGATTATTTGTGGCTATAGGGGGAAAAAGTGTGTGCTGCAAATGAGGGCTTTTTGTTGCCATAAACTCAAGACAAATGAGGGGTGTGTATTGACAGAGGGGCAGGTGGGGAATGGAGACCTTTGCAGGGGGGGACTTCCTCATTTAAGAGGGAGAACTCTTGAGATGGAGGAAGCCATTTCTCTTTGTCATCAGAAGGAGGCAGGGGGCAGTTGTTGTGAACATGAATAAGACAATGAAGGTCATTTGTGGAAAACCAGTGCAAGGAAAAATGGCAACATTTGGGACACTTGAGGCGGGGGGGAGAGATAAGGGGAAGAGCGCAGAGCAGGAAAGCAAGAGTGAGGGGAAGATTGCTATGAAAGGAGACTCTGTTTCCTTTTCCCAAACTAACCACATATTTATAATGATGGTCCATGGTTTTCCTTGGCATACAGGAGAGAAGCTTGGGGGGGGGGGGGGAAACACCCACACAGACACATGCCCACAAATGTTAGTCCTTTTAACTGCATGTCTCTCTCTACTTCCCCACTTTGAACAATGCACAATTATAGAAGCACAAACCATTGTGATATAATTGTCTGAAAGCATAAAGTCTGGAGTTGGGAAGTAACCCTCCACTGTATCCTTTTTAGAGCTTGGGAAAAATTCTTTTTTTGATTTCTCAGAAAACCAGACAACATAATATGAAGCAGAGCTTTTTCCTTTTCTTAGTCCTTTCCACTAACTAACTGTCAGTGACAGATATGCAGGGCTGGGTTATCATGGAAGTGGGTGGGATATGAACCCTTGCCGACTCTCAGGGACACCCCCTTAGTGATGAGCCTGGGGATTTTAGAACAGGTTTTCTACCCTTGTCCAAGTGACAGGTTTGTTTTAGTGGAAGATGCCAAGCTGAGGCCCGCTCTAATCTAGAAGGCCTTCTCTGCCAAGTGTGTGCTTAGGAAGTCTTAGTGTTACTTTCAGAACTGTGTTTTTAGAAGATTAGATGTGTCAGTTTGCTTGTCATCTTGTTTAATATAATAGTAAGAAAACCTAATTTTAACATACAAGATCAAAACATTATTTCCAGCCTCTGGGATTTGTGAGGACATGCAAGAGTTGCCCTTCACTGGTATAGATATGTTCCCTTCTTGATTATTACCTAAAACACCTCTGGGCCAGTCCTAGCATGTAAGGTGGGCCTCGTGCCTTAGTGGCTAAGCCCTCGTCACCTGAGGTTTAAACAAGTGATTCTCCAACTGTGGTACTCTGGATTGTTTGGGTTTCAATTTCCAGAAGCCTCAGTATGTCTATCCTATCATTCTGAAGCACTAAGATACCAAAGGTTGACAACTAATTCAGAGAATGTCCTAATTGGGGTTCCCTAATACATTTTGTGCTGCATGATTTAATAGGATATCTGTTTTATAGAGCAGAGCCCTCTATTTGAAACAATGTCAAACAACAAGGCCCCCTTTAAAAGTGTATTGTCGATAACACATGTTGGATTTCTCTTTAATAGCAATTATTTGCAATTGTACATGTATAAGTGAGCATGTGCACTTGTCATGCAACACTATGACCTCTTTTTGTGTGTGTGTGTGAGTCATTCTTTTTCACTATGCAAAAGGGACCATCCTATAACTTCTCCATGAGCTGGGATATTCTGGACAATATTAGAAGGTATCCCACTAATGTAGATGAGACCTTCGTAGACTTCTGCTGGTGTCTTTCTTGCTGCACAAATCTACATGGAGTCCACAAGAATTGATAAAACCGTGTTGCAATGTCCAGAGTAAAGAACATCTGTCTTGTATTTCCAGCAGGAACTGCCCTTGCTTTGCTCATAGGAGAGATGGGGATGCCAAGGCGAGGAAGTGAAATTAGTTATATTATTGGAGCATGCACCCATTAGCATCTGGCCAAAATCAATATCTCCCCACTTTAGCTTTTTGTCTGGGTTGTGTGCAATGCATCTATCAAATCCAGTCCTGCTTACCCCCCACCCCACCCTGCCTTGGTACTTTCTAATCAGGATGCATATGTCCAGTTCAGGCTCAGCTGTTTCAACAGGAGGGCCCATTCCCCAAGAACAAAGCAAGAGTGCAGAAGGGAAATAAAATCCTTAAATAATAATATATTTTTAAAAACAGACAGAAGGAGGGAGGACTGGGAAGGGTGATGAGGAAGGAGGACACCCACATGAAATATAAAAGAGCTTTCCTCTGTCAGAGTGCAAAGCCAGCAGAGTGAGGTTTGACGTGGGTTGTGCCAGCATGGGTGTCTTCTTTTTTAGTTTTGGTTGTTTTAGTATCTCATCAGTCATTGATAAAGCATGCTACATTTTGCAAGGCAAAGCAACTTCCTTTCAGTCCTCAGCAGGCGACCTTCAAGATGTTGCAACTCTTATGTTGCAAGAAGCTGGGAAAACTGTGTGATGCCGTGCCTGCTAGTATGCGCATGTGTGATGTGGGTCTGGATAGCATGAGGAATTCATCTTGGAGATTGGAGAGACTGGGTGTGATTTGAAGGGTTATTTGGGGCATTTTGACTTGGTGTATGAAACCTCCGTTGAAGGTTGTGAAATGTTACTTTTTTGGACATGATGGCCATGTTGGCTTACTGGAAACTAAGTTTTTTAAAGTACAATTTCCTAGCTTTGATTTCTATAGAGGGTCACTCTAGGGTAATGTCATTAAAACTTCCAGACTCAGCTGCCCAAAACTATTTGGGGATAGTTTGGAGAGCGGAGCATGGGGAGGGATACGATTGTTTAAACAGGACTTCAGAAATAGTCCTAAATGGCGAACCTTGCAGAAACCTGGGTAGTTGCCCAAGGGTGTAAGATAGGTGTAAGATGGTGACACTGGGCCTGAGTACTGCAGCTTGTAGGAAAAATAATAGAGGCATGCAGATTTGTTGGGAGAGGCCAGTGGCCATGCTGCCTGGCAAATTCTGGGAAGTGTAGTCTGAAAATACAAATCTGCCCATCTCTAGAAAATAGCATTTTCCCAACACCAAACTGAATGCTGGGAATTGCTCTATCCTTGTTGAGTAAGAATGAGCAATTTGTGGTCCTCCAGATGAAATTGTCATCAGCCCTGGTCAACACAGAGGGTTGATGAGAGTTGTGTTCAAAAACATTTGTAGAATTGGAAGCTACCCATAACCATGGGTAAGAGAAATACTATAAGATGGGATAGGTGTGTGTGGCCCTCTAGATATTGTTGGATTGCACCTGCCATCAGCATTGGCTAGAACAGTGAGGATGATTACAGTTGTAGTTGAGCAACATCTGGAGTGCCACAAGTTACAATATGAACTAAAAGGTGTCTGGATGGATCTCTCATAATAGAGGGGATCAACTGTCAGTTTATTACATGAAAAACAAAAAATCTGGGAAGGTGCTTAATAAGTTGAAACTTTTGAGTTTACAGTTCTCAGCTTTGGCCGTGTGTGAGAACAAGTGGAATCACAGCTCATTTTGAACTTCCAAAGAGAGAACATGATGGACTTGCCTCTGGCAATGTCTGCGCTGCAGCTTCTTCTTTTTTTTTTTTTGCCTTTGTTTTCTTTGACTTTGTCATCTGACTGCTCTTTGCACATCTCATATGCAGTTTTCACTTACTTACTCTGTGCAAGGACAGCTTGACTTTTGTTTTTCTTTCCTTGAAATAATTCTGAATTCGGTCCGCCATACAACTGCCAGTAATGTTACTTTATTTATTTTTTAATAATGAAGCAGAATGGGGAAGGGGGGCTTACAAAGAGAGAACAAAGAACCAAGGAAATTAGAAAAATAAGTATGAATAGGTAGATCTGCATGATCTCACTTTTAGTTGTTAGGATTGCTGTGGAAAGTGAGGAAAAATAGCTATACAGAGGACAGCTTCAAAAATCGTACTGTCTTCTGATAGTCCCCCAAATAGAGGACTGTCCTCTGTAAAGGAGGACACATGGCAACTTTGTGGTGATTTAATCTTCTGCTGTTTTCCTAATCTAAACCATTCACCAAAGCTACTGGAAAATAATAGAGAGGCATCTGTATATTAAAGGTAGCAATTCACATTAACAATTTTAATGCAAATGAACTAGTGTGGGCAGTTTCTTTGAGGCTCCTTATCTCCAGGTTTTGCAGTCAGTTGTGTTGGCCCTTTGTTGTCCTGAACAGGTAGCAAGGAAAGAGTGATGCTCTTGGTAGCTTTTCTCATGCAATTGGACATACCTTGCATCACTCACATGCAGTGTAGCCTGTGGAGTGCTTGGAAATAAACTTTTCTGATCTCTTCCCCATGTTTGGGGAGCTTTAGTTACATCCTGAGGTAACACAATCACTACACAGACTGCTGTCGAACCAGAATAAAACTCAGGGAGAATGTGTTGCAGCAGAAACTGGATTTGCATTAGATCTGTTCTTTTGTTGTTGTTTAGTTGTTACGTCGTGTCCGAAATTAAAAGACGCCTGCTTCTTGGGAGGAAAGTGATGACAAACCTAGACAGCATCTTAAAAAGCAGAGACATCACCCTGCCGACAAAGGTCCGCATAGTCAAAGCTATGGTTTTTCCAGTAGCGATGTATGGAAGTGAGAGCTGGACCATAAAGAAGGCTGACCGCCGAAGAATTGATGCTTTTGAATTGTGGTGCTGGAGGAGACTCTTGAGAGTCCCCTGGACTGCAAGGAGAACAAACCTATCCATTTTGAAGGAAATCAACCCTGAGTGCTCACTGGAAGGACAGATCCTGAAGCGGAGGCTTCAATACTTTGGCCATCTCATGAGAAGAGAAGACTCCCTGGAAAAGACCCTGATGTTGGGAAAGTGTGAGGGCAAGAGGAGAAGGGGACGACAGAGGACGAGATGGATGGATAGTGTCATCGAAGCTACCAAGACGAATTTGACCAAACTCCGGGAGGCAGTGGAAGACAGGAGGGCCTGGCGTGCTCTGGTCCATGGGGTCACGAAGAGTCGGATACGATTTAACGACTAAACAACAACATCTTATTATAGCTTGCAAGCTTTCAGAGTGATACACAGGTCTTTTTCAGGATGCATATAAAAGGAGCACACTAGCTTACTTGTGTGTATCTTTCAGTCACTTGAGAGAACAACTGAATCACTTTGAAATCTTTTAATTGTCAAAATATCAAGCATCTGTGTAGGCTGTCTGGGGATATTTGGAGTAATTTAGTATTAGTATTTAGTATCACTGGAAGGACAGATCCTGAAGCTGAGGCTCCAATACTTTGGCCATCTCATGAGAAGAGAAGACTCCCTGGAAAAGACCCTGATGTTGGGAAAGTGTGAAGGCAAGAGGAGAAGGGGACGACAGAGGACGAGATGGTTGGACAGTGTCACCGAAGCTACCAACATGAATTTGACCCAACTCCGGGAGGCAGTGGAAGACAGGAGGGCCTGGCGTGCTCTGGTCCATGGGGTCACGAAGAGTCGGACACGACTTAACGACTAAACAACAACAAGTATTAGGAAGAATGGGAAAATAACCAAGAGAACACTTTCGAGTGCAGCTTTCTACACCCTTGCCATTACTACAGTGTACCATTAGAAACCAGGACTAGACAGGAACCCTCCTCCTTCATAGAAACCCAACATTTGTTCTAGGAAGCCAGATCCACCAGAGTTGGATGAATCATTATGCATGCCCAATAGAAGCACCAGGAAAAAGGACATTTGTAGAGGGCATAGAAGAGCTAACATGCACTGGAGCTGTGGATCTGAGCCGTGTTCCATACCCTAGATTTATAGAAGAGAAATCATGGTCCATTTCACCAGTTTTCTTATTCTACACATACATCAGGTCTCTAATTTTATCTAGTTGATCTTAAGCCTACTTAAGATTGCAGAGTGATAGTTTCCTCTTTATGATTTCTGTCAGTAAAGTGCCAACCCTCCAGGGATGAGGGATTGGGCAGCACTTCTTGTCTGAGAATACCTTACTGCCTCTCCCCATTCTGGTTACCACCATGTACACATCTGGGACAAAAAGCTAAGAAATGCTTCAGTCGTGTAACCAGCCCAATAACCTAGTACTGATTGTGCATGTCTTAATTCTTAACAAGAGAGAGGAGTGGGCAGATGTTGGACTGCTTCCACTTGATGGATAGGTCATGTTGGTTAGGGCTTGTGAGAGCAGCAATCCAACAACATCGGAAGTTGTAAGTTGCCTACCCTACCATGAAGGGAGAAAGAGAGCACTTACTAATGCAAAGCTTCTGGTTACTTGAGAGTACAAGCGGGCAAGTTGTGTGTGGCTGCTCATAAAGAAACATGCAGGCTTTTGAGTCGTGCCTAGATATTTATGTAGCCAAACGGGAAAACTCATTTTCCACTGGTGGGAGTGATCAAGTCTGTTTATTAGCACTGATCTCTGAAGGAAACTCTGAGGTCTGGAAGAGTGACTAGAAAGAGGAAGCAGAATAGCAGATGGTAAAGCAAGGAAAAGCTAAAACATTTGAGCCTTACAACTTAAAAGACTCCTGCTGGCTCAGACCAGAGGCCTCTCTGGTCAAGCATCTGTCTTCTTCCAGTGGCCCACTAGATGCCTCTGGGAAGCCCACAAGGAAGCCCTCAAGGCAGCAAGAATATCCAGCTGTTGTTCCCCAGCAACTGGTATTGAAAGTTATACAGCTTCTCTGATCTTGGAGGTAATACGTCATCATTATTGCTAATAGCCTTTGATAGCCTGATCCTCCATGAATGTGTCTAATTTCCTTATAAAGCCATTTTAGGTAAGAGCTATGATTGCATCTAGTGGCAAAGAATATTGTACACTATCTGTGCATCTCAGTTTAGGGTGGGGGAAGGGGTGACTAAGGAGGAATAGAATAGATGTTTATTAAATTCAGTGAGAAAATAGTGAATGTGTGAATGAGAGAAAGAGATTGAGAGAACTAAATATCCTTTTCTCATAATGCTACAACTTGGATTACTCAGTGTAATTGATTGGTGGTCAGTTCAGGACTGATGAAAGGAAGCATTTCTTTACAGAAGGTGTAATTAACTTACAGAATTTTCTGCTGCAGGATGGAGCGATGGTCCCAGCTCAGTTATCTTGAAGACAAGATGAAGCAATTTAGTAGAAGTAGATGCCTGTGAGCGCCACTGCCAAGTGCTGGGCTGGATAGCTCAGTGGTTTAGGACTCTGGCTGCGGAGCCAGAGATTGGGAATTCTATTCCCCACTGTGCCTCCTTGACAGGGGCTGAACTCGATGATCCATAGGGTCCCTTCCAGCCCTGCAGTTCTAAGATGATGATGATATTAAAACCTCTTCAGATGTGGTATCCATAGGCTCTGGATTCATGGAATGGTACAAACTGGTTTTTATTGAAACCTGGGGAGGTGACACAATACAGGCAGTATCAATAGTAACCTCCCAGTCTGTTTTTGTCCCCCAGTTACCTCCACTGGGGCTGGCACATTGAACACTCAAGGTGTTGCTAGCAGTCTGGGTAGCTGTCCCCAACAACAGACTCCCCACAGGGAGGGTTTGTACAGGTGCACCCCCATCACAGAATGGGATTTGTTGACCTTCCTGAAAGTACCACTGACATTCCCTCTGGCACGTTTACCTCCAGCATCTCTTCAGGATTGGCTGCCATGTCAGCTGTTGCGCTCTCCAGCTATGTGCAGGGCGCAGTGGAGTTTGACAGGGGATCATTTCATAATCCCTGCTGGGACCTCTTCCCTTGGGCAGGCAAATCTGGACCATAACTCCAGTCTAGGGATCCTTTATGTAAGCATAATTGAACACCACCTTCTCTACAAAACAGGGCTGGTTCTGGTTCTTCTACCACATCATCCCCAGCCCCTTTTTTCTCAGACTCTGTGATGCCAGTCCCCGTGCCCTCCTGTTCCGTGGTCCCTGGAGCATCCTCTCTCTCCATGGCAGTCCTTCTTGTCTTCTCTTCTTCTATCTTTATCCCTTGCAGCTGTTTGCAAAGGCCTGCCCCCTTGCCCTGGTGGCTCCCATTGTCAGGCTTCTCCTCCCCAGCTTGGACTGGCCAACCCGCCTCTGCACCTACCTGAGGCCCAACAGATGGTGTCTTTGACAGGCCTTTCAGGAGGTATGGAGCAAGAGAGATGGCTGCCAGGGCAATTAGCCCAGACCTTGCTTATGCAATTCCCAGACTTCCAGTTCTGGATGGGGGATTCTGGAAGTGGTCATTCAGAAAAGTAACATTTCCAAGTGTTGAATTAACCATATGATAGCTTAGTTGATCTGCCATGTCCAGAGGCAATATACCAATGAAAAGAACTTGGAGACGTTACCTTTTTTTCCTGGACTATAACTCTCCAGTGGCCATGCTGGCTGGAGGATTCTGGGAGTTGTAGTCCAAAATAACTTCTCCAAGCTGAATCAAGGAATATCAGTTACTGTGGTGGGTGGGCAACAACATAAGAGGGCTGCCCTATTTGACAGGAGCATCTGGTCAGCCACTGATGGGAAAGAGAGATGCTGGACTTAGGTTCTGTGTTGGACGGAGGCGTGGGATATCTATATTTCTAGTCTTGGTTGAGCCATGAGACTCAGTGGGTAAACTTGGCCCAGTCTTCCAGCCTGATGTGATTTCACAGGATGATGTGAGTATAAAGTGATGAGGAAGTGAGCTATGTATATTGCTTCAAGTCTATTGGAAGAAAGGCAGGATATAAATAATGCAGATGAGGCCTTGGTCAAATGGGCTCCCTATGGGTTTCTTCATTCCCAGTATGATGAGGATCTGGAACTTGGAGAGGAGGGGGAACTTTAAAACAAAATAAGCTTCTTGGCAAGGCTTTGGGCCCAAGTGCCGAGTCCAAGTCTTTGGTACCAAGTCCCAAACTCCAAGCTCCAAATCCCTATTAAAAACATGCTTTCTTTCCCCAGAAAAAAAGAGGGGGTTCTGAGTTGCGAATTGAGTCCACATCATGGGGGGGGGGGGGAATGAGTTGAGTCATTGGTCCAACTTAAGGCCCACTGGGCAGCGAGTCCCACAATTCAAGACCCTATCCCTGGTACTTTGTGGCATTCAGTGTCAATGTTTGTTTTGAGTTCTTTGTCCCTCGCCATCCCTTTTTCCTTCTGTGGTGTGTCTTTCAGATAGTAAGCTTACTGGCAGGGATCTTCTTTTTTGCATCTCTGGGTTAGGAAATTTATTTAGGAAATCTAGCTGCATCATTACCATCATTGTTGTCATCCTAGGTGGTCTGGAAGGAGAAACAAATAGTCAAACCTATGTAACTGGCATATTTAAGAAAGTATTTCGAATTGGTATATGGCCGTATAGGCAATTAGGAGTCTGGGGAAATCTTTCTGTGCCACTAATTTATTGTGGGGCTGAACCTTCATGACATGTTTACCCAGTATTTCTTTATTTTTCATGCAAAAGCTTTTGCAGAGTTCAGATCTTCCTGGAAGCTACCTATTTGAAATCCACTGCTAATATCAAAATAGATTTGAGGCTGGTTTGTGTTCACTCTGTCATAAGACAAATGCACCCTTTCCACACTTGTTTAGTTCTTCTAGATTGTCATCTCTGAATCCAGTGACCATTCTTGGGTGGTTTGTAATGGCAGATCTAAATTGCTTTCTCTCCGGTGGATTTACTTCCTTTGAGGGTCCTGATTTTGCTTTGCCCTGTCAGTGCTGCTGGGCGGAAATCCTGGCCTCAATTACTACAGATGTCTTGGTCTCAGCTCACTTGCATTGCATGCGTGACTTCCACCATATGTGTGCCTGCTGAGTCATGCACTGTTTGGCAGGTTGGCACTCTTCGTTCACAGGGCTTGGCAGCTTGCATGTGGGCAGACTTTTCGGGTACAGCTCGGTTTGATTCTTCGCTCCTCCAGAGAAGAGAAATCAGCTGTCGGGGTAGGAGTGGGGGTGGAGGACGCATGGTAGAGTCTCAAGGCAATCCAGATCGATCTACGTTGCAAGTGACCAGCTGCAACAGAGGTCAGGCCTCCTGCATCTTTTATCCCAAGGGGCTTTGGGACAGCTGGCTATTTTGAAATGGTGAGGTGTTTCCTGAGGCCTACCAGCTATGTATTAGGACTGTTTTGGTATTTACTGGCAGAGTGCAGTGGCCTAAGGCTGAGCTAGTGACAACTGTCGAGAAATAGTCTCTCTGGAGACTGGCAGTAAAGCAAAAAAAGGAGCACATACTTTTAAAATTAATATTTTTAAGTAATCCATTTAGAAAATGGGTTGCAGAAGCCCCTAGAGTTAGTTTTCATGTCTGTCCATCTGCTTCTTTGTTTAGTTGGGCTGCCAGATCATGAGACACTGGATGAAGTCTCAGGATTTCTCTGAAACAGATATTTGAGAAATTGATGATTGCCATTCAAATACAATTTTTATTTTTGTGTCTGACTTCTTTTCTTTTGTAAGCATAGACATTCACCTCTTCCTAGCCAGCCCTAGAGATTGCTGGACCCAGTGCTATAGCATTGATATGTATATTGTGCTTGCTTCTTTCCCAATCCTTTCCTGCCTTGGCCCTATGACATTAAAAGGTTCAGCCCCTGGTCTCAGGTTTGGGCCTTGAAATCTCAATAAATAGGATGCTGCTGACCTGGCAACTCTATGTGTAGCTGAACTGGCAGAGCAAGAAGCAGAAACTGACCTCAGAGAAGGAAAGAAGGGAGTCTTGGAGTCTCACTGTGAAGACAGATCTAGAAAAGCGAAGGGAAAAGAAAAAGTTGGGCTGTCGTACCTCCTTATTTACCCACCTATCCCCACACAAATTGCTTGCTACATGCATTGGTGTTTTATTCCAACAAGGTGGGGATGACAGCTGCCCCTTTTAGGGCCAGTGCAAAATATTTTTCTGCTTTGTGAAACAAAGGTAAGATGGTACCTACCTTATTTCATATACCGTATTTCCCCAAAAATAAGACAGGGTCTTATATTAATTTTTGCTCCAAAAACGCATTAGGGCTTATTTTCAGGCGATGTTTTATTTTTTTTCATGTACAACAATCTACATTTATTCAGATACAGTCATGTCATCTTCTGGTTGCTGCACAATGGTGGAGGGCAGGGTTTCACTTAACTGGGGCTTATTTTTGGGGTAGGGCTTATATTACGAGCATCCTGAAAAATCATACTAGGGCTTATTTTCAGGTTACGTCTTATTTTCAGGGAAACGGTATCAAAGCTGACTGTACTGGCAATTGAAAGTCACTTTTGGAGGAATGTTGCGGTATCCTCCAGCATACTCGAGACAGGGAGCTAGAGCTTTGGAAGAACAAGGCCGACTGTGTAGCACATAGTTCTCTCTGTTTCTCACTCTTCATCCTCTACTGCCTTGAAGAAGCCACCTCGCTCTGCTAATGGTAGGAGTGGCCCTGGCCCTGTTTATTCTCAGTTTCAGATCGCTGTTGCTGGAACAGTAGTTAGCTTTGTGCTGTAGCTGAAATGTTTCTGTGCTGGACTTCAACTCCCATGATTCCTCATTGTGGGGAGTTGCTGTCTGATTATATCTGGAGGCCTGCACTTTGTCTGCATTGACCGTATGCAGTCTGGTACCTCTTAACCATTTTCTCCCTAGGACACCTTGATGAGGACTTATGTGGTTTAAGATGCGTGTTGTGGCAAGGTGGAGGAAAAATGATTGTCCAAAAAGAAAGAAGAGCCTTAATGACCGTGTTGGTTGGGAGACTCTGAGAATTATAACTCAAAACCGTGACTTTTCCAAGCTCTGGTTAGGATAATAAATAATCAACTTGGGCTGGTCTAAAAAATTTTGGACCATACCAGCCTGGGTATGTTATGAGTTTTTGCCCCAAAATGTAATTTCTCCAACCTAAGTCTGTTTACTGGACAGTTCTCTGCTACATATGTCTAAATGCTGAGCTGTAACATATATTTATGGTCATAGCTGTCATGCTGGATTACATCAAATTCTGTCTCGAGATGGGGAAACATGTGGTCCTCCAGTTGTTGCTGAACTGTCAATCCTATCTGGCATAGTAAATGGTAGGGGATAATGGGAGATGAAGTGGAACAACATGTGGAGGGTCACATTTTCCCCGCTCCTGTTCTGAATTCTGCTCATATCTTCATCCAGCACCTCTGGGAAGCTTCCAAGCCTGCAGGCATGAAGGATATCTCCAGTTGCTATTGCTTCTCCCTGATGCTTGGTCTCTGCTTCTGATGCAGAGATTCCATTTTTTTTTTACTTATGACCAACAGCAGCAGTAGACGTATCCTCTGTGACTTAAGTACAGCTCGGTGCAATTAACAGCTCCTCAGCAGGTATTTGATAGTGCGAACAGTGCGATATATGAGGAGGGAACTTGCTCAGTCACGCAGATTGACTTATACAACAGGACAGAGCAAGGAAGTGCACAAACACACCCATGCCCTGTTTGTAGAAATATCATCCATTACACTGTTCGTATCAATAAACTGCTCATACATGCTGTCCAATATACAGTTCAAGTGGGTGGGCAGAATGAAGGAATCGGCCTTGAATGTAGGGCAGTTCAGGAGTCAGTCTGCAGGTGTTGCTTCCAGACGTACCTTTGGTTCAGAGGAGAGAAGCCTCACAGAAACACATGGGATCTTTGGGTAGCTGCCAGGAGCCTAGTTCAGCCCTCTGACACATGCCCCCACTCCACTGTTGGGCAATATGGAGTGCTTTTGTCAATGCCTGATGATGCCCCTGGTATAACTGTTACAGAGAAATGTGGGAAATTACTATTTAAATATCCCACAATGCGCTGGAGCAATACTGTGTGCAGGGCATTCTGGGGGATTGAAATTGTGACTTTAAGCTGCTGAATGTGGGTCACAGTGCTGTTGCTGCCCCAGGCTGCTGCTTTGGGTAAACCTATTGGGAGTTCACTGATGCAGAGTGAGAATCTACTAAAAGTGCAGATTGCAGGAGTCCACTCAGACCTGGAACTGGCCCTGAGAGGGCAAATGCCTGCCAGGACCCAAATATTTTCAGTAAATCCCAGTTAATTCTTCTGTAAGGCCTGCAAATATTTTTACCCTGTTTATTTATTCATCCATTTCATTAATGGCTTATCGTCCAGGTCAGATACTTATATGGGAGCCATACTTGTGTCTAACTCAGGCACAGTTTACTGAACAGTTAACCCTAAGCTAGCCAGTGGTGGGACCAGACCCACCATTTTACAAATTGAGATACCTGCTTCAAATGGCAGGTGTTCAGGAGGCACAAAGCAGTGGCACCCAAAAAGGGTCCCTGTCTTTTTAGGAAGAGGAGCTTGCCCTCAGAGCATGAACCACATATGGTTGCATTTATATCTCTCTTTCCTTCCATTGAGTCCAAAGCAGCATACATTGTTATTCCTCACTATTAACCTTCAAAGCAATCCTGTGTGGTAGGTTAGGTAGAGAGAGTGTCCGGGTAGGGGGGCTGGCCCAAGGTCATCTAGTGAGTTCCATGATCAGTTAGGGACTTAATTGGATTTCCCAAAGCAACACTCCTGCAACCCTAGGAAACATAGCAATTTTGGAAGCCAAAATTTGTGTTTAACTCAGCAGGCAGAGTTTGGTAAACAGCTGACCCTAAGCTAGCAAGTGGTGGGGCTGGCCCTGTCATTTTGCATTGAGACAGCTGCTTCAAATGGCAGGTATTCGGAAGGCATAAAGCAATGACATGATGATGATTATGATAATGATAATGATGATGATGATTTTAGAATGATGATAATGATGATCATCAACATGATGATGATGATGATAATGATAATGATGATGATGATTTTAGAACTGCAGAGCTGGAAGGGACCCTATGGATCAAGTCCAGCCCTTGTCAAGATGTTGGAGGACAGAATAGAAGTTCAGCCTGCAGAATGGAAGGGTCTGCAGGAATGGTGGTAGAGGTGTTTTGGAGGAAATAATACCAGTGAATTTGTCCATGGACAGTGTCCCCTTGCTATGGTGATAATCACATTGGCTAGGAGAGGAATGCCTAAATAGAACAGGACTTTTAATTGTGCAAAATGAAGAGGCCACGAGCAAACAAGCTGTATTGCATCAGCTCTGCAGAGGTGGCTTGCACAAGTGAGCCCAGGCACATTCTATCAGAATGTGGAAAACCTTTTTTAAAAAGTCACTTCTACCTAATCTTATTGAGGGGAAAAAATATTCCTGACAATTGAGCAGTGATGTGTGTGTGTAAAGGGGAAATGGCATTTTGGAGAAGATTTAAAAAATATAGCCTATGAAGGAAAAATTTGTTATCTTGGGGAAAATTCCATGAGTACACCTAAATATATTTCTCTCCCAGCTGCTTCCCCGCCCCCTTCCAGCTGAGCGATTATCTCAAGGCAGGTCTATTTTGTGCAGTATTTCTAAGACCAAAGGATGTGGGTAGGATTTTATTCAATACTTTAGAAGAGGAGATAATTACCCAAACTTCCATTCTTTCTTACACACAGGCTAGATGGTGCAGGTGGTGCAAATATATATCGGAAGGGCCGGGCAGAGGCAATCGAGTGGCTACCCTGGCAGCTTAATTAATGCTGTCGTGGATTCGGGGAGAGTGGGGGTGTTTTCATGCTTTGTTTCTCTGTCTGTGACAGCCTGCGTGGCTCAATTACAGGATACAGCAAGCGTGAGAGACAGAGGGTGGGGGCGGAAGAGAATTGAGCCTGTTCCTACGAATGCTGGCAGAATGGAAGGAGAGAAAGAAATGGGGGTGTGTGAGATTGATTCCCCCTAGGGAAAAGGTTATCTGCAAGGAATGGCAGATAAACCAGGATTCGTGAGAGGCTAAAAATGGGGGCAAAACCATTAAGCATCCTTGGATCTGGAGGAGGGACAGACAGCTTCCAGAAGTCTAGAATCTGCCCTTCCCTTTGACCCCCTCATTTTTCATGGAAAAAGGCACTATATGGCCTGTAGAGGGTGTGGGACACCATTTTACTCTGCCCTTCAGCCTGTTTTAAGCCTGTGTGATGCCGTTTTTCAAAACCAGAAATGATCAGAAGGCACTTCAGGTTTGGAAAAAAGCCTGCCTTCCTGAGCTTAAAAGAGGCTAAAGGAAGAAGTAAGATGGCTCCCCCATGTCTCTTGGAAGGTCAGCTTAAGCTAGAGATTCCTTTGAATTTCTGTGCTAACCAATGATGCCCCCTAGAAGGCACAAATACTTTTTTTTTTAATTGGAGTAACAAAATTGGGAGTGTAGGGGGCAAAACTGGAAGACAGTGGAGGCAGCTTGCTGGCCATGCTTTGCCCCTGTGTGATCTAGATCAGTGGTGGTTCCCAACCTTGGGTAACCCAACTGTTCTTCGATTGCAACTCCTAGAAACCCCAGCCAGCACAACTAGTTGTGAAGCCTTCTGGGAGCTGTAGTCCAAGAACACCTGGATTACCCAGGGTTAGGAATCAGTGATCTAGAATGATGATGGACCTTTTTCCCCCCAGTCAGAAGCTGAATTTGTTCAGGAGTAAGCTGCATATCAATCAGCAGGGCCAGATCCAAAAGTGGGCTAAACCAGACCTTTCTTGTATTCTCTTTTTTTTTTCCCTTTCCCTTTCTTTCCCTTTCCTTTTTTTTTTTCTTCCAACTTCCTTTAGTCTGTCCTTCTGCCAACCCTCCTCTCTCTTTTCCTCCCCAGTAGGCTGCTTTCCAGAAATCCAAACTGATTGCTTCCAGAGGGCTTTTAAGTGGCATTCAGCCCAAGAGCTGTAAGTTGCCCACCTCTGATCTAGAAAATGAACATTAAAACGTAGAGAAAAGTAAACAGAGCAGCAGGCAAAGATATCGGAAAGGAGGGCTTTATGGTGGCCACTAGTCCAGTGCCATAAAGAAGGACATGGAGGACAAGGAACACAAAAAATGAAAACATTATTCACAGAAAATAAGGACATATTTCTATTAAATTTGTACGTACAAATGTAAAGTGATATAAGTAATTATTACCACAGTTAGACATTATTACTATAATTAATGTGGAAATGCACTACTGCTCACCATATTGCACAAGATTGTGACTACACCTTGAGATAAAGATGGATTATAAATCAAATAAATAAGGCATAGTGTTTAATAACTCTCTGAAAGTCCCTGTGCTTTGTATTTTCTGCAGTGCACACAACATAAATATGTATGCAAAGGAAATAAACAGAGTTTACTGTAGTTTTGTTAATACATCTAGCTAGGTGACAATTAGTTATTTCAGAGCAATTGTCTGAACAGTAGTTTCAGAATGTCCACTTCTGGGACTATCTTACATCTGACATTCATCCAGAATTGATGTGACATGCCATATCCTGCCTGCCATTCATCATTAGTTACATCAGTGTGTGTAGCTTAAGACATTTCTTACAAAATGAGAGACTTATTCCTGAAGCATTTTACTTAAAGAAGGAGAGAGGACTGATTAGATACATTTACCGAACAAAGCCTCTACTTTCCCTGCTCAGCCAGGGAAACTCATGGGTGGGGTGGAGTGGTCACTTATTATAAAGGAGAACAGGTTTTCAAAACGAGTCTTCACTAAAGGAGGACATATGGCCACCGTAGAGTCCAGAGGGATTAGAGACTCAAGAGGAAGATTCCCTTTCAGGAAATATGCAGGAGTGGAAGCCAAAACTGAGCACTAGCAGCCAACCATCTAGAACAGTAGCTCCTAACCTTGGGTAACCCAAATGTTCTGGGACTGCAACTCCCAGAAACCCCGGCCAGCACAGCTGGTGGTGTAGGCTTCTGGGAATTGCAGTCCAAGAACACCTGGGTTACCTAAGGTTGGGAATCACTGATCTAGAGTGATGAATGGCTGTATCAGGAGAGAAAAGGGAAATAGCCGATTTGAATAGATTCTTCAGGGAATTTGCAGTCCAGAGGATGGCTACTGAAGAAGAACAGGGTTCATCAGTGTAGTCACAGGGCATGGATGCCAGCAGGCCACAAAAATGCCAGGAAAAACTCCCCATTTCCCCGTAGAAGCCAAATTTAGCATTGTCTATTGAAAAGGCAAAACTGAAAAAACGTGTGTATCTCTTACAATTTAGGATTCATAAATGAATGACATAAAACTTGAAAAAAAATCTTGTCAAAATGTCTTTAAAAATCTTTAGATCATAAGTTACAAAAATAACTAAAACATTATTAATTACATAGAAAGTAACATTTGTAACTACCCATTATTGCTTTTGAAATGTAAAATATTTTTGCCCACATTACCCAAATAGGTAACTAGTTACAGGATTTCTGTTACTTATAACTAATTGTTTCCATACTCTGGTTCCTGACCCTAATGTGCCAATTCCTGTGATAAGAGTGTCTCTTTTCCCAAAACACCCACCCCAGACGTTAGTAAGGGCCAACATGGGACACACAGTCTGCTATGAATGCTTAGGAGTATGCCTTGTCAAATAGGATTGGTTCCAGATAGAATCATGCATAGACAGAGATAGGAAAAACTACTTTTTCAAACTACAATTCTGAGTTGTAGGCAACTTCCAGAATCCCAGAAAACTCTGACATTCCAAATAAGGAACGCTTGTTATCTCTGTGTTAAGAGTAGACCCACTGAATTCAGTAGGTTTATAGTACTTTAAGTACAGCTGTGTGGAAACAACCTATGGTTCCTGGCTCCATACTTCTAGCTGTCATTGAGGTACTGAACCAGGGCCCCTCACCTTGCCACTGGAGTAATTTGAAGTGGTTATCACAACCAGTTGTTAATGTATCCCTCCTTTCGTCCATTTTCAGCTAGAAAGTGTTAGCAGTGCTGGTAGCTCATGCAAAGAACAGGTACAGGAGAAGTGCTGAGAAAGAAATGCCTTTAACATTGGAATTACAGAAGGAAGGTTGGTGGCAAGTGGAGAGGAGGCACCTTATCTCTTATTCATGATTACATGAAGCTTTTTCATAGCTAAGCTCTTGTCCATTCAAAGTTAGTTAAAACAAATGTCTCACATCCTGTTCAGAATCCCTTCCTCAGCAGCTTGTCAGTTGCCCAAATCCCCGTTGAGTGGAAGATGTCTTTTCCTGACTGCAGAATAAAAACTGGATATGGCCAGCCTAGCCTGCTTTAGGAGGGAGTTCCACACCCTGGGAGCAGCCATTAGAAAGGCCCAGTTATTACCGGTCTTGCTTAGATAGATTTTGTACCCGCAGTGTGCTTAGAGTGTATGTGGTTGTTTGCCACCTATATTAGGAAGAAGTGGTAATGAGTGTGGGGAACAAATAAAAGACTCCAGATAGATTGTGGGGAATAGTTTGGGGAATTAGCATTGAGTGGGTTGTATTGTGAAGTTGTATTACAGTGCCAAGATGCTGTTGTGAAGAGTGAAGTTGTATTATGGCACTAAGACTAAATCCTGATGCTATGTCCTGATGACTCAGTTGGACTGTGGTAATTGGCATGATGATTCCAGGCTATAGGGCCAGTCCCACCCTACTGGGCAGCAACAGGGAGAACCTCCAAGCCATTTGTTTCAGGCTCATCGCAGCTACTCCATTTTGTTGCATGAGAGAGCTGTGTCTACCACATAGTTTATCCTACAGTCCTTGGTCTGGCCTCCTATTCTCAAGTGCAGGAAAATATCTTATCCAGTCAACAGTGTTGAAGTAAGATTCAACTTCCAGTCCAGTTCATTTCTGTATAGGGGTCATCATTTTGTTCTTAGGCAGCAAAATATCTGGAGTTGCCCCTGTTGTGCTGTGACTTGAACTCTGTGAATTTAGTACTCAGTTGTAATGGTGCATTTGTGAGTTTGGGACTCACTATATGCTGGTCAGTGTATGCAGTCTGGATGGCATCAAGAGCCCTGTGAGTCTTGGCCTTGTCTTCACATTTATGGTAGTCACAGCTTGATCCTGCATATTTGGTCACAATTAGATCCCTGTGGAATTTCAGTGGGAGGTAATCCTAAGTAGGTTTGGTACAAAATCGCAGCCTCCAAAAGCCACCTATGCATCATATGCAAACAACTAGTCCAGCCTCATAAGTAAGCCCCTGCTCTATTGATACTAGCCAGCTAAACAAATAAATTGCTTGTAAATATACTGGTTTGGTTGCAGATTGGTGGTCTGTGATTCCGTGCTGGCTGCAAAGGGGGAAGGTGGGATACTGTCAGTGCAGAGCTTAGAAGAGTTGTAGCCTACAGCTCCCAATATCTTCCACTAGCATGGGCACTACCCATGCTGGCTAGGAGATTCTGAAAGTTGTAGTCCAAAAAAGTCAATTTCCCAAGCTTTTCCTGTCTGGGTGGTGTGGGGGAAAGGGAGCTGTTGGAGTGAAAGGCCAGAGTTCTGTCCTTATTCCTCCACCGTTGTACCTGTTGGTCTTCATTGAATTCTTCCTTGCCTATGGTGACCAGGTAAGCTGTTTCAGGTGACACTGAACAAGTCACTTTACTGTATCATCCTTTGGCACTATGTCCATTTTCCACATCAAACTGTGGTTCTTGTGGCTTATCTATCAAGTAAAGAGAAGGTAGGGCCTTTCCAGAATGTTCATTTTACTTAACATATACTCCACGGTTTGCTAAAGCAGATCTACAAAAAGCCCTTGTGGCCAGTTGAGAAAAAAAACTCGCTTTGCAGCCCATATAAATTGATTTCACCCTTGTGTTGTGTGAATGATAAAATCTAAATCAATTTAAATGATGCTTAAATGTGGTTCTTATTGCCAGTGTGACCACAGCCAAAGTTGAGTAAAACCAGTTCTGAAATGATTAAAAAAATTAAATAATGCTTGAAGTGTAATAAATTGAGGCCAGCTTCCTGAAGACATATGAGAAGGCATATAAATGTGGCTTTGTGTTTGGGAACTAGAAAATGGGAAGCAGAACACAAAGCAGTAAAGCTAGGAAATCAAATCCTCTCTTTGACTGAAGTCTGTAACAATGAGACCTTGCTCACTGAGAACAGTATCCATGTGATCTATCTTCTCTAGGAAAGACTTGGTAGGGCATTTTGAACAGTCTTTATGTTAGACATCACTGGGGACTTTCACCTAATTCCATCTAAAGTACCCCAAAATGAGCTGCATCTTCATTTTTCAAAGTTTAACATGAAAGATGCTGGAATATAACCCTGTCCCTGGAAGCAAGGACATTAATATATTTCTACTTTTAAGCTATCAACATAGGACAAGGACGGGAAAATCTATCAATTTTCTTTTGTCAGCCATTTGAATTGTTTTAAGTTCAAATATATTTAGTTCCAAATATGAAGAGAATTTGTGAATTCTTCAAAACCAAACTGAAATGAAATTGTTCCTCATCTATAATTGTGAAATTCAACAGGTACAACTATTCCAGCATGAAGACAACTGTGTTTTATCCACCTACCATGTATGTGTTAAAAAAATCAGGAAACTCTTAGAAAAAAGAGGTGGCAACCTTACCTCAGCACTAATATGCTTGATTATACAAGGGTTCAACCCCAGTCTTTTAAGAATTAAGAATTTAATGCTCTCGGCCTGGATGAATGTATCTGTCAATTTGGCTTTCTCCCATCTTTGAATTTTTGGAATCTCAGCTTCTTATCCTGAATATGTAAAAATTTGTCAGTTTTTGTATGTTCCTGTCAAAGGTGACTTGAAACAAATTTCCTACACATTGGTAATTTGGAGATCTGGTAAGTCTGACGAATGACATTCTGAACATCAGATCTTTAAGCTCTTGGACAACTAGATACCTGGGATAGCTGATAGGTTTATTGGGAGGTTACAACCTTTGCAGTAATTTGTGGTGTCTCACCAGTGAGATACAGACACTATCAGAAGTAATTTATTTACAAGTTCCAAACCTGGGCCAGAACTACTTCAAGGTGAGCCCCTCATGTAGCAGTTGTGGTGTGTGTTTTCCAGGCTTGTGTAAGGAGGTATCTAGTACCTCCTTGCACAAGCAGAAGGCCAGTTATTTGCAACAGGGCAGTCTCCAGTTGTACAACAGTGAGATGGTGATTGTGCCCCCTACATGGGCAAAGCATTCAGCAGGATTCAGCATTCAGCAAGATTCTGGTCCTGGAATCTTATTCTTGGAAACAGCCGCCAGGTTTAGGATTGGTGCCTTTCAGACCCTATTCATTTCTCAGTTATTCATTCTTCCTTCTGTCTTTCCAGGTTTTCAGCACCTACTCCAATGAGGAATATGACCGACGGAATGAAGATGTTGATCCCATGGCTGCCTCCGCAGAGTATGAACTTGAGAAGCGAGTAGAGCGACTAGACCTCTTTCCTGTGGAACTAGAGAAAGGTAACAGTGTGAGTCAAGAAATACATAGGATGGGGCGGGAGGAGGGAATAGTGGCAAAGTGTCTCTTTCTAGACTAGAGGACCTATCAGACTGTGCTGTGATATACCCAACTGAGGTATTTAATTGGGAAAAAAGAAATTCTTTACAGTTAAAATAAGGACATCCAGAGAGGCTGAGGAATCTCCTTTCTCAGAGGTTTTCCAGATGTGATGAATGTCTGTTCTGTCACAGGAATAGAATATGCATTATGTCCCAGGTTAGTTCCAATGTTATAGCATGGGTGTGGGCAACTGTATGGGGGATGAAGGGCCACGTTTCTTCCAGCAGAACTCTTTGGAGGCTGTATGAGTGAGTGATGCTGGTGGTGGGTAGGATAAAGACAAACAAATGCGCACACATTCACAAGTATATAAATCATACACTAAGAGGCTACACACAGAGCAACTAAGGCCCATCTGTAAACCATGGGTTGCTCAGCAGTGCCAGTGCAGCTACATTT
Source organism: Intellagama lesueurii (assembly GCA_037013535.1). Classification (NCBI taxonomy): domain Eukaryota; kingdom Metazoa; phylum Chordata; class Lepidosauria; order Squamata; family Agamidae; genus Intellagama; species Intellagama lesueurii. The sequence continues at coordinate 26,742,431 of JBAJHW010000006.1, forward strand.
ACATGAAGCAGGACAGAAAGCATTAGGTCTTTCAGCAGGATTCATGCAGGAGGGCATCCCATTACACATGTAATGTTCACACTCATTTTAAGAACTGGAACATGTAACATAGCCTTGGCTTTTCCCGCAAAAGGATCCTATTTAGAGCCAACCCTGACCACCTTTCTCCATCCAGCATTTCTCTGTCCATATTCCTCTTCTCAGTTGCCATTTTTTCTATAAGCAGGATAGCAAGAGAAACAGGGAAATTTAAAGCAATAAACAGCAAATGGAGAAAGGTAGCAAGTGGCTCCTGCTTTACTGTGATGTTCCATCCATGCTAGTACCAAGGATAACTCATTGCTTGAAGTGCAGATATGGGAGTACTTTTTAAAAAAATTTAAACAAAGTCATGCAAACATAGAAACATCTAATATAACAAAAAAATCTCCTGACAGTATCATTTGGGAGTTACGACCATCTTTTTTAATGGGAATACAGTTTGGGAGAAGAAATAAGTACCGGGGTTTGGAAAAATAATAGGGTATGTAAGAATGTTGACATTTATGTCTGTAACAATAAAGGAAAAAAATTATAGGTCAGTTTGGAGATGGCATTTAACTATGGTGATCGAATAGATAATAATTATTCCAAAGTGTGTTGGAGAGAATGTCAGAAAATACATCCTTATTCTTATATGTAGTGGGAATATGTGAATATATTGAAATTTTGGTAATTGGTCTTTAAGGAAATAATTGAAATAACTAAGTTAAATTTAGAGGTATGTCCTAAAATAGCATCTTTGTCAGTATTCGATAGGGAGCAATGTAATTGGACAACTAAAGAATTAATTTCCAGTTTATTAACAGCTGCAAGATTAATTGTAGCTAGGAATTGGAAAACAATGTATAATTTTCAGTTAAATTAATAGTATAGAGAGGTTTGGAATATAGCTATTAATGGAAAGATTACCTGTAATATTAAAATTAAAAAAGGGGTTGATAAATAAGAATATATTTATAGCTATATGGGGATAATTTATTGATTTTGTATTAATACAGGGGAGGGAACATACACCTTCACAAGAGTCAACACAATTTTGGAAGGGAAATGAGGCCCTACCGAGAAGGGCAAAAAGGTGTGGAATTCCATTAAGACGTGGAATTTGATCTCCTTACTTGGTCAGATCCATTATTTAACTCTAGAGAAGAGAAATGTCATTGTACTTCATTATGAATTGAGACATTTCTTACCCAGTTTTTTCCTGGTAACAACTGACATCTGAATATGCTCTTAGATCCATTGCTCTGCAAACACCCATCCACTCCCTTCTCTTTTCCTTTTCAGACAAACAGTTCTTTCCCTGTTGTACACCCCCTTCCCACACAGACACACTCTAGTAATTTTCTGCCATCTGTCCTCTGTGGTTATTTTGTTCGGATATAAACAGTCCTCACCTGCTTTCAGCTACTCTCTTTCTGCCCCCTGGGGCCAGAAGCTAGGAACACATCTTCTCTTCCGAAGGGAAAAAAAAAACCCCACAAGGGATTCCCCTGGATATGATGAGGAAACCTGCAGTGTCAGATTTCAAAAGCAGATATTGTTCTTAAATCCAGATAACCTCTAGCTTTGGCACCTCACATTGTGACACAGCTCACCGCTGATCCTTTCTTTCATTCAGATTCTGAGGGCCTTGGAATCAGCATTATCGGGATGGGGGCCGGGGCTGATATGGGCCTGGAAAAACTTGGCATCTTTGTCAAGACGGTGACAGAAGGAGGAGCAGCTCATCGAGATGGCAGGTCAGTTTGAGTGACATCAGACTTTTGCTGGAGTAAACTTGCTAAGTATTATAAATTACATCTAACTTCCTCTCACTGAAAGGAGTGATAGGACAAACAAGTCATGTTCCTCCTAGAATGGTTAGTGCTCCACATGGAGAAGCCATAGACAGAGTGGAGGGTGGGTGGTCCTCAGCAGAATTACATTGTTCTTTCCTAGAGCAAACTTGGATTAAGGAGTACTTCTGTTTGGAAGTAACATAGAGAAACCCAAAATATATATTTAAAAAAAAAAGATTTCTTCAAATTTTGGGGAGAAGGCTCCAAGATGTAGAAAAGTATAAAAATAATAATCATGTGCTGTAAAGTAAATTCTGACTTATGGTGACCCTTTTCAGGATTTTCCAGGTAGAGAATACTCAGAAGTGGTTTACTGTTTCCTGCTTCTGAGGGTGCCCTGGGACTATGCAGCTTGCCCATGGCCATGCAGCCTGGCTCTACTCACAGGAGGCACAGTGGGGAATCAAACACCCAAATTCTGCCTCCCCACAACCAGATATCTAAACCACTAAGCTATTCAGCCAGCTTGTAGAAGTACTGTATAGACATTTGTAAATTAAATGTCAGGATTTTAAAAAAAACCAAAAGAAGCCACACACACTTTAATTTTAGAAAAGGGGGGAAAGGGTCTGAAAGCTTCCGGCATTTTTCAAACATCTTAATTATACAGGCAAGAAAATTCTGTTATAACTCATCTAATTGTGAGATGCATCTCACTGGCAAGAACCAATATGGTGATTAGAGTGTTGGACTGGATTTAAATCTTCATTCTGCCATGTATCTCACTGGGAGACCTTGGGCTAGTCACATGCTCTTAACTTTGACCTACCTCAGAAGGTTGTAATGGAAGAAAGGAAAAGGAAGAAAGCCATATACAGTATAATACCTTGCAGGCTGTTGAGCTATGGATTCTTGGAGGAGTCCAGTTAAAGAGAGAGAGAAAGAGTGAAACAGTGGATAGAGGGAGGAAATTGCCCTACTTGGCCCTGAAGGTATTATCCTGGAGGCATGTGTATGGGGATGCATGTTACAAGATTATTATTATTTTTCTTCTACCTCTTGCTGCAGTCACTTCACCAGCTATATAACAATAAAACACTCATGTTCAGGGTTGATAGTCAGCCCAGTTCAAATCCCTTTGTTCTTGGCAGCTCAGCAGGAAAATGACACCAAGTACTACTACAAGATTCTCATGGAGGTTGCCCAGAGCAGTGAATAACACTTCTGTTATGGTTTGAGTGTGCACTACAACATTTTGTTGCATGTAACTACTTCTAGTTTTATAATAGGAACATGACCACACATTGTACTAATCCCACGAGAGCATGAGGCATATCCTGCCGGAATTCTGAAGGCTTCCCTTTTCAAATGGTGAAAACTAGAGGAGACTAAAAGCATACATACACAAACATGCACAGAATCAAGGAAGAGCATCTGGCTGCCTTTTTTCTATTCCTTGTTTTTATCTCTTCTTAACAGCTAAAGAGAGAGAAAAAGAGAAATAAAGAATGAAAAGGAAAGACTGCCCAGAGCTTCTCTCTCTCTCCCCCCCCCACCCCTCTCTCTCTGTGTAGGAGAGATTGATAAAGAGATTCCTATTATCTCTATTCAGAAGCACATCTGATAATCCTATTCCATTTACCTTTGAGCAAGCTCCATTGAACTCTATTGGACTTGCTTTAGCGTGGACAGATATAGGAGTGTGCTGTTAATGTCCTCAAAAATATGTTTAATATCATAGCCATACTTTTTATTTTGTGAGTATGCATATTTTTTTCTTGTTATATTCTCTAGAGTTCCTGCTGGATTGCACATAAATATTCAATACTTCCATTATAATGTGATCTAAGCGGTTGTTTGTAAGCAGGTCAGTGGAAGAGGTCTAGCTGTCTCTTCCTCCCACTCTAACTGCAATGGAGATATCTTCAAGTAAATTGTACCTACTTCCCTCCATCTGCTTCCTTCTTAATTTGTAACTTAATGTGTGACTAGACAGTGAAGTTATCCTGGGCTAAATAGGGTCTCTTAAAAGTGTGGCCTGACATTTAGAATGACCCTTGCATCTACACATAAGGATTGGGTGCCGTTGGGATGGGAAACCACACCACTCCTCAAAACAACCCCGTTTTGTCTGTTCCTTCTTCACACCATCCATGTCTCCACATCCTGTCCTGTCTTCCCCTCCACAGGAAGCAGGCGAAAGTTGTATCTGGTAAGTAACATATGACTTCATTGACTTGCCACAAAAGAGAATCATTGCTGGATTTTAAGGGGGAAAAAGGAGAAAAAAAAAGAGGTCCACTCTGCCTCTTCTGTCTCTCTCTCCCTCTGGGGAAAGCTGGGTTCCCCCCCCCTCCATTTATCAGTAAGGAACTTATCATTTCATTGATTTGCCACTGAACTGAAACAGCACTGGAAAGGAAAGGAAAGGAAGACACTCTTCTGCCTTCTCTTTTGTCTCCCTTGTGGGGAGCAGGGGAAAGCTGGATTAAAAAAAAAAGGATAAGTGACATATCACTTCATTGGCTCGCCACCAAAATGAAACAGTGCTGGATTGGAAAGAAAAAGGAAAAAAATAAAGGTCGTCATCCATGTCCTCTCCTGTCACCCCCTTTACATGTTGAAGGACAACGCTGTTTTGTTTGTTTGTTTGTTTATTGGTAAGTGACATATCACTTCATTAGCTTGCCACCCAAGTGATAATAGCACTGAATTTTGGGGGGGAAATGCCTACCAGTGCCACTTTGGTTCAATGCTATCAACCACATGTACCAGAAACTGAACTAAAACAGAGCACTCTACCTGTGTTAAATAAAAGTAGCCCTTGACACTGATCCAAAAAGGTGCAGATAGCCATAAAAAGGGGCCAAACTGCTTCACAATTACCAATGTGTCATGTAGTTGCCAGAAAATAGATCGAACCTGATTGTGCCAAGAGTAGTCCAAAATGTGAACTAAAGCAGCATCAGATTTCATCTTAAGAGACAGATGACGCCTAGAGATAGGAAGCATTACAGCCCCCAGAATAATCCAGCGAACATATCGAGTGATATTGGGACTTATGCTATCTCCTGCCTATAGACGTAATATGTCAGCAAAAGGTGTCCCATATTGCTCTTCTTGACGGGATGAGGGGGAGGGGCCTTTATTTCCTGAAAGTGGGACAGGCAGCAGGAATTATTGGGAATTAAACACTGTCCCCAGTACAGCAGCCCCCAAAGACTTCCTCAGGATAAAAAGTATCTCAAGGTAGCATTGGGATCTTGAGAGGGGGAATCTGAAATGTTTAATTCTCCCAAAAGGGCCGTAGCTGCTGATGTTACACAGCGTAACTTTAAGGATCTGGATTTCAGTCAATTTTTTCTTAGCCAATTTTTAATTTACTTCTGGTAGAAGCAAGCCTGAAAAAGACAACAGTCCTTTCATACTTTTCATGACAAATGGTGGGACAGTGAGTCCCTCTTGAATACGTTTCTGACACCAAGGACAAAATGCAGAAGTGATACCTTGATGGTGGTGATCATTTTGGATCACATACAGACTGCATCCAAGAATATTTTGAGGGATCTCTGGAGAAAACCAGCTCTAGTGTAGAAATACCTTTAGAGATGATACAAAGCTAATTTATGTTTTTTAAAAATGGTTATATTTTACAAGAAATGAGATATTTTTCAGCACCTGCTTGCCCAGTTTCATAACAGATCATGAATATATTATAAGAACATTATAAATGAAAGCAGTAACTCACATAGCGTTGTGTAGCAGAAAATCAAACTTTGTTCTTGAGGAGTGTAACGTACTCTGCACAGAATAGCCTGATGTGAACTGCTGCTGGAAGATTGTAAACTAAAAATAGCATCTAAACCTGTGAAGACTCTTAACTGTGCCCCTGTTGCTGCTTCTATGAAGGAACAGTGCTTGTAGACATATAAGAGTATCGCTATAGGAAGGATCCCAATATGTGCTTTCATTTCCCCATTTAGAATGACTGATGCCTTACATATTTTTGAGGAGTTACATTAAATATCTGGTTTCTCTTTTATATAGCTTAAGAAAGTATACATAACTATCTTCACTCCTCTTTTATCCACACAACCATCCTGTGAGATCATACAGGATAAAAGAAACTGACTGGTCCAAAAGCAAGGGGAGGTGATACCTTTATTACCCCACTGAAAAAAAAAATTTTTAATGTTGAAAGCTAGCATTTTTTTAAAATTGTTTTTTATTTATTTATTTTAGCAGTCCCATAAAGATATCACTTGCCCTTGGCTTTGTATCGTATAAGGACTACATGGCTTTGCTTGTTTGGTTGTTTTTGACTGGTCCAAGCTCATCCAGTTGCTATCATGGCTCAGTGTAGCATTAAACCTATATTTCCCAAGCTCTGATCCAATATTCTAACCAGTACATTACTCTCATACTTAGCAACTGCTGTCTATTTTGTAAAAATGGTAGCCTACTTTTGCTTCTCATTTAAGTCTATTGGATTAATCATGTCTGGCTCATCCTGGTGAGGAAGCAGCCACTCTTCCTCAAGCCTTCACAGCAAGTGTAGGTAACCTGGTAACCTCCAGAAGTGTTGTGCCATAAGTCTCATAATCCCTTACTGTTGGCCTTGCTGTCTAGAAGCTACAGAATAATGATATCTGCAATAAATGTTTATACCAGCAGGTTGAGAAATTCGTAGTAATTGAATTGTAACAGCACTTGGGATCTGAGAGGGCACCATGTTCTATGTATCCCATAACTAACCAAAGCTCAAACTTGAATGCTTTCTTAGAAACACTGTAAGACTTTTTCCTTACTTATTTTTTAAATTTTTCAAATAAATAATTGCATATTGTAAATTCTGATTGATACAATAATATGTTGCATGGTATCATTGTACTCTGGGGCAGATGTGGACAGAGTTCAGACCTGTAAGATTGACTTTGATTTTTAGTAGAACAAAGAGAACCATCTTTTGCCTGTTGCAAAAGCACGCGGGAATTTCTTTTGACTACCAGAACAGGACTGAGCTTATAGTATTCCCAAAGGGGGGGGGAAAAACCCAGCTTATTACCTCAAGATTTCTTCATTTCAGCATTATGATTTAGGAAAGGATGGAGTTAGGAGTCATTTTGTTGCCGTTATTTAGTTAAACTAGGAGTGGAGAAGTTCAGTGAGCTTAAGAGCCAAAGTTAAGCTAGAAGACTCTGCCATAGGCCATACCAGGCCCATATTTGACTGCTGCTGTTGTTTGTAAAAACAAACAAACAAACAAGAAGTGCATAAGTGGGCCTTCTGTTTTTGATTTTTCCTTGGGGACTAACAGGAAAGCCACTGTTCCTCAAGGCCTCCAGAAGTAGAAGTAGGCTCCCCACCTTTGTGAGTCTGTGTGTTTTAAAGTGTAGTCGCTCTGTGATTTCCCTGAGCATCACAAAAATGCCCCTGAGGAGCCACGTGTCACCCATTAGCTGCCATTTACCCACCCCCATGTTAGTTGGGTGTGGAAAATCTATCCCTGCAAAACACTCAGAGATCTACTAGTAGATTCAGATCTACTTTCTCCTGGCCACCACCAGTTTCTGTACTGTAGTACATAAAAAGAAGATGAGGATCCACCATTGTTCTATTTTCATTTCCATATAGGAAGCAAAATTTGAACCAAAACGGACAATAGCACTTTTCAGATTCCAGCATTGTTGAAGTTGAAATATGTGCTTTGATGCCATTTTGGTGCCCAGAAATATTATGAATAGTTTCTCTGTATACAAAGCATTATCAATCATATGCATGCCCTCTCAAGATTCTTTTAAAGGAAGGACAAATTGGTTACTTTATGCATATTTCACCTGATAAATCAATCATCAAGACTGCTTTTAAATTGTGTCCTGTATTTGCAAGAGCTGAGCAGGGCTGTTAATGACAGGACATTTTGGAGGTCACTCATTCATAGGGTCACTGTAAGTCAGAGGTGACTTGACAGCTAACAACAACAAGAAGAAGTATTATCCTTATTGGTGTTGGCTTTTGGAAGGTAGGGCTGGACCAGGCCATTATAGGAATCACCATTAAAGACTGCTTTACACTATTTGACCTCCCTTAGTTTTTTTTAAAGAGTGTTCTCTCATTATTTTGTTATCTACCATGAGACTTTTGTGAAGAGGTAGAGCAACCTTCCTGTGCTTCGTGCTCTATCTGTGTGTAAGACAACAAGGTCCACCATCCCTAGCCAATATAATCATTGATAGAAACTACAGTCCTATACATATGGAGGTCATGGCCATGTTAGGGTAGATTGGTATAGAGTATAGATTGGAATACATAAATATATTGTATATAAACAGTAATATTGGCTTATAAACTTTTTTTCCTACCCCAAACCTTTGATGCTGAAACCAGCTCCAGTTTAAATAAATAAGCAACCACTGTCTCTTTGTGAAATGCTGGAATGGAACATCTTTTGATGCTTTCAGTGTATTTTCACAGAATTGTAATTTGCAAGAAGGAGGCTGGGGGGGGGGGGAAGGGTAGAGAAACAACCATGGTACTAAATGCCAGTAGGGCTGCTACTTGCTGTCATGGCAACCACCATGGCTTCCTGCCCAGTACTGGGGCACAAGCAAAATATAAACAGGGACCTTTATGGGAGAAGCTTGGTAAGAACTCCCCCCCTCTCTCTCTGTCTCACAGACATCACTCTCCAAATTGAATCAGGAAGAAATCTTTTGGGATTTTTTCCCCAGTCAAACATCATACTGATATCACTTACCCTCTTGTAAGACTGGTCTTGCCTAGATTTTATTTCCCAACTGCTCATTTGTTTCTTTAATCTTGAAAAAAAAATACTTCTGTTTCAGGAAGGAAGTTATCGTTGAGGCCTACAGGCTCATCTTCCTCATCTCTTAAGCCACAGCTTTTCCTGTCAGTACATCAAAACATAACCCTGTGGCATTCTAGCCTTTTCACTGTGGCCTGTTAGCAGCGTGAATACAAACACTAAGAATTTGTTCCAGATCTCCAATTCACATGGAGAATCAATTCATGGTGTAGAAGATAAAGTGCTGGCTTTGGATTAGAAGACTAAAGTTCAAATCCCGGGATAGGCTTGAAACTTGTATAGCCCTGGGCAAGAGATGCCACTGTCTTTCAATCTCATCTACTTGTAGATGAGAAAATACAAAGTCCTATGTATTACTATAAAGTGCTATGCAAAAGATACGTAAAAATAGCTGCGGTTTTACAGATTGATAAAAGTAACACATCAACTTCCATTTCTCCAAACACAAGACAGTGGCTATCATTTTCTTGGTTGTGAACGGACTGAATTTTTTTTAAAAAGCACACTAGTTTAGCATAGAGTTAGGGTTTGACAGTGTAGAAAATTGGGAGGCAAAGTCTCCAGGCTTTGTGTGGCTCTCCAGGGCTGCAAATTCTGAAGGGAAAAAAAGCCATCCTCTGCACCTGTAGACTGCTGAAGTAGTGATTTTCTAATAAAACAGGTTGCAGAACCAATGGGAAAGGGACTTCTAGCAACATCTGGTTTTAATTGTTTATGCTTTTTGCTCATTTGGAGGAGGGGGATTGTGCAAGCCCCAGTAGGTCTTGGAACTGAACAGTTAGCCCCAGGACCCTCCAGAGTTGCCCACTCTTCATATAAAAGGTGTCCACATTTGACTATATGCTTGACAAATGCACATGTACATGTAACTGAATGGTCACAGTCCAATGCTAATTTTCTCCTCCCTTTTCTCCTGTCTTAGGATCCAGGTTAACGACCTTATTGTCGAGGTGGATGGCACCAGTTTGGTGGGCGTAACCCAAAGCTTTGCGGCCTCTGTGCTGAGGAATACCAAGGGTAGAGTCCGGTAGGGGAACGGTGTGCAACTCAGTTGTGTCATGGGACCAGAATATGTGTTTTCTGTCTATTTGTGAACACAAGCATTGCTTCAGAGGGAGTCCTGGTATAACATGAAAAAATTGTCTATAAGCAGTCATTTTGTTTCCTATGTAAGCAAGATGGCAGCTGTTAAGTTTTCCTGCCAGCTGTGGTTTTGCTTTTTCTGTTTGATCAGATGCAGAAATGAACTGCCTTTGGGGATTAATTACATCATAGGAAAGCCAAGGGGCTACAATATTAATGGGTCAGCTAGCAATACTTCTGGCTCTCAATGGTGGTTGATAGAATATTCCGTGTAGAGGTACATGGGAATTAATGTTAATACTGTATAAAGCAGGCACTTCAATGAAAACTAATGATTAAAAAAAAAAAGTCAAGGAATTCAGACAATGATGACATATTTTTCACAGCTTTTGCTCCGGTAAGGCTTCTGGGGTTTTATGCATCTTGTGTCAGACAGATACTCAGTAGAAGGACGGAAAGAGGTGGAAGGCTTTACATGTTGAATTTTTTCCAATTACCTGGGGTTTTTTAAGGAACAAAAATAATAATAATTTAATAAATAATAATAATTTAAAGTCTATCTTTTGTTGAAGTGATTTGTAGAAATAAATTCTATAGAGTTAAAGAAAATTACTGAGGAAGGGGCAAGACATATGTTGTCTTTAAAACAACAAGGGTTTGTGCCATGTTTAATTTGCCTTAAGATTAAAAAGTTTGCTTTGGCACAGGGCTTTGTGGAGTGAGCCAGATTCATCAGATACATGACTGCAGTCCATGAAAGCTTGTGCCAAATAAACCTTTTAGATTTTAAGGTGCCACAAGAATCTTTGCTGATTTTACTGCAACAATCTAATGCATCTTCCAGCCTGAAGGTTTGTGCCTTCATAAAATTGTGTGAAGGATAGACATTCAACACGTATATACACAGCCTTAACCCATAACGGGGGGATGGTGTGGAAGGCTGAACTTACTGAATATATGCCAAATGTAACTTCTTCTAAAGACACAGTTAAAGCCTAACTCTTTATCCATCTGTTGTATGAAAGCATGTTTCAGTACTCAGTGGATAATTTCATTCTCCTGTACAAACTTCCATTTCAGTTCTGACAAAGGTAGTAGCAAACATGCACCCTAGCATGTCTGTTCAATGGTTCTACTTTCACTTTTTGGCCAAATATGCTTTCTCCCTTTTAGCTGCACATCTAGTTCCTAAATTCCTAATCACTTCATCACTTTTGTCCCTGGCAAATCAAATCACTTGAATCGTGAGTGAATGTCGTCCTAAATTCTACCACTGGAATAGTGTTACCTGGACTGAAAAGAAGCATGAGCTCTGAGATTTCAAAGCACATATTATTTCTCTTATTTATTAAGAGAACAGGTATGCTGAATTGCAACTCTGTTATTCCCCAAAGGCATGTTTGGGCCTCTGTACAATCCCTCATAATAATAATAATTGCATTCTGTCAAATCAATTCTGACTCATAGTGACCCTTTCCTGGGTTTTCTAGGTCAGAGTATTCATTCCCTTCTTCAGGGGGCACTCTGGGGCTGTGGAGCTTGCCCACGGCCACACAAGCTGGCTCTTCGCCCATGAGGCCCAGTGGGGAATTGAACTCCTAACCTCTGGTTCTGCAGCTAGAGACCTAACTAACTGAGCTAGCCAGCCAGCCACATTCCCTCATACTAACACAATTCCAGTTACCCTTTTCTCGATCAGAATCTCAGGGTTTTATCCCACCTATCCAGTGAGAAAAAGTATAGGAAGGAGGAGGACTGGGGAGAACAAGGAGCACTCACATGAATTGGTTGATTTCAAAACGTGGCAATGAGAATAATCCTCTGTCCCTGCCTGTTTTATTTGATATTCCTAGCTATACCTATAGATTTCCACAGCTATTGGCCAACATATAGAGATTCCTGGCTGGAACTGAAAGGGATAGTAGGGTGGCGCTGTGGGGTTTATTTTTTTGGAGAGAATAAACAGTATGGATAGGCACTTTGTTTCCTGTGAAATGGGTAGCAGCAGTTTGCTGGCAGCGTTGTCCTCTCACATTTGGTTCAGATCTGTAGAAACTGTGGAGCTGTGCCCATTATCTCAGAATGTGCTCCACTGCATCATGGGCTAAAAGTGTTCTGTGTTGTGGCCATTTTATTTGCTACCTAAGGAACAAGTGAGAGATTTTTGGAATATGTGGTCGCTGTGGACACAGAGCACTGGGCTGACTGAATTTTCCTGTCAGCTGTGATTCAATTTTGTCCTTTGTGTTCTGTACAGCTGCCTCTGTGGCCTTTTTTTAAAAAAGTCTCACCAGAGGCATTTGGCCTGCCTTTTCCTGGCAGCGTTAAGAATTAGAGGTTTGGCACAGTTCCAGTATCGTCGTAGTAGTGGTTTTAAAAGAATGGACTGTTTGAGAATGGCTTGTAAGCAGGAAAATCTGCCACCACCCCCCTTACACACCCATAGTGTCACAGGTATATATACAGGTTCATACAATAGGGAGGCCTATAGAATAGGTGGGGTCAGACCTAGAACCTAACCCCTTCCTCTCATATTTGAGGGCTGCTCTGTTCCCAAGCGACAGGAACCTCAACTGTGAGAATGGGTTGCTAGGCAACTAGTTTTCCTCCATGCTCCACAGCAACCACTCTGCCTTCATAGATAGAAAGGGCTTGTTAACCAGTTAAAGGGTTTGTTAATCAATTTAACTGGTGCTTTGACCCATTTTAATCACAACTTTATTGCCTAAAAATGAACACAATGATACGCGAATTCAAGACACACAAACTGCAAACATCCTTGACGTATAGTTTATCTCTGAAGTCATAGCTAGTGGTGCATTAGTGAGATGGTAGTCCTATTCAGTCATTCTTATTTGTGTACAAAGCTCCTGTGAAGAGGGGAGCATTTAAGCTCCACTCCTTCTGTCCTTGGTTTCATTACCTTCCTGCACATGGAGGGCAATAACCTAGAACTGAAATCCTTTGATATCTGTGGACACTTTCTACATGATTTGAGACCCCGGTTTTCTAGGGTCCGGACTCTTGTAGCGAGCTCTCACAGAAAACAGAGCTGTCTTTCTTTGGACTTATTACTCTTTCATACATAGGAAGGTGATAGAGAAATGACTTGAATAATCCCCTCTTTATATGAGTTTTATACACAGATCCGAAAGACTGGATAGGGCCAGTTACATCCTATAATCTGGAAGCCTTGCTTCAGTCACAGATATGTGGGCAACTGGATGTGGTTACACAGGTGTGAAGGGGGTTCACTGTGCACATGCCCAGAGGCACTTATATTCCCATAATTTCTTGAGCCTTGCTGTTAAAATTCAGGTTCAAATTAAAACCAGGCTTCTGAACCCTATCCGGCTTTTTGCTTCTCTTTTCCTGGGACATACTATATATCCAAGATCTCTTTGCTGCTGGTTCATTCATGTTCACTACCACGTACTTTTCTTTTTCTTCTTCTTTTTCCCTTTCTTTTTCCCTTCATTCAGAAAATACTGACAGCACCTTGTGAAATTTTGGAATCTGAACTGATACTACATGGAAAATCTGTCTAGAGGGGCAGCAGTAGGACTGCAGCTTTTACTCCAGAACAAGAAGATTTAATCCCTTTGCACTATTTGCCAGAATAAAATGATATTAAAAATTGTACACTAGTCTCACTGCTTGACAAGACAGATACAGTACAAGGATCTGTATATTCCTCCAGCAAAGCTGACAGAAGTTAAGCAGAGCAGAGGGAACTTAGATAAAGAAAGCACCATCTAGTACCATTGTCCTAATTGAAGTACAGGGTCTTGAAGCTCCCATTAAAATGCCAGAACATGCAGTCTTAGATTCCCCACATCACAACTTTTTTAGCACTGTCTGACCAAGCGTTTTTTCCACTTAGTTGGAGGCTTTCACTCCTGTGGATTGTCCTTGTCCACAGCTAATTATCGAAGAAATAAGCAGGTCTTTACAAATTTATTCAGGACTCAGAAGCTGGCTTTACTAACATTGTTTTGAGCACTGTGTGTATAGAGCTTGGCTACAAAACCTCTGGCATGTTACTGTACCATTTGTGGATTTCTGTTCTTACCTTCTTTCTACCCCTTTTAATTTCCTTAGGTTCCTGATTGGCAGGGAGAAGCCAGGAGAGCAGAGTGAGGTGGCACAACTTATCCAGCAGACACTGGAACAGGAGCGATGGCAGCGGGAAATGATGGAACAGAGATATACCCAATACACAGAGGAGGATGAAGAAGTAAGTGGAATTAATATCCTCTTGCCTATGGCAAGCAGGAGACAAGGACGTAGCCCAAATTTCTTCCCTGTTGCTTTTTGAGGGCTTGAATGAAAAAGAGGTACTGACTGCAACTGTTACATTTTGTGATACCCTCTTAGTTACAGTGTAAAGGCTATGAGCCAGCTAAAATGGGACAAGTAAAACACTGGGTAGGCCCTGTATATACTATAAAGGCCTCCTCACATGTTTTCCTACACACTGACTCTTAATCGGGTACCTAGTGCTTCAGTTCCTGTAAGTTGTATATTTCTCTGCTCTCCAATGGCTATCTCCTCATTTGTTTCCTGTTACATACTTCCTCGTTTATACCACCTCATTCCCTATCCGGGCGTATTCCTCCTCTTGCCTTCTGCCAAAGTGTTCTCTTCTTCTCTACAAGTCTGATGAAACATCTTCCTCGCTCTCTGTTGCCAACAGTGCCCTTTGTCTACTTCTCCCACTTCCATTCCCAGGCTTTCTGTCATGTTGCTCTGTTAGAAATTAAACTTGGAAGAAGTACATTCAGTATATATACGCTATCCTCACATCTCAACAGGCCAGCTTCAATTTATTGTCAAGTATCAGGTCACAACACAACTGAACATTGTTATTATTTTTGTGATGCTTTTTACTGCAGAAAAGGCTTTAAACAGTCTTTAAAGAATGTTAACCAACATCACAAATTTTCCAAATATAAGATGAGGAAACAGTGCTTGGGAGATAGTGACATGTCCAAGAGCCAGCCTGGGTCACTCTTCCCCTCCCTCAGTTGCAACAGTAGTAGTATAGCCCCTGCAAGAAGAGCCCTGGTATATCAATAATAATCATTGAAAAAAAGTCAAAGTGGTCCAGCATCTGTGTGTTGCAGTAGATAAGCAGATGCTTCTAGAAAGCCCAAAAGTGAGGCTTTAATGTAATAGCATTCCATGTTATTTTTCTACTTTTTTCCCCTCAGTCAGACTGATCTTTCATATCAGCTCACAGAAATGGACAGCTGATAACACTCTGGTACTGACAGGTACACTTGATAGGAGAATTTGAGGAACTTCATGCAAAATCATATCAACTTGGCCAGTAGTTGCTAGAGACTTTTGCACCATTCTAAACTTCCATTACACATTACAGTATAAATTGTTTGCTGTAGAAGTGAGATCAAAATGAGACTGACTATGTAATATGTCAGGGTAGGCAAACTGAAGCACTTTCTCACGTGATTGAAACATAATTTCTACAAATGGTAAAATGTTAATACAAGATAGGTCTATCATTAACTATTAACCTTGAGAGCTAAGAATGGAACTTACGTACTTGGTAACACACTGCCTGCTGAGGACAAACAATAGAGAGTGGCATTCTTTGCCATGGCCTCCTTTTGAGCTTCTTAGGGCATCTAGGTGAGCATAGTTGGAGGTGAGAGAACCAAAAAAAAAAGTGTGCTGCTTATATACCACACCATAGCACTTAAAGCACTCTCTGACGATTTGCAAGTTAATTATGCAGGCTACACATTACCCACCCACCCCCACCCCCCGGTGAACTGGGTACTCATTTTACTGACCTTGGAAGGATAGAAGGTTGAGTCAACCTTGAGCCGGCTACCTGGGATAGAACCCCAGGTTGTGAGCACAGTTTCCGCTGCAGTACAGCAGTTTTAACCACTGTGCCACGAGGCTCCTGCGCCAGAAGTGAACAGTTGACTTTACTGTATACAGTGACTGTTGTTCCTTATTTAAGAATATGGAGTGCCAGATGAATATTGGTACTGGAGACAGGGACAAAGGAGGCTTTCTTAAATTGAGCCAGACCATTGGTCCATCATGACTGGCAGTGGCTATCAAGGATTCCAAACATGATTCTTCCTTAGCCCTTAGCACCTTATGTGCTGGAGATTGGCCCTGGGACCTCCTGCATGCAAAGCATGTACTCTGCCACTGATCTGTAGTGCCTCCCTAGATTATTTCAGATCACACATGGATAACTGATTTATTATTCTCTGTTGGGCTAGTCCCAAAGTATTACACCCACTAAAGATGTAGCTTCTGTGTGTAGTTTTGGATATACCTCCTCTGGGAGACAGGAAGTATAAGCAAGCTCCATATAACTTGGTTAAAGTTTTAAAAGATTAAAGAAGTAGAGGTCAAAGAAGTGCAAGCCCCAAATATGAAATTAACTTGCCCATATTTCCTATAAGCCTAACAAATCAAAAGCAAATGGTGCAATTCACTTATACTTCTCTTTCCCTTTGTCTCAAGGTGCAATCAGAAGCTGTTCTCAGTTCTGCACGTCATCTAGTGTGCTGTTAACACTGATGTCAAAATACTAAATATTAAAGCTTCTTCTTTTGCAATTTCCAGACAGGTGAATACGCTACAGATGAAGATGAAGAGATGAGTCCTATGTTCCCCAGCAGCGAGATGGCCATTGAAGTCTTTGAGCTGGCTGAAAATGAAGACATGCTGTCTCCAGTGGAGATGGACCCTGAAAAGCTGGTGCATAAATTTAAGGAGGTAAAATCCTACTATAAAGTTGGGCAACCTGCAGACCTCAGTATAATTTCAGATACCTTCTATAAGTGATAAGCTTGTACAACTGACAAGAAGGTGATCTGCCTCACCTCCATAAGTCTAATGAGCTGGAAGAAAGTGAGCAGCAGGATGGTGAAAAGTGGGGAGGGAGAGTGGCTTTATCCATTGTTGGTTCCCCAGACACACCATCATCATCTGAACCAGGTAAATTATCCATGAGGAGATACAATCTGAAACAGGAAAAAAAAGGTTATTCTTGTTTCAACAGGTTTATACAGAATTCCTTAGCTAATGAAATACTGTTGAGACCTCTTATTTTTGCTAAGCACACAGAAGAAAGGGCAAATATATTTGCATAAGCAGAAACTTAAATTGTATTTTTAAACTTTTAAGACAGACAGATGTGGAAATATTCCATTCTTTTTGTTCAGGAGGTGCACAATATAGTAACTCTCAGGGTGCAATTAGACAGTGAGAAAGGTGCATGTCTGATTGCTGTGGAAAGGGTTTCTCTTATTGGGAGCTACCTCCCTGAAAGCAACTTTTCTGTCTGTGCAGGAATCACTCCAGTCCTGCCCTGAAAAAAAGGAGCCCTACTGCTGGGCATAGATTGGGGTCAGACTGGAATGCAATTCTCCGTACGTTGTGTGATCATTGGGAAATAGCTTGCACTGGATTGTGCCACAAGTCATCCCAAATGCAAGCTGTATGCCTATGTGATTACACTCTAAGTCACTTTGGCCATGCATATGCATGCCTCGCTTCACAGAAAAAAAATGGGGGTGGGGAAGAGATACATTTATCTTTTAATGCATGTTAAACATATGCAAACTTAACATTGTCTGTGGCTGCCATATCCTGAGTCTGGATTTAAAAATAAAACTTGTTAAGAAGCAGAGAGATGGAAGAGAAGAAGAAGAATTAGACCCGAGAGGAACAAAGCCCTGACAACAGTGGGTAAAACAGTGACAAAGAATAACAATCTGCTGACATCCTTCTTTTTCCCATCTCTTCCACAACCAAGATAATCCAGGGTGTATATAAAGACTGCAGTCTTTAATTCATTAGTCAATTTAAAAGGCTATTAACTGAGTAAAAAATACATCTGCTATAATTAAGCAGTATGTTTCCCCCTTATTTTAAATCTAAGTACTTCTGAGTAGAGATGGGGGTATTCGTATATGAATATGAATATCCCCCCACAGGTGCAGATAACGAGGGTCCAGCCCTCTGGGGCCAGACCCACCACTCACGATTCTGCTGCGGCCGCAAGCTCCGCGGTGCCTTCCTATTGCTCCATTGCTCGCGATAGATTAGCCACTCTTCAACCTGGCAGAGAGGCTCATCATCCCACCTTCTGCCAAGAGTGGCTAATCTATTGCGAGCAACGGAGCGATAGGAAGCCACCGCGGAGCTCGCAGCAGCAGCGGAACAGTGAGTGGTCGGTCTGGCCCCAGGGGGCTGGACCCTCATTATCTGCACCTGTGGGGGGATATTCAAATACGAATACCCCCATCTCTACTTTTGAGAATAGAAAGCACGAGCTTAGAAGAGGCATCCACCTTTGCTCTTACAAAGAAGAGGATGTTTTCTCTAAATTATGGCTCCTGTGACAAATTCTTGTATCCTCTAAAAGTAAAGGAAGTATATTTACCCTCTGAAACTTTTGCTCTTATCATAGACACATTTATATGTATTTCACTTGTTGATTGATGAATTAAAACTAATTCAACTACATTTTTCTTTTAAACCAAATGATAGCCCTAATAAGAAGAACACTGTTGTTAGATCTGAATCTGTGGATTCTTCTCCCAGGCCTACCTAGATGAGATGCCAGGGGTTCATTATCAGGCTGCCCTCCCCCAACACCGTTTTCTTAAACTGTGCCTAATAGAAGCCTTGGTGGGGATCCTTCTAAATCAGGCCCACAGCCTTATAGAGGAAATGGGGTGAACTCATCCCTCCAATGCCATTTTCTTTATAAAAGTCACCCTCATATATATCATTCATTAAAGAAAACGTACAGAGGCTGTGCACATGTGTTTCTCCTAATGTTCATTTCTGATTTATTGATTCATTTAGAACAATAGCAAAAGGCCTACAGGGCAAAATAAAAGAATCATTAGTAAAACAGTCCTTGACCTCTTGGACTGATAATCTGAAATACACTATGCAAAGAAGAGAGATTGGGAAGGATATTTCACACAGAAAACTGCACTGTGGGGAAGAGTTTTTAAAAATCCTCTCCTGCAGCAGTTACGACCTGGAATACGCTACTACTATTTCCTAACATTTAAAGAATCAGGAGAACACAATCATGGATCTCTGCCATCTCATCTATTTAGACTCTGTCTGCAAAGACAGATCTGTTTGTGCAGACGTACCTGCACTTTCCTCTTTTGATTTGAGGAAAAGTAAACTTGTCTGCTCCTCAGGATTTGAAGTCTATCCTCCACTGTGACAGGAAACAGGGCAAAGTTTATGGAGAGCAGAGAAGCAAATTTGTGAAGACTCAAAATGAACAAAGGAGAATTGGTGCACTTTCGGAGGCTGAGACAGTTCAGATGAGGGGAGATTAAATTATGTGAGCTGGGCAAAGGTCCTTCAAGCAATAAATGAAGGCTCAGCCAACAATATAGTGCTAAATTTTGAAATATGGGCATTTATCATGACAGTTCTCCTAGCCATGCCTCCAAGGAGAGTAAAAAAATACTTGCAACTATATTGATCCATATCAGGGTATATTGATTTTATTTATGTATTTAAAATATTTTTACCTCACCTTTCTGCAAGGACCCAAGGTGGCTTGCATCATTAAAAACACAATATTAAAAGTTAAAAACAGTAAATTATTCAAATATTACAGAAGAATTAATAACATATTTAAAATGTTAGGGGAAAGCATTATGAAAAACAGATTTAGAAGCAACAAAATAGAAATCACCCCATGTATTATGTCCTAGATTATCAGTCACTAAGGAAAAGCCTGTCTGAAGAGAAAAGTCTTTGTCTGCTTATGGAAGGATAGCAAAGATGGATCCTTCTGTGGGAGGGAGTTTCAGAGTTTGGGAGCAGTGACAGAGAAGACCCTCTCTTGTGTTCTCACCAAGCGCACCTGTGAGGGTGATGGGATCAAGAGAAAGGCCTCCCCTGATGATCTTAATGCCTGGGCAGGCTCATAGAGGGAGACCCAAGTCATTTAGGGCTTTATAGGTTAAAACCAGCACTTTGAATTGTGCCTGGAAACAGATCAGCAGCTAGTGGAGCAGCTGTAACAGGAGTTGTATGTTCCCTGTAACCAGCCCCAGTTAACAATCTGGTTGTGGAATTTTGGACCCCTTGGAGTTTCCGAACACTTTCCAAAGGCAGCCCCACATAGAGTGCATTACAGTAATCCAACCGAGATGTAACTAGGGCACTGTGGCCATATCAGATCTCTCAAGAAATGGGCACAGCTGACGCACTAGTTGTAACTGTGCAAAAACACTCCTGGCTGTGGTGCCCAAGCCTCCTTAAGGAGCACTTAGCACTCAGTCAGAGTTCGACAGGCCACTTACCTACCACCTTTGCGCTGAGGCAAGTCCCAAGACCTCAGCAGTGTGTAGCGTAAGCCCCTTCAACAAGTCTGACCTTAAAAGAAAACTTTACTTTTACCCAGTACTTTGCAAGTACAGACACATGGGCTTTGTGATTCCTTAGAATTCACAACAGCTCAGTTAGGTAGGACTCTTAAAGATAGCTAGTTTGTGGCCCTCTCCACTCCCTGGATTTAGCCAGACCCTGCTGTTCAAGAGACCAGTCCTTTTGTAAGAATTTTTATAATTATTTTTTATTAGAAAAATAGAGTTTCATAGAATCAGTTTATATTGCTCAAGCTTTAGCGTAAAGAACATACTCAAAGATTATTACAGTTAAATAAAATAACTAATCCCCATTAAAACAAAAAACACTAGTAAGGTGGGCTAGCCCCACCTCCTTCTTTCTCTTTACTCACATTCTCTATCCTTCAAGCCACATGCTCAAACCATCAAGTTCTTTTTTCTCTCCCATCATCATGGAATCGAACCTCTTCCACATAACCCATCATCCATTTTCTACATTCTCTAACTCCTCCCTTCTTGACACTTCATGACTGTTAACCAATTAGCCTCAAGGGGCTGTAACACTTTCCTCCGCCCTCAATTCCCATGAAGATCCAGGTGTTTTGTCTCTTCTCCAATTAGCTCCTTCAGCCGACCTTCAGCTTTATCTCGATCCACGCTGTACCGGTTTTCAGAAAAACACTCTCATAGCACTTAGAAAAACATATTCCAATGTCTCTCAAATCATCTTCACACAGAACCTGTCTAACATTTCTCTGACTACATATCCCACACTGCTTCAACTCCATCACACTGGCCACCGCCAAAACCTCGGTGTCCAGCCTCAGAGACAAGTGTAGGAGCACATCCAAGCTGTGCACCTGTGTTTTCAGAGGGAATGCAACCCCATTCAGTACAGGTTGCTCTGCCTTTCAACTGACCAGAGGCACCTCTGTCTTGTCTGGATTAAGTTTAAGTTTATTCATCCTCGTCCAATCCATTACTGACATAAGACACTGATCTAGAAGTGAAATAGCTTCCTTGGAGTTTGACGGAAAGGAGACATAGAGTTGGGTATCATCTGCATATGGGTGACAGCAGACCCCCAAACGTCCAACAGCCACCCCCAGCAGTTTCATGTAGATTTCTCTCTCTCTCTTGCTCGCTCTCGCTCTCCAGAAAGGATGTTGGGTTTGTGTGAAGATGTAAGAAACACACAACGGTGCTTCTGTGTGTATTGAGTTCAGCTGATATCCCTGGCTCAGGTAGTGTGTCTCTGCTGACCCCTAGTGGCAGACTTGGCCCTCCGTTTGTCACTCTAAGTATAGATTGGAATGTTTGAGGCAGCTGGATGGCTCTTCTTTTAGCTCAGCTTCACAGAGACAGTGATGCTTGGATTACTACCATGTGACACAACTTTCTACAGTTATAGCCCCCACATCTCTGCTAGGAGAAAGCACTGTCCCCTTTCTGTGGATCCCTCAGGCTGCTTCACACATAATTGCTGAAACGGATAAATGTTAAATGTGTACTTTGTATCTTTGCTTCTGTTCTGTAATGTTTGGCCACTGCCCTGTACTGTGGAAATGTGCTACAAGGGATTGCAGGTGGTCTTAGCTCCCAGCATGAGTTTTTGCACTGTGTTTGATGCAGTTAAAACAACAGAGAAAGACAGATGTGCAGGTGACAGGCTGGAGAGCACTGAATGTTTAATGTGTCATTGCTTTTTGCTGTAATATGTGAAGCAGCCTCTAGTTGACCCTGGAATGTGTGTCAGCAAGCTTTCATTTAAGCAACCAGAATCAAGCCACCTTAGTGCTGGTTTACTGACACTGTGTGCTAAATTTTGAAGGAGAAAGTGTGTGAGGGGGATATAGTAAATGTCCCTACAGTACTAAACTGACACTTTTAGAGCATGAATGAGCAAATTCCATGAGTCCAGGGGCAAATTTCCCACCTTGGGACTCTACCTGGAGCTGTACCAAATGTAAAGGCGTGAAACTGGAGGTCACCAGAAGCTGAAGCATCCATGACAGCTGTCAAACCTCTGTTTAAAAACTTACCATGAAGGGGAAGCCCCTCCCCCTTCCATCAAACCTCAGGTTTTAAAAAAAACCCAGTGAAGTAAAGTCCACCTTCTCTGAAAGTAGCGAACTCTCCTTCATTGCAGATTTTTAAACAGGAATTGGATTGCCATCTGTTAGGGCAGGGGTCCCCAACCTTTTTTACCCCGCGGACCGGCTGGGGAAGGCGGGGCACCCCCCACGCTCATGCGCATGCATGTGTGCGCTCGTGCACATGCGCAAACGGCGGCGCAGCACTTGCACGGGCACGCTGGAGCGCGCGCGCAGGCGCAAACAGGCTGTGCGGGGGTGAGTGCGTGCGGGGGGTTGGGCAGGAGGTCTGTCTTCGCGGACCGGTCCGGCTCAGGCCACGGACCGTCACGGGGCCGCGGACCGGGGGTTGGGGACCTCTGTGTTAGGGGATGTATTCTCGAAGGCTTTCACGGCCAGGATCTGATGGTTGTTGTGGGTTTTCCAGGCTGTTTGACCGTGTTTTTAAGGTTTTTCTTCCTAATGTTTCGCCAGTCTCTGTGGCCGGCATCTTCAGAGGACAGGAGTCAGAACTCTTGTCTGTGCTCTGTTAAGGGATGCTTTAGCTGTGGATTTCCTGAAGCAGTAGAGGGTTAGACTGAATGGCCCTGAGATCTGTCCAGCCGTACAGTTCTGTGAAAAGGAGGCAAAAATGAAACAGTTTTGTAAAACCTTTTTTAAAAAATTATTTTAAGAATGTGAAGAGAGCTGCAGCTTGTTTAAAGGGAGATTGTCACTCCTGGAAGCTTCTAGGAGTGTGAGCTGCCTTCTTTTTCTAAAAAATGAGAAGTTATCTGGGAGGATACAGGGGGGATTGAAAGGCCCAAAAAAAAAAAAAAAAGGCATTGGGGGACCACATGATTTCCACACCTTGAGAGATAAGGTGCAGGGGAAGGGGCCGTGCTCCAATTTTGCATAGGTTAATTGTGAAAAAAGCAGAATACTGCCCAGATTGGTCCTGTGGAGCTCAGCCCTCTGGTGTGCAGAGGGCTGGAGGATCAGCTGAAACTGAATTCAGAGTGTATATGGGATTGTTTTAAAAGCTACATGCCCTTTTTGCTTTTCATGCTGCCCAGCTTGGTGTTATTAGCAAGAGATGCAGAGGCAGCAGTGTTATTTCTTTATGCAAGCTTGCTAGATGTCCTTACGATGTGGATGGTTACCTTACATCAATCATACATATATGTGTGAGAGTGTGTATGTGTGAGCACGCAGTTGCATACACACAGGCATACCTTGAACCTGAGGTTTCCTGCCCTGCCCTGATCAGCAGTAGGTGATGTCTAAAAGAAAAGAAAAACTGGAAACATCCACAAAACCCAAGCCTGCTGTCAAACAGTATCTTAGTTGTTTGTGTGTTTTTCGCACCCTGCCAACTACATGTCCATCCCTGTATCCCATCATCAGTGGGTTGTAACAATCAAAAGAAATTCAGCATTTTTCAAGAAAAATGGCATAACCTGTGAAGCGCAGTTGGTCACATGTCAGTGGGGTTTCTTGGTTTCATCCAAGCAAAGAGAAGATGCTAAACTTCCTGTTTTTCTCTTTAGCTCCAAATCAAGCATGCTGTGACTGAGGCTGAAATCCAGCAGCTGAAAAGAAAGGTAAGAATTAATGTGGTCCAGGAGATGTCAAGGACTACATTGGATAGCCATGAAATTCCTTTCTTCCTTTAAAGAATTGCCAGAGTCCGTACTTGACAGCCTTTTCCAGAAATGCTGTACAGGCTTTTCCTTTGAACTGACTTTTAATAGCAGGACTCTTTTTACTACATTTTGGTATCCAGTAGACCACAGCTTGGAATTCGGAGGGTTGAGTTCTGATCCCTACTCAGCCCTGGGCTGGGGCAGGCAGAGCTCTGATGCCACTTGAAGCTGGAGGAAAAGTGCAACACACATCTTCCCCACAGAGTGGTGTGGCATGTTAAAGTTTTATTTAGCATGCTCTGTTATGAACTGTAGACCAGACGTTTCTGAAAACATCAGAGACAGTCCATGAAAGCCTCTGCCAAATGAATCTTGTTAGAATTTAAGGGGCCACAAGATGCCTTATTTTTGCTGCCAGAAGATAGAGACCTAGCCACTGTCTTCAGTGCCTTAGTGAATGATAAGCACAGGCGAGCCTTTCCTCATGATAGCTATCGGGTTTATGTCCTGCCTATAGGCTTCCAATAGGCATCTGATGGACTACTGTTGGAACAGAATGCTAGTCTGGATAGGCCTTGAGTCTCGTCCAGCATGGTCCTTCTTGTGTTCTTACCTAGTATGCTACGTCATTTTCTTGGTGCCTGCACTCTGCACAAAGCTGCTCAGGAAGATAATTTTGGAATTACAACTGCTACAGAATGCTGCCCTACCCCAACGTTTATTCTAGGATGCAAGTCGGTGTAATCATTTCCCATACGGTTAGATGCCAGTTGTTTCTAGACCCAAATCACAGTGCTGTTTTTGCCATATGTACTCCTAAATGGTCTGCATTTCTCAGGGCACACCTCGTCCTTTGAAAACTGCTGCCATCTAATTTATGATCATCCGAGGAGTTCCTGCTTCAGGGTCCATCATATTTCCCCCTAGGCTGGTTCACAAAGGAAGCATGCCTCCTCAGATACCACCTTGATGCTGTGGAACACTCTTCTGTGATTGCTCATTCAGATTTAGTTAATGGGTAGATAAATGTGTAAATCAATCATTCTTCCTCCTCCTTTTTCTTCCCAGCTGCAGTCCATTGAACAGGAGAAAGCCCGTTGGCGCCTTGAGAAAGCCCAGCTAGAACAGAGTGTGGAGGAAAACAAGGAGCGGATGGAGAAACTGGAGGGCTACTGGATGGAGGCCCAGAACTTGTGCCAGGCTGTGGATGAGCATTTGAAAGAGACACAGGCCCAATACCAAACTTTGGAGAGAAAGTACAGCAAAGCCAAGCGACTTATCAAAGAGTATCAGCAGAAGTAAGGACTTGTTTCCCAGATCTCTATCCCTCTATCCTTACTCTTTCTTTTAGCGGTCTAGAAATCCATTCCAGCATGATAGGCAGCCATGATTAGCAACTAATATCCAGTAGGTTCCGTGGGTACCTGGAAGAGGTGAGCAGGTTACCAGAGGTGGAAACATGTCTGATCACCCACTCATCACCATCATTATTAATTAAAATTCAGATTTGTATTTCTTAAAATATCTTAATTTTAATTAATTGCTATGTGTCATCAAGTTGATCTCAATTTATGGGAACCCTTTCAGGTGATCTTGGTATAAATTGGTTTACCAGTTCCTCCTACTGGTGGCATTCTGGGAATATGCAGTTTTCCCAGGGCTTCATGGGTGGCAGGACATAAAACCCAACAGCCACACAGGTTGTGCATGATCTCAGGTGCCCCTTCTCCCAGGAGACACAGTAGGGATTTAGACTTCTAACCTACCTCTGCAGCCAAGATTTCAACCATAGTGTACTCAGAATTGTTTTACCACTCCCTTCTTCTGGAAGCAAGTCTGGGATTGTGTAGCTTGCCCAGGTCTACGCTAGTAAAATTGGCCCTGCCTACAGACCTAAAAAGCATGAGGCAGAGGGAACGGAGAAGTGGAGAACAATGAGGGGAAACTGGTCTCAGTTTTCTTTCAAGTTGTACATTTATAATTTAATTTAAGTTTAATTTATTTTGTTTTGTTCTATACAATATAATTGAGATAAGGACTATGAACATATGGTAATCCTTAGGCTACAAAGCTGCAGAACTTTAGGAAGGGGCTGTTCCTAGCTTTCTCATTCTTAAGACAAGGATCATGACCTAGTCTATAGAAGGAGGAATCAGAATGATCAGAATGGGATGGACTGGTCCTGGGGTGGTAGACTATAAGTGTCACATTTCTGAATGCAAGAAGGTAGAGCCAGGTAAGCATTTCTCCTCATTATTTTAGTTGTAGTGGTTGTTCTTTTGTGGACAGTTTTTTCTGTAATTGTTCTTCCTGCCTGTAGCCTGAGAATGGAGCACTTCACTCTGCCATTTCAGAATTCAAGCTAGAGATGGGGGTATTCGTATTCATATACGAATACCTCCGCAGAGGTGGACTGTCCACTCACCCTTCCGCTGCTGCAGCAGGCTCCACGCTCCCTTCCTATCGCTCCGGAGCTCTCAGTCTGCGACCAACTCCTCGCAGGAGGCGGGATGATGAGCCTCGCTGCCAGGTTGCAGAGTGGCTAATCCACCACGAGCTCCGGAGAGATAGGAAGGGAGCGCGGAGCCCGCAGCAACAGCGGAAGGTGAATGGACCCTCATTATGTCCACCTGTGCAGGGGTATTTGTATTCATATACGAATACCCCCCTCTCTAATTCAGACTTATTCAGCGTTATATACATTAAATCTTGGAAAAGTTTCTTTTCTGGACTATACTGATGATGCTAATGACAGCTTCCAAACTCACGAACAAGGTTTATGAGAGTGTTCTTGAGGACTCTGCAACTGGACTATTCTTCTTAGACAGGGCTATAGTCCAACCTGTTGTCCTCTAGATATTTTGGACTATAATTCTTATCAAGCAGGGGCTGGGCAAAGTGTGGCCAGTGGACCACTTTCAGTCTCCTAGATGCCCAATTGCACCCCCAGCATCTCTGGGGGCCCCAAACCATCATCCCTGTGTAAATAGTATCCTTGTGTTGTCTAGGTGGCATGGGAGGTAGTTTTGCCAGCATCTGCCTCCAGTTTTGCAGTTTTTAAAAACTGGCTACTAACGGGTTCTTTTCACAATTGTGAAAAATATTTTTGGGTGGGCATGAAGTAGGTGGAGCCATCTGTCCAAGATTGTGAGGATGCCATCCTGAGACTCCTGGAGTTGCCCACTCTTGCAATAGATCCTGACTAAGCTGCCTGGGAGTTAAAGGAATTGAAAAGATGTCTGGTTGCCTGAACTGTTCTAAGGAGTGCCAATACTGTCTCCTCTTTTCCACACACTGTCTAATTTCTATACTTATGACTGACACTTCCTCCTTCCTCTCCCACATTCTTACAGAGAGATTGAATTTCTCAAGAAGGAGACGGCTCAGCGTCGCATCCAAGAAGAGTCTGAGCTATCTCACAAGGAGGAAGTTGACAAGTTGCAAGAGAAGGTGGGCATCAAGGACAGTGCTGGGAGCTTGCCTTGAGCTCCAAGGAAGGAAGAAAGGAGTGAAGGAAGGAAGAGAGAGAGAGAGGGAGAAAGAAAGAAAGAAAGAAAGAAAGAAAGAAAGAAAGAAAGAAAGAAAGAAAGAAAGAAAGAAAGAAAGAAAGAAAGAAAGAAAATAGGTAGACAGACAGAAAGGCAAGCAGGCTTTGGTTCAGCTCAGGGACACACGCAACACTTGTGCTCTTGGAAGGATGTAGCTGTAAACATGAGCCCTTACCAGAAGGTGAGGAATGGGAAAAAGAAGGAGAGGCCCACCTTTCTGAACTCCATTAGCATTTGTTATTAATACTGGGGTGTTGCAGGATCTTGTGTCAAGCATTGGATCACTAGTTAAGCAGTAAATCCTGCAGCTGAAGGGCAGGAGCAAAAGACTTTAATCCTTCTGAATCCCATATTGAAAACTGCATTCCTGACCCACATCACATGGGATCCTACAGTTGGATGTTGGGGATTCTTTGGC
Organism: Intellagama lesueurii; assembly: GCA_037013535.1. NCBI lineage: Eukaryota > Metazoa > Chordata > Lepidosauria > Squamata > Agamidae > Intellagama > Intellagama lesueurii. The sequence continues at coordinate 26,770,229 of JBAJHW010000006.1, forward strand.
TGAATTTTGTTGAATTCTCCATCAAGACAATATGTACCTTTATATGAAATACTAAGCCCATACTGTACCTTCCCCAGATCTTCTGATGTGGGTTCCACATCCCATAATGATCTTTAGGCTTCACTTGTGATCTATAAGTTTATGACCATAGATCAGACTAGTTCTTCTTCGTGGCCTCTGTGAATCACACCCTGGGTGATCCACGCCTGCGTGGAGCCTCATCGGAAGATTTTAGAGCTTCTGCAGTAGCAATAAACACATTAGAATAAGCCCCTCCCCCTTGTATAAGTACCTTGGCGCCAAGCGTCCCCTTTCAGTTTCTTTCAACCGCCGCATTGAGAGCCTCATAGTTCGTTCTGCTTCTGTGAGTAAAGTGAAAGAGAGCTTAATCTTGATTCCTTTTATTTGTATTTTACTTCTCTTATTACGATTGAAAGTTTCCAAATACTTTTATTAGTTTTTTTTCTTCTCCGCTATTGGCCTCCCGGCCGCTCCCCCCCCCCCCCCATTTTTTCTTAAATAGTTTTTCTCTAAATTCATGGCCCCTTTGGGCCCGTTTAAGCACTGTGTCGTCTGTGAAAATAAAATTCCGCTTTCCGATGGACACGCTAAGTGCCTTTTCTGTTTAGGAGAAGAACATCAAACTTCCTCCTGTACCCATTGCAAAAATTTCAAACGTGGAGTTCTCCGGTCCCGCCTTTCTAGGCTAAAATTCCGACTTTGGGAACAATCCTTGCAACCAGTTAAAATGGCCCAACCCCCGTGTAAGGCCACTTCTCAAACAAAAGCGATGGAAAAAGCTGTTACCGAATCATCAAAACAACGTTCGGCAGCTACACCATCTCACTCCGACGCTCCATCTACATCGTCCAAGACCTCTAAGACACACAAGTCGAAACCCTCGATGCCGAAGTCCTCGGCGTCAAAAACTTCCACTAAACGTCAAAGACCTACCGAAGCTTCTTCAGCCCCAGAACCTTCTCCTCCAAAAAGCGTCAAACAGTCTAAGCCTACGGTCATCCCTCCACAGCCTCAACAACTCTCTGAGGTTTGTTCTCCCTCTGATGATGATGGACTCCCGTCCCATCAACCATGTTCTCAGTCACCGGAATGGGATGATAGAGTCGACCGTCTAACGTCCTCTCCTCCCAGTCCGCAAACTTCTATTCCATCGAGCAACCCCTCGGTTGTTACTTCGCCCGAGGGCCTCCATCCCGAAGGACTTGACACCGTTCCCTACTCGGTGCCATCAGACCGCCCACTGATCCCTAAACAGAGACATCGACAACAACAACCTCAACAGCTGGCTCCATCCCGTGTGGCTCAGACCCACACTCAGCACGCTCATCGGGTTGCCATTTGCCCCGACCAGTTCTCTTTTCGACAAGCTGCACCTACCAGCCGACAGGGCATTTTACCTGGTTCCATGGTACCATCTAGCAGCCAGCCTCTCTCTCGACAGCCATCGGTGTCGAAACAGCCATACCACCAAGACTACTATACCTCAACCCGCTCCCTACCTGGCGCCGAAAAAGCCCAGAACGGTCGAGCAATTCTCTTCCACCCGCGAGGTTTTACAGCCCCAGCCTCTCGATACTTTCCTACCAGACCAGATGATGGAAATCATTCTTCACACTCAGCATCGCCAGCGTCCGTATATTCTACTGCTATGCCATCGCATCAGCAACCTCCATTTAGACACCACAAGGACACAGGCTCTGATATTGACGATCCTCGATATCCACCCTGGTCCATGGACACCCGCTCCATCCCGTTACCTCCACAGGATCCCCATCCTCCAGTGAATCCGAGCCATCGACCGCAACACCGTTACGATACCAGGCTCGACACCGAGGTCCATCCACACCAGACAAGGTCCATGGACACTCAAATGCGGTCCTTCGATGTCGACGACTCTCGACACCAACGGATGTCCATGGACATGCTGCCTCCATCTATCTCGGGTCATAACCGGCAATACTATGAACTCCAGCCTCTCAACACCGAAGTCGATCGACAGTCCGTCGACTCCAGACACGACCGCAAAGGCTCTGACCGTGGATCTCGACTGCAGACTCCATCGGTATTACTCACTTCCCCAGAGTCTGACATTGTTGATACCGACCCACCATCACCGGCAGAGGATTTCCAGACTTATGCCCAACTTATGATTCGTATGGCTAAGTCCCTCGATCTCCAAGTCCACCATCCATCGACAGAACCAGCTGATCATCTATACGATCCAATCTCTAAGGACACAACTACTCCGGTACACATATCAATGTTACCATCCCTCCTTAGCACTGCACAACGATCCTGGACAAAACCAGCCTCCTCCCATACAATGTCTAAAAGGATCGATAATCTCTATAGAGTTCATGACCCAGGAGCCATTTTTCTCCAGAAACAACCTGCTCCAAATTCTATATTTGTCGAAGCCTCACAATCGAGATCTCGACACCGACAATCTCTCATACCACCAAATAAAGACAGTCGGCGAATAGACTCTATGGGCAGATGGCTCTACTCTTCTGCAGCCTTCACCATGAGAGTCGCTAATTATCAAGGAGCCATGAGAGCTTACCAACGCTTCCTTTGGGATAATATGTCCACTTTTATTGAATCCCTGCCAGAGGATAAAAAGATACTAGCCCAAACTTTCCAGCAAGAAGGCCTTTCTGTTGCTAAGCAACAGATGCTCTCTGCCCGTTGCACTGTAGATGCTACAGCGAAGTCTATGGCCACTTCAGTAGCCCTACGCCGTTTTTCCTGGCTCAGAACAGCCGGCCTAGCTGAAGATGCCCGTGCACGTATCGAAGACCGCCCCTTCGATGGGGCAGACCTCTTTCATGCTGAAACTGATGACATACTAGAAAACGTACAAAAGAAACGATCAGCAGCTAGACGTTGGAGAGTCTACCCTTCCTACCAGCAACGTCCTCAACAAAATCAATGGAAACGACCCTATAACTCTTACCAGAAGTTCCAGCAAGATCCTCCAAGACAAACATCTTACACTCCCTACTTCAAAAATCAAAGCCAAACCCTGGCAACAACCTAGCACTAGGCGAAACGACCGGAAACCCAAACACCATGTTTGATGCTCCTCTGACCGAGATCACAACCCAACCCACCAACCCTGCCCTTTGGAAACACCTGTGTGGGAATCCATCACCACAGATGCCTGGGTGCTGTCTATCGTCAAAAACGGCTACCGCATCCATTTCTTCGACATTCCTCCGGCAACACATGTCATCACTCCACCTTCACAACCTCTGCAAGAAGAGATAATAAATTTACTTCTCAAAAATGCCATACAACCCGTCTATCAAAACAACAACGGGTTTTTCTCTCGCTATTTCACCGTCCCCAAAAAGGACAGAGGGCTTCGCCCTATCTTAGATTTGAGACGGCTAAACAAATACATCGTTGCCACAAAATTCCGTATGGTTACCCTAGAATCCGTTCTTCCCTTACTTCGAAAGAAGGACTGGTTCACTGTCATAAGGGATGCTTACTTTCATATTTCAGTACATCCCGCACACAGAAAATTCCTCCGTTTTCAACTAGGATCGCAAGCTTACCAATTCAAAAGGCTCCCATTCGGCCTTGCAACAGCTCCAAGAGTATTCACCAAGTGCATGGCACCGGTAGGAGACTCCAAAACATTCTCATCTTTCCATATATCGATGACTGGCTCCTAGTAGCACACTCCCGTCGCAAAGCTCGATGAGACACCCGTTTCACCCTTGCCCTCCTTCATGATCTCGGTCTTACTGTCAACGAACAGAAATCAAGTTTAAAACCTGCAAGGATTGTACATTACATAGGCGCACTCATAGATTCCATACGAGCCCTACGGACAAGAGACAAAATTTGATCACCTTGCTTCAGGGTTTCAGCCCTCATGCCTTAATACCCGCTATAACAGTACAACGGGTTTTGGGCACAATGGCCTCTATGACATCAGTTGTACAACATGTATGACTAAAAATGAGATCTCCCCAATCCTGGTTTCTCGCCCTATTCAATCCATTAACAGACCCTCCTCACACTCTCCTAAGGGTCACTCCAGAAGTCGCCTCCCAACTTCAATGGTGGCGTTTTCCTCCCAACCTCTCTGTCGGGCGGCCATTTCAACAACCACGTCCACGAATACAAGTCACTACCGACGCCAGCCGCACGGGCTGGGGAGCTCATTGCAAATCCCTCAAGATTCACGCCAAATGATCTCACAGAGAGAAATTGCTCCACATAAACGAATTGGAGCTATTGGCGGTCATAAAAGCCTGCAGAGCTTTCAGGAACCTTCTTGTAGGCAAAATGGTACAGATTGCCACCAACAACACCATGGCAATGTATTACATCCTCAAACAAGGCGGCACCCACTCTCCAAGTCTCCTCTACTTAGCGATCGACCTCTGGGAGTGGTGTCTACAACATCACATCTGTCTCACGGCTTTACACATCGCTGGTCACGACAATGACCTAGCAGACTTGCTCAGTCTCACAAATGCCCAAGCTCACGAGTGGGAACTAGATCAATCAGTATTCCGTCAACTTTGCCAGAAATGGGGCACACCGACTCTCGACCGCTTTGCCTCCCAAACGAATCGAAAGTGCAAACTATACTGCTCCCGAGCGGGAATCGGCAAACACTCCCAAGGAGACGCGTTTGTCGGCCATTGGCCCAAAACCCTTAATTACCTTTTTCCGCCATTCCCGCTCCTCCACAAAGTCGTGGTCCGTCTGCAACAAGACAAAACCAATGCCATCATTATAGCGCCTTGGTGGCCAAGACAGACTGCCACACCTTCTCACACAGAACAACTCCCAAGTCCTCCACCCAGACTTACCTGTTCTGCACCTGGCAGCGTGGAGGATTCCCCCTCGCTAATGGACGTCCTCCATCAGGCTAAGAAACCATCCACAAGGAAGGCCTACCTATATAAATGGAAGAAATTCCAATCTTTCACTGAATCCTCCTCACTGCCCTCCATTAACCCATCACTCTCCACCGTTCTCCGCTTCCTACTCCATCTCAAATCCAACAGCCTTTCCATCTCCTCCTTACGAGTATACCTTTCTGCAATAATTTCCTACCAACCTCCAAATTCTCCAGCAATTTTCTAATTTTCTCAAACATCCAATGACTAAACGTTTTCTTAAGGGTCTTTCCCATATATATCCTGATACTCGACCTCCCTCTCCACAGTGGTCGTTAACTCTTGTCTGGAAACAACTTACCAAAGCTCCTTTTGAGCTTTTAGCCACAACTGATTTACGACTCCTCACCTTTAAGACGGCTTATCTCATAGCTCTCACTTCAGCTTGACGAGCTAGTGATTTGGCGGCCTTACGCTACGACTACCCTTATCTACAATTTTTTCCCAATAAGGTCAAGTTATTCATGGATATTTCCTTCCTCCCCAAAGTTGTCTCTCGATTTCATCTCTCACAACCAATTGTCCTTCCTTCGTTCTTCCCATCACCCTCTTCAAATCAAGAAAAAATCCTCCATACGTTAGACGTCAGGAGAGCTCTTGCCTTCTATCTCCAACGTACCCAACCCTTTAGACAGTCACCTCATCTTTTCATAAGACATCAATTACCTACCAAAGGCTGTCAAGTAACTTCCCAGTCTATATCCACATGGGTCACCTCTACTATTCATTTGGCTAACCAACTTGCTCGATGTCCAGCCCCCAGAGTGATCCGTCCTCACTCCACCAGAGCGATGGCAGCTTCTACAGCTTTTCTCTGTGGCGTACCTCTTCCAGATGTCTGCGTTTCTGCCACTTGGGCACAGCCGTCCACCTTTATCCATCATTATAGACCCGACCTCCGGCAGAAGTCTGATGCGGCCTTTGGACGTGCTGTGTTAGCCTCTACCTTGGTGTGACACCCTGCCTCCGGGTAAGACAGCTTATTAGTCACCCAGTGTGTGATTCACAGAGGCCACGAAGAACGACAGGTTACCCACCTGTAATTGTAGTTCTTCGAGTGGACCTCTGTGATTCACACATCCCACCTGTCCTCCCCTCTGTCACGCCATTTTGCTTACTCTTAAGCAGCAGTTGACATAACTGAAAGGGGACGCTTGGCGCCAAGGTACTTATACGGGTGGGGACGGGCTTATTCTAATGTGTTTATTGCTACCGCAGAAGCTCTAGAATCTTCCGATGAGGCTCCGCGCAGGTGCGGATCACCCAGGGTGTGAATCACAGAGGTCCACTCAAAGAACTACAATTACAGGTGGGTAACCTGTCGTTTCCACATTGCATATACATTCACAGCAGCTCATATGGAATCCCATACTGGGTCCTTTGATCCTGCAACAGATCTCATAGTCAAATTTAAATATATATTTTGCTGGTCCGTGGTGGATGCATGTTAGCATCCTGGATCCTGCATCAGGCGATGGATTATGTCAGATTTGTTATGCCTTTGTGTGTTGTGTTGTGTGTGTGTGTGTGTGTTTGAATGCATCTGGGTTTCTCTGCTGGGGATATCAGATTGGAGAACAGTACAGAATATGGAATCCCTCACTATGAGAGATTTCCATCTAAGAGGCTCTCACACCTGGGTTTTCATCAGCTCCCCCTGCAGGACACTATTGGCATAGTGGGAGCCTCTTAGATGGAAATCTCTCATCGTGAGGAAGGGTCATAATTACACTGCTAGTTTCTAGGGTGTTCCTCCCCTTTGCTTGGCATCCTGTCCCTGTGGGTTTTGCCCATTTAAGGACACTCACGTGTATGCATGCATCCTGGGATATGTATGGACTGAGCAGGAAGGTGCCTCATCCCAAAATTTTAATAAGGTCACTTAGCTGCCCTGACAGTCACACACAAACACACACCTTCCCCTACCATTTGAATCATCAGAATTCATACTATGATCTCAGTTGCCTACATGTGTAGATTAGGCCTGTGCCCTTAGCAGATCAGCACATAGACAGGTGGGAAGGACCACTGCAGAAAGATTCTTTGCATAGGTAAATAACTGTAGGTAACTGATATCAACGGGCTGAGTCATCCATGGCAAAAAGAGTTATTTACATCCTAAAATGCAGCTCTTGTCAGTATGTCAGACTTTACAAAACACAACTGAGAGGCAATTTTCATGACTGTTTTTGAAGTCAATACAGGGTGATCTTTCTCTAATTAATATAAGCGTTACAGCCCATTCTTAGGAAAAGTACAAAATTCATTCCATTTCTGCAGGTGTTGTACTTTCATCTTGGCCCAAACAACAGGATGAAGGCCTTGCTTGTTTTCTCCCCTGTGGTTTTCCTCTTCAAGCCATTATTTCACCATCATCATCACTCAACCATTTTTTTCTTGTCCTGTTTTCCATAGAGGATCTTGGCGAACTGTTCCTTATTCCATATTTACAACCTTGAAACTAGTAATCAATTTCAAGGAATTTTACACATATGCACGTATAAATAGAATGAGCTTGGAACAATTAATTGCTTTTGTATGAGATTTCAAAAAAAGTTTATTTTGAAGGGGAGATTGTGGTAGGTATCTTTAGACAGAAGTTGGGAGAAAGAAAAGAAAAGCCTCACAACTTCCATGAATGCATAGTACATATTTATAATAAGAAAAAAAATCTGAGGGTACTATCGTTAGGGCTGGCCTTACCATTACCTAAACTGAAGCAGGTACCCCAGGCAGAAGATTCGTAGGGGTGGTCAAAACCCATAATTTTGCTTTCCCTGCACAAACTTGCACTCTGCAATGCGCACACTCATTGCATACAGAACCAGTGATGGTGTTGGCTTTCACATTCTGGCCATTCAGTACCTCTCAGTTCTGATTCAGTGTTTGTGACTGGTTTCTTCAGCAAGACCTGGCTGTGGGTGGGGGACCTCTCCCACGGTGCTCTGTCTGCAAGGATGCCTTACAGCCAGGTCTTTCTGCACAGCACTGGTTCTGTGCAAAGTGGGAGTGTATGGTGGATGCAGTGGCAACTCTGCTCCTTTTGCAGTAGGGGGCAGTGCATTGCTTGCTCTGCCTTGGGCAGTAGGAGCCCTTGTTCCATCCCATTTGTGGTTCTGGTTTCCATACAGTGTGAGCTCTAACACAGAGGTGTAGAACTTGTAACTTTCCAGATGTTCTTGGATAGCGTTTCTATCAGTTTCAGCTGGCATTGCAAATGGTTAATAATAGGTATTGTAGTCCAGCAATATTTGGAAAATCCACCCCTGCTCTGACCTGATTTGTTCCCCGTTGATTTACTTAAATGTGCAACTTTCTACATCCCAAACGCTTCAGGATAGTGACACTAGATGCAGGTGGGAAATATCTTACTGCCTCTACTAAGATACCCCACTTCTCCAGTCCAGTTTTTGAATGTTGCTTGCCGAGATCTCCGGGAAAACAGAATAGCAGGTGGAGCCATGCTACCAAAAAATATCTCTTTACCTAGCCTTGGTGTGACCAAATGGGAGGTAGTTTCAAGAAGACACTCTTTCCTGACCTGAGAGAAAGAAATTAGGTATAAGGTTGGAAGCAGACTCTGGAAAATCATAAAGGAGTATTCATAACATGATCAGACTATATGAGGTTGCTTTGTGGTTGTTAATTGGAATCAGCAATTCAGCCCCAACATTTTCCATAATTCTGCACTTAGTTAGGGTACAGAGGCATATATGTGCATGCAAATCTGTTGCACTTAGTACACAAAAATCAATTTCATGTGCAACACATTTGATGAATTATCAGTCACACCCACAGTAAGCATTATTTAACATTGGGCAAAGTAGTGTGTGTACATAGACTTCTGTTGCTTCTGTGCTTCTCTGGACTAAGGCCACCAATAATAAGTTTCAGGGAATTTTAGAAATAATGCACATATCTCCCATACACAGCCTAGTATTATTTGTAAGAGCACTATTCTGGGATATGTTTTAAGCAGAAGTCTTCTTCCCTTCTTTTAGCCTCTGATTCAGTTTTAAATATTAGAAGAAGGAAAATCAGAGGTAGTTTCAGTAATCTGGAAAAGGTAGCCTTTAACAATCTGGTTCCCATGGGTTGTACAAAATAAGCAGCTGTACGTGATGTTTTATATTTCATTTGCATATTTTGTACCAAACATTCTACAGAATGTGAAGCAGACACCATCAGAAAAAAGAATGAAAATTACATGAAACAGTCTGGAAACATAAACTATTCAGAAGCCATCTTAATTAGATCTCCCAGCTCATATCCATAGAAAAATACCTGTTGACCCCCTTTATTCCCACACACACGTACCATTTTTTTCTCCTCACAACTCTCTCCTTCACCAATCATATCCTGTTGCTGTTCATGGCAAAGTGGCACCCACATCTCCTTACCAACGTCTCCTGTCTCTCCCTACCCCATCCTGCTGTTATTCTGCCTGCAGATGCTCTTTTTACCCCTTTCTGTTGTGTGTTTTTCAGATCTCTGAACTGGAGGCGAAGCTGCAGACTTTGAAAAATTCGAACCCGACTTAAAAAAGAGAGAGAACAGGAAAAAAAACATATAAACCAACCAGAGCAATTAATTCTTCTTACTACTATTATTATTATTTGCAAGGGACATGTTTAGAATTTTCTCCCATGCACGCCCACTCTTGACTCTTTTCCCTGTCCTCTGCCTGATTCCCTTTTTTTCCCACCAGGGAAGTAACACCCAAGACAGTCAAAAGAACTACTACAGCAGGGGTAGCTAATGGCTTTTCCTCCTGTTGAGCATTGGGGAAAGAGAGAGAAACCTTGAACAATCAGGTGGGGTGGTAAATTCAGAGTGGGCTGCAGAGGCACAACCCAGTCTCTTCTGGAGGGTGATGAGTCGTTGTCAGTTTCTGTGTCCAGTGTGCGTCTTGTGTCAACTGACTGAACAGACTATGGAAGGTGGGGAGGTGAAAGTGCTGGTTCCATGTGTCTGACCATTTGTGTCTTCTGTCACATCTGCCTGATGAGAACCTTGCACAGACCATTATGGATCGGGACTCAGATCTCATGGCACTCCACCTCTACGCATTGTCTTCTCGGCCTTTCTGTTGTGCAGGTGACAAACTGGAACAGAGGAGGACTTCTGCTGACAAGAAGTGATGCCAGTTATTTTCATGTCACTTCCTGAATCTTAATAATTTGGGGTTGGGATGGGGTGGGAGGGACTGTTGTCAGGCTTTGGAAATCAATGACCTTGCCCTTAATTTCCCACCCCACCCCCATCCTTTGGACAATTTGGAATCCATTATTCTCTGTTTTGTGCAATGGTGGGAAATATGTCTGTGTTTAAAGGAGGGAGTCAGTGGGAGATTTTGCTGGCCACCATCTTTAGGACTGAGAAGAGGCATTGGCCTCCAAAACCACTGCTAGTTTTTGGAAAGACACTATGGCTGACTTTTACACCAGGAAAAGGATATCCATATTCTTTTTCCTCCTCCATGTATTTTTATTCACAAAGTCTTTGAAGATTTCTGGGAAACAGTAGCCAGAAGGTTTACAAACTGGACCCTTCCAAGGGAGTTGAACATTTAAGTCTAAGATCCAAGAGAAAACACATCAAGTTAACCACAGCAAGGAATTGAAGCCAGAGACTGGGGGTAAACATGGAACTGAACAAGGAAGAAAGACTAATTCTTGAGCAGAGCAAGCCTCTCCACCTACTTGAGCAGACTACAGCATCTTGGTTTTGTGCCAGCAATTTTCCTTTTGACATAGAACATGTGAAAAGCTCCCTCTTCTCCAAAGGTTTGGTGTGGGTCTGTCTTGCAGCTGGTAGAAACAGAGCATGATAAGGAGATGAAGACAGGAAACAGTGAAAGATACTAGCAGAGGCTTGACCCTCAGAAGCAGAGTGCATGATGAATCAGTATCTTGGGTTGTTCTGTTGTAAGGGTTATTGCCTGGTATTTCTTTTTTAGGTGGTCAACCTTCATTCCAGAACAAAATATCATACTAGGATGGATGGTCCCTTGTTTTGCATCACCCCACTCTATCACACTTCAGGAGGTTAAACTGCACATGTCTACAGTATTTTAGTTTTGGAATATTGACTTGGCATTTATATTGTGGAATTCCTTCCTGAAACAACACCAGGACATCAGAGCTATCCCTGTAGGTGGCTGCCCAGCCAACCCCTTGACGACTTCTTATCACCCCTCCCCTCCTTCCCAGAATAGTTGATATGTTAAGTTGCAGGACCAAATTGGCTGGGGATCTCGCTGCATCTTCTTTCTGGGCCAATAGTTTAAGCTATGCTCAGTGCTGGCAGTGAATTCCAAAGCTCTTGCTGCCTAAGGTGTAGGAACATTTCAAGTATTCCTTCACCTTCCTTCTAACTTGTTTAATCAAATGGAAGGGAAATTCCATGACTGGTGTTCCCCAGGCATACATGTTTATGCATCATGAGCCAGGGACTGAAATGCTTGAATACTAAATAATTCAGGCTCAAGTCAAACGTTATACCAGAAAGAGAGAAACAGAGGCAGGGGCATTAATTTACATTGCCATGGAATGTTGTCCCACAAAGGAGGTGTAATCCTTAAAATCCGCTCCCTGCATGGCACCAGCTTTAAGGAACATTTCTCTGACAGCACTAGTAATGTGCTAGTACAGGGACTGGAGTTTCCATGGGCAAAGTGTAATGTTGAAATCAGGCTTTAGAGAACAAATTTCCTATAAAATACGAGCAACGTGCAGCTTTCAATGAAAATACATTGGAATGGTTTCTGTCCTTATAGTTGGCCTGTCTGTCTATCCCTGTTGCCTTCTCAGACGGGGTTGTTCCTTTTAGTCACCACAGTCCATTACTTAGTTCAGAGTTTGTCTGATTGCTCTATCATTTGATCCAAGTAACACACAGCTGCAGTAGGATCCTGTAGAGGAGCTTTAAATTTTGTTGATGGGAGTAGATAGGCCTAGACATTCACTGGTCTTCTGTCAGAATTCTCTTCTGAATGCAGCTATTCAAGGTTTGTTTGTTTTTTAAAGCCAGGTACTGTAAAATAAGTGCAAATCAGGTGAAACTTCAACCAACCAGGGAGCTATCTATTGCATCATCTACAATACATGTGATGGTTGTTTTGTTTTGTTTTTCCTGGCACTGCTGTTAGCTGTGTACTCAAGCTGGTGTTGAGCATTTTCCAAGAGAAACAAAAGCAAAAGTGTATTTTGTAAAATGATTGCTGGAAAAGGCACTTTCCCCCCCCCCCCTCAAAAAGAGCCAAACGTATGCTATTTCAAAAGCCTGTAAATTATTGTTATTATTAGTATTATTATTATTATTATTATTTAAAGCAGTATTGTGTCAAGAGAGGATATCCTTTTGGGTTTGATCCCTAAACTGGAATTTGTGACATGAATGGAAATATATATTGCCCTGCCCCCACATAATTTCTGCTATGAAGGTAAAATGGATATTGCCTAACTTCCATTCCTTTCGCCTTTTTCTTGTGGCACTTAATATTGGGTCCTGTTGAATTTTCCTTTGAAAATGAGAAGTGCCTGTTACTGTGATTCTGATAGTAACTAGATGTGAGTTTCAGGGCTTGTATAATATCAATGGATCAGGGGAAGAAATCAATTTAAATACTAGATCACTCCCTGTTTCTTCAGCCCTGACCCCTTGCCATCATAAGGAAATGCAGTGTCCTCAGGACAGAAATCATCCATTTTTCCTTCATAACTTAGCATTCTCTGTTGATTTTATCAGGTTTGGCTGACTGTAAAAGGTTGAAAACTGTCAAATCATTTTTCATTAATGGCACTGATGCACAGGGAGCAAACTCAAGCCCTCTTGATGCAGCATACCTCTATGATCTGTTTTGTACTCCTGTAGCAGCCAAATGGTGATAAAACTGTGGGCTACTTTACAGGGTCCATGTATGAGTGTCGTGGGGATTCTTATCCACATATCAAGATCTGTGAGCAGGGAGTCTGGATGTGGCAAACATTCTGGGTTCAATAACCCAAAATTAAAATGTGAGATGTTGTGTCTAAGACTTCTGTTTATTTTAGACCTGGGGAATCTATCTGGGAATGTGTGTGTGTGTGTGTGTGTAAGGAACCAGTTACCATACTCTCCTGCACTGCAGCAGTCAAATTGTAGATGTGGTAACATATGAATCCTGAAACCCACATTGGCAGGGAGAGGGGATAAACATTACACACACACACATGCACCTACTCACTTACAGGATGTGAATTATTGTGTTATGGGTTGTTGGCAGAGTTCTCAGAAGGCAACAGCATCATTCAGAAAGGCTGAGGTGAGCGTTTGGATCACACTGCTCACTTCCTACAATTTACTGCTGTTATACCCACAGAATACAGAGCTTCCCAGCCATTAGCAGCAGCCACAGAGGCAGGAGAAGCTGCAGGTAACAATGTGATAATTTTTTTCCCTCCAGAGGGCCATGAAGTGTGGCTTCAAAAGCAAAAAAAGCATGCACATCTGCACATACACCATCCCAGGTTACATGAACTGCTGGAGAGCTCAGTGGTTTAGGACTCTGACTGCCAAGCCAGAGGTTGGGAGTTCGATTCCCCACTGGGCCTCCCTGATGGGCTGAACTCGATGATCCATAGGGTCCCTTCCAGCTCTGCAGTTCTAAGGTTGCAGTGGATGAAATAGCTTTACTATACAGTTGGTGCAAGAGATGTATAGATAAAACAGGAACTCGGTGCCAGGTTAGATGATAGAAAAAGAATTATATGCAGGAGATGATAAGTAATGTTCTGAAAAACAAAAGTGTTTTGCAAAGAAGTCATCTTAAAGTTTAATTTAATCTCCTTTACACAGATATAAATGTGTATGTATATAATATATATATATATATCTCTGTATGTATGTACGTATGTATGTATTGTTCCTGGTTTTGTATTCCAATTGTCCTATCATCCAATCATATCAGATAAACTGCAGGTCTTTGTTTCCACCCTGTTCAGTTATTCAAATATTGCTCTTTTCTACTACAGAGAAGGCACTTGCATGGATACCCGATGCTGCCATTGTTTAAGATATCCCATGACCCTTACAGGAGGGCATGGAGAAAAATTTGTATTCATAGGTAGACAGGATGTAACCAATTGGTGATGATTCCAATATAAAGTCCTCTTTTCATGGTGATGTTGACCTTCTTTTTTATATAAACAAACTTAAAGTCATCACCAAAAGTTAGGTAGACCAATGGAAAAGAGGTGTTAAGTGTGCTTATTTTGTTTTACAGTTTATTTATACACCTTTGTGACTGGTGGACAGAGTGTCACATGCTGCAATACATCACTGACTTGTTTGGTCAAAGGGATTTTTCCCCCAAGTGTTCACACACTCCCTCCCTGTAATAACCTGCTTTTGTGTTGATTTTACTTTCTCATGTGGCAAAGCTGTTATGAGAGGATCAAGGCAGATTAAAGAAGCATGAAATGAAAGGGAAAGTGATTCTAGCTGAAGCACCTTGAGAGAAGAATAGGCAGCTGCCTTCATGTATTCCAGCATGACACAAGATTTTAAATACTTCTGTTTCAACTGTCTATATGAAGATGACATCATACGAGTAAAGCATTACATATTCAGTCATGAACCCAGCCAGGAAATAGTGGCACATGTCTGTTTAGACAAATATCAGGTTCATATGATTCTAATTCTTTTGGTAAAGCTTTCTATTGAAATCCAATTGAATTTGGGGTCAATTTTCATGCTACATTAAGCATGTAGATCGTATTTTCCCTCTAAAGTGGAAGCATCCATGGACTGAGACCAGCGTTTACACAAAGAGACATTTGAACTTGCCACCTCAATTTATTTAAAAATCCGTGTGTTCGTTTGTTTTCTAAGCATGGCACCAATGGAAATACCTTCCCCTTTTTCAACCATGTGGGTGAATTTTTGAATTAAAAAAATCAGATGGGGGAAGAGCTTTAAATCTCTACCACCCATCCACTGCTGTGTGTGCTGGCTTTAATGTTAAAAAAAAATCTTCAACTGTGTATTACATGTTTAACATGGCCAAAATCCACATGTTTTGTGTGGCTTGCACTTTTCTATCTGTAAAGATGTCAGCTGAAAGTACCATAACAATTTACTGAAGTACTAGTACCCTTTTCATAATAGTAAAAAATAAGGAAAACATTTTCTTAACGGCTTTGGCATGAGTTTGCATGATGCCCTGCCATTCATTATTTGTAAACTAATTATCAAGTTGTGGCACGAGGATTTCAGACACAAATTCCAACAACATAAAGGCCTTTCACAAGGCACAAAGTTCTACTTTTACTGGGCATGCTGAGCATGGGATTCTGGGATTTGTAGTAAAAAGCTTATCCAACTTTTGATACAAACACGATCATATTCCTTCACATAGTAGCACACAATAGGGATTTCAAGGTAAGTGAGACACGCTGAAGGAAAGAAGCAGGTTGAAATTTGAAATCTTTTACCTGAATTGCTTACATTTCAAGGTGTGTTTTGACTAGCAATGGGCAAATTCTGCGTGTCTGCTAATTTAAATTTTTTGAAATTTCAGTAAGTTTTGATCAAAAGTGAACTTAACTGAGATTTTTGTGCGTCTTTCTGTTTTGTTCAAATCTGGCAATTTTGCTTTCCTCCCACATTCAGATGTTTTCAGGTTTTGTCAGGATTTGAGTAATGAATTAAAGTAATATTTTCTTCTAATGTTCACCAACCTGATGCCTTATGCATGCTGTTGGCTGTTCAGTGTCAGTGGAGGGTAAGAAATGCATGCCTCTTATACAGGAGGCACATTTTTGAGTGGGCCAGGAACCACTGGTATCAGATCCCCCTCTATGAAAGAAAGAATACATGTTTTCTGTCTGCCTCACCTCCCACAATTTGGTGTGTGCATATCAGGATCCTTGGGGTTCAACTCTGGAATACAGCTGTACCTGTGTACAGACAGGATATGCATATACTTGATAGAGCCGCAGATGCATATCCCTTCAGGAAAAGTTACTCAGAGTATAGGCAAGTAGGTGGGTGAAATCAATCTGGGTATCCAGTGTGGATGAACTGTGCTCTGGGCTTATCCTAATATGAAAACAGATAGAGGCTATCGATCCACTTAAGAGGACAGCAAATTTAGCTGCTGAGTGCCAACTAAGAAAGAAATAATTCAGAGGTGAACACAGATAGATAGCCATTACGTTTCTTGTGCTTATGTGCCATCAAGTCAGAGCCGACTTCAAACTATCCTAATAAGGATTTGAAGGTAAGTGAGATATTTAAGCAGTAGTTTTACCAGTTTCACACACCCCATGAGCTTCCATGGCTGAGCAGGGATTTGAACTCAGGCCTCCTAAGACCTAGGCCATCACTATCCACTACACCACACTGGTTATCCCAACAATCAAGTTAACTAGTGGTAAATAATATGGAACCACAATATACATGTTGTGCAGACAGTTGCTCTGAGCCAAAGAATCCAATCAGCTCTGCAGAAATGGATTGTTATATTTAGAGATGGGCACAAACTCCCCTTCACGGATTGCTGCCTTGTCGTGGTGAAGGGGCTTGAGTAATTCAGAGAAGCTATGGGCTATGCCGTGCAAGGACACCCAAGACGGACAGGTCATAGTGGAGAGTTCTGATTAAACGCGATCCACCTGGAGCAGGAACTGGCAAGCCACTCCAGTATCTTTGCCAAGAAAACTCCATGGACAGAAACAAAAGGCTAAAAGATATGACGCTGGAAGATGAGCCCCTCAGGTTGGAAGGCGTCCAACATGCTACTGAGGAAGAGTGGAGGAAAAGTACAAGTAGCTCCAGAGCTAATGAAGTGGTTGGGCCAAAGCTGAAAGGACGCTCAGCTGTGGACGCGCCTGGAAGTGAAAGGAAAGTCCGATGCTGCAAAGAAAAATACTGCAAAGGAACCTGGAATGTAAGATCTATGAACCTTGATAAGCTGGATGTGGTCAAACAGGAGATGACAAGAATAAACATTGACATCCTGGGCGTCGGTGAACTAAAATGGACGGGAATGGGCGAATTCAATTCAGACAATTATCATATCTACTATTGTGGGCAAGAATCCCGTAGAAGAAATGGAGTAGCCCTCATAGTCAACAAAAGAGTGGGAAAAGCTGTACTGGGATACAATCTCAAAAATGATAGAATGATTTCAATACGATAAAAGGAACAACAGGTAAATTTGGCCTTGGAGTTCAAAACGAAGCAGGGCAAAGGCTAATAGAGTTTTGTCAAGAGAACAAGCTGGTCATCACAAACACTCTTTTCCAACAACACAAAAGCCGACTCTACACATGGACATCACCAGATGGGCAATACCGAAATCAGATTGATTGTATTCTCTGCAGCCAAAGATGGAGAAGCTCTATACATTCAGCAAAAACAAGACCTGGAGCTGATTGTGGCTCTGATCATCAGCTTCTTATAGCAAAATTCAAGCTTAAACTGAAGAAAGTAGGAAAAACCACGGGGCTAGTCAGGTATAATCTAAACCAAATCCCTTATGAATACACAGTGGAAGTGAAGAACAGATTTAAGGAACTAGATTTGGTGGACAGAGTGCCTGAAGAACTATGGATGGGGGCTCGTAACATTGTACAGGAGACAGCAACAAAAATCATCCCAAAGAAAAGGAAATGCAAGAAAGCAAAGTGGCTGTCCAACAAGGCCTTACAAATAGCAGAGAAGAGAAGGGAAACAAAATGCAAGGGAGATAGGGAAAGTTACAGAAAATTGAATGCAGACTTCCAAAGAATAGCAAGGAGAGACAAGAGGGCCTTCTTAAATGAACAGTGCAAATATATAGAGGAAAATAATAGAAAGGGAAAAACCAGAGATCTGTTCTAGAAAATTGGAGATATTAAAGGAACAATTTGTGCAAAGATGGACATGATAAAGGACAAAAATGGTAGGGACCTCACAGAAGCAAAAGACATCAAGAAAAGGTGGCAAGAATACAC
Source organism: Intellagama lesueurii (assembly GCA_037013535.1). NCBI lineage: Eukaryota > Metazoa > Chordata > Lepidosauria > Squamata > Agamidae > Intellagama > Intellagama lesueurii. The sequence continues at coordinate 26,788,155 of JBAJHW010000006.1, forward strand.
AGAGGAATTATACCAGAAAGATCTGGATGTCCCAGACAACCCAGATAGTGTGGTTGCTGACCTTGAGCCAGACATCCTGGAGAGTGAAGTCAAGTGGGCCTTAGAAAGCATGGCTAACAACAAGGCCAGTGCAGGTGATGGCATTCCAGTCGAACTATTTAAAATGTTAAAAGATGACGCTGTTAAGGTGCTACACTCAATATGCCAGCAAGTTTGGAAAACTCAGCAGTGGCCAGAGGATTGGAAAAGATCAGTCTACATCCCAATCCCAAAGAAGGGCAGTGCCAAAGAATGCTCCAACTACCGTACAATTGCACTCATTTCACACGCTAGCAAGGTTATGCTCAAAATCCTACAAGGTAGGCTTCAGCAGTATGTGGACCGAGAACTCCCAGAAGTACAAGCTGGATTTTGAAGGGGCAGAGGAACTAGAGACCAAATTGCTAACATGCGCTGGATTATGGAGAAAGCCAGAGAGTTCCAGAAAAACATCTACTTCTGCTTCATTGACTACGCAAAGGCCTTTGACTGTGTGGACCACAACAAACTATGGCAAGTTCTTAAAGAAATGGGAGTGCCTGACCACCTTATCTACCTCCTGAGAAATCTCTATGTGGGACAGGAAGCAAGAGTTAGAACTGGATATGGAACAACTGATTGGTTCAAAATTGGGAAAGGAGTACGACAAGGCTGTATATTGTCTCCCTGTTTATTTAACTTATATGCAGAATACATCATGTGAAAGGCTGGACTGGACGAATCCCAAGCCGGAATTAAGATTGCCGGAAGAAATATCAACAACCTCAGATATGCAGATGATACCACTCTGATGGCAGAAAGTGAGGAGGAATTAAAGAACCTCTTAATGAGGGTGAAAGAGGAGCACGCCAAAAATGGTCTGAAGCTCAACATCAAAAAAACTAAGATCATGGCCACTGGTCCCATCACCTCCTGGCAAATAGAAGGGGAAGATATGGAGGCAGTGACAGATTTTACTTTCTTGGGCTCCATGATCACTGCAAATGGTGACAGCAGCCACGAAATTAAAAGACGCCTGCTTCTTGGGAGGAAAGTGATGACAAACCTAGACAGCATCTTAAAAAGCAGAGACATCACCTTGCCAACAAAGGTCCACATAGTCAAAGCTATGGTTTTTCCAGTAGCGATGTATGGAAGTGAGAGCTGGACCATAAAGAAGGCTGACCGCCGAAGAATTGATGCTTTTGAATTGTGGTGCTGCAGGAGACTCTTGAGAGTCCCCTGGACTGCAAAGAGAACAAACCTATCCATTTTGAAGGAAATCAACCCTGAGTGCTCACTGGAAGGAAAGATCCTGAAGCTGAGGCTCCAATACTTTGGCCATCTCATGAGAAGAGAAGACTCCCTGGAAAAGACCCTGATGTTGGGAAAGTGTGAAGGCAAGAGGAGAAGGGGACGACAGAGGACGAGATGGATGGACAGTGTCATCGAAGCGACCAACATGACTTTGACCAAACTCCGGGAGGCAGTGGAAGACAGGAGGGCCTGGCGTGCTCTGGTCCGTGGGGTCACGAAGAGTCGGACACGACTTAACGACTAAACGGCAACAACAACAACAAACTGCTGGTTCGGAAGTGTGTGCCAGTTCGGCCGACGGCCCAACAGATGTTTTGTGGTTTGTTGGCCTTCCCCCTTCAGTGGTCACCCACTCAGAGGCATCGCCCAGAGGAGGCAAAGCAGAGAAGCCAGAGTGCTGCTTCTAGGTGCCCACCAGGGGAGGGGGGGCAAGGCGCCAAATCGCAGAACACCTGTTGAGCTGTTGGCCAAAGTGGCACAAATTATCAAGTCAGCATTTTCCCCCTTCTCTAGTTATATTGTAGCTACCACTTGATCGGCTTAGGTCCAAGAGAGTTGAAGAACAGTATCACCCTATATGAGCCTTCTTGCCTTTTAATATCTTTTGGAGAATCCCTTCATTCAGTTCCACAACCAAGCGTGTTTATTTTATTAGGCTACTTTCAGAAGCTCACTTGATTGGCAGCTGAACCAGGAAGAACAGCTGGTGATAGCTGCCATGTCTCTCCTGCCTCCAAGCATCTGCCACTTCAGCTGGTTTTCCTACTCTGCCTAACAGTAGGGCTGGCCAAGATTTGTGGAGAAGAGAAGGCAGAGAAATGTGAAAGGACCCAGCACCAGTTGCTTCATATACAAGTCTCTCTTCAAGCCCATGTTTGTGATTATGTGGCTGCGGGAAGTGAATGAGAGTGCCTGTAATCTTTCAGTCAAGAATAATTGTTACCTCTTCAAAACCAGGGGGGGGGGGGAGAGATGATGCAGCAGTGGTTAACTAGAGGTTTAAGAGAACTGGGAACACTTAATAAACCTTCTGATTTATGCAGCAGATCTAAGTATCTGAAAGACTTTGCCTATGTTGTCATCTACAACAGTCCTATAAGGTAGGTCAGTATTGCCACTCTCATATTGCAGAGGAGGATGGTGAAGACTGAGCTGAGTGAGAACTTTTTACTTACACATTTAGACCAACCGGTAAGCAAAGTTCTTTACACATTTAAAAAGGAAAAGAAAACAAAAATTAAAAATGAATATTGCTGAAAACTGCACATAATAAAACCATCAGCAAAGAACAAAAATACGGCAGCATGTAAAGAAGTCAAAACAGAAGAGAGCTTGCAGTGTGATATCAGCCCCAAAAGTTCTTAAATGTCTTGAACCTGACAAATGTTTTAAAGCAGGGATGAGGTAGGGAACTTTAATAAAAAGCTAAATTGAGAGGTCAGGAAGTACATGCTAGGAGTGGGTGTGACCAGTGCCCAAAGTGCCTGGAGCCACTATTGGCATGGATGCCACCTTTCTCTCACACACACATATACACAAAGCCAAATACGACTGCAGAAGGAAAGGAGTGGGCAAAGCCCCAAGTCAGTACTTTGCGGCAGTGGGAGTTTGTAAGGTGAAGGCATAGTGGAAAATGGTAGGAAGAGCTGGGTCAAAAGAAGGTATTCATGTACAAACATAAGCACACAGGCATATTTGTATACAGAGAGGGACACACGGAAGCAAACAAAAATTCATATAGACCAGTGGTTCCCAACCTCGGGTAACTCGAGTGTTTTTGGACTGCAGCTCCCAGAAGCCTTCACCACTAGCTGTGGAGGATGGGATTTCTGGCAGTTGCAGTCCAAGAACATATGGGTTACGCAAGGTTGGGAACCACTGATATAGACACCTCAGAGCTATTGCATCAAACATTGCCTTGCTCCATTCACTCCACAATTCAGTTCAGGAGCGGAAAAATATGGATTGGCCTCAAATTAGAACTATTTCTCTGGGCTGCTGTTTCTCCTGGGGTTGATTTCAGTCAGGTTTATTCTCACAAATGCATTCTCTCTCTTTTTTTCTCACTTCTCTCCCCTGCCTTTCAAATACTCTCTCACAGTTTCTCCACCCTCACAATTATATTCTATATGAGGCCAGGAATTTGTTATTATTATTATTATTTATTTCATTTATACCCCGCCTATCTGGTCTTGCGACCACTCTAGGCGGCTTCCAAACAACATAAAACAACAGATAAAATCACAAAATTATTACAAAAACAATTTCCATAACAATTATAAAACAAAAAATAAATATAAATAGAAAAGATAAAAAGATCAGGTATTGACTGGAGGGAAGGCCTGTATAAACATCCATGTTTTAAATTGATTTTTAAAGATACCCAGCGTAGGGGCGGCACGAATCTCTGGAGGAAGATTATTCCAGAGGTGAGGAGCCACCGCCGAGAAGGCCCGATTTCTTGTTCTTTCCCTACGGGCCTCCCTCGGCGTCAAGCTCCTCAGCCTCACCTCCTGACTCGCACGGGTGATCCGGGTAGACCTTGGTGGGAGTAGGCGTTCCGCCAAATATCGAGGTCCTAAACCGTTTAGGGCCTTATAAGTAAGCATTAAAACTTTGAAGTCAATGCGGAACCGAATGGGCAGCCAATGCAATGCGGCCAGAATAGGAGAGATATGCTGGTATTTTCTCACTCCACTAAGGAGTCTGGCCACCGCATTCTGCACCACCTGAAGTTTCCGCATCAACCTCAAAGGCAGCCCCACATAGAGCGCGTTACAGTGGTCTAATCTTGAGATTACGAGCGCATGCACCAAGGTAGTGAGCGCCCCCATATCAAGGTAGGGCCACAGCTGGGCAATCCGCCAAAGATGGAAAAAGGCGGAGCGGACTACCGACGCCACCTGCGTTTCCATGGTGAGCGCCGGGTCCAGATGGATCCCCAAGCTGCGAACCCCACTCTTAGCGGCCAAGGCCACCCCCCAAAACGAGAGAGAGTCATCCAAGCCGCCAACCACAGGGGCACCCACCCTCAGAACCTCCGTCTTGTCCGGGTTCAGCCTCAGCCCATTTTCCTGCATCCATTGCAATACAGTCCCCAGGCAGCGCTGAAGGGACAGGACGGCATCACCTGCAGTTGGTAAAAAGGAGATGTAGAGCTGGGTGTCATCAGCATATTGATGACACGATGCTCCACACCCCCTGATGACCCGACCCAGCGGCCTCATATAGATATTAAACAGCATTGGGGAGATAATCGAATTTGGCACAAGGAGAAGGAGGCCTGATCCACCACCTCAAGAAAGGGGGCTTGGGTCTCTCGCTGGGAGAAAGGAGGCCTAGGCATGAAACAGATACACAAAAACAAACCGACTGGCTGAGGAGACCTGGATCTTGTGCTTAGTCAGTGCCTCATTTGCTCTGAGGGACCAATGGCAGAACCTCCACTGTCCCTTAAGCAATTGAGTTAGCCAGGAATCATCGCCACTCTCTTCCCACTTTCCCCTTTCAAGAAGGAGTTAGAGGAACTGGAGCCAAATGATCAAAGGCTCTCCTGAGTACTCCTTGAAGCTATGGTTCAGGTGGTAGCCACTCTCTGGCCTCCTCTTCCCTCATTGCAGTTGTGGAACTCTGGAGAGTATGTTGGCCCTTGGGTGAGAACTTCAAGGGCTGCATGGAGAGAGACAGCAAGCCACATTCAACCCACTGACCAGAGGCTTCCCACCTGTATTTTCAGAGAAGGCAGGCAGGTGTAGGTTAGTCGAATCTACAGTAGTTTGTTTTTTCCATAGTATCTAGAATGCCCCCTAAAGTAGAGCCAGGTGCAAAAGAATATAGCAGATGAGATAAGTAGATTGCTACCACCCATCTCATGGATAACATAAATGCTATATAATAATTTGTGCATTGTGATTGTGCATTTGTGTGTTGTCTCTAATGTGTATTTGGGTTTGTGGATTGTGTATTTGTTTGTTGAAGAGGTTATGTAGGCCACTGACGCCTGATATATGCAAGCATCCTCCTATCCCACTTATGTAAATGCAGTCCAGCAACAAAAAAGCTGGGAATATAGAGGCCAGCTTCTCAGACCCACATCAGTGGGAAGGCCTGAGAGAATTCCTGGTCATAGGCAGCTTGTGTGTGGTGAGCACTGAAAGCCATCTGGGTAGGCCTTGACACTGTAACTCTTCGGATGCCTTTGAGGAGTTGTAGTCCAAAAAAGGAGCTTTTCCAAGCTCAGGAAGGAGAATCTCGAAATGAGAATCTAGAAATGAGGCCTAGTCTTTACATTCAACAGAATGAAGTGCTAACAGAATGCTTTGAGTACATAATGATATATTCTACATATCGAAGTGGGGAGAAAAAATATCAGAAGACTTGCATGGCAAGAACCCATCTAGGAAAAAAAAAATTTCTCCCTGGGGAACATTTTTTAAAACTTTTATGTGGTGATAGAAGCAGTTCACAATAGCAGCCCACCCCAACCTACAGCCTGAAGTGGAAAGAAAAGTCAGCTTTACGTTCTCTACCACCTTGTATTGCTTATGCAGATGTGCTGTCAGATGCCCTGAGAGCCCAAATCATCTCGAACCATAATCCTGTCAGTGTGCAGGGCAGAGTATCACTTTCTACTATGGAAGGGAAGGAAAGATTTTTTTTAAATTTGCTTTTTGTTTGGCATTGGCATCACCAATAATTTTTGGTGAGACAAATTTGTACACTGGGTGCCACATACGGCCTCCAAACTGTTTCTCCCTGTTGTTTTACAGACTATTATAGTAGGGCCACTTGAGTATGTTAAATTTTGCTATCTACTTTACCTAGACTTCAATATTCTGATTTTAATCTCTCTTTGCTAACAAAAATGGCATGGGCTTCATATGTCTCTCAGATGGACTTTTCTATGCACAGAGGTTGGTTGACTTATTAGCTAGAGTCCTGTTGGTATTGTGCAGTGTAAAATGGAAATTGCACAAGTGGTGTGTGTGACCTTGCCAGCTGTCCATTGCACACTTGGACATGTCCACGTTGTGTAATAGGTTACACACTCAGTTGCAAACCAAGGTATGTGCCAGAAAGTTGTTTGTGCAATTGCCCTCATGTGCAATAGGATCTTGTTTGGATGGGGAATAATTAGATTAGTTAGATTTTAAGCAATTCAATATGACAGAGAGCTTCATATTACAGCGTGTTGGATAAATGGGTAGATCCCCTTAAATCAATGGAATGCAAATCAGTAATAATCAATGGTTCCCATTGATTTTGATAAGTCTAACCTTAGTATGACTAAATCTGGAGCCAGATCAATCTCCCTCTGTGTCTCTTATTTTATATTAATTTCTAAAACTCTTCCAACAGTGACCCTGAAAGAATTGCATCTGGTCAATAGGAATTCTAGATAGACCTGAAAGTGAAAAGACAATCTAGACAGCTTGGAAGTAAAAATGTTGTTCCTCATTTCTCTATGGGATTTTTCCTTCCTTCCTTCCTTCCTTCCTTCCTTCCTTCCTTCCTTCCTTCCTTCCTTCCCTCCCTCCCTCCCTCTACTTGCCCAGGTATTAGGATCCCAAGCACAATTTGGTAAATTAGATAGCTATGTCATAACTTATACTAAAACTGCTAGTTTGAAATCACAACATCAACCTTCAAGGCAAATTTCTAGTCATTTGACAAAGACGCTTCCTTTTTCTACCAACACAAGGCATGCCAGCTGAAAAAAATTCCTGGAGCTGTCCGTTCAGCACCCGCCATCTAAATCTCCTAAGCAAATTCTTACTTCCATTCTCAGTCATTCCCATTTGCAGTTGTTAAAAGCCAGGTGAACTCAAATCCAGGATTGGCGGAGACAGGAAAGGCATGACATTGTAGATGTATTTTTTTTCCATCTTGGGAAAAGAAAATACTTGTGAAGATTCACCTTTGCAAGGTCATAGTATGCAAGGCTGGCCCTACCACTAGGAACAATAAGGCAGCTGTCTCAGGCAGCAGGTTTAAGGTGTCATGAAAAGGCAAAAAAATGTTAATTGTTTAATTTGTAGTTGTTCTCAGAAACTCCAATTCTGAGATTTTCTGCCTCACAGGCTAAAATATCATGGCTGGTTTTGAGTACTACACACCTTGACTTGGATACAAACAAAACATCTGGCTCTGGCTCTGGCTGGAGGGATAAAATAGGCCAGAAATTTACCTACTGAAGCAGGAGGGTCCATTAATCTGTTAATTCAGAAATAACATTTAAGCACAGTTTAAAAAACATAAATTGCTCACACATTTATAAATGTGCAATGCAAGGTGCAGTTAATTTCATATGAGATAGTAAAAGGGTTCTTGAATCCTTTTGCTGAAAAAAATGATCATTTAAAGATCAGTGTCTCTGACATTTGAGGTACAGTATATGTGTATTTGAGTGTTTGAATGTGCAAGTACACTGATCTAGCAAAAATTTGGATAGGCTGACCAGTGGATATGCATATTCCTGTTTCTGATTTACTCAGACTCAATATGTTGCTATCTTTTACTCTATGCATTGCTTATAATATTAAGAAATTTCTCTCTGTGTAGTATATATAGAAGTAAGCACAAATCTACCAAGGTAGTTGATGACATGTAAGCAGTAATTCATCCCCTTGCATGACTAAAAATGGGTGGCCTACCTGAGTTAAACAAACACACTCAGGATATGTTTGATTACACTTTCCACACACACCCTTCCAGCATGATTGAGACTGGATGGATGGGTGGGTGCACCTTCAAAAGACTCAGAATTTTCTGGGCAGTGTATAATAGATTTCTAAAAATATTAAGTACAACCAATAAAACAAAGGCTACAGAAAGCAGATATTAAAACCAGGAAAAAAAGAGGAATAGGTTGTGGAGGCCTGCAGGAGCACAGTTGCACACCAGATTTTGGACCATGAGTTACTCTCCCTCAGCCTTAGTTCCCAAGTCTGAAAAATGATAATATAGTGACCTACACCACTGGCCTATAGTGAGGTCAAATGAGAGCACTAAACAAAGTTTGGATTATTACTCCCAAAATTCTGTAGCCAGTTTGGATCAAACATGGTAAGAACATAAGAGTGAGCTTTATTAAATCAGACCAATGATTTATGGAGTACAGCAGCCTGTTTCCCACAGTGGCTAACCAGACACCCTATTTCAGGGGGTGGGGAACTTTGGTAGACTTGGGGACCAAATCTTTGTCTCTGGGATCCTGGGGGGTGTCACCCAAAATGCCAAACCCCCAAATGATATCAGAAGCTGCTAGAAGCCTCCTTCCAATTTGGAGACATTGGTTTGTTTTTTAAAAAATAAATTCTGCAACATATTTTTAAAGGGAATTGCAGCTCCTGAAGGCTTTTTAGGAGGGACCATGCGTCATTTTTTTTTTAACCAGGAAATACTTTCTTTTAGCTTTCACATCTGGGGTGGAGAACCAAGGGCCAGAAAAACAGCTTTAAGTGCCATGAGACTAGTAGCCATTTGGACTCCTTTTTCATGGATTTGTCAAAGCTCCTTGAAAAGGCCACCTAATCTAGCAGACATCAAGATACAATTTTCAGGTTTTTCCCAGTAATGTTAAAGAAATGGTAAATAGTAATAGCTGCAGAATGCGTCTGAGAAGTGGCTCCAGGTCATTATGTTTGTAGTAACCATACTAGAATGCAGGTACAGAAGGCAACTACCTCTGAAGTGACACATGTTCACACTGCCTGTTTGTATGCATGTAGAGAAAAAGGAAAACATGGTAATATACTGTATATATAATACTCACATTGTAAGTCATGGATTTGGATATGATGAAAACTTAGGCTTTGTTGCTACATATAACATACAAGCCTATCCATGTCTACTCAAAAGTAGGTCTAACTGAATTCAGTTCCATTTATTCAAATTGGCCGACTCTAGTTGTGACTTATGTTAGTACAGTAAGTAGCAACTAGAGTAAGACCATTTAACTAAATGGAACCAAAGGAAGAGTTGCCTCACCAAATCCCCACTGATTCAATGGACCTACTCTGGTGCAACTTGTTACACTGAGCAACAGGATTTCAGCCATTGTTGCTGTCTCTCTAAATGACAGCAATGCACATAGTGAGTGCCTACAGAATGGATGAACATGCTGCATCAGAGACTTGTTTATTTATTTATTTGGGAAAAAAATTAACCCACCTTTCTCCTTAAAAATCCCCCAAGGCAGCTTACAAGAGTTAAAAGACAGTATTTAAGATTAGTAACAAGGAGTATACAATACTAAAAGGATCAATGAATACAATGCCAAAAAAACCAGAAGGGACAAAAAAACAACAACACCAAAACACCACCCACATTCAATACGGTAAGGTACAACAATCCATTAAAAAAAACCCCACTCCACAGCCATTCACTCAGGAAAGCTTGCCTGAAGAGAAAGGTCTTCGCCTGTTTGCAGAAGGATAACAAAGATTTAGCCTCCTGTGGCGGGGACTTCCAGAGTCTGGGAGCAGCAACAGAGAAGGCCCTCACCTGTGTCCCCACCAAATGCACCTGTGAAGGTGGCAGGACAAGAGAAAGGCCTTGCCAGATGATCTTAACACTCGAGTCGAGTAGGCTTATCAAGGGAGAGGTGGTCCTTGAGACAGCTTGGCCCCAAGCCATTTAGAGCTTTATAAGTTAGAACCATCACTTTGATTTGTGCCTTGAAACGGATTGGCAGCCAGTGAAGCTGCTGTAATGGGGGTGGGTTGGGGGGGGGGGTTGTGTGGTCTGGAATGTTCTGAAAGGTCTCTCTGTGGCATCCCACGCACTGGCAGAAGGTTGGACTCCTGAGGCCTCTTCCACCTCTACCATTCCGATTACAACGCACACCGGAGTTATCACTTGATGCTGCAGTCAGCCAGGGGTGAGAGTCACGCCCATGGAGAGGTAAAGGTGGCTTTCTCAGGCAGTAGACTTTGAATGCCATGAAAGAAGAGCAAAGGGCCGAGGCTGTTTGTGTGGGTTTTCTTTAGCAAATTGTGGCTGCTTTCTCTCCCACACTCCCACTGTCACCTTCCTTTCTTAGCCATCCTCTTTTTGCTCTGTTCCCTTCTTTCCGCCAGGAGAAAGGCCTGGCACAGCACGCATCCCATCCAGGGCTCCTGGGGATACAGAGAAGCCAAGCCAAGCTCCAAGCCAAGCAAGAGCATCTGGGAGGGGATTTCAGGAAATAAAACGCAGCGCTAGCGTCCTCCTTTTTCTGTTTTCCAGCCCAAGCGGCTGCTCCTGCAACTACTGCTGCGGCTACTTCCGGGTTCCAGTTAATCTCCGCCTCTCCCTCCCTCCCTCTCTCTCCATCCCTCCCTCCCACCTACCCTGGGACCATCCCAATCTGGCTATATCAGAGGTCAGTTAAAAATCGGGGTTGGGGGTAAGCATCTCAAAGCTGCAATCTTCACCCCCGGAGACTTGGATGGATCTGTTATTTTCCCCTCTTCTCCCCACCGTCGTTTTCTTCGCTGCCGCCTGATGCTTTTGATTTTGGATGCAAACATCACAGGGACAAGATAAGCATCAACATAACAATCGGCACCGGTGGGAAGCTCGGCGAAGCCATGAGGGGAAAGAAAAATGGCCCTGGCAGGCAGGCATGGGATTCATAGAGGATCTTTAGCAGGTTTTTGAGGATGCCGCCGTGTTTCAGGTAAGCTTCTCTTGGGGTATCCCTCTTGTGTTTACCTGTCAGTTTCGGCGTGCTTGTCAATTTCACTGGCACAGCCCTTTGATGTCAGGACTTCCTCGTCCACAGAGGAAAAGGCCTTAGAAGTAACAGCAGCAGCAACGTTTATAATATAATGGATATATTATAAGGCAGGATCTTAGTGCGGAAGGTGGCATTTCCCCTTTACGATGCTCATCTTTCTCCCCGTTCTTATTCCCTTCTTTTATTTTTTGCTTGAAGCAAAGCTACTGCATTGTGTTTTGAGATGTTCCCTCATTTATCTTTTTTTTTAAAAAAAAAATTATTGAATTGCCCTTTTGGCTCCATTAAATTTCTATCCCCACCCTCTTGTTTGTGATCTCACTGGGAAAGGTGAGTTTCAAGAATTCCTTCAAACCAGATCAGAAGCAGGGAGGGAATTTATATATTGGAGTGATCGTTGTTGTTGTTTTTTAAAAAAAACACCCTTGGCCTTTTATGGTGAAGTACAGAAGACGCATGGGAGAGGAAAATATTTTTGCACATCTGAGAGCACGAATTCCAGAGATAAAATCAACCCTGCAGATTTGTGTATTAAAATCAGTATTTTATCTGTAATTTTTGTACTATGTAGAATGCTTCTGCAGTGTTATCTCATGAGCCTAGTTATATTTCTTAGGGTCCTTTAAGTATGCCTGTAATGAAATATGTAAAATATTTTGAATAAGTTACTTATTTCTCTTCTTCATAAATGATTTTCCTTTCCTTCAAAAACATGTATTGGTCTATCTTCAACAAAGACATGCATATACATGTGTGTTTTAATATATAATATCACTCTAAGCACATTTAATCAATAAGCTCCATTAAGTTCAATGGTGCTTCTTCCCTAATAAATATGCTTGGGATTGCAATGTGATCCAGGCTCCTGGCATTAGCTACCCCAACTATTTTTAAACCTCAAGTCAATTTTTTTTTGTTTCCTTTCACCCACCAGTTTGGTCGCCTTGTTCTAACCCTGCAAGAGATTTTGAATAGATCTCTCCATCTCTGTGGATTTCATGATGAGTTTGGAAATGAGGAAGATCCGGTGCAGTGCTCTAGTGTTTGGCTGTGGGCAAACAGGTTCAGGTCGCTGCATGGTTACTACCAGTCACTGGATGTTTTTTTTTTTTTAATGTCCCTCTTTCTCTTGCTTAGTGTAATCTATCATACAAGGTTGTTGTGAAGCTGTTACGTGGCTATTAGCTTTGTGAAAGGGTGGAGTACAGGAATGTAGCACACAGCTGGGCTCATGTTTTCGGATAGCTATGTGTTTTCTTTTCCATGCATACAAACATGCCCCTGAACTAAACCTAAATGAAACACCTTTGAATTAGACCAAGCAGATGTAAGCTGAAAAGGGAGAGATGGCTTAGAACTAGGCCTTGGGCATGATCCTGACCCAGTTAACATTCTCTCAACCCCCTTATGTGCCTTTGCCTGCACTGGTCCCCTCTGGCCTATGCATCCATTTCCTCTTTCTCTTTTTCCTCTTGCTTCCTTTTAAGACCAAGCCACTTGTGAATCCCCTCTATCTCCCTCTTCATGTTTCTACAGAGCACTCTCCACACAGAGCTCCCATAAACCTCTTCCTTCTCCTCCTCCTTTTCCTTCCTGCCCTTCTCCTGAGTTCCTCTATCTCTCAGGATGTTAGAGGCTTGAAAATAAATAAGAGCATGGTGGTGGGGTAGGAAACCTAATAACCAGAAATTCTATGCCTCTTGACAGAAAACATGACCATTCTGGTCCACAAATGTATGGGGAACAAACTTCGATGGGCAGATTAGCTGGCAGATATACCTGGTACCACATGCCTATTGTGAGGGAATAAAAGGCCTGATTTTATGGGTGGTGCACGTATGCTCCAAAGCAATTGACAGGGCTTTCTAGTAAAGCTTAATGTTATTATACCTTTATGTGATTGCATCCTTTAGCTTAGGAGGAATATACGAGATCAACTATCATATTTAGATCAGCCTTAAACTATCAGCATTCATATTCCACCCACCCCAAACCATCTGATTTGCAATGATGCAAGTGGAACATTAAAATATTTCAATTCTCACTGAAAAAAGAAGGTGTTATGTAGATAAGCTTTTTCTCTTCCAGGCTATACAAAAACAAACAAATAGCTAAGAGGTTGTTTTTGTGTGTGTGTACTTTTAATTCCCCCCCCCCCAAAGTCTCTATCCTTTTTCTTGTATTTATTTGTCTTGCCAGTTCTTTCCTAACCCACTTACCCCCGATATTGGTCTTTTCCTCTTTCCCATATAGATACTAGGTCATCCCATTTTCCTGGCAGGTCGGCCTAAGCAATAGCTAACTGTCAACTGAGATGTATGGGTGGGTTTTCCCTCTTGTTTGCTCCTTCTGCCAGATTCATTTGATCTCTGGCTTCTCCCATCAGCCCCAGGAAATGCACATAACTTTTCGTGTCAAGTCGTGGGTGGAGTTAGATGTAGGAGATTGCACACTCTCTCTCTCACACACACACACACCCAAAGCTGGTGGAAGCTGGAGAGGTTGTCTAGGCAGGTGTCAGCTGTTTTCTAGTTGGCAGGCCCTGTTGAGAAATGGACTGCAAGGAACTGAACACACCTGCACTCCGGGGACAGAAGCAGTGAAAGTCATCAAACCATTTAGGTTGCTTGTTCAAATCTATTTTGCTAATAAGTTTGAATCCTGTTTCCTTCCTCCCCCACCACCAATAGGTGAAAGTAAGGGAGAAACAAAGACACAAGATGGGTGGGAGGACTAGTGTGTCAAGTTGTTTGAATGTCTAAAGCAAGGCACTATAAAAACTCTCTTAGATTTTCATGGTGCTTTTTATAGGCTGCTGGTTATACTCAAGTTTTATTCCATTGTTTGTTTTACCCCATGCTGCTTTCCCCCTGTTGTTCTGCTATATGCTTTTTCATTGGTCTCTTGTTATTTGGTATTTTATGTTTTCAATTCATCTAGATTCTACCAAGAATACTTAAGCTATTAGGTGGTGTGAAGGTATGAGAAATAAACCCAGATAGACAAACACACAGTCCCTAAGCCTGATTCTGACAATTAAACAAAAGGCCTTGTTTCAGTTGCCTGATTTATGGTACACTTACAGCTATTAACAGTGGTGTCCAAAACATACCTTATCCTCTGGAAAAACCTTCACATTGGGGTCAGAAGAACATTTGCACGCAGGCTTTTCAGAGTGGTTAAGGGACCAAGTGCCCTCCCAGTGTTCTGGACTACAAATCCCATAAGCCCCAACCAGCATGGCCGATGCACATAGATCTTTGGATCTGTTGTCCAAACATCTGTAGAGTATCATGTTGCCTATCCCTGTGTGAAATAAGCACCTTCTTGTCCAAGCCAGATGGCCATGCATCCTATTTTATGGAAGACAATCCTTTGTTGGAAGAAATGCCCGGCACAGCATGTGTAAATAATAATAATCTTAGAACTGCAGAGCTGGAAGGGCCCCTATGGATCACTGAGTCCAGGCCTTGTCAAGGAGGCACAGTAGGGGAATCAAACTCCCAGTCTTAACCACTTAAACCACTGAGCTCTCCAGCAGTTCTTCTGCTATATCAAGTTGATTCTGTTTATGAAAACCCTAATAGGGTTTTCAAGGTATGTGAGATAATTAAGGGGTGGTTTTACCATTGGCATCCCACAATGAGTTTCCATGGCCAAGCAGCGATTTGAACTCAGGTCCTCTAGGTCACTGTCAGACACTCTGTTCACTACACAGTGTTGGCTCTTATCCAGCCTTCGTGCCGTTTAAAGATAAAGAACCCTAAGCAAGGGGAAAAGCTGGCACCTTGGCATTCCCCATCAATAAAGCAAACCTGATCAGCAGACTGAGCAGGTATGCAAGTCACCTGGTCACAGTCTTTACAGAACCTGCTGTTTATGCTTTCCACCACCTAACAATAATTCTTCACAAGGTGGCAACTGTATGAGTGTTACACATATCAGTGTCATCCTTAATTCTTTCTCTTATTCTTGTTTGCCATCAAGTTGCCTCTGACTCATGGTGACCCTATGAATGAGTGATCTCCAAAATGTCCTGTCCTCAACTGCCTGCTCAGCTCTCATAAGCTCAAGCTTGTAGTTCCTTTAGGAAGTCAATCCATCTTGTATTAGACTCTTTTCCTGCTGCATTCCACCTATCACAGTATTATTGTCTTTTCCAGAGAATCCTGCCTTCTCATGATGTGTCCAAAGTAGGACAGCTTCAGTTTCAGTATTTTTGCCTTCAGAGATAGTTCAGGCTTAATTTGATCTAGGACCCACTTGTTCATTTTTCTGGCAGTTCTCTTTCTCTGGTGGGGCATAAGTGGGCACCCAGTATTATAAATGTTACTACCATATTCCCTCCCTTCAAATTGCTCCTAAACACACAAACATACTCTCACATATGATTTCTGTGCATTTTTTTTAGTATATCACCATAATTCTAATAACCATGTTTTATGTGTATGTAACTGCATGAACTTACTGTACATTCATCTTGTCTTTTCCTCCACAGCTCCCAAGGGTGTTGTTTACCTCCGTTGTATTTTTTTTAAGGAGTAGGGATTTTTTTAGCTTATATAGTGTTGTTATGTGAAGGGATGTGGAAGATGGTTTTATCAGTTCTTGAAGGACACAAATACATAAATGGCACACTATTGCTCTATTAATAATGATAGATGGACAGATAGACAAGCAGACAGCAGCATGGCAAAAGCTAAGCAGAGCTGTTAGGTCATGTAAGCAGAGCAGCAGCTTCTAAGACTCCAGCTGTTCTTTATCTCAATTAAAATAAGATTTACAAGAGGGTCGTCTTCAAATCATGGAAGATTAGGCTTTGGATTCTCTGCAATGCGGGCTGTGGGGTGCAAGAGAATGCTTTGGAAATAATTTTTTAAATTGTAAAAAAAATCTTTAGCAATAATTTGCAGAATATTAGAGCCTCTTCCTTTCTTTCTCTTTTATAATTAAATAAAAGTGAAGACTGTAACTCACTGTTTTTCCTTCCTTGCTTCCTTCCTTTCTTTTATTCCCTTCATAGATTTACCTCAGTATGTCTTCCTCCAAACTCCAAGATGCAGATGAGGTTTTTGGTAAGCACCTTCTTGACTTCCTCGTTTTCCCATCCAGTGGCTACCATCTAAGTAGATGAATGATTAACCGTCCTAGGATCTCCACTGCAGGTTGTGTCCTGAAGTTAAAACTGAGGAGAAAAAGAGGATTGGGGAGTCACAAGCTGTGGCCTTTGATGTAGAGTCACTCCCTACTAGTCTCAGATGTTTAAGAACTGGCTTTTAATAAAAAATAATTTTATACATTCTTAGAGGCATTGTTGTTATATTATCACCTCACCAGTTCAAGATTTGACAATGTCTTTTCAATTTAATGCATAGCAGATCATGAATGAACTGGTTAAGGTACTGTTGAATGCATTTGACTCAAGTGGGGAGAAGATTATAGCTGGGTATCTTCCATGCCAGCTGAATTTGCTGGCCTGGTATTTAATGTGGACAGGCAATGTCAAGGCTCCTGATCTCCCCGCTGGTTGTTCTTTATCTTTAAATCAGACATTGACTGGATGGCCCTTCAATTGGAGAACACCTTCAGCATGAGGATTGTGTTCTGGGATCCTTTTAAAGGAGGACTGACCTCCCTAAGAAAAGGACACGGGGTTAACATATTGTTCCTGTGGTTGGCAATAGTTCTGTAGGCCTTACTCATGGGACCCCTTTAACTGGAGTTGCAGGAGCCTGAAGCCAGACAAGGTGTTTTTAAGACAATTTAAAGCCTGGGGCCCCAACATGTCTTTCTTTTCTCGTCAAAGTCAGGAAACATTCCTTCTTTGGAGCACAAGAGTTTGTTTTAGACATCAGTTCCCATGATGGGTGGGAGACATAGCCCAGGAAAGTAACTTTTCTGAGCTCTAAAGAGCATACTAGTTGTTACTGCTGATGTGGCCACCTCTATATGTGAGGCCCAAGGCAGGATCTTGTAAGGTGATTATGTATTCTCTTTTACTGATGACCGTCTATTTAAAAACATCCTCTGTCTGAGGAACCATCCAGACAAAGTCCAGTTTAAAGTGTAACAATGAAAAGAAGGCAAAGCAGAAAGGGACCTTAAAAGGCACAAAGTTCACTGGGTGATATCCATTTTGATTTTTAATTAAATTACAATAATTATTCCAAAAGTTGTACTTCTAAAGTTACATAGGCAAATAGAATGTGAATTGTGTCAACTTTTCCTTCTTTTTAGCATTTCTTCTTTTGGGGGTTTGCATTGTGTGTGGCCTCCCTTAGGTCTGATGTCAGCATCCATGCCTTGGAAAAATTACTACTCAGACTATGATTCCCAAAGTCCCCTTGTCAGCCTGGCCATGGGCCTAGCAGTCTGAAGAGTTTAGAAGTGTAGTGCAGTAAATATCTTTCCAAAGGTCTAGCACAGAACATCTTCTGGCGGCCGCTGAGCCCCCAGTACCTCACCTGGGCTCGCTGCTGATGTGAGCCTTTGGCCAGAATTTAAAAGCCATCAGGGAGCAATTTCACAACGTTCCAGAAGATCACTCAGTTTGAAGGGCTGTGAGAAACTGACATGGCAGCTCCTCATGGTACAGAATTCATTTGGAGTGTTGCTGCTCTTTACTACAGCTCACATGAGCCAAACTGAGGCAGTCGCCTCAGGCAGCAGAGTGCTATGGAGCGGGCAGCAGAGTTGCCACACACACCCACTCTCAACAGGCTGCCACCACCATTACTGGTCTTTTTCTCCATGTGACCACAATCACTGCACCCCTGAGTACTTCAGCCTCACATCACTCTGTTGAGGCGAGGAGGTTGGTGCCATCCTCACCGCTGTCACTGACTGAGCATCATCCTCTGGTGTGATAGCACTTACCAGGACCAGGGGGAGGCGGGTAACTCACCTCAGCCTACTCTGGGAACAATGTCTTGGTCTTTGGGGCTGAGGCATACAGAGAGGCATACAGCTGGCAGAAGAGCCGCCAAGGGCTACAGATGGATGGCGGTGAGAGAAAGTCACCGTAGCCAGTATCCTCCCCCTCCTCCTCCTCCTCGGTGGGTATGTGGGGCTGTGGTGGTAGTGGTTTTTTTACCACCTCAGGCAGTGTGAGAGCATGTGCTGGCACCCTTTGTCCACCATCACCAGCGACCATCAATGGAAGAGAGAAGTAATCAGAGGACAGATGCCCTAGAACTTCCTCAAACTGCCCCCATGGTCCACCTTCTTCACCCAGAGCAAGTTGCAACATCACCTGCCTTTAAGAATTAGCTAGTTTTGCTGTGGTCGATTATCTCAAAAGTAGTTAGTTACCATTATAGTTAAAATGTTTAAAGCAATTCTTTTCATTTCCATTTCTCAAACATAGTCCAATGACATTTGAGAAATGCAAATGAAAAGTGTTGTTTCAATTTTTCTTTCAAAAGAATTCCGAACACTGCAAGTGGTTTGGCCATGATCCAAAACATCCTTTCCTCTCATCCAGCTTGGACTCACTACTCGCAATAAAGCGTGAAGCAGCAAGAGTGACTTGAGTCATTAGATATTCCTCTGTTGCCATTTAGGGAGGGTTCATACTGAAAATAAAAATAACTTTAAATGTTGCAAAGGGATTACGGTTATCCTTTAAGTTACAGCCACAATGTAAAGCAGTTGTGCTTTAGTTACTCAAAAAGGAGTTAATTGCAACTAATGAGATATCATTTGATTTATAGTTAGTAATGTAAATACTTTTTATTTATTTTTAGTTATCTGAAATGAATTACTTCCTAGTATTAGTCCACCCTAAAAAATAAGCCTGCGTCTGGGACCTTTGTTGTGCAGGCTGGGTGTGCTGTTTCTGAATTAAGGCCACTCTTACAGCTTCCCTATTAGAAGTTCATGGATTTGTGATTTTCTAATCCCAGACTCCTACAATCCTCTACTGGGCACCATATAATTGGCAAATCTGAACTTCTTGAATTACTTATGATACTCATGCATGTTACTCCCACCGGTGAATTTTTTGCACATGTTTTCTCTTATGTCCTCACTCTGAAATTAGTGCACAGGGACTTCCCACAGGGAAGGAGGCTTTTATCACCACCACCACCACCACCACATCATCTTAGAACCGCAGAGCTGTAAGGGACCCTATGGATCATCAAGTCCATCCCCTGTCCAAGGAGGCACTGTGGGGAAGCAAACTCCCAACCTCAGAGATCTGAACCACTGAGCTATCCAGCAGTTCTTTCCCCAAACACTGACAAACAGGGGGGAAATTACTAAAGGCACCAAATGTAAAACCACAGAGAAGACACAGTCTGACAATAGGATGGTGCAAGGTGACATAAGCAAACAAGACAGAACCAACCTTGGCAGTACTCACTGTTCAGTGGGGTTTTTGATCAGCCTGGCATGATGCCCACTGCTGCCTCCTAGGCATTTTCCATTTCTCTCCTTCTGAGATTACAAGCCTGGTGTTTGAAAGGACAGGGGTAGAAAAGCAGGGGGTGGGTTTGAAGTGGCCATGTGCACCTGCCTATTGTCTGTACCTGGAAAGGGAAAAGGAAAGGGAAAAATAAATCAGACCCACATAGGTTCTTCCCACACCATTTGTTAAACCATGCCCCAGCTCTTTGCTTGTGTGTGTGTTTGAACCCTCCACTCTCTTGTGGTGCCCAAAGAATCTCCTGACCATCCTGGTAACATAAGAAGGTGTGTTATATGAGGTGACACTGTTTGTCCATCAAGCAGACTGTTCTTTACATAGCAGAACTTGGGGAAAATTCTGTTTTTGGACTGCAATCTTTGAATGCTTCAGCCAATGGCCAGGCTGGCTGAGCATTGTGGACATGGCATCCAAAAAGTAACTTTTACAAGTTCTTCTATTCTGATTGGTTGTAAATCTCCAAGGTGTTTGTCAGACATCTCCTTGATCAATCAATCCCTGTTCTTTTCAACTGGGCATGTCAGGAACTGGATCTTGAATCTTTGTCATCTTACTCCTTAGACATTCAGTGGATGTGATATGGGAGTCTGTAATGGTAGTCTGCCATTTTATATATTACATTTATATACAACTTTTACTCTTATCTATTTTATCTTTACAAGAACTCCACAAGCAGGTGTTCCTCCCTACATGGACAACAAACTGCTCCTATCTATAATGTAGGTGAGGCTAAAAATTAATAGCCAATTCAAGGTTACCCTATAAGTTTTACTGCTAAGTAAGGATTTGAACCTGGAGTTCCCCACTCCTTGTCTAAGCATGTGACTACATTGCTCAAATAATCTGAGAATCGTGTTGGGGTATTATTGTATCTGCTCATGTCTCATGCTCTTTGTGTTGCTGTTCTCATCCTCATGGGGCAACCTCAGTTGAACCAGGCTGATTCCGTACAGGAGACTATACCGGTCTTTAAAGGGTCTTGTCATCGAAGCTACCAACATGAATTTGACGAAACTCCGGGAGGCAGTGGAAGACAGGAGGGCCTGGCGTGCTCTGGTCCATGGGGTCACGAAGAGTCAGACACGACTTAACAACTAAACAACAACAAAAGGGCCTTAAATAGCCCCAGAGTTGGTATTTTGATCCGTCCATGGGTCTGTCCTGGCTCCTCCTGCATTCTGTCCTTGTCCAGAATTATCTCCATGTCGTGGAGGTGGGGAAGTGGCTAGCCTGCTTCATTTCAGTAATTTTTAAAAAATGTAAAGCTACATGAGAACTCCCTGTTAGGGCTGCACAGTGAGGGAATGGAAAGCCTCAGAATTAAAGTGTACCATACTAAAAAAATCAAACTCTTCAAAGTTTGTCAGAATGAAGCAAATCTGGTGGTGGAGGAGAGTGTTTTTTGAATTACTTTACAAAGGGTGTATTCAGAATGCTAATGAAGGAAAAAGTTCTAGGGTGGCTTGCTTTAGGGTGGAGAAATAACAGGAGGGGAGGAGATGTTACATTTTTAATAATGATGATAATGATGATGATGATGATGATGCAATCTTTAACAGATACTTAGGGTTTTGGTTAAAAATTGTATCTGTTGTATAATACCAGTCTATGTTTTTATAATTTTGGTTGGCTGTGTCTGGTACTTTTTAATAATAATATGATGTGATGCTAAATTAATACCAACCTATGGTGACTTACTAGGGTTTCCTAGATATAAAGTACTCTGAAGTGGTTCTCAAATCCCTTCTTCTGGTGGTGCTCTAGGATTATGCAGTTTGCCCAAAGCTACACAGGCTGGCTGTCCTCCTAGGAGGCAGAGTGGGGATTCTCACTCCCAGCCCCTCCAACTCACTAAACTATCCACCCAGGTAAATTCTCCATAGGAATGTGAAGATGTCCTAATCTTGACTGTGTTGCATTTCTCCAAATCCCATCTGCATTTTCTTCCCATCCCCTGTTCTGTTCTGGGTTGTGAGACTTTGTGTCTTTTTCTCCCATTAAAATATATGCACATTTTCTCTTCCAATATCCCTAAAGTATACATTTATTTATGTGTCCTTCCTAATGTGCACATTTATTTGCATGTTTTGCCTAGTCTATTGATTTCCCTTATTAACTACAGTAGGTCGGCTCCCAGTTTTTTTGAAGTGTGTCTTTTAGCTCATCACATTTTGAAATGTCTGCATAGTTTTCTGTGGATGTTAATTCTCCAAAAACACTCCTTAAGTCTTGCAAATGTATGAATTCCAGAGGCAAAGTGTGTTTCGGCTTGCAGTAAGTCTCAGGAGGGTTGAAAACACTACTTTTAGGCGAGACTGTCAACTCCAGTGAAATTCTTTTCCATTTCCATCCCTTGCTCTAAGTGTAAAGTCACTTTGCATTATGAGAGCATCTCTGCACACGTGTCAGATTCTCACCATGGAAGAACCGCAGTCAATCTTTGGCCATCCGGGATTCAGGGAGCAAGAGTTTCAAGGCAAAAAGAATCCATGCATCACAGACACTGATATTTCTCATTTCCAAAAGGAACCAGGGTTATGTTTATCTTGTACATGTGTGTATGTGTTTGTGTGTGTACACACAACCTCACTTCTGGCTCTTGGTATTTCATGCCTTTCACTATTGATGTTCCCTGTTTCACACTCCCAGCGTGACAGTGTAGTCGATTAAACAGTGGCTGACTTTCAAAACCCAGGAGACACTCAGTTTAAATGCATGGCTACACACACACACACACACACACAGAGAGAGAGAATATACATCCTACTTAGATATGCTGAGCTGATTTGATTAACAATTCATGAAGTATGATTGTCTTGGCTGTTTTGTATGCGGGGAAGGTGCCGTTGCGATGGTGTGTGCACATAGGTAGCAAATGACAGGAGAAGCAGGACTGCTATGCAAATGCTTGAGTATGTGTGGTAGAACGGGAGTATTTAAGAGAACGGGCAGTGTGCACAAGAAAAAGAAAGAGAGATGGAGCAAGGCATTTTCATATTGCTTAATCTCAGAACTGGAATTTATTTGTTGGCCAAAATCTCATTGTATGGTATATTTTCACTGGAGTAACTTATTTGGCATAAATCCTATTGGCAGATTGCTACAAATTAAGGAGTTAACATAGCCATTTACTGTTGCTAGCCAAGTTGCATGGCTCAGCACTAGATAGCAAATGTCTGTGATAACTTCTTAACTTGACGTGATGCACTAACCCGTTGTGTTGCGCTAGTAGGTTAACAAATAGAATTTTGGCTGTCTTATTTATATCCCACCTTTCCTCCAGGGAACTCAAGGTGGCATGCATAGCTCTTCTCCTCCCTACATTGTCTTCACAGCAGCCCTGTGAGGAGGGTGGGCAAGTCTCAGGGGGGTGGCTGAGGTCTCAGGCTATTCATGTGCTTCTCTGAGTCTCCAGGTGGGGAGACAAGTAGCAAGGCATCAGCAGTGGACCACCAGCTTCAGCTCTGGGAGTGTAGGGATGCTTATTGTTACACCACCTGCCATTTCTTTGTATCAAATTGCACTACTTGTATTTTCAGAACTTTATTGTCAGGTGGTGCCGGGGTCTCTAGCTCAGTGCAAAAAGGTTTGTACATGCATCGCACAGGTGCAATATCAGTGTGCCAGGAAGCTCGGAACAAGGGGGTTGGTTGGGTGAGAGAGCCAACAGGCACATGCCCTTGGACCTATAGTGCTGTTTGAAGCAAGGCAGGAGGAGCGGTGCCAGGTTTCAGAACGCTGCCTCAATTACCACAGAAGAGCTATGCTTCCCTGGGTCTCCTGGCAGAGATACACGTCTCAAGATAACCAGCAGTAGGGGAGAATAAATTTTGACTTTGGGGTATAGCTTTAAAGTCTGGGTGCTCATGTTCTCCTTGCTCTCCGCTGACTTGGTGTAAGAGTGTCCTTCTGTATTCTGTGCACATAATATTTGTTTAGGAGGTAGAGCATGAAATCCACATTCTCTCTCTCTCTCTTTCACACACACACACACACACACAGAGAGAGAGAGAGAGAGAGAGAGAGAGAGAGAGAGAATCCTATTCCTTGCATACATTGGTGTAAGATGAATGGCATAAATCACAATGATGAATTGCCACTAGTTAAGAAGTCAGTGCTTGCATTCCTCATCCTGCACTGGTCACAGGACGTGTCTCATGAGGAGAAATGCCTTGATGTGTTAACTAGTAGTAATTTGCCCCTATGATTTTGGCCCTTTGACTTGCAGCAGCAGACATGAATAATAGGATTTTGGCTCTTATTTTCTTGCTCGTTTTTTGTGGCATCACAAGGGCCCACCCCTTTGGTCTTGAATTTTGGTCTTGAAATCTCAGGGAATGAGAAGCTGCTCACCTGGCAGCACTACTTATGAGGTTGCACAGGGAGAGAAGGAGTGACTGGCCCAAGCTCACCAAGTGAATTTCATGGTTAATTGAGGACTTAATCTCCTAAATCCTAATCCGGTGCTCTAACCACTGTACTTGTTATATTGAAACTCCCACCAGCCCTCACCAACACTTCTGGTGGTGAAAGATTGTGAGAATGACAGTGCAACAACATCAGAGGTACCACCAGTATTCCACTTCCATTTTATCTCAAGTCTATTTGCATGTGAAAAGGAAATGCGCAGTTTCTGAAAGAAAAAGGAGTATGTTCTATTTAGGAGATATAGGATGAAACCTGATGCATGCTGGCATATCATCCTGCACGGCATCTATCTTTGGTGAATATAGACACAAGGGCCTGAGAGGAGGATGTTTGTGTTTAATGGTATCTGACTTGAAGCAGTTAGTATTTTGACAGCCAATTTGCAGTGGATGTCAACAACAGGCATTATCCGACACGGAGCAATAAACATTTGACAGTATCTAATAAGTGGCTTGCAGTCAAATGAGTAAATGTTGTATTAAGGACATTAGTTGTTTAATCCAAAGGTGGGCATCATGCGGACTGTGAGCCCCATGCCATTTGTGCAAACTCCCACTCCTGCTGCCAGGAAGATAAAAGGATGGATGGATGGATGGATGGATGGATGGATGGATGGATGGATGGATGGATGGATGGATGGATGGATGGATGGATGGCACTTCTGGAAACCAAATAGTTATTTTAGCCATTAAACATCAATAGTATCATTTTTGTAACAATTAACTTTTTTTAAAAAAAATTAAAATTAAAATTGGCCATTTTATTACTTAAAAAAGACACACCATATTTTTAATGCAATGCTTTAGCAAACTAACCAATGGCTAGATTTCATAAAAAGTTCTTTGTCTTTTAATATGAACAAATCAACATCCCTCAAAGTATAGTTCCCAGAAAAGTCAACAATTTAATGTTAATGAATTTCTGCCAAACAGTAACTTTTACAAACTCCAGTTAGCACCAGTGCCTAAGTTGGAAAATGCTTCAGGCATACCTTTCTGCCCATGGAGCATTCCGTAGATCCTAGGGTCCTGATCAGGAGGGTGTCCTGAAGTCTCCCCAGTTTCCATGCAAAACCTATCCTGCCTCAAATCCATAGTAACATCTCAGGGGGAACTAGAAAACCTTGCCATATCAGGGGCAGTATTAAACATGCAGGTCGTCCTAACATGCAACACCCTGTGAAAGTAGCAATTGCGAAGAATTTTAGTAAGAACGAAAATATCCATTTTGCAAATCTTGCCTTGTTTTGGAGAAGTATGTCACAAAAGGGTGACTACTGGATCTTTTGTATCCCAAGAAGAACAATATTAAACAGCAAAGGACCTCACAAGACACATTAATAAATGCAAAATGAATATACTTTATTACCTATTGATTACAATTCTAAATAAAGGGGTTTCATGCATTCAGCACATTCACACCACATACATACTCACCAAAGAGAGAAGAATTCTTTATTTGCATTGTCCAAGTTCCAAAGAAAGTAAGGTAAAGGTAAAGGTTCCCCTTGACATTTAGTCCAGTCGTGTCTGACTCGAGGGGGCGGTGCTCATCCCCGTTTCCAAGCCATAGAGCCAGCGTTTGTCCGAAGACAGTTTCCGTGGTCACGTGGTCAGCGCGACTACACACGGAACGCCGTTACCTTCCCACCGTGGTGGTACCTATTTATCTACTCGCATTTGCATGCTTTCGAACTGCTAGGTTGGCAGGACCTGGGACAAGCGACGGGAGCTCACTCCGTCGCGTGGATTCGATCTTACGACTGCTGGTCTTCTGACCCTGCAGCACAGAGGCTTCTGCGGTTTAACCCACAGCGCCACCACGTCCCAAAGAAAGTAGTTAGTTCCAAAAGCCTTTTGGTCTCAGCAGACAAATTATGGTTGCCCAGACCCCTCTTTTTATATTCCTTTTAGGCAGGTTGCTAGCAGGGCATGCACATTAGATGTTTCTTTGTTTCCCCCTAGATATATGGTCCTTATTACTTATTGTGAAGTATGGAATGCTTAATGTGTCTTCCATCACTTAGTGGACAGGTGTGGAATCTGCTTGCTCAGGAGGATCCTCATACCAGGGTCTTCTTAATCCCCTTTGTTCTACTCCCTCAGTTAGCAGCAGATGTTTTTTGTCAACTTACTGAAAGCATAGTTCAAAACGTTCAGTTCAATACTTGAATTTCTCACAATGAGGGCTTATATACAAAGTCCCATAGTTCCTCTGGTTCTGTTGGTCTCCATCTTTGTGTCCTAACTCTCTCTCTGGTTCTTCACCTTATCCAGGCCACCAAACATGCATGCACCTTACAAGTATGCATCTGCAAGGCTTACAGTAAAGCTAAAGTACATACAAAACCATGCACACATTTTTAAAATGCAGACAGATACAAATGCATGATCTGGGGAAATGTACACAAAGCTCTTTAGTCATTGCGAAATACATGCCCCAAAATACATACTTTGGAGAAGAGTATCTATGAATGTCTATATGGAAATTTTTAAAACAGCCTCACAACCTGTTGTGAAAAAAGAAAAGGCAGTCAGTCAGGATGCAGAGGTGGGGAGTCACGAATACACATAACTACTCCCATCATGTCTGTGTTTGGCCTTCAGTGAGTGGCAGGACAGAGTGAATCTGTGGACACAAGCAGCTTGGGTGGGTGCAGTGTCTGTGCAATGAACGGTTGATGTTGAGATGGGGCTCATGCTTTCTGGGCTATGATGTCCACAGCAAACTTTGCCTCTCCAGATAGTTTGAACATCAACCCCAGCCCACATTGCCAGCGGTAAGAGATTCTGGGTGTTGAAGTCCAAAACATTTGGAGAAGTGAGGATTGAGAATCAGGACTCTGCTGCCTTGCAGACCTTATAGGAAGAGAACGAGAGAGAGAGATGGATGTTTGGGGTGGGGTGGAGAGACAATTGCCACCTCTGTGCAATGGCTCACCACACACAGTAAAAAAATAATAACCTTAGGGGATAGCTCAAGGTGTTAGGAAGGGTCATATTATACCTGCCATTCCAACTTAGCTTGTTTGACATGGGAGTTCATGTCCAGTTTCTGACTATCTTTGAAAGACTGATACTGAATGACAGACAGTTCCTCTCTTTTCTGAACACTTTCTCTATGTCTCCTCCCTTTCTAACCCTTCATTCCACCACCCCTTCTTCATGACCCTCCACTGGGCGTCTCATTTTACTTGTTTTAACCTCCCCACATGCCCCACCTTTCTGTTGCCTCTGCCACTTTGCGCCCATCTTAATGTCGCCCTCACCACTCTGCTTTCCATACTTTATGCTTATTTTAACTTTGTCTTTGTGCCACCTCCTGCCTGTCTCTCTCCTCTCTCACACATGCTGCTCCTTGCCGGATTCCTCTCTGCCTCTCACCCCACTCTGCTCCCCACTGCCATCCTTCCCGTTTCTCTCTTTCACTCCCAGATTTTAATGATGTGATTCCAGAGACCCAGAGGTTGGACAGCAGCTTGCAGAAGGCCCGAGCCCAACTCTCTGCTAAGGGCAGGCGACAGCGTCCCTCCCGGTCCCGTTTGAGAGACAGTGTCAGCTCCACAGAAGGGGATGAGATCTTTGAGAAGAAGGTTAGTATCTGGATCCTGTATTGTCAACATTCTGCCCCCATCTCTAGATTTGGGTCTGTGTCAACGGTTCATCCCTCTTGCCATCTGTTTGCCCCTCTCCCCACTGTAAAAATAAAAAAAAAGGAACAGAATGAGTCTGGAGCTTAGAAATATCTATATCTATATATATTATTGCAGCTGTGACAATCCCTCTGCCAACGAGTGTTATTGTATCTGAGTTCTTTGTATTTTGTGTACACTACTGGGTTGCATTTCCGACCCTACCATGAGGCAAGGTGAGTTAGCCCCCTCAGTCAGATGACTTTGGGTATCACTGTGAAAGGGAAACAAGTCATTCTTTATTTAATTTGTTGTTATTATTCTTGCATGTTGTCTACCAGGGATAGGAAGAGATGCTCTTGGACTTTTTTATTTTCTCTCAGGGACATACCTTGAGTATTACATAGGAATGGAGGGCATCATATAGTGTTCTGTCTCAGGCAGCAAAATGCATTAGGCCAGCTCTGCTGAGCTCCTTTATTACAGCCTGATCCCTCATCCTCTGTGTCCATTGATCTGAACATCTTTCATTATATGTACAAGTTTACATGGGACCGTCCTTGTTAGTCTATTTCAAATGTCAGCAAAATTGAAAGAGAAAAAAGAAGGGGGAAAGTGGGCAAAATATTGTGGCACTTTAAAATCTAAGAAATTTACTTCCTTCTGACCTTTTGTGGATCAAAATCCACTTCTTCAGACACATACTATGTCCTCTGTATTTATATATATCTCCATGTGGTATCATGACCAGGCGAAGGGATAGGCAGTAGACAACAAGACACAGGAATGAGACTCACAATGTATTTAGTGGATTACTCACTTTCAGTCCCTTAGGAATGATGCCCTGCTAGTTTCATTTGCTTAAAAAGATGATACCTGTTTGTACTTACTTGGGCAAGTTTCTTCCTGAGATGGATGGATTTCCACTCCATTCAGATAAAGCCTGAACTGGCTGCAGGGTAGCTTCAAAACAGTTCCTTCACCTTTAACAGATATTTCGTATGGAAAAATCAATGCATGAGGCTGCTCATGACCTTAAGCAGAAAAATGGATCACCTGAAAATTGCTGCAGGTCAATCTTCTAGTAGAAGAGCAAACTTCTTGCAAAAGATCACAATCCCCACAGAAATTATGCAGAGACAAGGGCTGACAATTTTACGATCAGTCCTGCAGGGTGGGCAAAAAGCAGCACTTCAGATATTGTTAGACTTGAGTTCCCATCAGCTATTGCCACCGTAGTCAGTGATGAGGGATGGTTGGAGTTGCAGTCCAGCAACTTCTAGAGGGCCTCACTTTGCTCTTCTACTAGTTTAGACTGCAACTCCCAGGATCTCTCACCATCAACTGTGCTGCCTGGGGCTGATGGAAATTGGAGTCTCACAACAGCTGAAAAGGTACCTCTTCATCCCTGGATTAACAGGACTGCTAGGAATGCTGTTTCTAAAGCTGGCGACCCTTACCTCTGCATTGTTTTTGTGGAAATGTGCCATTGCTTATTTGTAGAGCACATGGCATGACTCACAAAATGTTCTTGGTTCAAATTCCATTGTCCTCATTGTAAAAGATCAGATGAACAATCAGATGAGCAAAAATACTGTAGATTAAATTGTTTCAGATATTGAGGAAGGTTTTTGCACTGTAGCTCATGGTAATCTACCGACTGTCCGAAGATCCTCCTATTCTGATCCAGATATTTGGAGAACAACTTTGATGGCAACTAATTTTCCATATCATGGAGAAAAGTTATGTGTGTTAAGGAACAAACATTCTTCACAAACGAACAGTTAATTTATTGCTTTGCCCTGTGTGTTTTCTTGAGGAGCATCTGCTTCTCTGGTTGTACCTATGTGACTTTTTACTGCTTCCTTCCATGCCTTTCCTGAGGGAGGCATCATGGGCCACTCTTTGTGTGTTATGTGTCATCAAATTTCACACAATGTACTGCAACTCTAATAAGGTTTTCAAGGTGAGTGAGATATTTGAGAAGTGGTTTTACCAATGACACCCTTCCCAAGTTTCCATGGCTGAGTGGGGATTCAAGCTCAGGTCTCTTGAGTCCTCATTCAACACTCTGTCCACTCTACCCATGGGCCACTAGGTGTACCTAATACTGCCAGGGCATCTCTGGCACCTGGGCCCTTTTTTAACCTGCACTCTCTCTGTTTCCCCCTGCAGACCGGTGACAGCTGTGGCAGCCCACTCCATCGCCTGAGGTCCCCTCTTCACGGCTCCCTGCAGGCCTCATCCCCCCTCTCAGGCTCCTCACCCTTCGCTCGTACGGGCGAGTTCTCTTTTGATGCCTCAACAGTCCGGAGGTCGCTGGAGCAGGAGGAGCAGCCCTCGTCACCTCTCATCCGTTACCGCCCCCTGACCAACACCTCCTCCCAGGAGGCCTTAGGCGGCACCCCCATCAGCTCCTCTCCCAAGTCCTGCCCAAGCTCTGACAGCTCGCCCATCTATGCCCGCAGAGAAAGGCACAGTGAAGGTAGCTGCTGCTGGATGAGGGTGCTTGGGGGCCATGGGAGGCACGTCCTACACAAGTCTCAGCATGTAGGGGAAATGTTGGTAGGGAAACCCCGTGTTATGTAGTAACTGCCTACAGCCCTTCCTTTTAAAAAAGCATGGGGGCTCCTGATGTTTTTTATCCATTCCATGGGGACAGTGAGAAGATGAATTGGTTCAGCTTCCTTCTTCCATGCTTGTGGTTCTCAACCTTGGGTCCGCAGAGACTCTTGGACTACAACTCCCAGAAATCCTGTCCAGCACACCTAGTGGCAAAGGCTTCTGGGAGTTTTAGTCCAAGAATATTTGAGGTTGGGAACCACTGTCTATGCTGGTCTTGGAAGACGGATGCTCTCCTATGCATATAGTTCCCTCTTGTTCCAGACCAAGATTAGGGAAGTTACTTTTTTTTGGACAACAGCTCCCAGAATTGCCCAAGCAGTATGGTCAATTGTTTCTATCTGATGAGATCATTGACTGTGCCAAGAGAGACTCATTCACTTTCCTTTTGGATTCTGGGCGTGGTATTGCAGCAGGCTTTTGACCTTGATCGGCTTCATCTAATGGCCACACCAGCTATGGTGCGGAATATGTTACTTTAAGTGCATCCCACTTAGAAGCAGTAGATTTGAAGGAAATGATTTAAACGAGATTGCAGTGGTGGGTGGCAGGGGGGGGAGGGGAGTGGGGTTAAACTCCCCCCCCATCTCTTACAATTCCAGTAATGACTTCTATTTGCATTAAACCATATGCAAAACCACATTTAACTTCACATGTAATTTGGACCTAAATGGAGACCCAACAAGAATCTTACCACAAGATGGCTTTTTTTGTGTGTGTGTGTGTCCTTTCTATACATTTGTGTGGGCAATCATTCCTTTTGGTGGAGCCCAGAGGCGGGCAACTTCTGAAAGAAAGGGAAAAAATCTTACACATACAAATGGGGGATCACCGAGGGCCCCCAAACATGGCAAAAGTGCTTCTCATGTTCCCTTGAGGTACACAAGAACAATTAATTCTTTGAAAAAAAAATTAAAACTTTTTTGGGGGTGGGGCGTGGGGAGGTTTCGGGGGGCAGAGACGCTGGCTGCCTTTTGGCCCATAAGAGCTGTACTTTGCCCATCCTGACTTTTCTTAATTGGCTTGGTGCCCCATCTCTCTACCCTCCTTCCTCTTACAGACGACAGCAGGGACACAAGCCCTCCAGAACCTGCAAGCCCCACTATTGGGCTTGACAAGAAGACCCGGCGGAAGTTCTTGGATTTGGGGTGAGTCCTTTTAATTGAGAGAAAGCGCTGTATATGATGGGGGATGAGGTTGTATTTCATTCCTTCCCTGTCCTTGTGGGGCGGGTGGGTGGGTGGGTCTTCTCCAGTCACCTCTGCTTCTGTGCCTGCTCCATATTTCAGAGCAGCACTTGATTCTTCCCGGGGCTCCTGACAGTCCTGTTCCTTGCATTCAGGGTCACCCTGAGAAGAGCATCTTCGGGGAAAAGCAGGAAAGATAAAGGAGGCAACCGGCTTTCCATGGGCAACAGGTACACAGTCAGAATTTCCTGAGGCTCCTCCCAAGCAATTTCTTGTTGAATCCTAAATATATGTTAGGAAGATGACTGATGCACACGTGCACGCAGGCAGGGAGACACACATGTGTTTGAAAATAAAGAGCCTTGTAGTGGAGAAAGCAAGGGGGCTATAGTGAGTCCCAGGACAGCAAACTGAGCACACAAGACCACCTATTCACAGTCTCCCCTACAATGGGGAGAGATGTATTTCTATTACCATTACCATTTCTTAATTTTTTGACCTCAGAATGTTCTGGGAGCCACACCAGCCCCTCTGGTTGTTTGTAGGGGGCACTTTGATTTTTGTTTTGTTCACTGAAACAAGACATGTGGGGGAACACATTGTTCTGATGGAGAATCACATCCCCTGGAGGTGATCTTCTCTAAATTTGGGAGAGAAAAATGGACCTTTTTAAAACTTGGGGGGGGGGGAGCTTCAAGGACCTCAGAGAAAGCCCTGCTTCCGTACTATCTGCTTATTAACCAGTTTTTCCTACTGTTCTCCACCACTTCCCCTGCAGAGAGCTGATGGAGGGCTCCAGCCGTTCCTCTGTCTCTCCCTTCATGCCTTTCTCCTGGTTCACGGACAGTGGGAAAGGCTCGGCCTCCTCAGGCAGCACCGCCTCCCCCACTTCTTCCCCCAAGAACGAGGCCTTTAGCCGCAAGAAATCTGCCTCACAGGTGACCAGTCCGTTCTTCCGTTTGGGCAGTGGGCTGATGGATAACTGGAATGGATAACATTAAAGTGTTGGTGTGGTGAAACTGAGGGGAAAAAAGTTCATATTAGGGGAGAGGAGCTCTGAGGTAGAGAGAGTAGATGGGGCAGGCACTCTGTCCTCCCCATAGTAACTGAGTGTCCTTCTCCAATATGGTGTCCACCAGATGTGTTGAACTATACAACTCCCCTAATCCCACAGCCATTATAGTGTTGTAATCCAACACATTAGGATGACAGCACACTGGGGAAGCTTTAAAAGAGCAGAGATATTAGGGAACTCATGACCCTCCACATTTTGTTGGACTGGAGCTCTCATCATCCCTCGCTAGTATAAGCAATGATGATGGATGCTGGGAGTTGTAATCCAACGGTAATGAGAGGAATAGACTTTGCCCACCCCTGTACTAGTGCTTTACAAACTGGCTGCTTTCCACTGTGGTTTAAGAAAGTTCTTCACTAACTTTAAAATATGATCTTTGAATTCTGCGGGCAGGTCCATAAAATCAACAGTGAGCTGTCTGTGGAAACACATTCCCGCATTTGTGACACAGGCACCATCTTCCCCCTGCTAGATGAACCTTAAAGAGAACTTCTTTCTTCTCGCTTTAAGCAGAAGGTGGATTCACAGAACACATATTGCCCAGCCATTGTATCAACTGTGAAGAAGCTTCTGACCTTTCTCAGAGAAGGGCCGTGTACATTGATGGTTCGCTGGGCCTTCCAGATTAATTTATCCCCACACTTTTTCTAAAAAGTGTATATAGATAAGAGAAATGCAGTGACAGCCTCTCACATAGCATCTTGATTGGTCATCACACATCTACAATTATACACACTAGAGCAAAGCTTGGACTGCAGGTCCTATAATCCCCAGACACCAAGGCCACCAGATATGTTGCCTAGGGAATTCTGGGAGGTGTAGTTTTTTAAAAAATGGCAACATTTCCAAACTTGGCACCATATTGTTTCTATCTTTTCTTTTTGCCCCATGTACTCTCCCACAGATGTGCAACCAGGTACTTGCATATGTAGCTTTGCTCTCTGGCGAGCATACCCTCACTCACATTATTGGGCAGAAGGGAAATGCTCACTCGTTCCCACCCCTTACTTCTTCATCCCTTTGCCCTAAACGTCTCCTTCTCTTTGTTGCACTCCTTACCCATTCTTTACTTCTGGCTTCCTTTATGTGGGAGGAAAGTGTCCTTTAGGTATCATCAGCTGGATTTCCTGACTCTCTGGGACACCTGGAGGGTGGGTGGGTGCCTTCGCACCAGGGCGCTGCTGCTGTCAGCAAAGCAAGGTGATGATGAGAGGAGGAAGACTTCCAGTTTATAGGCAGCATTTTATGTGCACCTGTCTTTATCTGCTGATTTCAGCAGAGCTTGGTCTTGTTAAAAGGACACGGGCAACTCTGTTTTTGTTTCTCTGGTTCCCTTAGGAATCCTAATCACAAAACTTCATTTAAGAAAGCGATTGTGTTATGTTTAAGCTTCCTCTCTCTTTGACAGGAATCTACCTTGAGTGATGACTCTACTCCTCTTAGCAGTAGCCCCAAGACGCTGGGTGCAGCCCTTCCTGAGACCAAGTATTCCTACCCATACCACACACTGTCACAGTCATCTGATGAGGTATGTTCCTCACCAAGCAGTGCCCATATTACATTTGTGTATCTGACTGCATAATGGTGCATGTATCTTTGCAAAGTTAATCTTTACATTTAATGAGGACTAGAACCTTCATTTTTGGGGGGCAGTGGCACAACTTAGTTGCTACTCTCAAAGCGTAGTCACTTGCATGGTGTGGGTGAAGAATAATAAATCATTCATCATGCACATAAGTAAATAAATGAGAGCATCTAAGCATAGGCAGAGTACCACTGCTGCTACTGTGAATGACTTCAACCAATCTAGGATATCTGGATCAAGGTGTCTTCTTCCCTATCATGTATCAGGTTGCATCAAGGAAGGTCATATCAAGGATGAGGTGGATTGACTCAATGGAGAAAGCC
The DNA here is from genome assembly GCA_037013535.1 of Intellagama lesueurii. NCBI lineage: Eukaryota > Metazoa > Chordata > Lepidosauria > Squamata > Agamidae > Intellagama > Intellagama lesueurii. The sequence goes on from JBAJHW010000006.1 coordinate 26,822,490, forward strand.
ACAGTCTTGAGTTTCCAAAAGCTGAGCAAGGTCATTAATGATAGGACCTTGTGGAGGTCACTAATCTACAGGGTAGTTATAAATTGGAACTGGCTGGATGGCAAATAACAACAATCAAGGGAGTAGCAGGAGGCTGCAAAATTTTTGAACCACCAACTCTTGATATGAAGCTGATACCAGCTACTTGAAAGAAATTAGAAGTAACCTTCAACTAGGAAACTGGCTGAAAATGTGGGATGGATACAAGAGTTCCATAAAGTCCTCTGAAGACCACGTTGGTTGCATTAGTGAAGATGATCCAGGATTAAACTACATGCTACAAATGCAAGGCTTGCAGCTGAGAGTTATTTTTCTTTCTTTTAAACTCACAAGTGAGCACACAAGAGTCCAGTCTGGAGCAGGCCCATTGTGCACAAGGAAAGGAAGATTGATATTTCTGCTCTAGGCAACCTTTTCATCTAAATCTAGGGCCTGTAAGCTCTCCAGTGCTTTGAAAATTGAAAGAAAACCTCCATTGCTGCTGCTGGAGCTTTTGACCATTTTTAACTTCATCTCCAGTACTGAGCCTCAGTGCTGGAGATGAGAAATGGGAAGGGATGAAGTTCGTACCTTAGGTTGAACAAGTCACCTTATGGCAATGGTTCCCAGCCTTGGGTGAGTCAGGTGTTCTTGGACTGCAACTCCCAGAAAACCTAGCCAGCACAAATCTGGGAATTGCAGTCAAAGAACACCTGACTTACCCAAGGTTTGGAATCACTGCCTTATGGGATGAAGCTTTAAACTCCCCCTCTTTCACCACTGTGGAGCTGGTTCATATTGTGCCCTGTGTACTTGCCTGGAAATAAAAAAGTAGTAATTTTTGCAGCTGCATAGTATCCATTAAACCTGAATCCAGTGGGTCGTTTCAACTAGGATAGCCCAGTTGAATCAATAGAACTCAAATATTAATTCACTTTTCAGACACTGAATTCAGTGGATCTTTTCTAGATGGGTCTCGTGACTGTATTTAGGTTAGTATGTGGTTTAATCTTCAACTGCCAGTCAGATTGTAGTTGTGATGAAGGTAAGTTTAGATTTTGGAGAGCATAAGAACAGTCTGTAAATTCAAGATCTTTTGCATTCTGCCCCACTTCCCACTTTGAAGTTCCTGGACGAACCCTTGAGTGCAGCTTCAACATGGAGTAGTCAGAAAGTGGGCCAGTGGTTGGAGAGTTTGAACCTGGAACAGTACATGGCTGAGTTTGCTGCCCAGGAGGTGGATGGCCATCAGTTGCTGCTTTTGGATGGAACCAAGCTCAAGGTAATAGAGGAAGGGTTTCTACCGTATTCCCAAATCTTGCTTCTGAAATTCCCAGAGCTGGGGCATGAATGTTTTTTTTTTATTACCGTTGCCAGAATTCCCCAGAGGAACTCACCGAAGGAATTCTGGGAACTGTAATCTGGAAAAGAAAAGAAAAAACATTGCTAAATGCTACTGGTGGGATGGCTGAGCTTAATTCTGCTTCAGCCATCACTTTTCAGAAAGCCAGTGTGGTATAGCAGAAAGAGTGCTGGATTAGGATTCAGAAGCCCTGGGGTCAAATTTCTGGTGAGCCATAGAAACTGTCTGATGGTTGGCAATGGTAAACCAATTCTTGAAAACCCCATATACAGTACCTAAATAATCTTATTAGGGATGCTCCCAGTTGCAAGCAACTGGACGATATGTGATGACGCCACTCCGCAGGAGGCTTGTGGGTGGAAGACAGATGGAGAGGTGTACGTTTATTGATACTAGTTGTGATGCTACTATAAGGTTAGGTCTGATAGGACATGTATCCTTCTCATTAATGAAGTTTAGTATATAAATACTAAATTTAAGTACAAGAGGTTACTCGCATGTGCTTCATCATGTCGTCAGTATGCTATGAAAGGACTCCTTGAAAAAAAAATCTTAAGAGAAAACACATGGAAAATGAAAACATTTTCAATGAAGGAATCTAAGAATATGGGAAGCTGCTGTATACCTAGTCAGATTAATTTTTTTAGCCATTTACTTGGATCAGCAGTCACTATTCTAGGCTCTTAATCCAGAGTATTTTCTGTCACTATTTTTTTAAAAGGAACTATTTGTGTTACTCATTGCTTTCTGTTTTGCCAAGTAATCTTTATGGTTTCTCCATTCTGAAACAAAATTTGATGCATTTGCAGTGTGTTGTGTTGTTGTCATCAACACACTAGGTAAATACTGTAGTGGCCAGTTTTGATGTCACATTACAGAAATATTTTTAAAAAACAAAACAATGCAATACTTCCTTTGCTGCTTAACTATTGATAAGAGAATGGCATATAACTTTAAAAATTATTCTCAAAATGCCTCTAAGACAGTTTAAAATGTCATGCAAATGTAACTTTGGAAGTAATGTCAATGTTATTCATCATGCACATATTTTTAAAATGCAACTTAGTTATACTTCTGTTACCCCAAAATGTACTTGTAACTAGTTACTTCTGAGTTTTGCAAATTTCTGGCCCACAAGCAGCCCCAATCTGACCTACTTGCAAAAGGTCTGTGCCCCCCCCCCAAAAAAAAACCCTGCTTAGATTACCACTGTGCCCCACTCACCCTCCCAACTAGGAATACAAGTGAAATGGAGGAATCCCTGTTATCACCAATCAGTTATCAGACATAACAGCAAGATTACACTCCCCCATAACAGACTTATTCCTCCCCATGAGAAGCTGCAAGACACCGGTGCCAGTGTGGAAATGCACCTGCAGCTGGGTCTTGGGGTCTACTTTGCTGTCCCCACATCCTCATCAATGGGATGAGCAAATCCACCTAGGCAATAGCTGCTGAAACACCCCTATAATTGGTGCTTGGGTCTCAGAAATGGCTTTACTGCATACATGCTTTCCCCAACAGGGAAAAAGTGCAGAACTCCATAGCATGTGGATCATCCACTTGAGGTCCTCTCGCCTCCTGTGGACTTGGTGTGGGAGGTCATCTGCCTCCTCCCCTTATGTCCTCATGCTCCACCATGAAACTACTTGGAGCTTTTCAGCATGGACTGCACCTGTGGCCTTCTGGTTGCAAAATATTTGCTTGCTCCTTGGGCTGAAAAATGGAATGAAAGGAAGTTATGTGTTAGGGATATGAGTTCCTGAATGTGAGATTTTCATAATTCTACTGCTCTGTTCCTCCTCCTTCTACTTCTCAGGCTCTCGGAGTCAGCAACTCCCACGACCGTTCTCTTCTAAAGAGGAAGCTGAAAGAGTTGAATGCAGCGGTTGAGAAAGAGAGGAAAGCTCAGGAAAAGGTGGAGAAGCAGAAGGAAAAACAGAAGAAGAAAGAGCAGGAACAGAAGAAGACTTAGGCAAAGCATGGGGATGACCATCTCCCAGTGCACGTGACTAAAACCCTTCCCCCTTCACCCATGGAGAGTCTCTAGGGTGGGGGGGATGGACCATCTGCAGCCAGGCAAGTGGGGGGGAACGAGAAGCAGGTAGGAGCCTGCTGAAGGTTATGGGTTTGGGTGGGGGTATAAAACATGGCTGAACTTGCTAGGTGACCAGGCATGGTGGAGAGGCAGCAATGGCTCAGCCTTCCCAACAGTGATTGGGTGGACCACATGGACAGAGAAGGTAATGCCTCTGCAAAATTGTGTCCTCTGTCTCTCTGACGCCTGGATTGCCCGACTGCATTTTCAGTGGTCTGACAAGCCCCCCCATCCTGCTATGCTGTGGGGAGGTTGGTGGTGAAATGGCCCACTGATCCTGCACCCTGTGAAACCCTTCATATAACACCTCTTGACTTTCCTATCAATTCCACACCTCTACGTGATGCTGTTCAGCCTGAAAGGCCCAGATATGTTCACAGTGTGCCAATTAGGTGTCCTGTCACACCGTCCTGTTCCCACGAGCCGCCAGAGAAGGGAGGGAACCACAGCTGCCTCACAACACACAACCACATATACACAAGCGTGTACACACACACATACACAATGTCTCCCAAAATACAGCAGGATGAGAAGAGTGCATGTCTGTCCCCTGTCCCCCCCCCCCCCCACACACACACCTCCTTCCCTCCCAAACAGATTCTGCATCAGGTACAATCAGGTCTAACCGGCTCTAAACTTCCCTGTGGGGTGAGGTGGGCAGGAAGGCTGGTTGCGCGTAGCTCAGCTAAGAGAGAAAACTGTGTGTGAGCCGCAGATGTCTGGAGATTCACAATGAGAAACCACAATGGAATAAAAAGCAATTTGAAATTCTTTGTAGGGTGGGTGCAGTTCTTACATTGAAGGAATGAGCTTGAGTCTTTGAAAGAACTCAAGAAGGAACCTGCTGCCATCCACCTGTATCGCCTAGTGAATGAAGAAACATGCAATACCTTCTGTCTTTCACATTTAACAGTGAATGGCCCCAAATCCACCAATACAACCCTCAAAAACTAACATTTTGCAAATATTACTCATTTTTTAAAAAGTTGTTACATTACTTTATTAAAGAAACAATAGTAGTAATGTAGCCTGGAAACTTATTGACATGGGCAGAGATTACCCTATTATAAAGAATGGGTCTCCTGCTTACACAGGGAGGGTATGGGGGTGAGAAGGAGTTTAGAAGTCTGGAAAATGTGCATGTTTAGAAAATGCTGAGTCACTTGCACAACTGATTGGAGCACAAGCAATTTACCTCACCATGATTCAGGCCATGGCTGCCCCAGAAGCACTGCATTAAAGGTAACACCTTTGCATGTTGTGTGTGTGACTTCTAAGTGCGGCCAAAACCTGAAGAAGAAAAAATACAGAAAGGTATTGCTTCTTGGTCATGCAGGAAGTCTGATGTCTGAGGGAACACAGCCACTACTCCACCATCTGGTGTTTGAGAGCAGTTTACCTATCACAGTGTAGGCTTTATTTTTATCATAGCCAAATGGGAGTATTTAAGAAATGGGAGCAAAACCCACACATTTTTTCCTTCTAACCTAGCTCTGTTACTGGAAGTGACGCAGGTGAAAGAAAGCAAAGCATTCAGGCAAAGGTGCTCAGGGAAGTATGCCAAGAGGGGCTGAATTTGTTCCCAACATATTTATAAGCCATTTAAGGAGTGAGAAATAAATTCTTTAGAAGCAAGTACAGGTTTAGGCCCTAAGGGACAAAGGAAGTCACAGAACTCTCAGGAAAAAAAAATCTTTTAAACTCTCTTGACTAAATCAACCACTTAATCAGTCTTCTGTCCATAACCCTGACAAAAATCACTCGCTTTCACCATCCCTAAGAAGCTTGGCCTACCATTGGGCTGACTGAAGTGGTTATAACCTCATGTATCGGATTCTGAGGGGCAGTGGGTACAGTCTCGCTATATAAGAAACAGAGCAGGTCTAACTAACAATCTTGATCATGCGATTATGGGAACACAAGCTTTTGGGCAGGGTTGCCTTTCCATGACCCCCACCTAGAACTGCCCGCATCCTGGGCTTTCATGTTCCCAGCACCCTTGCTTGATATTGTCTTTCCACAAACAACACACAGCCTTCTCAAATCTCCCTCTCCCATCACTAAATGTTTTATATTTCCTTAAATGTCTACTACCCTGTTTCCCCGAAAATAAGACCTACCTGAAAATAAGCCCTAGTATGATTTTTCAGGATGCTCGTAATATAAGCCCTACCCCAAAAATAAGCCCCAGTTAAGTGAAACCCTGCCCTCCACCATTGGGCAGCATTGTGCAGCAACCAGAAAAAGATGACATGACTGTAAAATAAAACATCCCCTGAAAATAAGCCCTAATGCATTTTTTTGAGCAAAAATTAATATAAGACCCTGTCTTATTTTCGGGGAAACACGGTATATATGCAAACTGGTGAGGGAGGATCCTGGGAGAGAGAAGGTACCTATACCAACCACTTTTTAGCATGAACTGTGAGACGTCTACAATGAGCAATGACTGTGAATGTCCAAAAGGTTGCCTTTTTCCTATACTGCTAACATACACATCATTACGACTTCAAAAACAATATCCTTGGCCACCATGAGGACTAGACACCTAATTGTTAAAAGGAAATGGAAGTATTATAAAGCAGTATCCTTTTTGCAATAACCAGATTAAGTCTTTCTTGAATCAAATATAAGAAAAAAATTAGCAGGATTTTTAAAATATAAAAAGCTTACTCATAGGCAAGCGAGAACAGCTTACTGTTCACATAGTAAGGTGTGAAATCTGTCCTAGTTCATTTTTCAAGTGGAAATATGAAACTTCACTGTGTTTTATATCCAGTGTATTTAATACACATGATTTTTAGGAAGGCTGCAGCCTCCCTCTGGGACCAATGCCCACAGTCACACACTAGCAGTAGGCTGGACTGCTTCAATGTCACTTAGTGATGTCATATGTTCTCGTGGGCTGGAAAAAATGGTTTAAATGTCGCAATTGCCAACTGCCACTCAGCTTTTGCAATCTACCCATGCCAGCCGCTGCACATCAAATCCATTTTGTCCCTGGGGAACCTTGGTTTTCCCTGTTTTAAAAGCAGGACACAGTATTTCACAGGGAAACGTTGCCACATGGTGAGCTTAAATTCTATGCATATTTATAAATGCATGCCCATATGGTGGAAGACGACAACCATGTGAGCTCCCTCTGCTAAGCAATTTGGGGGAGGGGGGCTATTCCAGGCAAATGTAACAGCTGGAGATCAATGCTACCTTGAAAGCTCTCCTCAACCCACTGATTAGCCCAAGGAGAACAGGCACCAAAGTTACTGGTCTGAGGAAAAGGGGTCTCATCAAGAAGACTACCCACAATCAGGGCTGGCAGGCAAGATGGACACACTCTGGCACAGGCAGTTATGGGAGATGAGGCATCATTTCTCCCTGAGTACACCGTGTCTCCAATTCCTGTCCGCCTTCCAGCACAAAGTCAGATTTGGGAGCGGGGGCGGAGGGAGGGGAATGGAAGGGAGGAGGGCCTTCCAAGGACATTGCCAGCATTTCACAACATAGCATGAGCTTGTACATTGTACAGGAAAATATGCCAGGATTGAGTGTTCTCCCACTGACCTTGCTACCAAGCTGGGAAATGCAAGCAACCGAAACTATACCTCACAGACTGCACTAGCACTTTGCTGATGGACATATTCCTGAGGGTGCCCCCCCTGCTTGCTCAAGGGTGTGCTTGTGGCCAGAGGTATTTTGGAGTTAAAAGTCCTCCTGTTTGCTTGAAAAAAGACAGCTTGGCCTTAACAGAAACCAGAGAACAGCCTTGCTCCTGGTAGCCTCCTCCTCTCTTGCTTCAAAGAAATATGGGAAAAGATGTTATTCCTCAGCCAGCTGACAAAGGAAACCAAAACAATTTAGTTCTTATCCAAGTGGCCATGCAGTTGGAAACCCTGGCATATTCATTGTAGGAATCCTTTAAATATCTCCTTGTGCTGTTTCATTGCAGAAGCCTGCTTTTTGCTACCCAAAAGACAGAGGATTTTTTCACTCACATATGTGATTGTTTTCAAGTTTCCTACCGGTCTCATGCAGAGGGCCCATATGGACAGTGCTAATCCTGAGATGCTTCTCTGTGTGAACCTTGTAGAACATGTCACTCTCCATTTGCACTTGGTCTTGGTTTGCAGGGAGGGAGGGAATTCATGCTCCCTTGGACCATACATAAATAACCATCCACCCTTCCTCTAGTTATTATTTAAATCCATGTCTGGGTAGTAAAGCCTTCTCTGGGACCAATTACTTACATGATAGTCCTACAAGTTGCTTGCTTCCTAGCCTAAAAGGAGGAAGGAAGGGAAAGAATCAGTTGAAAACAACAACAGAAAGAGAGATCTAAAGGGTGGCTAGCAATCAGCCCCACGTTACTTATCAAGAAAAGTCTGCAAGGACAACCTTGAAACTGGACTTCAAAAGTACAGCCGAATGCATTTTCACCATTATAAGAGTTCTTAAAAGTTGGTATAGGTGGTGAGGCTTAAAAGAACAATCACAATGTGGTTAATTCCCAGAAAAAAACATTAAAGTGAAACACACAACCAGGCAGACAAAGTTCAAACTCAATAGTTCTTTATTTTTAGTTTTTCCCCCTTAAATGATCAGTGAACAAAGAATACTATGGCAGCACTTGTGTGTTCAATGTGTACATGATTTCACCCAGACAATAAAAATATATCTATTTACATATACGTAGACAATTCCCAGACAATTCAAGAGCACACTGTTGGGGGTGGCAGGGAAAGAAGGTATAGTAAGAATGAGAGGCTGTTCAGGAGGTGCTTAAGGTGGTAAGGGCGGCAAGCACAGGTGCAGAAGAGAAGGACTGAGGGATCTGGAGGGCCACTTACTTAGGAGGATTAAAAAACAGAAAGCAATGGCTTCCAATCTGCCCATCTGCTTCTCCATTCCTACTTGTGTTAAATAAGGACCAGAAAGATCCTAACAAAAGCCACAGGAGGGGCAGAAGAGAAAAAGTGAGGAGCAAGGGTGAAACCAGTTCTATGGTCTCAGTGACTCTCATTTACAGAGCTTGGACATTCTTTATGGAAGTGTGGCTCCCAGAATCCTTCCTCTGACTGAGGGGTTCTGGGAATTGTGGTCTAAACAAGCCATGTTTCCCTTTTGTCAGTCCTTCCCAGAGGAAGTAGGTGGTTCAGCACAGCTATGCAGGTCTTCTCCAGAAAACACACACATACCCCTCTCTCCCACTGCTACATGAAAGCAAACCCTAAGAAGCCCTTAGCACTCCCATTTCAGTAACCATCAAAGCAAATTAGACTAAGTCTTTTTTTTCTAACAGAAGATTTAAAAACATAGATATATAGCACAATGCGCATTTAAACAGTAAACATAAAGTGTAAGAATCTCTAATCGTCAAACAATAAACAAAGATAATCTAAATGCAAAAAAGAAAAAAGCCTAAGGCTCAACATAGAAGCAATCTTGTATATTTGAACAATTCTTCTGATGAGATTCATGACATCCCATTTTTTATTCATTTTCTGTTCCTTTACTGCGGAATTTTTACTTTCCACCAATTATAAAATAAATTCCAGCTTAAATAAAAAGATAATTCTTCTTGTCCCTTTAGCCTCTTAGTTAATCTATCCATTTCTGCACTTTCTAATATTTTTTTAATGATCATATCATCATTTGGTGGATTTTCATCTTTCCAAACCTGTGCCCATAATAACCGAGCTGCTGTCAAAACATGTAGTTTTAAATAATAGCTTTGTATATCTACAGTATTTGGTAGTAATCCTAACAAAAATATTTCCGGTTTAAATTCTATTTCCTGTTTTGACATTTGCTTAATCCACATGTGGATTTTAGCCCAATAATTTTTTGCTCTATCACAAGTCCACCATACATGGTAATAACTTCCTTCATGATTTTTACATTTCCAACACCTGTTTGACATATTTGGGAACATTTTTGCAAGTCTAGCTGGTGACAAATGCCATCTATAAAACATTTTATATAAATTTTCTTTGTAGGAAGTTGCTAATGTTAACTTATAATTTTTTGTCCAAAGTTGTTGCCATTTTTCTAATTCTATATTATAGCCAAAGTTTTTAGACCATTTTAACATTGTGTCTTTAACCCATTTCAGCAACCATCAAAGCAAATTAGACTAAGTCTTGTCCAGCAGGTCTTCCTCCTCCATGTTTTTTCACAGGCGCTACCAGCACATCTCAAAGCAGCCAACTGAGCTGCATGGCACCTGTAGCGATTCTGAACAATTTTGCTTTTGCAAGAACAGAGCACGTGCTGGCATCGCAAGACTTGGTTCTCAGAGAGCCAGACATGCCATTCCTTCCACTACAAACAGATGCCTCAGATTTACCCACCAAACACAACCCTCAGCAGTCGTTTAACAGTGCCAAGCAAAATGGCCCTTCTGCCCTGGCAAGCAAGCCAGATAAGCAGGGAACTACCAACAGCCAAGGGAGGAAATAATGTGACCTCCAACAGTGTCAGCACAGCAAACTCCCTAAGCCTCACCATATTATATTGCACATCTAAAGTTTGGCCCTTATTTTAATACGTAGCTCATCCTCTTGACAATACTGCTAATTCTCAAGCTGTTTTCCAGCCAACCTAGACATTCATATTTGTGTTGAGAAAAGTACATAGAACAGAATGCAAGAATACCTGTGCACCAATTTTCTCTCCTGGTGCTTATATTCAATCAAAAGCAAACAGCCTCCTAGTTTTTCCCTTTCACTCATTCTTTGCAATTAGCACATCTGAGTCGGTCATTCCCATTTTATCTCTTCCGCTTCTTTCTCCCTGATGTTTTTTTTCTCCTCCTTCTCCTGGCCAGGAATATAACACAACCAGCACACACGTCAGTTTCTGCCTCCATTCTTTTCTGTAGAATTGCTTGATTCATCTCAAAATTTTAATGCCCATGCCTTGAAGCTCTAAAATTCTTCTGTGTTATGATTCAAGAGTAACAAAAAGTGATGCAAGCAACCACCTAACAGGGTGAGAACAGATCTTTGGAAGGCAAACTCTCATCTGCTAGATAGAATTGGGGTAGACAGGTCAAGGAGATGTTTCATGCAGGGTTAGGACAACAATGGATCTACACAACATACTTCTGAAAACAAAACTGAGAACGTCATCAAGCTTTGGATTGGCTGGTGCACCGTCCAGGCCAGCCAACAAGAATAGTCCGTGAAGTGCATTTGTGCTGGTGATGATCATCTCTCTCTCTCTCCTCAACAAGTTTGGCTTCTGCACTTAGGAGGTTGGGGCAGATGCCTTTTCTCAAACAAAGTTTTAATTTATGTCACCCGGTAAGTGGAGGTATTCTTGGGTTCCGTACTGGGCACACACCAGTCATCCGCCTCCTGGGTTGTCTGGTAGTGACGCCATGCTGACTTGTTGTACACTGGAAGCCTCTCCACAGAGTCCGATGACAAGGCCTGGAAAGATACAAATCTGTTTAGGTCGCGCTTTTGACAGGAGCCCTCTTCAGGCATTATCAATCCAGGCAGACCACGAGTGCACCAAGTATGACTCCTCCCTGAGGGCACCTCTTGGGTTTTCTTCTGGGGTGGGGAAGTCAGCCCCATAACAGAAACCCATGCCTTACAACTTCAAAGCCATTGGAAGCCACATTTTCTACTTTCCTAAGTGGAGAACCTTTGTGAACAAAGTGGAATGTCACCTTTTATGTGAGGTCAGCAAAGAACCCTGTAAGGAGAGAAGGAGGGTTAGCGCATGAGACTACCCGATTCATAATGGCCAAACAGGGTGTTTGGCCAGATGTGGCCAACCAGCAAAACCACCAGTACACCAAACCCTGCCCAGCCTTTCAGCAACCTCTGATCTTAGCCCACTACGCTTCACACTGCACATCAGGACCAATGTATGGATAGTACTGGGTCCTCAAGGACAACTTATTCTACTGAAAGGCTGGCAAATCTGTTATCCCCCGAAGATTGTTATACTACACTCCCCATCATCCTTGATCAGTAGCCATCCTGGGACAGCATTGTAGTTCAACAACACAGGAAATATCACAGGCTTCCCTGAACTTGCTCTACAGTACCAATATACCACATTGCAATGGCACATTGTATTTCATAATTTGGTGTTTCTTTAAAAGATGATAATCTCATGCTTCCAATTCAAGATTAGGCTGGGACATGATGCACATTCGTGGGCTGGAACTGAAACAAGGATGCAGAAACTGGCAAGAATATTCTACTAGCTCATATATATGTTTGGGCCGTTCTAAGTAACTATTCCTCTAGTCCAGTGGTTCTCAACCTTTGGTCCCCCTGAAACTGTGGATTTCAGCTCCCAAAGTCCCATGCCACTGGTGGAAGGAGTCTGGGAACTGAAGTCCAAAACATCTGGAGAGCCAAAGGCTGACATTTACTGCTCCAAGCTGAATTCCCCTCAAGAGTTCTTAATGATATTTCAGAGCTTCCAGGAGTGGTGAGGGAGGGGGAGGAATGACTTACCAAGTTAGCACTGCTGTGTTAAAATTTAATCAAAACATGAAGCCCAGACGAAGTGCAACAAGTTTTGTCAACTGAAAATACGGATTAGGTTTAAACACCTCAAAAAGCAGATCCTTAAGAAGTGTGCTGCTGGATAGCTTGGTGAGTTAGATTTCTGGCTGCAGAGCCAGAAGTTGGGAGTTTAATTCCCTCCTCTGCATCCCAGAAGAACCAGCCCGTGCGACCTTGGGCAAGTTGCACAGTGTCAGGATGAAGCCAGAAGAAGGGAGTGGTAAACCACTTCTGAGTACTCTCAACCTAGAAAACCCTGCAAAGGGTCATCATAAGTCAAAATTGACCTGAAGGCACACATTTATTATTATTGAGAAGTCTACTTCAAAATTTGCTTGGAAAAAAAAAAACTTTGAATAATTGTTTGTTTGATAAATTCTGCATAGACTCTGTGGACATATTCTCAGCATGCTGTTCCTCCTCTTAGCTATCTGGCAGTATTCCATGGGGCAGTGGTGCCAGGGCTGCCAGCCAATGGGGAGACAGGTCTTCCTCCCACTTGGAGCATGATGGGACTGTGACCTTGCTGGGCTCACCAACGAACCCTCTGTGTTTGTTTTACTGAAGGCAAATAACCTCAAGAGCAAGAGGCTGAATAAAGGCAAGACAAAATTCACAACCCAGGCTCCAGTGAATAACCTCAAAACCTACACCCTTTCCATATAGTGGAACCGACTGTAAATTGACATCCCTAACCTCTTGATTTGAAATGAACATCCTTAACCTCTTTACTGGAACTGATCTCCCTAAATTCTTGCCTGGAGGTTCATGGAAGACTAGTAAGTTTAAATGAGCAGTATAACTGTGTGGCTGGAGGCAGGGTGTTTTGTTTTGTCGTTTTAACTGAGTGTTGCAGACACAGGAAAAACTTATCAGAGCAGGAATTCAGTCCTGGTGGATGGGAAGGCTCCCACTCACTTTCAAATAGATGACTGCATCTGTCCCAAATCCCTCCATGGAAAAAAGCTGAAGGTCACCTTGGAAATACTTGGCATACAGTCTGGAAATAGGGAGTCCATAGCCAAAGCCAGCCTGATTTTGGAGAAAGAGGACAGACAGAAGGTCAGTAACTGATTGATTGCTGCATTTATGTCCTACCTTTCCCCTTTGAGCACAAGTCAGTGGATATGGCTCTCCTCCTCACTTTAACCTCACAATGACCCTCTGAGGTAGCTGAATCTATGATTCATCCAAAGTATATTACTTAGTAACCCAGCTGGCATTCTGGTTATTCACTTTCTCCACCAGCACCACTATCCTGTAATTCTCGACTCTGGAATCAAACCACAGACCACGGGATCAAGGCTGAAATTTGGCAATAGGCAACAAACAGAATAGGAAAAAACCCACTGGGCTTTTTCACTACGACAAAGCATCTCCTCCCCAAGCACCTTACTGTGTGTAGGGGGGCGGGGCGGTGTCATCTGTTGTACTGGCATGCTGCCAAAATGTGTTCAAATTTAGCAGCGAGGGATATAGGGGCTGCAGGAAAAGTGAGACAGCCATCTGTTTTCCTTCCTGGACATCATGACTGTAGATCATGACCTGTGCCCAACAACAGTGATGTGCTATTTGTTGTGGGTTTTTTGGACTTCAGCTCCCATAATTCTCCAAGAATTCTCCAGGAAGAGCATTCCAGTCCACAAACCCATACCTCCAAACACTTGCATTTCTATCATCTGGACCAGGGCCTATCACAATCTCAGATGAACAACAACACATGGCATATTACACTGTGTCCTGATTTATTTAACAAAAATTAAGCCAAAATGGAAAAGCCACATGTGAAAAACTAAGTGCATCCTTACTGCTTCCATAGGAATTAAGAGACTAAGTAGCAGCCAGGTACAGTTAAGCAAATGCTCTTGAGTAACTGATCATCAGCAAGTGTGACCACTTCTATAAAAGCCAAAGTTTTAGCTGTTTGCTGGTCTGAAGCATTCAGGTGGGTGTTCACAATGCCAAGGAGGAAACACATCAGCAATGATCGTAGAGAAGCAACTTTTGCTGCCCATCAATCTGGGAAGGGTTATAAGGCCATTTCCAAACAATTTAAAGTCATAATTCTACAGTGAGGAAGATTATTCACAAGTGGAAAACATTCAAGACACTGGTCAATCTTCCCAGGAGTGGATGTCCAAGCAAATTCACCACAAGGTCAGACCATACGATGCTCAGAGAAATTGCTAAAAACCCAAGAGACTCTACAGGCCTCAGTTAGCATGTTAAATGTTAAAGTTCATTACAGTACAATTAGAAAAAGACTGAACAAGTATGGTTTGTTTGGAAGAGTTGCCAGGAGAAGGCCTCTTCTCTCTAAAAGGAACATGGCAGCATGGCTTAGGTTTGCAAAGTTGCATCTGGACAAACTCTGGTATGTCCTTTGGACAGATGAGACCCAAGTGGAGATGTTTGACCATAATGCACAGCACCACGTTTGGTGAAAACCCAACACAGCATATCAGCACAAATACCTCATACCAACTGTCAAGCACTGTGGTGGAGGGGTGATGATCTGGGCTTGTTTTGCAGCCACAGGACCTAGGTACCTTGAAGCCATTGAGTCAACCATCAACTCCTCTGTATACAAAAGTATTTTAGAGTCAAATGTGAGGCCATCTATCCAACAGCTGAAGTCTGGCCATTATTGGGTCATGCAACAGGACAATTATCCCAAGCACACCAGCAAATCTACAACAGAATGGCTGAAAAAGAAAAGGATCAAGGTGTTGCAATGGCCCAGTCAAAGTCCAGATTTCAACCCAATTGAAATGCTGTGGCTGGACCTTAAAAGACCTGCACATAAACAAATGCCTGCAAACCTCAATGAACAGAAGCAACATTGTAAAGAAGAGTGGGCCAAAACTCATCCACAATGATGTGAGAGACTGATAAAATCATACAGAAAATGACTACTTCAAGTTATTGCAGCCAAAGGTGGTTCTATAAGCTATTGAATCATAAGGTGTACTTAGTTTTTCGCACATGGCTTCTATTTTGGCTTTATTTTTGTTAAATAAATCACGACACGGTGTAATATGTCATGTGTCATCTGACGTTGTACTTACCTAATTTTCAGACCTGCAAAGGACCAGATGATTTTTATTATATCCTGATAGAGGTTTGACCAAGAAGGACAAAAAGGGTGTACTTTCTTTTCCACATGACTGTATGTCTCCCAGGAAGTCCTATGGCAGCTTCCTTTTTTCTACATTGCTAACAGGAAGCATGGTTTGAGATAGGCTTTGGTCCAGGTGAATGAAATGTAGGTGTCTATAGGTTTGGGTCTGTGGTTTGAAACTCCCAGAATTCTGCCTGGGAATTCTTGAAGAATTATGGGAGTTGAAGTCCAAAAACAAAACACAAAGAACAAATGGCACATCCTTATTCAACAATGTCTGGGCACTAGCAGTTGTGAGTATTCACAATTATATGTATATAGATGTTTTAGTGTTTTTAGATTGATTTTATGTTTCCTAATTTAAATAATGTTCCTTACTTTTGCTGGTCAACGACCGTAATAAAACATTTATTATCATTATCATAATTAGCACAAGGATGATGTCTGATAGTTTTGCATAAGCACTTGTAGGCCTAGTGCAACCAGTTGCAAAACTGCATGAATGGAGATTTCAGTCTGCTAGCATAATGCTGTTCTGGTCAGAATCCTGTTGGTGTCTGTGTAACTTGCCGTGGCTAACTGACATGTTGGGGCATGCCCTGATTGTGTGTGATCACATGCTTAATTGTCCAACTGAAATGCTCCTCAGCAGCTCATAAGTAGCCACAATCCGTCCTGTCACGCTATGTAAACCTTATGCGCACACCAACAGGATTTCAGCCATTATGTTATATGTATTCCTCCCAATGACATTTAACTCTTCACTTGCATCTAACTAGCACTTCTTCAGCATTCATAAAAGGCACTGTGAGCTGAAAGAGACACAACATGGTATAATTTGTGACCGGATCTACTGCTCATTTTAAAAAACTCAAACATTAAAACACAAGGGGAAAGAATTCTAATTTTGGCTGGCCATGTGTACCCTCCCCCCCACACACACACATGCAAAAAAGAAACATTAAAAATTCATATTCCATATGTAAACTTGTTTGCAGCCAAATGCTGTGCCCTTCCCTTTCTCCTTGTAGAAATATTTTCAAAAGTAGTGGTTGTGATTTGAAGCAGTCTGACCCCTTCCCCCCGCCACACCTCTAGCCCAGTTATACATACCAAGGGAGTCCCCCCACTGCCCAACTCTGGTTTGGGAGCTGTCGAATACATGTAGCTGAAGAGTCGTTCAATCTTGCGGAGAGGGACCCCGCCTCCTCGGTCACTCATCTGCTCCAAGATTGAATAAAAATAAAACACCATCAGTAGAGAGGAGAGATGAGCTGAGTGACCATGTTGTCTTTTATGGAAGGATGGCCTTTATCTAGTACAGCCTTTTGTTCTGACAGCTGGGAACAATATCTGGTCTATCTTGGTGTCCTTTTTAAGGACAGTCCTGCATCTGAACGGCTGTCTGATCCAAGTCTGATTTAAAAACAAATCACTATAAATAGAAAGGAAACAAAAAAAGGGGGGGAGCATTGGAAGTCGTCCACCAATAATGAGCACCTGAATGGCAAACCAAGCAGTTACATACATCACTTGGTTAGTCTTAGCCAAGATGGAGAGATTTCTGGTAGATTTATTACCATTCCAGACATTACAGCAACATTCGTATCTGTCCATATAAATTGGCTTATGTACCTGGGACCTCCTTTATCCCCCCCTCCCCCAGCCCTGCTTTTTTTTTTTTTTTTTTTTTTTGCCAACATTGCTATGGTCTTCCAAAGCATGGCTGGGTGGCTGTCCTCAATGCAAAGTCAACTTGGTACCAATGTCACCTCTTACTGGCTGCTGACACATATGGTTTTATAAAGGGAGTGGACAAATTCCTGCTGATGAGGATATCACAGTTACTAATCGGGATGGGCTATATATTTTGCACAGCACCAGAATCACTACGCTTCTGAATTCCAGCAGCTATGAAGGGGAAGCTAGTTAGCTGATATGTAAATAAATGCTGGACTACATCTGCCTTTGGTCTCAGCCAGCATGGCTCTTCTAAGGTCCTTGTTCTAGATTTTGAACAGTAAGGGAGAAAATGTGAGAAGTTAGCTATCAGTCCAATACTTCTCAGGTACTGAACTTTGCTTCTATACACAAATGGGGACTGTTACTGACGGGCACAGCACAGATAGTTACAGCTGCTAGCTGGTGGTCCTCCTTCTGCCACCTCACTTACCCTGATGGAAAGGTCTTCATGTCCCAAGGCCACCAGCACCTTGATGGGTGGCAATGTGGGTTTGGACTCATGGCTTTCAACAGTGGCCCTCATAGCATTCTGGAAGGCAATGGCAGACAAGGAGAATAAGAGAAGGGTCTTGTCCTTAGCTTACAGAACAAGCTTTTCTTGTCCCAACCAACTCTTGGTCATGTTTGCTGCCTATAATTATGAATCATAAAGATTTGGAAAGGACATTCCCATCCTCTTCTCAAAAAAGGATGCAATGACAGTGATCTGGACAAATGACCACCCATCCTCTGCTTAAATAACCCCAGTAAAAGAGAGCCTTTCCACTGTTCAATGTCTCTTAGTATTCAGAAATTTCTCCTAAAGCCTGGAAGTCAACAGGCACAAATAACGAGTTGTTTTCAATTCCTCCTTGCAATAACTACTGCTTAACTAAGTCACATTATGATTCTAACTTAACAAGAGCTCCAGTCTTTCTGTGGTGTACTTCTTAACTATTTAGATACTTTTGTAGTTAGGAGGGTGATGTCTTACTAAACGGGGGTGGCAGAAAGTCACAACCTTCATATAGTGGCTCCTGCTACGTTGTTGTGGAGACAACACACTAGATAGGACAAAATTTGTCATTATCACATGCCAGTAGCTTATAGTATCCACATTAAAAAAAACAACGACTGGTGGTAACATTCTATAGTTTCATTTCAGAAATATAAAAGTTAAGGGTTACTTTTTCCAAGAACTGCGACCATAATGACAACCAAGTACTTTTGACAGCCTTAGAACAAACACTAATTAATTTTCTGAAACAACTTTCCAAACTCCAGTTTCTCTTAAGACTTAGCCCAAACATGCTTCCCTGAAATTTCCACTCCATGCTTTCCAGTTCTGCTTTTAAGGAGCCATATAGTGAAGCATTGTGATAATCTGTCATTTCTGCCCCAATCAGACACCCACTTAGTTGCTTCTCATTTTCAAAGTTCATGGAATGTGAACAGGAAGCTTGGTGGAGTTGGCCTAGCTAAGCCTCAGTGCCTTGCAGTTTAGGCCCTTTCTCCCTATCCAGCTACAACGAGATATTAGTAAGGTGTTTGTAAGTCAGGCAGAACCCCTGGAATAGAACATTATGAAGTTTGTGGCCCAAGAAATCCAAAAAAATCCCATCCCTATCCAGCCTTCTGTCCTTCTTGGTCAAAACCAAGAGATGGTCTCTATCACATATGCCGAACAGTTTTCCTGCAGCTCTCCCTGGAATCCAGGCTGAAATACCTCACTCACTCTTGGCAAAAACCCCACCATGGCCACAAACACCTAAGATGTGTTTGCAGAGACTGTCCAGGCAGCTGTGATCTTCTTTTGTCGACAGTTTCCTGCAATGCTTTTGTTTACGGGTCACATCCCATCAGGGTAGAGCAGGGTTCTTGATCTCCCAGTCCAACATTTGATCTAAAGTTACCCTATTGATTTCTCCCCTGGATTACAGGGGGGCAAAATATACAAAGTGGAAAAAAATCCCCACTCTAGAGGAGAATTACCTTGAACAGCTCAAAGAGCATGTGGTACAAGTGAGAAGGGACGTAAACCATGTGGATGGGCTGCCCAGGCTGGTTAGCTAGAAATAGGACAAGAGAGATAATTAAGAGCAGGATTAAGCTGTAACCATTTTCTGTCCTCATTCTACCCACTTCTCACATGCAAGACACCATGCTTCCTGCTCCATTCTTTTGCTCCCAAATGTATTGAGGGTTGATTTTCAGACATGTGATTCATCCAGATGGATTTTAAGAGCCATGTCTGAGGTCACATCAGAAAGCTTAGATGCTCTAACTCATGTTTGGTGAGAGGCCTGAAATAGAACATACTCCAGTTCCTTCAAGTCAAATGATGTGGTGCCTCAGACAGCAGTGTAGTGGTAAATTTTGATAGCTGTGCCCCAAAAGAGAGTCAAAAATACATGTAGTTGTTTTAATCCATATCAATAATCCATGTTTTGCATTATTCACCTCAAGGGAGCAGTTCTTTTCTAAAGCTAGTGGATCTTAATGAATTACCTCTTCAGGACCAAGCCACCTTGAAGTACATAGCAGGAATCACTTACAAAAATATATTGCATGTGGGGAAAAACTGCCCCCCACCCTCCATGCAGCCAAGCTACCAGGGAATAGGGAAGCCGAAGAAAGATGGCATCATGCATGCCAAATCAAAGCACCAGCGCTGATGCTGTGCCCCCAGGCTTCAGGAAACCACTGTCCCTGACCACTCAATTAAGGCCTCATAAGCCCAGAACCTCCCCAGATTTCTGACTGTCTGGGAGGTTTCAAAACTGCTTCTCTAGTCAGTACAACATCAGCCTTCACTTGTTCGGATACGCAATCAGAGCTGTATTCCTATCATCCTCTCAAGTCCTTCCTCTCTGCAAAACAAACCATCGCCTCCTCTTTTTCCTTCTCCCATTTTTTCCCCATTAGTGAAACCTCTAATGCCCCCAGAGAATTCCAGTTCCTGCAGAACCTCCAAATCATGCAACCGGTAAGCATAGAAACGTGAGAAAAGAAATGCAATTATGAAAATATGCAAATATCATTTTCTGACTTGAGGATTCAGAGCATGTTTCAGAGAGTGAGAAGTCTTTTGGGAACTGGAATTGGGGAGCAAGGGGTCCACCTGAGGGTTGTACAATCACCATAAACATATTCTATGAAGAACTTGGCGGGATCAGACCAAAGACCCAGCGGATGCTGGCTGGGGTAGACTGGGAGTTGTAGTCGAAAAGGTAACTCTTCCAAAGTTCTGTAGAAGACCCAGAATTCTGTTCCCACGGTAGCCAGCAGGAAGTTGGCCAGCAACTTGTATTCAGAGGTATACAGTGTTTAATTCAGGAGGTTTTCTCCAGTCATCCTAATAACTAGTGGCAAGCCTATTCTATGTGAATAGAACTATCCAATTTCGTTGTGGGGAGTACAGGATGGGTGCAGTATTTATTTATTTATTTCATTGATTATATATCACCAAATTAGTGCAATGCACTATTCTGGGCAGTTTACAACAGCAAATAAAGCATATACAAATGAACTACAATAAACAATAAAATTAAAATGTTTAACCAAATAAAACAGATGGCACCTTACACATCGCCGTACTAGTGACACCCTCAACCACCTATGACTGTGGGGATTGAATTGTGGGCTTTATGGGGGAGGAAGTGAGGTATGAAGAGTCAAAGATCTTTCATGAGTCCCAGATGGCACAGGCTGGGTGAAGCTGGTTTAGAAAAAGTGAAGCCTTTTTGTTTTGGAGGCATAGGATTGGGCATAACGCTAAATTATTCCTAACCTATATCTGGACCTGCATGACTGGGACACACATGGAGTCTGGATAACAGTGCTGCTAACAGGGCCTTCAGCTGAACTCATGCTATTGCAGTAAGAAAGACAGGATTTACCTTTGAAACAAGGTGTGTGGGCAGCATGTACCTTATTGACAAGCTATTTACTCTGTGTAGGAAGCTTCTGAGAAATATTTAAGGCAGATTCTGGTTCCCTCTCCCAGACTGCCATTGCCGTGCTGAATTTTAGCAAGGGCAAGGGGTGGGGTCCACATGCAGCCTCTGGAGGAGGTCAGTGGTTCTTACCCCTTCTGAAACTGCACAAGCCTTGATGAAAAACCAAGTAATACAATCTCATTTTCCATTCACTTAGGGAATCTCCAGCCACCACAACTTAATGATCTGAAAGGCTGCACCTGTTGGATGCTCCATTCCATGCTACTATTCCAGGCAGAGGTCCCCCTATCATTCCATTTGAAAGCCCAGGGAAGAAAAAGCCAGGATTCTAGCAAAGTTTTAGCTGCCAAGCCGCAATGCTAACTATATCGCAGCTGCTCATCACATCATTTCTTGGCTACTTACTAGGCCACAGATGGGGTCTCGTTCCGATGGCTGAATTAAAGGGGGGAAAACATGAATGAAGCTAACAACGAGACTGTGCTCTATGATTTTCTTATGCCAAAACAATCACTAACTGTTGAGACAATTAATAGGAAGCACCAAACAGTTTCCAATGATGAGGAACAAATATTCTCGCTGAAGACTAGACTTCCTCATTTAATTAAAACAATGAATGAACGAAAATGGATTTCTGGAGGAAAAGATGAGCAATGTTATTGACTTAGTATCTTCAAATAAAGCGCCCTCAAATAAATCACATCCCTCTTTCAGTAAAGCCTGGAAGCAGCTGGGAAGCTGCCATGCCAAATTTCAGACACGGATTGCCTTTTGATTATTGGCAGCTTTTTAAAAAATATTATTATAGAGTCAAAAACAGCTGGGGGTTGCATGATTCCCTCTCGGATTGTAAAGGTTTAAATAATGGAGACTACTTTTTTTTTAAAGCTCCCTAAAAGGGAGGCAGAGAGAAAAAGCATTTAAATCCACCAAACACAGGAGGGCAGTGTACAGTTTAACAAAAACTTATGATCACAAGGTATTTTAAGCCCATGTTATGCTTGTGACTGAAACAGAAATGGGCTGTTTCTCTTCCATTCTTGAGTGAAAATAAGGTAACCAACAATCATGCTAAAAATAAAATAACTTGCTTTAACTACAGTAACAACACCCTGTAGCTACCAGCTAACACATAAATGGTGCAACATTCCCTGCATTCTCTCTCTGACACATGAACATGCACCTATATGTAACAGCATACATGCACTCATACACCAATATGTGCATAACCTTTCCATCTAGGGCAAAGCTTCAGAGGCTAGGATGAAGCTGAAAGTTGGCTCTATATTTTAGCTGTGATGTTTTAAACAAGGGGTAGGGAGAATTGTCTGACCCTGGAACCTACAGGCAGCTCCACTTGTCTCCAAATATGCCAATAACTGAACCTAAAGTGGCTGAAAGTCCACTTTCAGTTCCGGAAAATGGATATTTTGGGCTATTAAACAAAGCCAGCTGACTGGGTAGCTCAGTGAGTTAGATTTCTGTCTGTAGAACAAGCAGTTGGGAATTCAATCCCCACTATGCATCCCAGAAGAGCCAGAGGTTGGGGAGCTTAGTTCCCCACTTTCTACCCCAGAAGAACTAGCCTGTGTGGCCTTGGGCAAGCTGCACAGTCCAAAGATGCTCCAGAAGAAGGGAATGGTAAACCACCTCTGAGGACTCTCTACCTAGAAAATCCTGAAGAGGATCACCGTAAGTCAGAATTGACTTAGTTGCACACAATTGTGATATTAAACAATGCTGGGTGGCTACGGCCTCTTTGAATGTCAAAATGCCACCTTCAGAGGCTTTCAGGAGTTGTAGTCTAGCTTTTTTTTACTAACAAAAGAGGAAGCCCGAGGACTGTGGCCTTGAAAAACAGCCTTTGAGGGCCACATGCAGTGTCAAGGGAACACTTCCCCTATCCATGTTTTAGCCATGGGGAAGGTTGGAAAAAAGACAACTGGTAACTACTAAACCTTTGCTTATTAAGAAAAAGAATCTAAAATATTTGGGAAAATTCCATTCGTTCTCAGTTTTAAAGTGGCAAGTTAAGTGTTTTTGTGAACGATAAGGAGATGGAACTTCAACTCAAGAAACTCCGTTGGTTCAGACTCTGCCTCTAGCATGGACCCCTTGGTCGGGCACAAGTTTTCAGCATGAGGTTTCCAATTCCCTCCTGTGGACAGAGAATTTCCTCAGTAGGCTGCTGGCAACGAGCCAAGCAACCGTATAACTAAA
This sequence comes from Intellagama lesueurii, assembly GCA_037013535.1. Taxonomy (NCBI): domain Eukaryota; kingdom Metazoa; phylum Chordata; class Lepidosauria; order Squamata; family Agamidae; genus Intellagama; species Intellagama lesueurii. Next base: position 26,845,519 of record JBAJHW010000006.1, read on the forward strand.
TAAGGTTAAAGTATTACTATAGTTGAATATTTTCTGTTCTCATCACCCAATGAAGCTCAGTGAGTGAGCCTGGGCTAGTCTTCATCTTTCAATCTGACTTATCCACCACAGCTGTTGTAAGAGAAGGAGAACGAACCATGTATATTTATTTTATTTATTTATTTATTTATTTAACTTATATGCCGCCCACACTACCCAAAGGTCTCTGGGCGGCTTACAACAGTTAAAATACAAAGAAAGATAAAATAATTAAAATGCAATTAAAATATATACTCTAAAAATTGCTATCATATCACACATAGTTTCCTGCAGAAAAGGTGGGATTAACATGTCACACTTCTTGTATACTCCATATTCACTACTCTTGATCCTGGTTAGGATGGGATAAGCTAGAAACCAAATGTGAGGCAAATTCTGGTAAAATGGGGGTGACTGTCACACAGGCAGCCTCTCTTTCTCTTGCACACACAGATGAATGAGAACACATGTGCAGCCACAACTACACAAAGCAGCCACAAAGATATGTCTTCCAAAGACACTCTAGGCTCTTTCTGTAAATTTTGGAACAATGGGCAAACCATATTCTGCCCACCTTGTTCCTATGAAACAAATCTGCTCCTATCTATTCAAGTTCTTCAGCTGCCCAGGGAATGCCCACTGTCCCTTGGCCACCACCCCTTGCATCTGCAAGTCTATTCTGAATTTTGACTGCTCGTTCTCTGCTTCCACTCTGGCCCATGCACAGCTTACCATTCTCCTCCTGTATCTCCAGGTTGGGAGAAGCCATGTAGTATTTGTCACACAGCAGCTTGGCCATGTCAAAAGCATCTGGAATAAGGAAGAGGAAGAGAGAGATAGACCCACTAAACTTGATGTATTGCAGAAATATGGTGCTTCCTCCTTCCTGCATTCTCTATTCTGGGGTTAGGGGGCAGTAATTAATAGAAATTAGTGGGGAAAGCAGCTGCTACAGGAAGGACTAAAGAACCATTTGCATCACTTTCTCTTCTAGGCCTCATCTTCCTGCAGGAACTGAAAGATAAATGGACCTGCTTCTGTTCTGGGTGGGTTTTTTTTTTAATGAGGTAATTCAACTCCCAGAATCCTCCAGCCAGCTATGCTTCTGGGAGTTGAAGTCCTACATGTCTGAAGGACAGCAGCTGGGAGAAGGCTGCAACATGACAACTACAAACAATTTGAGAAGGCAGACACAGTTGGAACACAAGAAGAAGCCAGGACTGGACTACACCACCCACAATTTGTAGTTGCCTTTGACTTACAAAGCTTAAGGGCAGGACACTCTGGTCTGTTCTATCAGCCAAGGGTCAAGAGAAGCTATATCCCTAGCCTCCCAGGGAGAATACCATGGCACATGGGATACCAGCAGGGCCCTGATAGTTGGCCACAGACAGAATGGCTGCCTTTCTGTGCCAGAAAGAGCACCTGCTAGAACCGAGATTAAACCGGCCCAATCGACTAGCTGGAGGAGTTGGCTACTGCCCTAAATCTTCCCTCCTTGGCAGAAAGAGGCTTCGTGCCCTGTATTCCCTCATCAATAAGCTCCTCAAAACACCCATGGTAAGAAGAGTCATACTGGATCAGACCAATGGCCTATGCAGTCTGATCTCCATAAATTGCTTCCATAACCTACCCATAAACAGACCATCAAGCTTTTAGCCCTCTGTTACTCCTTGCTTCCCCAGCTTGAACCCAGAGCCTCTGCATTGCTAGTACTGGCCAAAACCCAGAAATCAATATCTCCAGCATTAATTTGCCAAATTGCCTTTTTAACTTTTCTAAGCTGGTGGTTGAAGGGACGTGGTGGCGCTGCGGGTTAAACCGCAGAAGCCTCTGTGCTGCAAGGTCAGAAGACCAGCAGTCGTAAGATTGAATCCACACGACGGAGTGAACTCCCATCACTTGTCCCAGCTCCTGCCAACCTAGTAGTTCGAAAGCATGTAAAAATGCCAGTAGATAAATAGGTACCACCTCGGTGGGAAGGTAACGGCGTTCCGTGTCTAGTCGCGCTGGTCACGTGACCACGGAAACTGTCTTCGGACAAATGCTGGCTCTATGGCTTGGAAACGGGGATGAGCACCGCGCCCTAGAGTCGGACACGACTGGACTAAATGTCAAGGGGAACCTTTACCTTTACCTAAGCTGGTGGTTGGCATCATACCTTCATTATAATCTTTAGTAACTGGACATTTTAAAAAATTACTTAGCCAAGGTAATGAGGCAGGGAAAGCATATATGTAAACATACAAATGCAGAACAGCAGAATAATAAGAAGGGGTACAATCTGTTCTCCCCCACACCAGATAATGACTATTTTAAAAGAAACTTTTAATTTTGCCGGGGGCCTTTTATCCATTCTCTGTAAACATGGGGGCTCCTACAGAAACAAAAAGATAAACCCAGAGAACAGGGAAGCAAAAGAGAGGATAGTGTGTGTAAACACAAACTGGAGAAGCTCACTAACCTCTGACCACATCTGAGACATTGCAGTTCGGATCAATGCTGCCGATGTGCTTGGGGTGGGCTGGGTTGGTGCTGCCATCAAAAAGCAAAGCTAAAGGGAAAAAGGAAGAGGCCGATAAAGACACAACATGACAAGCTGCCGCCCTCCAGATGTGCTGGACTTCAACTTCCAGAATCCCCCAGACAGCTATGTTTCTGGGAGCTGCAGTCCAACACTTTGGAAGCACACTGGCTTGGAGAAGGCTGCAATGTGATAAACACCCACAAGTTGAGAGGGGCAGGCATGGGTGATGTTAGTATATACAATTATATAACACAGTATGCATATGTATAGCATTCTGATCAACCAGAATATGTCTGGAGTCAGCCAGGCAGATATATAAGGCAGGTATCAGTTAAGACATCTGTCAGACACAGACAGGGATAAACATGTAACATGGACTAGTATGTGATAGGGCTGACAGGGTTTGATAGGGCCAGATAAAGCTCACAAACAGTAGAAGGATGAGGGAGTTAGTTATTTACTAAACAAAAATATGTCTGACAATAAGTCAATAATATGTATAACAAATACCAAATATCTAAGCACTATGAGTTATTTTATATTTTATATATGCTTCTAAACAGTAAACATTATTTAATGTCCTAACAAAGACAAAAGTGAATATTTACTATCAATTGCTGGCACAAACACACATAAGGAAGATTTTGCTCCACAAAGTAGTTTTTTATCAATACGCTTTAAAGTGTTGTGTGCAGACTCTGCAAGTTAGAGGTTATATATTATTTATTATAGCCAAAAGCCAAGAGCTGGAACATAAGAAGTCAGGACAGGACTATAATACCCACATTATGTAACTACAAAGTCGTGCTGGGCACCAACCGAGTGCTAACAGAAACTACGGAGGGAGAGGAAGGGTGGAAAAGAAGGTCCAAGGCAGTTACGATAATAACTCACTGTGTTGATTGATGAGCATACGGATGGAGATGCGGCTAAGGTAGAAGCGGTCCAGGAAGTACTGGATGTTCTGGTTGGAGACAGGGTCATCCCCATAAGCTTCTTTGTACTCGATCACACCTTGCGCCATGGTGGGGACCACATCATTGTGACGGTTACGGATTGTGACCAGGGCATTTGTGAACCTGGAGGAAGTTGAACACTTTCATTAAAAGTATCAAACAGCATGCTTTCCCCCTCCTCCCTCCTCCAATGTATCTGTCTTCTAAAAACGCACCTACATATGGCCAGGCAATTGTCAGCAACAGCATCTTGTCTGAGGGTCACTCTCACCATTCACTCCTCCAACAAAGATAGAGCCTCATATGCCTCCTTCACCTGCTTTGGCTGGCCAAGGTTTTATTACTTCCTCACCAAGAAAAAGAGGTGTTGAACCATTAAAATCTTTGAAACAAGATCCTTTCTCCCCTTTAAAACAAGATGCATGCTCTCTGTGTGACTTGTTTAGAAGCAGAGTCACACTCCCAGAAACCTCTCAGAAGTGCTGAACTGCTTGTAAACAAGGCACACAGGAAGTGCCTTCCATCAAACCCTCAGACTATGACCTACCCAGAAGGTCCTCACCTGTTTTACAAGGTAGGTGCAGGAATCACTTGAAGAGGTCCCCCTTGCTGGGCTGCTGGAACTACCCAGTTCTTCATGAAAGTTTCCCTTTCCTCACAGAAATAACTCTGACTGTAAAATCTTACTTTGCCTTTGAGCTTCTGGTTTTGAAGCTGCTAGTTAGAAAGGAGTCTTCAGTACTGTGGATTTCTTGTCCATCACACCCATTTGCAAGCTGCTTTGGTAATATGAGTTTCATTATGGTCTTCCAGTTGAGCTAAGTCACAAATACTTCATTCTGAGTTTTACATTTCCAATTCGAAAACAACCAACAATTTCTGAAAATCCCTCAGCCTAGTGCTTACATAAACTTGAAAATGGAGTTACTGCACCTCTTTGGAAGGGGAGTCATAATCAGCACATGTGTAAGAACAACCTCAGACTAGGGGAAAGAACTTACTTGATTATGGCTCACCTCCAAAGTTGACAGGACATCCTGGGAACCTGGGAGATAACAGCTTCAGAAGCAAGCCACACAGGCCAGTCCTTACTGTTCATCTGCACTTGTCCACTGAACCCAGTCTCATGCCAGGGCCCTGAAAGGGTCACTATGACAACATCATCTAACGATGGGCTAGAACAGCAGTTCTTAACCTTTTCTTTACCACGGACCCCCTTTAAATAGCTTTTGTTGCTGCGGACCACCAAGACAGATCTCAAGATTTAAAACCCTAAAGTACATCAAATATTTATGTAAAGTTTCTCATGAAGCATCTTCAGATTTGGAGAGAAGGGAGAAATAAGCTAATCTGTTAATGAATACACTCCTATCTTGACTGTGCCTGGTGTTTTTTAATAATAATAATAATAATACCACCAAAACTCAGCATCATTCGCTTGCATGTTCTCACCATGTACAGAAATATCAGTCATTTCCAATCAAACAGTTGTTTTCATAGCCGATTTTTACTTCTGTTTGTCTTTAATTGAGGCAGTAGGTTAGAAAAGCCAGGTTTTACACAAACAAACGAGAAATTAAGATTTTGTTCTACGTTTCTTTTTCTTTCATTCATTCTTTCTATTTTTATTGCAAAAGATCGTAACATTTGTATTCTCGAAGGCTTTCATGGCCGGGATCCGATGGTTGTTGTGGGTTTTCCGGGCTGCTTAAGAACACGGCCAAACAGCCCGGAAAATCCACAACAACCATTATAACATTTCTTCAAGCTTTTGCAGACTCCCGTGAGGACATTGCAGCCCGGGGGGGGGGGGGGGGGGATGTCTGTGGACCACAGGTTAAGAACCTATAGGCTAGAAAGAGCATAGATGACACCCTTCAGAGCTCATTCTCTTCCCCCCCCCCCCAAACCAATTATAGGAACCAAGGATTCCCACATAATTTTCTCCCTTGATGTGGACACGAGAGAGGACCTTTCTGGTGGCTGCTCCCAGGTTATGGAACTCCCTTCCGTCCGTCCTTTTCAGGCAGGCTTTTAATATGGAAACTGCTGCTAAGGAAGGGATTTTAAGGGGAGAAATGTTATTTCCTCTGTTTTAACTGGCTTTAGCCAAGTCTTACGCTGTGCTTTTTAATCATTAATATGTTTCATTGTTTTTAACAATGTGTTTTTTATGTTTTCATGTTTTAATCTTTTAATTGTATTTTAAATCATATACTGTTTAATTTATCTTTTAATATTTAACTTATTGTGTTTTTAAATTGTGTGAATTTTAATGTTGTGAGTTGCTTTGGGTGCCTTGTTGGGAGAAATGTGGCATATAAAACTAATAAATAAATAAATATTTATAATTGTTTTAATATTTGTGTTTTCAAATCTTCGCAAGCCACCTTAAGTCCCTCTACAAGGAGAAAGGTGGGTTATTTAGACATTAAATAATTAAATAAACATCAATTCGGTCACATTCAAAGTGGGGAAGCATCAGTCAGCAGAACCAAGCCGGTGTTATCTCCAGATACAATGACACACTTATAGGCATTTCTCAGGTAGAAAGAAAGGAAAGAAATGGCTCTCAAAGACAACATATACTCAAGGGCCTTTTGTGGGCCGGCACCAACAGTTCTTGGAACCTGAACTCACTGTCCGAGTGCTGTTTGATCCTCAGGGTCTTTATCCAGGAACACCATGATGTCCAGCAAGCTCTGCACATACCTGGTGGAAGGAAAAGAAGACATGGAAATGCTAGGTTAATTCCAGCACTTTCATAGTTGTTGAAGAACAACGCAAACACCACTTATAATCGGGATAATTCGGTCATTTTTTAATGTAAGAATCGCATCCCTACCCCCACTTTTCCATACGTGAATTTCCCTGGGCATTATTGACATACACCAGGTGAAGACAGCATGATCAGAAACACAAGGTTAATGTTGCAATAAACACATTTAGGCACAAACTCCCATTGGACACAGTGGAATTTACTTCTGAGTAAGGAGATACTGTTGTGAGATGCTGTTAGTGCATTATATCTGCATAGCATCTGCAGCATCTCTCAAGCCTGTAGTATCCCGTCGTGGAAACCCCTGAAAGCAGCAGGGAAGGCTTTAAAAAGGTGGGCAGTGGATGGATGGGTGGCTTTGTATCTGATAGATCCAAAGCCCCTTCATCTCCCAGATATGTCTCTTCCTAGAATGAAGGACTCCCACCCCTCTGGTTTAGGAAGTGATGATCCCTCCCCCACGAATTCTTCCTCCTCTGCCCCCCCCCCCATAAGGATAACCCTGTTGCTATGGTCCTCAGCTATCAATAATACCCAAGGAGATTTCTTTGAAGAATAACAGTTTGTAGCCTTATTTGCTGTGGACACAGTTTTTTGTTTAACAAATGCACTTGATTGATTTGCTTAAGAGCTCTCAAATTGATCAAATAAACATTAGGCCCTAAAACTAATAAAAATAACAACCAAGGAGCAGGGGGTTGGGTGGACACAAGTGAGTATTTATTATTAGGCACTAGAAAATGCAGAGACCTAACCCTCCTCCCCAAAACATAAGAAGAGCCCTACTGGATCAGGCCAAGGGGCCATCTAGTCCAGCCTCCTGTATCTCACAGTGGCCCCACCAGATGCCTCTGGGAGCACACGAGACAACTAGATACCTGTCTCCTGACACCACTCCCCTGCATCTGGCATTTAGCGGTACCTTCCTTTTAAGCCTGGAGATTGTACATCCTCATCATGGCTTGTAACCTGCGATGGACTTTTCCTCCAGGAATCTGTCCAATCCCCTTTTAAAGGCATCTAGGCCAGATGCCATCATTACATCCTGTGGCAAGGAGTTCCACAGACTAACAATTCGCCGGGTAAAGAAATATTTTCTTTTGTCTGTTCTCACTCTCCCAACACTCAGTTTGAATGGATGTCTCCTGGTTCTGGTATTGCCTGAGAGGAAAAACAGCTTCCCTCTATCCACTTTATATTTATTTATTTATTCATTCATTCATTTATTCATTCATTCCATTTTTACCCCACCCATCTAGATTTGGGAATCTACTCTGGGAAGCTTACAGAATATAAAGATAAAAACAGCATTCGAATAACTTCGTTGTTAAGAGCAATAAAGATCAATAAAGAAAACAGGATCCAAGATGGGAAAAGGAAGCTATGTAATGGGAGGGGGGAAGGCCTCCCATTTATCCATCCCCTGCATAATTTTATACGTCTCAATCATGTCCCCCCTCAGGTGCCTTTTCTCTAGACTAAAGAGCCCCAAATGCTGTAGCCTTTCCTCATAAGGGAAGTGCCCCAGCCCAGTCATCATTTTAGTCACTCTCTTCTGCATCTTTTCCAGTTCCACTATGTCTTTTTTGAGGGGCGGTGACCAGAACTGTACGCAAGACTCCAGGTGCAGCCTTACCAGCATTTTGTACAATGACATTATAATGTTGGCTGTTTTATTTTCAATCCCCCTTTTAATACCTAGCATGGAATTGGCCTTCTTTACTGCTGCCGAACACTGGGTTGACACTTTCATTGAGCTGTCCACCAGCACACCAAGATCTCTTTCCTGATCTGTCACAGACAGCTCAGAACTCATCAGCTGATAAAAGTTTTGATTTTTTGCCCCAATGTGCATTACTTTACATTTTCTTACACCTCACTGCTTATCCCTGTCTCCAGGTCGTTTATGAACAGGTTGAAAAGCACTGGTCCCAGGACAGATCCCTGGGGACCACCACTCTCCACCTCTCTCCATTGTGAAAATTGCCCATTGACACCTACTCTCGCCAATGTTAAAAGGTTCATGAGGCAGAGAGAGAGGGAGAGACAGCAGGACATGAAGCAAATACAGAAGGAAGGAAGAAGGGCAGCACCAGCAGCCCCAAAAAAGCTATTTAAAATGGGGTCCAGGTAGCAGAGGAGGAAGTGGCCAGGAGAGGTGTAAACACCCCCAAAATACCTAACTTGGCATCTCCCCACCCACCCATGCAGTACCTTTGCTCATTATTACCTTAGAAAACATCAAACCCACAATGTCTTGCCATGAGGTAAAGGTAAGTGACCAGGTTAGGATGCATATGGCATCTGATCCTGAACAGACAACCAAGGCACTAGAAACAATTTCATTTTTTAAAAAAATCAACTCCCTTTTCTAAATTTTTAAAAGAATTGTAAACCACCTTGAGCACATTGGCAAAAATTGGACCCTTAAACACAGCAAATTAGAGATGGGACCAAGCACCTTGTGCCGTGTTGTGTCGGACTTCCCTTCTCTGCCTCCGTCAGCAGCTGGTCACTCACAGGCAGGGCTGAGGGGATCCCTGCCCTGTCCCAGGCTCCTCCCGGAACGGAAGATTGTGCGACAGGGAGGGGAGGAGCCGTGCGCGCCGGCAGCCAGTGGGGGAGTTAACGCAAGGCACCTGTGGTGCCGCGCCAACAACTTGGACGATATGGCATGAAGTGCTTTGTGCCCATCTCTGAAACAAATGAATACATCTGTAATCTTTCTCTTGTCATAAGACTTGTATGTGTATGTGTGCGCTCACACCCCCAATTGTGTCTAGTTGTGCACCTGTACTTCAGGTTACTGACTGGGACAGCTATTTTTCTGGCAGGGGTCGCTCCAGCTTTCCAATTTCATTTGCCAACACATCTGCCAGAAGATAATTCTATTTGCCAAACGAGAACCTTGGCCTCAATCGGCAAGACTGGCAAATCCCATATTAAATTGTGTTTTACACCTTCAGTAATCACCAGTGTGACCCCCGTCTGGTTCTAAATCTCAATGGCAAGGTATGTAGGAGTGAAAAAGTAACCAAAGCATTTCCTGAGTGGAAACAGTTATGCTTTAATTGAGGCAGTAAAAGGTTCCGTCAATCTGGCATTCTCCAGATGAATTTAAATCCCCATCATCCCCAGCCAACGTGAGAATCAGGCTGAGGAAGACTAGCCTGGAAAGGAGTTAGATTTGTATCTGTAAACTGGCCAAGAGTCAACAATGGAGTCTTCCTGCAGGAGGCAGCAGAAACAATAAGGTTTCAAAGGCACCTTGTGGGTGGGGGGTGCGGAGAAAGAAAGAAATGGGGCTTTTAAACAATTGACCTGGCTGTTTGCCCTGCAGCAGGAATCGGTTTGCGTTTCCTATGCCCGGTTTCTCTGGCAATGGTGAAGGGATGTGGAAGACAAAAGCTCAAAGAGCTAAACGGACCAACAAGCCAGTCACGTGCTTTCTCTAAAGTGGGACAAAGTTCACGCCACAAAAGCAAGGGCCGGTGATACCTTTATTATTATTATTATTATTATTATTATTATTATTATTATTATTATTATTATTATTATTATTATTATTATTATTATTATTATTATTATTATTATTATTTTGACATATGCCAGTCTTCATCAGTCAGCAAACCAATTTCAAACTTACATTCCTGACTTGTGCTGGCCGCCTGAGAAAGAAAGAAAGAAAGAAAGAAAGAAAGAAAGAAAGAAAGAAAGAAAGACTGGTATACTTCAAAAGCTAGTGTTTTTTAAAAAATGGTGGTCTAACAAAGGTAACACATGCCCTTGCTTTTGTATTGTGTGAGGAGCACAAGGCTTTGGTTTTTTTTTTTTCTAGTCCATAAAGTTCAGACCAGCTCCTTAAAGAGCGATGTTTTATTTAGTCTTCCATCTCCTAAATTTTAAATGCGAAGACCAAAAGCTAGCAGGGAAGAGGCTGTAAATCTTAGCTTCTTCCATTCTCACTGGTGAAAAAAAATATTCTGAAGTTTTCTCACTGCTGATCAAGATTTCAAGAGCTTTTGCACATTCTTAATATTTGGGCACATTTTCCCCCAAAAAATCTACAAAGGTGTTTTTTTTTTTTGCTGCAGCAGCAGACAAGGGTGTGGAGGGTTTTAAACAAAGATTGCTTTTTTGTACAAAAGTCACAGGGTGTTTTGTTTTGCTAATGCTGAAGAAGAAAGTGTTGGTCTTTCCATGCAGGAGCAAAAATGTCACAGGGGTTGACCCTGTCTCTTGTCCAGTCGAAGGGCCCTTTTCCTTCAAAGACAAGAAAATCTGTGAGTGCTCGTCATGTCCTTAGGGAATAAAGTGGCCACATGACAAGGCTGCTGGTATCATTAATAGATGCACGGAAGGGGAAATCCATCAGGCACAGCTTGTCACACAAGCTGCACCTGCTCAAGTTTCATTTTCCACACAACTATTAAAAGGACAGAAGCCCTATGGTACTTTTTGCATAATAACCTTACTAGCAAGTGTAGCACCTTCAGACTAACAGGGCCTACCAGCATACTCCACTAAAGAAAAAGAGTGAGAAAGAGACAAAGACACAGGAGAAAACAAGCAATTCAACTGTCAATAACACAAACAAACAAGTGCTTGAGCACACAACACTCTTCCAGTTCAGCTTAGGAAACCCAACAGGCTCTATAACAGGTCTGAGTGAAGTACAACTTTACAGATGTTATCTAAGAACTGCAGAGCTGGAAGGGACCCTATGGATCATCCAGTTCAATCCCTGTCAAAGAGGCACAGTGGGGAATCAAACTCCCAACCTCTGGTTCTGCAGCCAGAGATCTAAACCACATGTTGCCAGATTGCAGGGTCTGTCAGCCCTAAGGCAGAGCAACTGGTGGCAAGGATGGAACGAATTGCAATCCAACATCTGGAGGAGTAAACATTTCCCAGTCCTGAGCTACGTATTTCTTAGAAACCAAGAATTTTAGAGGAGGACCAGCATTAAATTTGTTACAGCGAGCAAGCAAGAACACTTAAGTATATACAGTATGTATATACAACACACACACACACACACACACACACAGAGTCACTGTACCTTAAAGGCTAATACATTTATTGGCCAAAATCCTATTATGCAGTTACACAGAAGGCATAACTTTTAGTAAACTGTTGTAAGTTAAGGAATTTTCATAGGCATTATCTGATGCGCACTGAGTTGTGTGACTTGGTATGCAAGTGATAATGCCTATGGAAATTGTTTAGCTTATGGCAGTTTGCCACTAAAGGTTACGCCTTTTGCATAACAGCACAACAGGACTTCAGTCATTGGCACATAAACTTTCATTGACTAGAACCCCTCACATTGTCCATCTGTTTATTTCCAGATTTATGTCCAGCATTCAACCACTGCATCTACAAAATAGTCTACATTTTTAATACTCTGTTTCAACTTCCTGCATTTCACATTCTCTCCATTCTCAATACAATAGTCCTTTGTGGATGTGGGGGCAAAGTTCTGACAGAGTGAATTAGAGAAGCCTCAGATCAAGATTTTCTCAGTCCCAAAACCATACTCCAAAACACAGGTGCACACTCTGAACAGTCAATTATTTTGGAGTAGGTGTGAAGAACCTCAGGTCCTAGAGGCTAAATCCAATTCTGCTAGGTTTCTTCCTACCCCTTTCCACACTAACGTATTTAATGGCTTTTCCAGCTTTGTACTCAATTTGTTCCCGTTCCGGAAGGCAGAAATTCCTCTCCTAAGCCAGAAGGTGCCCATAGTGAGGTGCTAAAGCATGCTCACCTGGGACCTCAGAGAGCCACCTATGTCCTTCAGTCTTTGCAAATCCATTAATTTCAAAAAGGAAAATTTCACTTCATCTCACTGTTCTCAGTAGGTAAAAAGAAAACCCCTCAAACCTCCAATTTCCTTTCCTTCCTATGAGCACCATTTCATCACCAGAGATCTGATCTACAGCCCAAAGTTATTCAGCTATGACGTAGGTTTTCCTATCTCCCTTGCTGTTTTGGATATACAATGTCCAGGCTTAAAAGCAAAGGGGTTGAACTAGACAATACTCAAGTTCCAGTGCACCTCTAGAATTCTATATACCATGTTTCCCCGAAAATAAGACAGGGTCTTATATTAATTTTTGCTCCAAAAAACGCATTAGGGCTTATTTTCAGGGGATGTTTTATTTTACAGTCATGTCATCTTCTTCTGGTTGCTGCACAATGCGGCCCAATGGTGGAGGGCGGGGTTTCACTTAACTGTGAAAGCTTATTTTTTGGGGTCGGGCTTATGTTACGAGCATCCTGAAAAATCATACTAGGGCTTATTTTCAGGGTAGGTCTTATTTTCAGGGAAACAGGGTAATTTTTTCATCAGTTCGTAAAGAGTTCACATGAACCCACCAACTCTGCACTAGTTGAACTGAGGGAGTGCTCAGCACACGATCTGGGAGAAGGTTGATTTCCTTCATGATGTTGGCCAGCCGGACAGGAAGTTCCTGGCGGAGGAAAGTGAATGAGGTCTTCTCACAGGCATTGCTAGATCCTAAAATGAAAGACAAGAAAAAGATGAGAGTTCAAGGTGACATCTATGAAAACTCAGGCCACCCTAAATTTGTTAGCCTTTTGAAGTGTCACAGGATTCTTGGCTGGTTTTGCTACATAGAATAAGATAATATACATGGAATATCACCACACAAACATCAGAGTCTACATCTTCAAGAGCAAGCTGCTAGACCAAGGGTTCCCAACCTTGTGTCCCCTTATGTTCTGGGACCAAAACTCCCAGAAGCCTTCACCACTAGCTGTGCTAGCCAGGATTTCTCAGGGGTTGTAGTTCAAGAACATCTGGGGACCCAAGAGTGGGAGCGACTATGCTTAGACCTTATGGCTACAGAGGACCACTTGAAAAGGGGGAACATCTTTTTACAAATCAAAAGGGGGCTGAGTGGTGGATTCAAGTTATCTGTAGTGGGAGTTTTTATATTGCTCCCATTATGACACTCATCACATACAAAACCCTTGCTTCAAGCATGGCCTGCTCTGATGCTCAGGTCACAAACTAGCCTTACCGCTCATGAAGTTCTTTCATGTCTCCACCTGAAATCTGACTCCTACTGCCCTGTCTTAAGATGGGTAACATGATTTCTAGTGTCAAACTGTATGTCCTCACTAGGGATATGGGAGAGACTTCAGGCTGGTGTTTATGGACTGTAACTCCCAAAATTGAATTCTTGGAAAATTCTGTATTTTGCAGTCGAATTCTGGGAGGGGCTGCCTGGGAAAGCATCCAAAAACAAAAGAAAATACCTCTAATGACAAGCAGAGTTACACAGAGGTGTGATAAGAGGCAACCAATTGATGATTCCATTTTCTAGATGAGGCACACTGAGGCTAAAAGCTGAGGTAGTTGTATGAGGTCAGATGTGCCTAAGATTCCTCCCCCATTCCCCAATTCGTTGCTACTGTCAAACTATTTGGAGTCAGGGGCTCTTTCCAATCTACTGCAAACGCCCAGAGATGTACCAGTAGATTATAATTTACTTTGTGACACCCTTGATTTAGGGCGTCTGGGGGAAGGGGGATGTCAAATCAAAACTGTCTGGGCAACCCACACCAACGGTCATCTCATACTTCAATGAATCCTGTTTTCCTTAGAAATAAAACACAGAATCCAGAACAGTCATGGGAGGAGACATTATGGACAACTGCAGCAGCTTAAACCTTCAGTGAACTCTAGATAACTTTTTCCCCCAACACCAAGACTCTGTCCTGAAACACAAGATGTTTTTAATTAGGTGTTTTCACCTAAATACCCAGCTTATTTTACAAAGGTCCCAAATGCTTACAAAATACAAAGGCATTAGATTGCAACTAGGGAAAATCCCCAGAAAAAAACAACCAAACCTTTTAAAAGTTTATTTAATCTCAAAGAATGCAAGACAATATTATTCCTAAGTAGCCCCTAAGCCCTGATGCCTCATTTGAAAAATTAACACAGTAGTGGTACACTCCTTTTATGGCTGCTTTCTTCAGCCTGCAGTCCTCCAGATGTGTCGCACCTTTATTTATCAGGCCAGCTGAACAACCTTCACCTAGTTGTGGAACGCTGTCTCATTCAAACAGGAGAGAACACATCCATCAGCTAGTCTTCAAGGTGCCTTTTTTTCTTCTTTTGCTTTGTTTTGTGTTTCTTTCTGAAATATCTGCACAGACTAACAGGGCTACAACTCCAAAAGCAGTAGAAATGTAATACATTTACCACTGGAGCTGGCATGGTAACTTGCACATAACTGAAAGGCGGAGTGCAAAGGCACCACAAGGTAATATTGCTGATCACTGTGTTGGGGCAGACTACATCCTTGTTTGGGCTTGGACAAAAGAGCCATAGAACAGATGGATGCGGGCTGTGTGTGTCTATGTCACAAACAGTATGAGAATGCCAGAGGAGACAGACCAGACCACTGCAAAAGTCAAGCTGAAATCTAGGGCAACTTTAGGCTTCCCCTGCCACCCTTCCATTCTCCAGCAAAGCAAAGCAGCACACAGTCCAAACTAAATGAGACAAACATGCACATAATCTGTGGAAGACAGGAAAACACCCTCATGGTCCCTATTCCAGGTTTCTACTTTTCACCAACATAAGGAACAGGTTTAACATTACCGTTAGAATGAGCATCAGACATGACTATCATGCTCTAGACACAGCATTGCAGGAAAAGCAGTTGCAGGGAGGGGGCATCTGGGGCTGGGGGAGGTTCCTCAATCCCTCTGACGCTGAGGATCTCCCAATCAGCACCAGTTGTCCTTCATAGCCTTCAAAGGGCATCCCAAATTCCCTCCTCCTATTCACAGCACAAACCCTGAAAGAGGCAGCAACGCTTTCACCATCAAGAGAGGGATTCGGACCTGGTTCTGCCACAAACAAGTTATGTCTGCTTCTGCTTGATTTTAATCTTTTCCTTCGGACTCCTGATCTTTGACTTCCAGATTTCTGCCACTCAGCAATTGCAGAAGGAGAGGGAAGAGGTATTGACTCAGGAGGCAGGTTGCAAAATCTGTCCAAAGGGGCTTTACGGAATCAGAATGTGGTCAGTTTAACTTGGCCCCATATCTCACTGGCAGAGAGAAGATGGGGAACCTGTGACCCTCCAGATTTTGTTCGACCAAAGGCTCTGTTATCCCTGATCATTTTCAATCCTGATTGGAACTAATGGGAGTTGTAATCCCAGAAAATCTGGAGGGTCACAGGTTCCCCATTCCTGGATTAAACAGAACTGGAATGACAGGTGCATTATTTAGTCAAGTGAAGATCCATGTACAGGAATGCGGTAAATCTGTTCCTTTTGGGAGGTGTGCATTTCTCTAAGGCAGGGATGGACAAATTGCAGCTGTCCAGATATTCCTGAACTGTAATTCCCAGCATTTCTCACCATTGGCTCAGAATAGATAATCTTAAATGCACGTGCACTCAACCTTTTTGCTTTCTGACCTTTGACAAGAAAGAAGTACTACAAGAAGATGTAAGAGAAATGTATTTACCAGATGACACAGAAAGCCAAGATGAGAACATGCTAAATTGGCTTGTTAGAATACTGCTTTGTGGAAGATGGGTGGATAGGTGAGTCTGTGTGTGTGTATCTAGGAATATTTATGGGCTGCCATCCATTCTTTCCTCACCCACACTTTAGCTACAAAACAGCCCTGTGAGGTAGGCTAGGATGAGAAAGACTGCCTTAAGGTCTGCTTAGCAACGAAGTAGGGATTTGAACCTTCATCTCCCTAAGGTAAAAGGAACACTCTAACCACTTCAACTCCTACAGGAAAATACCTGAGGAACCTTGCTGTACCCCAAGAGTAAGACTGAATTAACCTAACATGCTAACCATCTTCATCAAAACATTCAGGAAATAGCATACAGTACATCAGAGAGAGGTCTTCCTGATCCTCTGCTATGTGTTCCTTTTCACCAAAGATACTTGGGAATAAACCTGGAACATCCATATGCAAAATAAGTAGTTAACCATTAAGCTTTCCCCCTCTCACAAATCCACAGCAATCTAGAGGGCAGAAGAGATAAAGTAATTAGATAAGCTTATGGAACTCTGATCAACAGATGAATAGGAAATATTTGGAGCCAGATTGAAAACATCACCTGGCATGTTTGCCCAGAAAGAGGATCTGAGATCATAATAGTTCATTTACTTGATTACAATGAACACAATAGTTACACCTAGACAATACCTTTACCTGAAAACCAGTTCTAACCAGGAAGCCAGGCTCCTAGTCCACTATAGATACTGTGCATACATTTATGCTTTGCACTGTCTACTTGGATTAATCATATTTATTTTAAGAATTTATTTATGCCCATAAGGCATAAATGAGCACTCGTTCCCAAATACTGAGGTGGAAGGAAAATGCAAGGGGATGCCCAAGATTATGAGATTCTCGTAGCAAAAAACAAGAAAATAAATCTTTATTAACTTAAAACTTTTTCTTTTTTAGATTTTCAAACTTCATGCCACAAAGTTAATTTAAAGTGGTGTTGTGGACAGGGTGCTATAGCAGGACTAAGGAGACATGGGTTCAAATCCCAACTCAGCCACGGATACTCCCTATAAGGTGGCAATGGTTTGCTGTTACACCACTGTTTCCTAGTCTTTTTGTGTTTTAAATAATAAGTAAAATTTGTTCGGGTCGCATGATGGCAATGGGGAAGTAGGGAGATACAAGGGTTTCTCAAAAAATATATTTAAAAAGTGTGATGTCAAAACGTTTAGGAACTACTGCTTTAAACTTTGCCATTGACCTTATAACCCACAAGCTTTGCAAAGATACTTCCAGCCTCTTGCATTTCACAGCCACTTGCCTCATCTCCTTTGCATTTCCCATTCCTTCCCTTCCTCATATGAACTGTTTGCTAACCAAGGATAATACTAGATGCATTCAACAAAGTGAGCTCCCGTCCACAAAACCTAATGCCACAACAATGTTAGGCTGCAATCCTATTTACCCCGTCGTCAGTTCCATTCAACTCAACGGGCATTACCTCTGAGTAAGATCAAACCCAAGTAATCTTTAAAAAGCCAGCTCAGGGTTCTCTTCGGTTTTCCTTTTTTAAAGACCAGCATTGGTGAATCCCATCGCTGCTTCTGCTAGGGACGAGGGCAAAGAAGTGGCCATTTAAACCAGGACGAGCCTAGCTCCTGTTCTCTTTGATTTCTTTGCTGGTCACCTCCACTGACAGCCTTTCAACACCGAGTACCCAAGGCGGCTAACTATAAAAACCACCAGGCAGGCGGCGCCCATTCTCTTTACCCCACTTGTCTGGGAAGGAGCCCCATGCAATTCTATGGAGCTTCGCCCTGAACAGACACGTATCGGATTGCACTGCGACACGATTTTGTTTACCAGCCCAGACACCACGTTGCCATTGCCGGGGGGGGGGGGGGTGCATTTCAAAGAGGAAAAGGAAAAGGCGGAGGAGCCGGAGAGGTAAAATCCAACCAAGCGCGGCAGTCTCGGGGGGGGGGGACCCGCTCCGTCCTTGGCCCGGCGCCGCCCCCCCCCCCCGCCCGTCCCTCCCTTCCACGCACCGAAGTCCAGGAACTGCTTCATGGAGAGCGGCGACGGCGAGAACTTGCTGAAGTGCTCGATGTACTTGGGAGCCCCGGCGAGCGCCGACTGGCCCTTCAGCAAACACCGCAGGAGACGCATGGCGTCGCCGCCGCCGCCGCCGCCAAGCCTGGGCAGGCCGCTCTCCGGGATGGGGGAGGGATTGTCGGTAACGGGGGTTCTTTCACCTCCGCCGCTGCCTTAGAAGGGACCGTCCAGCGGCCCAGCTGGCGACTGGCACCCCTGCCAAACTCAGAGCCCGAAGGCATCACCCCCCTTGTCTCAGGTCTGGCCAATCCGCGGCAAATCCCGCCCCCTCCGGCCAATTGCGAGTAAAAAACAAGTCCCTTCCAGCGAATAGGCAGTGGCTATCACCACGTGGGGATGGGGGAGAGGCGGCGCGCTCCTTCTGGGGACACGCCCACTTAACGCCTTATTCGCGAGGCTCAACGTACAGTATTATAAACAGTTGCAGATTACAGAAATAATATCATCGCAGCTTCAAAAAAACAACAACAACCCAGCAATATTAGGAACAGCATATATACTAAGCCGATATTGAACAGATCCTTAGGTTTTTGGTTAAAACTTGTATCTGCTATATTATACCAGTCAATGTTTTTATAATTTTGATTGACTGTGCCTGGTAATTTTGAATAATCATAATCATATTATTATGATTATTATGTAATCATAATCATAATCATAATAGGAGGGGGATAGAGGGTTATCATCATCATTTGTTTTATTTATACGCCACCGTTCTCTTCAGAAGGCCGAGTTTATTTTATATTCATTTCCTTTTTAAGCCACCTTTCTCCCAGTGAGGGGAACAAGGAGGCTCACAATGACACGTTAGACCAGAACTAAATTACAAGTTAGGCTAAACATGAATTACAAAGTTTAAAAATATATAATTAAAACAATTGCAAGATTATCAAAATATTTAAACACTTTGAAAACATTTAAAAAGAAGATATGCCCAGCATTCAAGATGGGTCTCAGTCACAGTTATTAAAAGCCTGCCTGAAGAGGCAGGTCTTGAACTGCTACAGAAGCAATAAAAACAGAACGGGCTAATCTAATTTCCTGAGGCAGAGCACTCCACAATCTGGGAGCTGACACCTAGAAAAGAGTGTTGTTGTGTGAAATCCACACTCCCAGTTAGAGTGCTGTTTGTAAGATTGGACAGGAAGTGTTGCAAGAAAAGACTGCATGGAAAAAATGGGAGGTAATTCCTGTAGATACAGACGTCATAGCATTTTTAGCTCAGAAGACAGGGGAAATTATAGGTGATAATTATGAAGAAGATAGCAACATCTATCTCTGGAATGCGTCTGTCCTCTGATGTGTGACATCAACCATTAGCTAGGACTTTGCAAACTAGAAATGGAACTAGAGCTGCAGCAGCAGATCTCAAAGTAAAACTAAAAATATTTTCAGAAGTCATAACCAAAGCATTGAGGGAACAAGATTATGCGTCTTGGAGAATGCAAAACAGGCAATACAAACTTTGAATTTGACAGAATACCAGAAAATACAAAAAGAAGTAATGGTTCACTCCCACCTGCAATGCACATAGCTCTTGAAGCAGCCAGGAAAGCTCTGTTTATTTTCTGATACACATCTCCTCTGATTCGGAAAAACAAATACAGGACATTTGCTTTGTGGAATATTTTAGCCTGTCTTTCTAAAGAATATGATGATTAAAAGCTACAGAAGACCTCTTTATGCTATCAAGATCCATGTTTAAAATCCTGGTGCTTAATGTAGTAAAATGCACTAGAGTAGGCCCACTGAAACAGCAGGGATTTGATTGGTGATTCAACTCCTCCATAAATTCCATTGCTTCAAGTGGTCTGGCTGTGGTTGTGACTTGCAGTGCTACACACCAGGATATCAGCTCATAATTTCTGTTTGAAACACATCACATATTTCCTCACCCCCACCACCATTCTGATTATTTGTCCAACTTGTGTTGTTCCCCATTGCTAAGAGAACACCTTCTGAACTCCTTAGTGCGATTTGCTGTTTGCAGGACCCTCAGATATTTGGGGGCTGATCTGTGGTCATCCTAGATTTCAGAGCTGCAAGTATTTATACCCTTTTGGGTGGAGTGTACTTGGGGGTCCCTTGCCCCCCCCATCCTTTTAAATTGCCCATTCCTAATCTAGCTGGACAGATACCTTTCAGCTACAGATTGCACCCATTCTAAGTAACAACCTATCCAGTCCCTGCTACTTATACATCTACTTATTGTGAGACAGAAAGTAAAACGAAGAGCACTTGGTTTTGCCAGATTGACTGGCTATTTCACCCTGTAGTTATTTCACCTTAGCTATTTGAACCATTTAAGATCCTGAAATGGATTGAAGGAATTATTGATTCTTGAACTGCTGGGTAACTCAGCGGTTTATGCTCAGAGCCAGAGTTTGGGAGTTCAGTTCCCACTGGGCCTCCTTGACAAAGGGGTTCAAGGAATTTAATTCATATAATTAAAAAAATTAAGAAAACACTTAAATCATAATTTACAAATCAGATTCTTTTTTATTCATAAAATAACTCAATTCAAGCTTATTTACAACCAAGGCACAATGTTTCAAGACCTCCAGTACCATAAACAGTGATAACTTTCAGTAAGCAACAAATATATATATATATATATAGCATTTATTATGTACACATAGCTAAAGATAGGTACATTCTTAATAATTTAATATACAGCTTAGAGATGGGATGTGAGTTACAGAGGGCACATGTGATCTTTCTTTCTAGGGTTCTGTCTCAAGATAGTACTAGTGTTCCTGACGGCAACATTTAGACATGTGACCCCCTTTTCAAGGGAGAGTTTACACTGCTCAGGTAGAACCTGATTTTAAGTCATGATGATGTCAAGCCTTTGCAGTCTACATTGCCTACAAAGTGCCCTTCTCCCCAGCTAGGGGTGTAAGTGGAAATTGTGAGGTACAGGCCATTGTATAGACCCCATAAAAATACCATTTCCCCGAAAATAAGACCTAACCTGAAAATAAGCCCTAGTATGATTTTTCAGGATGCTCGTAATATAAGCCCTACCCCAAAAATAAGCCCTAGTTAAGTGAAACCCCATCCTCCACCATTGTGCAGCAATCAGAAGATGACATGACTGTATCTGAATAAATGTAGATTGTTGTACATGATAAAAAATAAAGCATCCCCTGAAAATGAGCCCTAAAGCGTTTTTTGGAGCAAAAATTAATATAAGACCCTGTCTTATTTTCGGGGAAACACGGTATGTAATTGCTGTAATTCCCCCTTCCACACACTACTGTGAAGACCATAGCTGAGCACACTGCCCCATGGTACAATGCTTAAACTGCACTACAGTCAAGCCCCTGCTCACAACCTGAGTTAGATTCCAACAGGTTCAGGTAGCTTGCTCAAGGTGAACGCAGCCTTCCATCCTTCCAAGTTCAGTAAAATGAATACCCAGGTTGCTGGGGGAAGGGCAAAGTGCATAATTATGGTGTAAACTGCCCAGAGAGTGCTCTAGCACTATGGCGCAGTGTACAAATTGAAACAACACAGGAGAAAGGGAAGCTGGGGAGTGTATGCAAGAAAAAGTACTGTTTCTAAACCTGTAAGCCTTGACTATATGATATCTGTGTCACTGACATTTCCCAAACTGCAGGAAATAATTTCTTGAATTGAAATGAAATCCTGCTTCCCTTCTTACATTTCAAGACCTGAGACCATCATGGTGCTTCTTAACATGCAGGAGTACAGTAGGAGTAAAACTAACCCGTCCCTCTAAAGGACGTAGGAAGAGCACAGAACAGTAGCTAAAAAGGATCAGTAGTTTTCAGCAGGCAGTGGTGCTAAATCCAGTGTTTACTGTAAAATAATATAGGATAACGAGGTAATTGCAATCCTGCAGTCAAAGTGAGGGGAGTGAAATCCATTCACTCTCCACTCCTTAGAAGTCTATAACAAGATCTTTAGAGGAAAACAATGACAGAAAGCTCTAATCTTTCACCAGAGACAGAATGAAAAAATGTAGAAATTAATGGTGGCACTGAACAAAATAAACATATTTTAAAATTGGGGGGGGGGGATTAATGTCCATGTATTAGAGACAAGGAAAGCTGTGAAAATTATAAGCAGCCTTGCATAGATGAGTTTGCACTAGTTGGCAACTTCACCCAATGGTAAAAAAAAAGGCTGCCCTTACACAAGCTGAAGTGTTGTGTGAGGCTCTAAAAGGTGGGTATGCAAGAATTCTGGTTTCCATGCTATTTGGTGCAGGCCCAGGAGGTGCCTTGCACCAGCATTTTCTGTGCAAATTCTGCAAGAAAACTTGGTTTCACATAAGCAGGCAAAGTATAGTGGCTTTGTATGGCAGTCCTATCAAAGGAAGGGAAAGACACAGTGTGTGTGAAAGTTATAGGGCACATATTTTCCATGCAGAAGATCCCAGGTTCAATCCCCAGTATCACCAGGTGGGGCTGAGAAAGACTGGCCTGTGGCAGAAATTCTGGAGAGTTACTGGTACTAGTCAGTTAAGACAATATTGACCAGAGATACCAGTGGTCTGACGCAGTATAAGGCTGCTTCCTACATTGTGTTCTGGCATCATGAAATTGTCTAAATAATCACTGGTGTAAGCAGCAGGAATCTTCTGAAAGACCAGAAGAGGGTCTAAAGGCACAAGACACAGCTCTACCGTTAAGCAGGGTTGGTTCTGAAAACGACTACCTATGAGCAGTAGAGAAGCTGCATTGAATTGCTGGATAGCTCCATGGTTTAGGTATCTGGCTGCGGAGCCAGAGGTTGGGAGTTCGAGTCCCCATTGTGCCTCCTTGACAGGGGCTGGACTTGATGATCCATAGGGTCCCTTCCACCTCTGCAGTTCTAAGATTATAATTCATTTGACTGGAAGTGGAACGTCAATATAAATCATCACATCATCTCCTCATGAAATCATAATTAGCTCCAAGAAATCATAGCCAGAGGACAAAACATTCAAGTGTTTAGGTCATTAACACAAGTACTTACACAACTGTAGTCAATTTGGTTACGTAGGCACCCAGTGCAAAGCTAAGCTAACTTTCTAATCTGCCCCCTTCTTGCACACAATGGTGATTTTAAAAAGAGAGAAATCCATCAATACAAATGAAAAAAGCTGCCTGTTTTGTGCCTCGTGTCCCACAAATGCCTACCAGGTGGTCCATCTTGTAAGGAGCATGTTCTGCTTAAGATCACAGTGTCGCTGGAGGAGAAAGCTTTGGGTCATCCCTGACCTACAGTCATATAATTTAGATTTAAATAACAGTTCCTTTGTTGGTCCAGCACTATTTACAAAAGAAAGCAAAGTGGCCCATGAACATTAAAAGGAGACGGTGGGAATGAAGACATCAGTAGTATCTTCCTGTTTCTTGCCAGTTTGTCACCCACTGCTTCTTGTGCTTTGGAGGCAGGAAACCACCGGCTGGCTGATAGCGCTCCTCCTGCCGGATCCGAACGGCATGGTACTTTGGCATGATTCTATAATAGCGGGTTCTCTTGAAAAAGTTGCACTGTGCAGGGAAAGGAATATGGGGTCAGAGAGAGGAGAAGTTAGCAGGAGAAAGTAAAGCACTCCAACAAACCAAGGTTGAGAATTTGAGTGAGAAAAGGATTCCAAGGGTGGAGAGACAAGATGAAAGATGAGCTGGTAAAGATAGCAAAGCAGTCCAATTGAACTGACCATTTTCTTCTAATGGTTGAAAGGCAGACCAACTTGGTTGGCTGAGTCTCAGCCTAGGTCTGGGAACTAAAAAGCAGAGTTTGAAAGTAAGTAGATAGTAATCACAAGTTCCTCTTCATCCAATAAAGAAGTTATACCTAAATTGCATTGCAACTGTAGCTTAGCAAGAGATAAACTTCACACCTTATGGAGGGAAGCTGTAACTTGTTAATTACTTTTATCATTATAGGTATGTGGTTTCTTTATATGGAAGAGGAAGAACATAACAATGCTCAGCTGCTAAGAGACTGATGTGCTGAAGAGCATGAATATGTATGTGTTTATATCATAGGCTAATGGTTTATGGCATTCAGAAGATTTTTTTTAAACAACCCAAAAGCAACTATTTTACTTTCTTTTGAGAAATAGGAAACTAAATAATTACTTCTAAATTTTGACAATGATAACTGATTACTTTTGGGAAATCTGAAACAATAACTTCAATTAATTATTTATAAAAATAACTTTCCTCACTCTTCCGAGAAACCTTTTTTAAAAAGGAAAAGAGAATGGGAGAAACAGGAATGGACGCAGTTTTCCAGGTTCAAAATATGAATGTGCAGCTGCCAGACCTCCAGAATCAAGTCACCGCCACCTTAGCACTGCTGTTTTATCTTTTGCTAGAGACATGCAGGCTTTTGAAACAGGCAATAACTTATAGGTCATTTAAATCCACCATAGCTCAGTGGCTAAAATCCTGTAGCAGTTACACAAATGGTATAACTTTTAGAGGCAGGTTGCTGTAAGGTAAGACCTACCCTGTTGTACACCAGGGTGCACAACTCTGTATATAACAGATAATGTCTATGGAGACTTCTTAACTTGTGGAAATTCACTTCTGAACATTACACCATTTGTGTCAATGCACAATAGGTTTTAAGCTACTGCATCCATTGCAGTAGACACCATTGCTATCAAAATAAATATCTAAAAAATTATATATATTGAAATAATTCAAAATGGTACTTAAATGAGGGAGGACAGAATCCAATTGTGTAAATGTGACAATGTAAATCAGAGTGGTGAATTGCCACAAATTAATGAGCTGCCACTCACATTCTCAAGTCACTAAGAATGTGACCAGCAACTCATTAATTGGTTGTAACTCACCATCACAATTTCTGCAATAACACTTACTTATGCTGGTGTAAATCCACAACAGGATTCTGGCTAGAGTGGCATAGTGCTTTACCTCTATAGTGCAACAGTACACAATATAATCCTTGGAAAAAATTAAACTATAACCCCTTTCAACCTCCTGTCATTTCAGTTAGGAATTTAATAGTGATTAGAAAGAGCTGTTTTTGAATTTTTAAAAGGTATTATAAAATATTATAGTAGTACAATGTTTTGCCATGTTTTTGCCATTTAACATCTTTAACAAGATGTTAAACCACCTTGTTAAAATGGTAATCCCTCTGGGTGTGTGTATGCTGTGATCCTATAGTGAGTGAGTGAGTGAGTGAGTGAGAATGATGCTCTTCACAGGGACTGCACCATCACTTCATAAGAATCAGAGCTTGGAAACATTATTTGTCTGGATTACAACTCCAAGAATCCCCAGCCAGCCATAATCATAGGTTGGCTGGGAATTTCTGGGAACTGTAGTCCAAAAAGAATGATGTCCCCAAGTCCTGATTATTCACAGCACAGTGATCCCAAGACGGATCACTACATTGGCTTTGCCATTACAACGTGCCAATGGTCAGAATGGTCATTTGGACTGATCAAGAACAGGGGAAAAAGAGAAAGGCCCTTGTTACTATGGTAGGTGTTATCTCAGAAGCCACCCACAAAAGATTTGGTTATTAAAGCCTAGGAAAAGAAAACTTTTGAGTTAGCAACACAAACAGGTAAAACTGAGAGGCTGACAGACCGACTGACACCTGGTGGAGAGCATCTGATATACTGGGAAACCCCTGCCTTCACTGTTTCACAGTCCAGGGGGGCATATTGGTGTTGACAGGGCTGATCACTGAAACAGAGGATTTACCAGCAGCCTCATCCAGCAGCAAAGACTTTAACCAGTGAACACGTTTTAGTTTTGTTCCCTTGTTCTATGTCACCTCAGGCTCTACTTGTTCATCTTTCCCTCTCATGACACCAAAAACTGAATTTTGGTTTGGCAAGTGGCAAATAGACTTTCAGTATAATGAGGATGAAGACCTTCTCAGAGGTCAAATAATACCACATTTTCTTGATGGCCAGATTCGGGTATTCATCAAGGGACCATAGGTCAGAGATAGAGCTCATTCTTTGCAAGCAGAAAGCCCTTGGTTCCATCTCTGGCAGCTCCAATTAAAAGGAACAAGGAGCAGGTCATGGGAAGGATTCTACCGGAGATCCTGGAAAGCCGCTGCCAGTCAGAGCAGGCAATACTGGGCTCGATGGACAAAGAATCTTACTTGGTACGAAGCAGCTACACATCGCTAGTTGTTGTTTCCCGGTTCAACTTTCTATGCCTCAGCAATGGGTGATAGCTGTCCAAGCCAGGGTCTTGTGGGAAGGATTAGCAAGTAAGGGAGTTGAGACAGAGAAAGTGAGCAAGAGGAAGGCCTTACCCAGCCAGCCACCCAGCCACCCGCCCCACACTGATTTACCAAGACACAGGGCAAAGGGGTGGGCAGTGTCCCTCCCACCCGAGACAGGAACTAGTAGCTGTCGGTCAGCCGCTTAGTTTCAGATGGCTGGATCTTCATCATGGCCTTCTGGCCCTTGGCCTCGTACATGGCTCTTGTGCTTGCCCGTCGGAAGAAGCCACACTATGAGGAAGCAGGGGGCAAAGGTCAGGAGCAACAGAGAAACAGTAAGCAGTGGGGTGTCATTGGGGGACAAAGAGCCAGTTCAAGAATTCCAGGCCCTCTTGCTCAAAGGGGTATCACTTTCAATGTCTACCTTGGGGAAGGCTTTTCTTTCCTTAATCAATATCTAGCAGCATGAAACAAGCTGGTAGTAACCTGAAAAATGCTCCTTTTTTGTCATTACAGCTCCCGGAACCTGGAGCCAGTGTCATGCTTGTCAGGGGATTGTAGAAGCTGCAGTCCAAAAAAGTAATTTTTCTGAGTTTAGGTCAAACTAGGTTCTTACACACCATTCTTCAGTGCAAAGGAATCCCATGTTGAGCCCATTAAGAGCTTCCATATGAAAAGGTCATACTGCTGCAGCCTTCCTCAGCCTAGGGTCCTCTGACTGTGTTGGACTATGCTATACTATCATTCCCAACCACCGTAGCTGATGACAGTATTGTTGAGATACATACAAGCACAAAGGGGACGAATACATAAATTTCCTTAAGACTAAAGGATTGCACAAGTTGCCCTGAGAAACTGTCCTGTCATGAATATTCCTCAAGTCTCAGGAACATGTGTTATCCAGAAGCCTCAGTGCTCCTGTTTGGGCTCTGGCCCTTGGCAACCAAGTAAATTGCTTAAGAAGCCTAAACAAGTCATTGAGCCGGTGGGCATTTTGGTGGTGGAGGGGTTTCAGCTGCAACACCAATGACTGATATTATCATTTCATCTTAGCATTAACTAGGATCTAAATATGGTTTCCTAAGCAGCTCAACAAGTTTTCTGCATGAGGCAAAACAAGCGTCCTCTACACTCTGAAGTGAAAATGAGCTCCTTGGCTGTTTTCCAGAATTAAGGGCTTGAGCTGAAAGGCCAACATCCTAATTAAGAGTATGTATTACATCACTGTAGATACAGCTGAATGCCAAACTTTTTTCCATTTGGCCCACATTAGAAACTGGCCCAGCTAGTTATACTGTGGCTTAATGCATGAACATTTTGTTCTTTACTCAGACCAGTCCACCCAAGGTATTTATGTCAGCTCTGAAAATACTGCTCAATCAGTCAACTTCCCATAAGCAATCTTTCCCCCGCTTTCCCTCTGCAGCCACAGGTCAACAAGAGTCACCGAGAAGCTTCCTAGCAGTCATTTCTGGATCATTTCCCTCACAGCTTCAAGTACTTTTCTCTCTCTCTTTTTTTTTTTTAATTACAGCTCCCAGAATCTCTAGTCAGCATGGCCACTGGCTATAACTGGCTGGAGAATTCTCAAGGAGGTAGTCCAATAAAGTAATTTTTTTCAAGCTCTGTGGTTGTGGTCGTTGTAAACCAGGTTAAGAAGGAAAGGAAGGAGACATTCTCCTTGCCTCATTCTCTCCCCTGACTGAAAAAGCCTTCTTTTCTCACCTTCCACAGTAGCAAAACGATGATTCCCAAAAGCAGAAGGCCAGCTGCAGCTGCAACCAACACCACCCACAGCTCAATCTCGGCCGGCTGTTCTTCACTCAGTGCAGAGTCAATGTTCACAGTATACTATAGTAAGGCAAGAAGGGGGGAAAAACAGAAGTCATCTTATTGGAAAAGAAGAGCGGGAAATATGGGAAATATCTTCCATTTTGTTTACTTTTACTGTTATGCCTGATAAAAAGATAATACTCTTGAAATTTTGTGCATTTTTTGTGCCTTTAAACACTTTCTTGTGCCTTTTTGGTTGGTCTATAAAGGCATCAGTTCAGCATGGAATCTACACATCCAGTTTCACTCACCCTCACTGTATGGTTTTTCATGTTGATTGTTGAGACGTTTGTCCTGAGAAACAGTGTGGCTTCTCCAGTTACTTGCACACGATCAAAGTCATGGTAATCCTGCATTTCCGCAGGGAAAGAAAGTACATATAAAAATGGCCAACTTCAACGCTTTTTCCAGAATATTCCTAACAACTGGATATGTAGCATATGATGCTCATTTTGACAAGCTGTAAAACTCTTCAGAATATTTACACAATTTACATGGATGGCCACGGTGAGGGTGGTGGTGGTGATGATGATCTGAGTCTATTGGCCATGTAGCCCAGAGCTGTCTTCTGTAACTGTCAGTGGTTTCCCAAGATCTAAGCCACAGATTTTCCTAGCCTTGCTGCTTCCAGACCATCTGGAGAAAGTGAGGACCAAATCTGTGTCCTTTAAATTCAAAGCATGTACTTTACCACGGAATTTGCTGCTCTTCTAAAACCATCCAATCCAAGCTGGCAACCCTCAAAAAAGAAATGAAGCCAAAATATATATACTCAATTGTAATTAGTTATTTTCAAAGAGCTGAGATGTTTTAAAATGTTATTTAGGAATATCTGAAAGACCTATAGCTAGGTGGATGTATCCTTCTAAGTACTGATGGACTGTAGATCTCATCAGCCATCCCAGAACAGCCAATGGTGCAAACTCTGAGAGTTGAAGTCCAACAATATCTGGAGGGCCACAAGTTGTCCATTCCTGATCTGCTGTATTTCCCGGATGTTAGAACCAAATCCAGTTATTTGGGTCTAGAAAATCTAGATGTCCTAAAACCAGCACAAAATTAATTAAGAGATATAATTATGCAGGACTACATTCTTGTTAATAACGTTCATCATAGAACTTTTAAACAAACGAGACTTGTTAAATCAAGACATAAATCCTTTTGATTCAATGGATCTACTCTCGTTAGAATTACCCATTCAATTTAGCCCACAAAAAGTATGTATTTAATGTACATATTAAAATTATTTTACCTGCATAAAAATGCATATATTAAAACACTTTTACTTGAGGGACATGATTTCAAATTCACTCTTGTCTGAGTGCTATGTGAGGAAGGATTGGTCTTGTCCAGTATTTTAAATTCTTCAAGCTAAGAGGAAAAGCAGTCCACAAAATACTGAATAATAGCCCATTATGAAAACCAACAATAAGAAGCAAAGCTTCAAGCAATTCACTGAGCACAGAACAGATAAGATCTCTTCCTTCTTGTATGCAGTCAACTATCTGTGTAGCCAAATGCACATTCAGGCAATAATGACCGTGATAAAACTGGAAGTCTGATAGATTTTTCAGGAATAGGTAGAGAGAATTTTACCAAAGTTAGCATGTTTCTTCATACTTGGGATCCTAAAAACTTCAGATTTTAAAAAATGCAAATGTAGGAGAAGCCAAAATTAACAGATTCATCTATCCAGGCGAAGGGCTTGGAGTGCTTAACTCTTGAAAGTCTGGACTTGAATTCCTGCTTATTCATCTATGCTGAATTAGGGTTGCCACTCTTTTTTTCTGAGAGGTTCCTTGTCTTTAACACCTATATGGCAAGCAGGTTCAACGTGGTCCTCTCTATGCTGGGAAGAGCTGGATTTGGGGGGGTGTGCGGAGATGGAGGAGGATTTTATTCCTGGAGAATTGAACATAAGGGACAAACGTGTTCCTATTTGAAGATATTAAAAAATCAGGTTTAGTAAAATCTAGCTTTGGGAGAAAGTGAAATTGACATATTTTCCACCCCTAATTTTAAGTGACACTTTACAGTCGTACCTCGGTTTACGAACGCCTCGGTTAATGTGATTTTTGGTTTACGAAGCAAAATCCACTGAAAATAATGCCTCGGTTTACGTGTTTTTTGTTTTTTTTTGGAGTACGAAGAAAGTTTCCCCAGGATGCATTGTGCCTGGAGGTTTATAGCGCCACCCCCCGTTCCTATGGCAATTTGCGTTTTGGTTTACGAATTTTTCGCAGTACGTAACATCCCGTAGAACGCATTAATTTCGTAAATCAAGGTACTACTGTACAAAATTTCTTTATACTGCAAGTTGCTACAACATGTTGCTGTCTGAAACCGGATATTGCTGCATGGATTCAAAATCAGATTTTAAAATGCTCTATTTATCCAGTGATATTGACTTCCATGGAACAAAACCCAGAATCAAAATCCTGAGACACAGAAGCTGGAAGGGGATAAAGATTCCATCTGAACTCATTTGTGCTGTATATTTAAGGGCCTTTCTTGGCAAATAAGAGAAAAAGAGAAACTTACATATACCATTATTATAACAAGAGGGAAAAGCCCTTCAGTTTAAGACAAAAAGTTATGGTTTAAGCTGTCCCTGCAAAAGAATAGAAACTGAGACCACAGATTGCCTGTCCCCACTCAAAACATGGGCACATAAATGCATCTTCTTGTACTATAATGTCCACCCCAAGTAAAAAAGAGGGTGAACTTCACTCTTTGATTTTCTAAAGGGAAAGTTCTGGTCCCAGTGAACAAAAGACTTCATTTCTGGAAATACAGACCTGTTAGACTAGACTAATAAAGCTTATGCAACTGTAGCAGGCAGAACTGCACAGCTGTTTGTTGATATTAACAGTATCAAAGTCAGCTCTTCCACACTACTACCCTGTTTCCTCGAAAATAAGACCTTACCTGAAAATAAGCCCTAGTATGATTTTTCAGGATGCTCGTAATATAAGCCCTACCCCAAAAATAAGCCCTAGTTAAGTGAAACCCTGCCCTCCACCATTGGGCAGCATTGTGCAGCAACCAGAAGATGACATGACTGTAAAATAAAACATCCCCTGAAAATAAGCCCTAATGCGTTTTTTGGAGCAAAAATTAATATAAGACCCTGTCTTATTTTCAGGGAAACACGGTAACAATATGCGAAACAGAAAGGGGGTTGGCTAGTGGACTTATGCTGTAGTGTTTATTTAGGGTAAAAGTTAAGGTTCAAGAAGGGTGCCTCAGCAGTCCTATGTATGGAAAGAGAAGCTACAGTTCACCTGGGCAGGTGAATTGTAGCTTCTGTTTCCATACTTCTCAGGGCACAGCTTCAAACATAACTTTTTTGCTTTCAACTGAAGATTTTTTCTTTGACATGGGAATTCCCCTGCTTTTTAAAACGTAGGAACACAGAGACATCAATGTTGGGGAAAGAACTTCTGGCTTTACTAATAATAGTGACAATGATAAACTCATTGGCACAGGTAAAACCACCCCCTAAATATCTCTCATCCCTCAGAAACCCTACTATGGTAATCATAAGTGGGAATGACTTGATGGCATATAACACACACTTACTGAACAATGAAGGTAAAAGAAATTTTTTAAAACGCCAAACAGTGACCTTGGACGCACCAATTTATCCCAAACAGGTGGCTTTCTGAGGAAACCAGGCCTACTCACAAAGGTGAGGGAATTGTCATTTGAGCCTCTTTTTGGAACAGGCATCATCATAATCTTAGAACTGCAAAGCTGGAAGGGATAATCAAGTCCAGTCCCTTTCAAGGAGGCACATCGAACTCCCAACCTCTGACTCCACAGTCAGATACCTCAGCCACTAAGCTATCCAGCAGTTCCATGTCAAGCACACTACAAGACGTTGCCCTCAGCCGGTATACCCCTTCAGGTTTTCCCTTGGGGAAAAACATTTCAGCATGAGACATGTTCCCTTCTTGTGGGAGTGCCTTGGGACTTTGCAACTTGCCCATGGCTGCACAAGCTGGCTCTTCTCACAGGAGGCACAGTGAGGAACCGAACTCCCAGCCCATGGCTCTGCAGCCAGATACCTTAACCACTGAGCCATTGCGTAATTTATAGTTATTTTATCATCATCACCAGCAGCACAAACACCATGACCACCAGACTGTTATTTTCATCCTGCTCTTTGTCCAAGGAATTCAGGACCGCATAAGTGGTTCCCCTACTCCCACTTTATGCCAAATACACAACCTTGCAAGGTAGACTAAGCAAACAGATGGTGATTGTCCCAAGGTTATTCAGTGAGTGGTTTGTCTGAAATGGAGAATTTGATCCTAGAGGATGGGGTGCAATTCTGGTTCAATACTCTGCTCTTCTGCACCACTATGAGCATTGCAGAGGATTGGAGAGGAAAGAGCATTCACCTCAATGAATGTGCTGTTCCACACCCGTGCTCGGATTATCACCTCTGTCACAGCTCCAATGTCCCTCAAGGGACACTCAAACCAAATGCAGCGACTTCCTTTGGAACAGTTCTGGAAACAAAGGCAGAATTTTAAAAGAAAGAAGACAGCATCTCGGGGTGGAGGGGGCAGGAAGATGGTTATTTCGGAGAGCAGAAATGACAAATGTGATAAAATGCTCACCAATAATGTTTCTGGCTTGGCTTTCTTTGAAGATGGCAAAGTGATGGGAAGCTCACTCTTGGCAGATGCTTCCAGCTCACGCTTCTTCCGTGTCATTATGTTGCTGCCATTAAGTCCCTGGAAAAGGAGAGGAATCACAGAATCATAGAATGATGAAGTTGGAAGGGGCCTCTACGGCCATTGAGTCCAACCCCCTGCGCAATGCAGAAATATAAATCAAAGGAAGAAGTGCCCATCTTTCTATTTCTGAGATTCTACAAGCTCAAGAAGATGATAGAAGCACATAAGAAGACAAGAGCTCTTAGTGGAAGGCTTGAGTCTATCATTCTGGATCCCAGTTTCTATCAGACACAAGGAGCATCATTGAAAATTGAGCTCCAATACTTATGATACATCAACTAAATTGCTAGAGAGAGAGAGACAGAAAGATAGCTAGACAGAGTTAGGCATCTCTCCCTTTCTATCCATCCAAATACGTGCTTGTATCTGATACGAAGGGACGTGGTGGTGCTGTGGGTTAAACCGCAGAAGCCTCTGTGCTGCAAGGTCAGAAGACCAGCAGTCGTAAGATCGAATCCACGTGACAGAGTGAGCTCCCGTCGCTTGTCCCAGCTCCTGCCAACCTAGCAGTTCGAAAGCATGTAAAAATGCGAGTAGATAAATAGGTACCACCTCGGTGGGAAGGTAACTGCATTCCGTGTCTAGTCGCGCTGGCCACGTGACCACGGAAACTGTCTTCGGACAAATGCTGGCTCTATGGCTTGGAAACGGGGATGAGCACTGCCCCCTAGAGTCGGACACGACTGGACTAAATGTCAAGGGGAACCTTTACCTTTACCTATCTGATATGTAGACTGCTGATTCTTAGGCTGTGGTTTCTTCCTGTTTCAAAACAATAGTCTTAGAAAGACACCACCATCTGTCTCCCCCTCAACAGTGTGCAAATGTACCTGCACTTATGAAAACAGCTCTAGAAGTTGTAAACTAAATAAGGAGTTCTCTTCTGATCTATCTCTGAATGAATTCCAATAAAAATTAAATGTAAGTTTCTTTTACTAATTATCAGCTCCCAGAGTATTTATTTTGTTTCAGTATGTGCAAGCTGCTGCTCTGTCTTAAGGAAGCTCTCCTCTCCTACGGCTATCCAGAGTTGCAGGAGACACAGTTAGAGCACAGCTGCCTTAAAACTTCTTCTCCTCTTTTTGCCCCCTTTGATCACCCAGCTGCCCCAGCACTAGGTTAGCAATCTGTTAACACAAAGAAAGAAGGGAAGAAAAGAAATGGAACAGGAAGGAAAGATGAGAGTGCACCCAATAAAAATAAATTAAGAATGGAAGTGGCCAGAATTCCACTGTTTGGGGTGAGAAGAAGGAAAAGGATATAAAAAGTGGATCATCTCTACTGGAAGGGTCCAGGAGTGGCAATTCACCTTTCTTTCAGCCAACCTCTGGTGTGTGTGTGTGTTTGAAACCAGAGGAGTCTGATAGGTCGAGAAGTGGCCCAGGAACCATAAAAACAACCTGGGGGCACATGTAGCCCATGGGTTACATGATCCCTGCTCTAAACCACAGCTTACTTAGCGTGTGTGTAAATTTAGAGCTACTGGTATCTATTGGGTGTAGTACACAAACATGGCATTGGGTGTAGTACACAAACATTGACAGCCAAAAGAGTGATTGGTCAGGGTGGGTGGTGTGGCACATCTAAAAACATAAATGAAGAGATGAGAACACAAAAGCAAGAAAAAAGAGAAAGGGCTAGAGATGGAGGCCAGGCTTACCTTGATGCTGAGGCTGAGGTTGAGGGGGTTGATGACCTGCCCAGGGGGCTCACAGAACCAGCTTCCATTCCCTTTCACCAGGATGTCCGTCGGGTACAGCAGCCATTTCCCATTGCTAGCTTCATAGGGCCACTCAAAGCCTAACGTGATGGTGCCCAAGGAACCCAAAGACTCACCCTTGGTGATCACCTGGAAGATCAAAACAAATTCCTGATGAGACCAGCCCCAAGATGTTTTACCTGGGCAGAAAAAAAAAAACCCACAAGTGTTTTTCCCCCCATAATTGTAAATATACAACTTTTCCTCTAACCACTTATTGTTAGACACACACACAGCTACATACATCTTTTCCTCTGACTCATTTCTCTTTAAAAATACAAAGCAGCCTCTGGAGGCAGACCCTTAAGCTGAGAGAACTTAGACCATTTCTCCTCCGACTGTTTTTCAGATCAAAATGCTCACCCACCCCATATCCCTTGCTTCGCTCACTTGCAAGTGACAAGGTAAAACTATCCATAGCTTTCCTGCTATGGAAAGAGAAACAGTTAAGGGCACTGTGAGTGGAAAAAATAAAGGGAGGAAAAGGGGTTGAACACCCTCCCCAGTTTCTACTTGGCTTCCGCTGAAGGCTGTTTCTGGTTTTAAAACTAAGGTAATGGAGTGATAAAGTCAACTGCATGTCACACACAGTTTCAGCCATGCAAGGAAGTCCATCTTTATTACCAAATTTTGGGCAGAAGAGGGATGCTTCCCATTGCAACAATCAAAACAGAATCAAATAGCTTAACATAGTAATTAAAGAGGCTCAAGGTCCAATATTATCCCGAAAGATGTACAGTATAAAAAGACCTGGTCAGTTTCACTGCAAGCAAAACAGTGTAATTACAGTACCCCTGTGGAATCTGCAAGGGATCGGTTCCAAGCCCCCTCCCCCGCAGATGCTGAAAAATGAGGAAGTATCGAATACAGTACATTGCATGGTCCCTGGCTCCCTCTAGTGCCAGTTCTGGTAAATATAACTTGGAAATACATATAAATGGGTATTTCTGGTTTTTTTAATTTAGTATTTTCAGCCAGTGGATAAGTGAATCAGCAGATACTGATCCCATGGATAGGGGGGTCCTACTGTAGTCTGATTGCTAACCTTGGACGTGAATTAGAAAAGATAAAGTGTTTTTTAGGCATTTTTGTCTAAGATTCTGCACAGAGAAAAGTAAGTGGGCATGTGCAGCCTTCAAGAATTCTTGGACTTGTGTACAGTCTTGCAAATTAGAAACACCGAATCACAAAGCTAGCAGGGGCCTTGTAGACGGACGGTACAGTCAAACACCCTCTTTGATACAGGAAATTGTCACAAATTAAGAAGTCGCTATTTAAGTTTCTTGTTCTGTGCCAACTCACATGACTGGTGTGCAAACACAAAATACAACTTCCCAACTGGTAGCCATTTGCCCCCTGAGATTTACACCACTGGACTTAATGCCGGTGGCTATAGGTAATAGGATTCTGGCCTGTTGCAATAATAGTAACTGACTATATGAGGCCTCAAAATGGTACGTAATTATTTTTTAAACAAAATCTTCTGAGCTCTATGGAAGCCTGATAAAGTAACCAAACCCACACAAGTGCTTGTCTTTTCTATTGGGCAATGCAAACTCAGGGACCAGCAATCTCTGCCATACCTAGACTCACCTTGAACAAAAGGCCTTCCTTACCTGGAAGTTAAAGCTGATCGGACTCCCCACATCTTGCTCGTGTTTCATGGCTGACTCACCTACGACTGTCCCACTAAAAGATGACTGTTGCCATGACTGGATTCTGCCACAGAGAGGAGAACAGAGAGAAAACTGAGAGTGAGGGAGAGGTTTCGAAGGTTTAGAAGGCTGTATTCACCACTTGGGTAATTAATTGTTTGTATCACACAGTGTTTTTTTTAAAATTTTATTTCTTTTTTAGAAGTGTTTCTGACTTTTCAGCCCATTAGGGCTCACAATGCTATGCACCCCCCCAAAAAAAGATTTTTAAAATCCTTAAAAATAATTTTAAAACTGATTTTATATGGCATCATTCTTTAAAAACATTAGCAACGACGTTTAAAACCAATTTTACACACCAGGGGCCCTATGAAACAACATGACTGGCCTCCTAGCCCTTCAACTGTGACTTTTTCAGCATTTGAAGAGGATTAGAATCCTTTGGCAGTCAGAAATCTTGATTAACTAATGGTGCCTAGCTGTGTGGAGGCTTCTCTTCACATTCAAGTGAATCTGAGTAGCAGGGCCAGCTTGCAGTCTTCACTGGCAGCTTGTGATGCAAGCAAGGAGATGAGCCACTACCACCTCCTAGCTCAAGTCATGAGGCACCCACAAAGCATCTGCATCTTCTAATGATGTCAGGAAGGAGCAGGATGGGGCCAGTATAGACAAAGCTGTTGGGGAAGGGACTGCCACAAAGACCTGCCTGGACATTCCCATCATGCCTTTTAGAAGGCACAGGGAAGGTGGAGGAAGAGTAGAACAACCTCAGCCAGCATTACGCCAGTGGTTACTAGTACATCAGGGCACAATGCAGCCCTCCAGATGCTGCCAGACTAAAAATCCCATCAGTCCCACACTTCACAACTGGTAGAGAGGAATGCTGGGAGACACAGTCCAGCAACATCTGGAAGGCTGTATCATGCCCACTTTTTGTATACAGAATATTCCTGGAGTTCGGTCTCCTTCTGTAGTGCAAAGTATGCTAATGCACTTGAGGCAAAACATGCTAATTCTTAAGATATAAATTGTTTTATGCGTATTATTTGTGCGGTGGTTCCCAATCTTGGGTCCCCAGATGTTGAGATCTACTGGACGATTCACAGTCAATCAGAATGAATTTCCAACTCCCAACGGTTCAACGATAATTACTTTTTTATGAAAATCCCTCATAAATTAGATTGCTAAATTTAAAACAAAAGCAAAACAAAAACTCTAGGAAAACAAACACAGATTTTGTACGTGAACATTTCTGCAGGTAAGCACGGAATTTAATCCTCCTCCTCATCATCATCCTGTATTCCACTTTCATATTTTAACTGGCAAACAAACATAATCAAGGCTGCATGCCAGAAACCAAATAATTTCTGTTTTCTATAAGACCAGCAATACCTATAGTTTAGCATTTTGTTGTCAGCAGTGGCCAGCTGGATGTCACAGGTCTGTTTAGAAGCAAAGTCAGAGGAACCTAAGGAGAACCCTGCAGTATCAGACCAGAGGCCTCTCTAGTCCAGCAGCATCTTTTCCACCCAGTGACCAACTAGATGCCCATGTAGAGCCCATAAGAAAGTCATGATGAGCATGAGAACATCTGCCTCCCTTGTTTGTGCTTCCCAGCAACTGAAATATGAAGGTGTCATACTGTCTTGTGATACTGAAAGGAATATGTATCCATCATGAATTTATCCAGTACTCTTTTAAAACTGTCCAAGTCTCACAGCCACTCTATCAAGATATCAAGCATGCTCTGAGAGGAAGTTTTCTCAAGGAGAAAGATGTACCAACACAGCACTTATCATATTTTAGCATTTTCAGGCCATTCCCATGTTTTTTTCTTTACGAAACCCGAATCAACATGTCAGTAAATACTCACATCCTTAGTGATGCATCAATAGTGTAGTCCACCAATAGAACTGCTGACACAGGCACAAGATCCGCTTGATAACTTATCCTGCCGGAGAAAATAATATTCATAGTTCAGTTTGAGCCCACCAGGTGATTTTCTCAAGGTATTTCAGCAAAGTGTAAACCAGGAGAAGGCAGGCACCATGGACCTCAGTTGCCTAAACTTACCCATTTTTTAACAAGACTATTTGGGGCCTAAAGCAAGCTGGAGGGGGAGAATGGCCTTTAAATGGCCAGCTGCATGCCTTGGAACCTTCTGGGAGAACAACCAGCTTTTTAGAAATTTCATTCATTCATTCATTCATTGATTCATTCATTCATTGCTAATTTTTTCTTTCAGTATGGTAAGTTCAGTGATCTGCAGACCACATTTTGATGACCTTGGTAGTTAAAAATCTGGTGTAAACCAATCTCAGTGAATCAGAATGAGGTACTCTAAGAAATGGTACAGCATCACTACTCAAGACACTGCATTCCAGTTCCTTTGGGGAGGAATGGCGTGAGAGCAGAAAAATCTTCCTTGGAACTCTCGGGCTTCCTGCATTGCCAAGCAGTGCAGAAAGAAGTGCTGGATAGCTTAGTGGTTTAGACATCTGGCTGTGGAGCCAAAGGTTGGGAGTTCGATTCCCCACTGTGCCTCCTTGACAAGGGCTGGACTCGATGAGCCATAAAGTCCCTTCCAACTCTGCAGTTCTTTATATATATATATAATATATATATATATATTAAAAGGAAATATTTTGTTATCTGGTCACTAAAATATATAGTATTTTTATTAATTAAAGAAGAACAATACTAACATAAAATGTGTGTACATACATACCGTGCAATAATACAAAAATTACCCCCCCGTGCCACCATCACCCTCGGGACCAGATAACAAAATATTTCCTTTTAATCTCTTTTCACCCCATTCCACTCCAAAATACATTGATTCTTCTGCTGGCTTATGACCTCTCCCTTTTACAAAAACATAGTTCGAATATGGATTCCATATCTCTTTAAAATCATTATATTTTGTCATTCCCCTTCTTACTTTTATTTCACATGTTAGCTTATCATTTATAGCTAAACTCCATATTTCTTTATACCAATCTATACCAATTCTGCTGTGACCATTATAACAATTAACTCTTTCTGTTCTTTTTTAAAATGGTCGTCCAACTCTGCAGTTCTAAGATGATGATAATGATAAAGATGATGATAAGTAAATAAAAGTAAAAAAATACAAAAACGTGGTGGCACCATAAAAACTAACTTTATATTTTTTAATGTGAGCTTTCATGGACAAAAAGTGGACTATCACCATCATCATCTAAG
This sequence comes from Intellagama lesueurii, assembly GCA_037013535.1. NCBI lineage: Eukaryota > Metazoa > Chordata > Lepidosauria > Squamata > Agamidae > Intellagama > Intellagama lesueurii. The sequence continues at coordinate 26,884,849 of JBAJHW010000006.1, forward strand.
TGGTGCAGCTGTGGCTTCTCTGTGATGAACCCAGCACTACTGATGACAGTCAACTGGAGCAGCCCACTCTTCCACGTGGAAAAGTTGAATCTTGAGGAGTTAGAATGGACAGAACCACTTTAAGTTGCCAAAGGGAGCATCTTTTTGAATGCATCTGTTGAATTTTTAATCACAAAATGGAGAACCTTCCTACACATAGGAATCTAGACCTTTTCCTCTTCCTGTGCTAGCTTTGTTACCATATGTATCATTTGTAATGCGTGTTTTTTGTTTGTCCCCTCTGCTCCAAATATTGTGGTACATTCCAATGCAGCAGGGCCAGCCCATCTATTAGTCAAACTCAGGCGGTGGAACATCGGTGCAGAGGAAGAGCCACCACTGCTACCGCTTTCTGCTACCTGAGCTGGCCACCATTGCCTCTTGCTCTGTCCCTCCTTTTTAGCCAGAAGACTTACGTGGACGGTTCCACCTGTACAATAACATTCTGAGTATACAGCGAAATTCCAGTAACTTCAAATGTGATAATGAGTTCTGCCTGGAAGAGAGGCAACATTGCATAACTTGGTTAATCCAACCTGCTTTGTGGGAAATGGCAGAAGCAAATTTCACTTTTGCACTTAAATACTCTTGTGACTCCTAAGGGCTTAGATCTATTAATTTAACAATATGCCACAAAGAAGGGGGAGAAACCCTAACAAGGTACATTAGGCTGTCTTTAACAAACACTTATTTAGCATTAGACAGTTCTTATTTGAAAGAGTGGGAGATGATCCATTTTGCCCCCTCCCCCCGCAAAACCCCCTAAGTAACAGAACAATTATTAGGATGCATGTGTGAATGTTACAACTGAGTTTTAGGCAAATATATTGGTAAAAGAAAAAAAAATAGTATTTGATTTAGAAGTATATTCATAGTGAAGGCATCCATCAAATCACCCCCAACTATTTTAACATTTTAGCCACTGGAAGTCTGATTGAAAAACAAGGTGTAATTCTATAACAACAATAACAATGAATATATACTGTTTATTTTTCTACCCCACTTTTTTTTTCTTGGAAAGAGCTGAATCCATCTTGATAATCCCAACTGTGGATTCATTGAACCAGTGGGACTTTTGTTACCTTACGGTTACCAGTTCAAGGGCTCTACTCCAGCTGGGATTAATAAATGGATTTAGTCCAAAGAGCCCAGGGTGGCTAATAATATATCCATTTGTTACAGTTACTTTTTAAACTTCACACTAATGAGGACACAATGCACTGAAGTAGCAGATACATGCCATCCTGCCTCTGAAGCACACTGAGTGCCTTCCCTAAATGGCTGCCTTGGGAACAGGGACTACTCAGTAGGGATTCCAGCATTCTCTGAACTTCAAACCCCAAAGGAACTCCAAATGAGCCAGAGATAGCACTGCTCAAGGGCTTGTGAATGGAGCTGGTCGGGGCGAATGTCTTGGTCCATCAGCTACTCCAGTAACACCACAGTTTAAACCTATGTCCTCTGTGGGATGATATCCCTTCAAGTGAGCTTCCCACAGAAAAGCACTAGCCTTCCAGGGCCATCTGTAGCCAGAAACAGCTCACCTGCTGGTTCTTTTTGAAGGGGTTTCCTATTTCACACAACACTGTCTCCTCAAAAGTGCAGGCGCCGCTCTGAAAAAAAGAAAAGGAAAAAATGAGTTTTACCGTCTGACTGGCGGCTCCTTGATTTCATTGACATCAAATTAGATAGGACTTTTTAAATAAAGAAAGCCTGGGAGTGGTGCAGCTGGAGGGGGGGGGGGGCAAGATGTGTTCAAACAGAGATCCCATTTCAGTCGCTCTGCCCCTCAGTCTGATGGTGGCCTAGAGAAAATCAGCAGACTACCCTACCTCAGAGCTAGAGAATAGAAATTATTTTATTGTTCTATCAGAGATGGGAAACATTTGCTTTAGGAGACTAGCTATGGAATTCTGGGAATTGTAATTACCTCATCCCCCAAATGTTTCCTGTATCTGTATTCCAGGCAACTCACAGGCCAGATGATTAGCCCATCAAGAACATTACTAGAAACTCCAGACAGACATCCATTCTTCAGGAACACAAGCAGGACTTTCTGTGAGAATCTTTTTAAAAGGAGATGCCAGGGTTCAAACCTGCATACCTTCTGTATAGACAACAGAGCTATGTATCAGTATTGCTTACACTGGGAATTTAGGGCTTTGATTAGTCCAATGTCATATATTTTTTCAGTTGCTCTGTGCTTTTTGTTCTGCAGGATCATCACAGATATGCACTTGGGATAGCAATATTTTCAAGTGTACTGACACTGCAGTGCATTCATCTGAGAATTAATTCACCCTTACAGTGTCTTCCCCACAGGAAACATGTGGCAGAAAAGGTTCAGCAAAATTTCAGTCTGCATGTAGCTGATACATTTCTCCTATCCTGTAGGTATCCTGGCAGATATTAAAGCTTTGCTCACTGGAGCTATAAATAATGTTCTTTATTACAAGTCTTGCCTTTTTAAAAACAAGAAAGGCAGAGAGATGAGGTAGTGAGGGAAGGATGAAGAGGAGTAAGAAAGATGGGTGGATCTTCTAAAATTTAATACGTCCTCTCATTCATAGCAACTCTAGGTGGCAAGTAATTCAGTATAAAGTATAAAGTGCAGATCTCTCCTCCCTTCCTGGGAAAACAGACAGGCAGACCTGGGCTACTGTTTTCTACAACAAATGCAAAGCTTGCATTTTGCAAAGTGAATGGAAAAAAAGAGGAGATGGAATAGCTGCTGACAAAAACAAGTCCTTCTGCTTATGAAATGCTGCTTGCTTTTGATATGGGGCCTGCAGTTTCCCATTGATGCTCCCCTACCTAAACCTAGTTGCTGCTGTTGAATAGAGTAAAGCAGTGAATGGGAAATACAGAGGGTAATATTCTCATCAGCTCACAAAAAAAAATATATGGATCAGAGAATATCAGAAAGCTGTGTGAGGGGAATGAATGGGAAAGAACACACCCTGATGACTGAATGGGGTACAGGAGAGATATGGGGGAGAAATGACTGAATGGCTCTCCATTTTAAAAAAAAGACAAAAACAGTTACCATCAATCAGAAGGTTGAAGAAAAATAAATAGAATAGGTCTCTTATCACCAGGATGTAGGTAATCTGTGGAATTTACAGGGACATGATGCCGAGTAGAACACTGGCATAAAGTCAATGGGAATCCCTGAGATGTTGTTAGGCTGCTGCTCCATCATCCCTTACCAGCACAGCCAATGGTTGGATTTTCTTTTGTTGTTGTTGTTGTTTAGTCTTTAAGTCGTGTCCGACTTTTCGTGACCCCATGGACCAGAGCACGCCAGGCCCTCCTGTCTTCCACTGCCTCCCGGAGTTGGGTCAAATTCATGTTGGTCGCTTCGATGACACTGTTCATCCATCTCGTCCTCTGTCGTCCCCTTCTCCTCCTGCCTTCACACTTTCCCAACATCAGGGTCTTTTCCAGGGAGTCTTCTCGTCTCATGAGATGGCCAAAGTATTGGAGCCTCAGCTTCAGGATCTGTCCTTCCAGTGAGCACTCAGGGTTGATTTCCTTCAAAATGGATAGGTTTGTTCTCTTTGCAGTCCAGGGGACTCTCAAGAGTCTCCTCCAGCACCACAATTCAAAAGTTTCAATTCTTCGGTGGTTGGCCTTCTTTATGGTCCAGCTCTCACTCCCATACATCGCTACTGGAAAAACCATAGCTTTGACTATGCGGACCTTTGTCGGCAAGGTGATGTCTCTGCTTTTTAAGATGCTCTCTAGGTTTGTGGTCGCTTTCCTCCCAAGAAGCAGGCGTCTTTTAATTTCGTGGCTGCTGTCACCATCTGCAGAGATCATGGAGCCCAAGAAAGTAAAATCTGTCACTGCCTCCATATCTTCCCCTTCGATTTGCCAGGAGGTGATGGGACCAGTGGCCATGATCTTAGTTTTTTGGATGTTGAGCTTCAGACCATTTTTGGCGCTCTCCTCTTTCACCCTCATTAAGAGGTTCTTTAATTTCTCCTCACTTTCTGCCATCAGAGTGGTATCATCTGCATATCTGAGGTTATTGATATTTCTTCCGGCAATCTTAATTCCGTCTTGGGATTCACCCAGTCCTGCCTTTCGCATGATGTATTCTGCATATAAGTTAAATAAGCAGGGGGACAATATACAGCCTTGTCGTACTCCTTTCCCAATTTTGAACCAATCAGTTGTTCCATATCCAGTTCTAACTGTTCCTTCCTGTCCCACATATAGATTTCTCAGGAGATAGATTAGGTAGTCAGGCACTCCCATTTCTTTAAGAACGTGCCATAGTTTGCGGTGGTCCACAAAGTCAAAGGCTTTTGCGTAGTCAATGAAGCAGAAGTAGATGTTTTTCTGGAACTCTCTGGCTTTCTCCATAATCCAGCGCATGTTAGCAATTTGGTCTCTAGTTCCTCTGCCCCTTCAAAATCCAGCTTGTACTTCTGGGCGTTCTCGGTCCACATGCTGCTGAAGCCTACCTTGTAGGATTTTGAGCATAACCTTGCTAGTGTGTGAAATGAGTGCAATTGTACGGTAGTTGGAGCATTCTTTGGCACTGCCCTTCTTTGGGATTGGGATGTAGACTGATCTTTTCCAATCCTCTGGCCACTGCTGAGTTTTCCAAACTTGCTGGCATGTTGAGTGTAGCACCTTAACAACATCATCTTTTAAGATTTTAAATAGTTCAACTGGAATGCCATCACCTCCACTAGCCTTGTTGTTAGCCACGCTTTCTAAGGCCCACTTGACTTCACTCTCCAGGATGCCTGGCTCAAGGTCAGCAACCACACTATCTGGGTTGTCCGGGACATCCAGATCTTACTGGTATAATTCCTCTATGTATTCTTGCCACCTCTTCTTGATGTCTTCTGCTTCTGTTAGGTCCCTACCATTTTTGTCCTTTATCATGTCCATCTTTGCACAAAATGTTCCTTTAATAGCTCCAATTTTTTTGAACAGATCTCTGGTTTTTCCCTTTCTATTATTTTCCTCTATTTCTTTGCACTGTTTGTTTGAGAAGGCCCTCTTGTCTCTCCTTGCTATTCTTTGGAAGTCTGCATTCAATTTTCTGTAACTTTCCCTATCTCCCTTGCATTTTATCACCCTTCTCTTCTCTGCTATTTGTAAGGCCTCGTGGGACAGCCACTTTGCTTTCTTGCATTTCCTTTTCTTTGGGATGGTTTTTGTTGCTGCTTCCTGTACAATGTTACGAGCCTCCATCCATAGTTTTTCAGGCACTCTGTCCACCAAATCGAGTTCCTTAAATCTGTTCTTCACTTCCACTGTGTATTCATAAGGGATTTGGTTTAGATTATACCTGACTAGCCCAGTGGTTTTTCCTACTTTCTTCAGTTTAAGCTTGAGTTTTGCTATAAGAAGCTGATGATCAGAGCCACAATCAGCTCCAGGTCTTGTTTTTGCTGACTGTATAGAGCTTCTCCATCTTTGGCTGCAGAGAACATAATCAATCTGATTTCGGTATTGCCCATCTGGTGATGTCCATGTGTAGAGTCGCCTCTTGTGTTGTTGGAAAAGAGTGTTTGTGATGACCAGCTTGTTCTCTTGACAAAACTCTATTAGCCTTTGCCCTGCTTCATTTTGAACTCCAAGGCCAAACTTACCTGTTGTTCCTTTTATCTCTTGACTCCCTACTTTAGCATTCCAGTACCCTATAATGAGAAGAACATCTTTCTTTGGTGTCAGTTCTAGAAGGTGTTGTAAGTCTTCATAGAATTGGTCAATTTCAGCCTCTTCCACATGGGTGGTTGGTGCATAAACTTGGATTACTGTGATGTTGAAAGGTCTGCCTTGGATTCGAATTGAAATCATTCTATCATTTTTGAGATTGTATCCCAGTACAGCTTTTCCCCCTCTTTTGTTGACTATGAGGGCTACTCCATTTCTTCTATGGGATTCTTGCCCACAACAGTAGATATGAATTCTGAATTGAATTCGCCCATTCCGTCCATTTTAGTTCACTGACGCCCAGGATGTCAATGTTTATTCTTGCCATCTCCTGTTTGACCACATCCAGCTTACCAAGGTTCATAGATCTTACATTCCAGGTTCCTATGCAGTATTTTTCTTTGGCCCAACCACTTCATTAGCTCTGGAGCTACTTGTCCTTGTCCTCCGCTCTTCCTCAGTAGCATGTTGGACGCCTTCCGACCTGAGGGGCTCATCTTCCAGTGTCATATCTTTTAGCCTTTTGTTTCTGTCCATGGAGTTTTCTTGGCAAAGATACTGGAGTGGCTTGCCAGTTCCTGCTCCAGGTGGATCGCGTTTAGTCAGAACTCTCCACTATGACCTGTCTGTCTTGGGTGTCCCTGCACGGCATAGCCCATAGCTTCTCTGAATTACTCAAGCCCCTTCGCCACGACAAGGCAGCAATCCATGAAGGGGGTTGGATTTTCTAGAGGACCGCAAATGGCCCATTCCTGGCAGAAAGGCATTAACCAAATGCTTGGAAGAGCCACTGCCCTTGTGCAGAATTTGCAAGATTCCCCATGGCTTCTGAGAAGTGACTGATGGAGAATGAGTCTGGTTTAGCAGAGACAATCCTACATGAGAGGAAGCATCTCTTACCGGCCGAACAGAGGAAGGCAGCAGGGAGGGCGGGAAGGTGATGTTGAGAAGGGCTTCGTGAGCATCCTCTCCATTAGTAGGCGATGTTGGCTTATTGGTGACACTGATGCTCAGGTTCAGTTTCTTGACATCACGGCTGTATTGTAACACCTGCACACCATTCCGCCTGTCATGGGGAAGATCGTACACTTAAGCAGAGGTTGTAAATGGGGCAGGTCTCCCTTTCCACCCAAGGCCAACTCACGAGAACGTGCTACCTAAGGCAAATGGCAAGATGCTGCTTTTCTTGCTCATTCCACCTACAGAAGCTAACCAGACTTCCAGATGAATCTTGTTTTGATACTGGTGATGAGATAACCTCTTCTGCCAGATCTGAGGGCAGCAGGTTGCTTTAGGGGCATAATAAACCAGGCTGTGTGGCATCCCCAGCTCTGTCTCACAGAGGAAAAATGGCCAGAGAACTCAGGAGGAACAGCCAATGGAGGCTGGAGGCTTCTGCTTCACTCTGCACAATGATGGAGCTGGCCCTGAACCCTTCCCACTCCCTCTTCCTGTCTAGCTTCTGGGACATGCTGGGGGCATGCAGGTCTGTGTGCTGCTGTTGCTGCCCCTAGTGGTGAACTGGAGGGAGTTCATGTTGGAGTGTTCCCGCCAGAGCTGCACAGCATCTTATACAGTGTTCTTATGCCCCAGGAATGGAGTTCTGTCCAATGGAGCCAGACTGGAAGGATTATAAGGAACTTCTGGGCAACCAGAAAATCCCTTTTGGCTTGGGATGACAGGGTCCTGGCTTTTGCTCAGCAGCTGCCTGAAACAGGAGGCCTTTCATCCTCCTGGGATAAATTACACAGGAAAGACCCATTTTTGGTGGTGCATAGTTTTAGTCTACAGAACTCAACAAGGGTTTATAATCATATCAGATATGTGCAATCCACATTTGTTCATGCTTAGGATCACTCTATTTCTGATTACTGTTTCCCATCTTCTCAGCTTAAGACCTGGCACTTTCACAAAAAACATGCAGCTTCAGACCAGATATGGATAATGGGAATGACCCCCCTACTCCTCTCTATTATCGGCAAGTGGTGCTTTCTCACCTGGGCAGCCTCTTGTTCTGATCATTCAGAAAAACAGCTTGAATCTTCAGGTTGCTGTTACATTTGTTGTCAGTCCCACATTCTTTCTGGAACTGGATCTGAAAATAGAATTTCCAAGTCAACCAAACTTAATGCATTCTGAGTGAGGTTTCTGAGAGTTATAGGCCTCCCATGTAACTTTTCCATGCACTTGGTAGAACAACTAGGAGGAGGAGGAGACAGAAGCTTGATCAGAGGAGCTCCAAGAGTTCCTAGTGGGGCCCCTGCTGTTAAATACAGACCTTCGCAAGTCCCTAATGATGCTGGCCCCCAACATCAGTCCTGTTCCCCATAGCTAGAGCTATATGATGCCCCACAAAGCAATTCCCTGGATTGGGTTGCATCACTTCGAAACTTTAAAGTGGCACACAATGAAATGTGATTGCATGCCAAAGCCATTGCACGATAACTAGACATAGATATTGATACATGCTTACATCAAACCAGTCTAGCCATAGGTACAGCACGAATGCTCTTATTTTAGTCTGCTTTTAAAATTGTGATGAATAGTCTTTCCACCAGATGGTGCCAGTGTGGAACTTGGATGATGGAACAATCAACTGATGATGAAAAACTGGACACAACGCATTACAGACACTTTCTCTCTCTCTCTGTGAGTGTGTCTGTATACACACAGACATAATAACAGCTCACTTTAGCATGTATGTATGATATGGCAGCCTATTTGCAAGACCCCCTCAACTCATCACTAGCTGATCTCTTGCACTATCGTGGACTGTTTGCTGATATTCTAACGGACAAACAGAAGAACAGAAGGAGCCAGTAAAAGACTGTTGATAAACAGTGCATCATTTGTGAGAGAAATGAAAGGTTAATGTGATGAGACAAAAATGGGATTCTCACTCCACCTAGAGACAAGAGAAGCAGTTTGCAAGAATCAAGATAGCCCCTCTCCCCAAGAAGCCTTAGAAAAGACAGACAGAGACTCCATAGCAAAAGAATTTGTGGGAAACAACAGGAATGCTTTTAATTTTTAAATAGTGCTAACCTCTGTATGATTCTCATGGCGCTGATCTTCATTCAAGACAGGAAAGGCATCAAGGGAGTGCAGACCCAAGAGGAAATTCCTTGATTCTTCTTTCAGAGAATAGTTCATGGAGAATCTAATAGGATGAAGCTTGTCTCGCACATTATCCTGGAGGGTAGGTGAGAGTTAATTTCAGAGAGCACTTTAAATAAATTGCCATCATGTGCAATATGAAGAATTCTGTCTTGTGGGAACAGGAGAGGAGGATGAGCGCAGATACACCCAGGACAGGCTAGATAGCCTTCGGCACCCTCCCTGCTGTCCAATTTTATCAGCCAGGCTGCCTTCTCCTCACCAATAGGAGGACCTTCAGAGTCTGACACTGGTTGTTTGGCATGGAGAACGTTCCCTCGCAGATGGCGGACTGCGTCCCGGCAAAATGTACCCGAGGTGGACGACGGTCCTGATCAGCCTTTATGACATAGTTCAGTTCTGATACGAGGAGAGAAAAGGAAGTAGGAAAAAAACTCAAGTCAGAGGAAGGGTCGAGTTTCAGCAGGAAAACTGAGGTTGTGCTTGGAGAAATGTCTCTTTCACTACATTTCCCCAAGTTTTCTGGCACAATTACGCGATGTTTGGAGCCAAACCAAAAGAGGTTGATGCTCACTGTGAAAGGTATAACAACCCATGGTGTGTGGGATCAGGGACAAAAGGTACACACACACATACAAAAGCATTTGCTCTTACACACCCGTACAGACAAGTGGGCAGGCAAGTATTCATTGACACATACACAAGGGCCTTGGTCACTGGGTAAGGAAGCAGGCAGGAGCAGGCAAGAGGAGGGGGGTAGCCTGAGACTGGGGTGGCTCAGTGTCTTACTTGCCCTAATGGATAAGCAACCACTGGCCTAAGCTGTTTCAAGGACCAGCTTAAATTAAGTTCAAAGAGAACTCCAAAATATAGAGGCTTCCTGGAAGAATGGACATGTTTCACAATGGGATGAAGAACATGTTCGCTTCCAGATTTAATTGGATTGCAACTCCCAGCAGCCCTAGCCAGCATAGCCAATGGTGAGGGATCATGGGATTTATCGTTCAGCTGCATCTGGAAGGTCACATGTTCCCCATCTCTCCAGTGATGCAGAGCAAGACCGAAAGAGGATGGGAATGTCCCTGAGCATGCTCATATTGCCACACACAGCTTGCACATACATACCTAAGGCTAGGGAGAAAGGTTTCAAGGTCAAGGGGCTTAAGTGGCTGAGCCCTTCAACTTCTTTCTTTTAAAAAGATATGGCAAGAAATGAAGCAGGGCTTCAACATCTGACTTACTGATAGTCTCCTTGTAATTGGGGTCTCCAGCACTTTGGGAATAGGAGAAACAGAACTTCACGTTGATGCTGTTAATGAGAAGACATGGAAAGGGGGAAAGGAGAGAGAAAGAAACAGAGAGATGGTGATGGCAGGTGGGTTTACTGTAAGATGGGGCAGAAATCACAGATAGAATAGGCACCAAGACCTCCAAACACAAGCAAAACAGGCCTAGGCTTACATTTAAAAGGAGGGACGTTGTATAAGCAGGGCTGTAACTACAATGAAGCAACAGGGGTTTTGCCCCAGGGTACCTAAATTAAGAGGGCACCAAAATCTAAAGGGGAATCTACTCGTGAGTATTAGGAAAACACACAGCAACATCTCATGTACCTATTTACTTCCCTTTTTCGAAATCATAAATACAGTATGACTGCAGTATCCACGGGAATCAGTTCTAAGCTCCCCATGGATGCCGATAACTGTGGATAATATTGAACTCTATACACAGCATGGTCTCTGACTCCCTCTAGTGGCCAGTTCTGGTAATTACACCGTGGAAATACATATTTTGGGCTTTTTCATTTAATATTTTCAATATTTTCAGACCGTGGATAAGTGAAATTGTGGATATTGATCCCACAAATCCTGTGGTCCTACCGTATTCCCTTTCCTTCAAAGAACACCATATTCTTCTCCTTTGTTTTCATGGGAGACTCATCCCATGCCTTCACATAGAGCTGGGGTAGGGAATGGTGCTTAGGTGCCAAAATTGTGCATTACAGCTTGAAGTATAAGCCTGTTTCATACCCACATCAATTAACCCTGAAAGTGCCAGTCGGTATGTCACAGACTGGACACAGCTGGTGGTTCCTCTGCATTGCATAACACTTGCAAGTTCCGCAGTATTCTATTTGCATTTTCCAGAGCAATTAAAAACAAAGTAGGCCTATAAGTAAATATAATTGTAAGGGTTGGGTTATACCTTTACTAGCACTGCTAAAATAATATAGGTATGGTGCCTATTAATTACCCAACTCTGTTATGGAGGTGACCCCCCTTCAGACACCATTTGCAATTGCTAAGCAGAAGAAGATCATTTTTGTTAAAAGGTTTGCCGTCCTTTTGGCTTCATCTTGCTGGAATGGACTGAATGGGAGATTCAGCTCTTCATTCCTTAATCTGAACCATGAAACTCACTGGGTAACACTGAGGTAGCCATTGTCTGTCAGCCTGGCCTACCTCAGAGGCCTGTTGTGATGACTACATGGTGAGAAGAGGCATCAAGTTCACAGTTTTGAGTGCACTGGAGGAAAGTTCAGGTATAAATATTCCTAGTAGGAAACCAATAGCTTATCTTCCCTCTTCAGGGCAGGATATTCTGTACCAAAAGCTTACCCCAACAACCTCTTGTGCTTTACTTTAAAACATCTGCCCAGCTTCTCTATACAGCCGGCTCCAATGTGTTCTCCTGCTTTCACTGCTTGGTGTTTTGTTATTTTTTTTAATTAAACTGAACCTTTTCCTGCCTTGTGTAAATACTACTGCCCCTCCTGTACTTGGTAGGGAAGGTAAACAATTGTTCTCAATTCTTTCCTACATCCTCTTTCAATAGGCTGAAAACTGGCGGTGTTTCCCCTTCATCTTCCTTTCTGTAGGCTAAATATACCCAGCATATCCCCAACATCTGTGCTGTCACATGCCTTCCAGAATGCCCTGGCAGTCAAGTGAGTGGATCAAAAGAAGAAACAAGCACAATAACATGTTGAGCAAAGACAATTACCAAGAGTCCTCAGTACATTTGGCTGGGTCCAGAGTGCTGGGGGTAACTGTAAAAGTCTTGGTTACGATGTTGATCACTGGGCGGGCTCTGCAGGAAGGTAGAGACAAGTACCAAGTAGAAGGTAGCATAGAGGAGGAGGAAATCAACACCTCACGGTTGATAGACCCAACCTCTCAGGCTGAAACTATACAATGATAGCATGTCATTAAAAGTTGAACTCCTTTAAAAAGCAGAAGACATTTGTTTGCTTCATTTGCAATTCTGACTGCTCAGGCATGGAGCTTTAAAGGAACCGAGTTTCTAGTAAGCAAAAATAATACCAAAAAATACACATTTTCCTTACTGTGTGATTTGACACTTATTTTTGAAGAAAAGAGATTTTAGGATTGAAAACTGCCTGTAGTCTTCTTTAAGCCTATGGGGGCTCCCCACCTGTCCCACAGAGGTCTCTGGAAAGCTCTTTCTCCATGTCCTTGGCTCACACACATCTCACCTGAACAGCAATATATTTTCAGAGAGGGTTCCCACGAGAAGATCAGGATAGGAGTTCCCATCCACATCCATTCCACCACTGAAAGAGTAGCCCAGGGTGGTGATGTCAGGGCCAATATCTTCTCCACTAATGATCTGCAGAAGTGGATCAAATGAGAGAGGATTGAGGGCAATTGCAAAAGTGAGAAAGAACTCTGTTGAACAAGGAATAAATTTGCCTTCTGTGATGACAGTGCTCCAGGGCTGAGGGTGGCCCAGCACACATTGTGGGGTGGGGGAGAGTCATCGGGGTTTATAATTGTAGTAGTTAACCTGGTGCTCTATCCTAGATTGTTACACTACAATTCCCATCAGCCCCACCCAGCACAGTCATGCCCAGAGGTTATGAACATTAAAAGGGCAACCGGAAGACATCTCCTGGGCTATACCATACTGCCAAAGGTCTGAATCCTTGGGGAAAGTATTGGGAAGACAGGAGGCTGCTTCATCAGAAGCATTTTCCTCACCTCACGCAGATGAAAACAATGAGGAAGAGGAAGGAGCATTTACCTGCCGGGGTTTATCAACAAGTCCTCCCACACTGCTGTGGTAAATATATACTTTTCCGGAACCCTCAAATGGAGCCCCAATGGCAATATCTGTGGGGAAAACAGGGGGAAGAAGGAAAGGGACAGATCGACTTGCTCATAGTGTAGATGTGTGAAATAACTTGTTATTTCTAAAGCACCTTTCCACAACCAATCATTCAAGCATTCCCAATCACCAGCCATAAACTCTAAATCCCAGAATGCTTAAAAGGGCTTCTCTCTGACCCTGACTTGCTGTGACCCCTGCTGAAACACCATCTTTCTCTGCTGCGTTTCTAGCGCAGGCCCAGCAGACCAGCACTGAACTCTGGAAATTTTATGTTTTTAGACCTCAGGATGTCCCTGTCAGTACAGCCGGTCTCAGCAGACCAACTCTAGCCATGCTGGCTGGGGGATTCTGGGAGCTGTAGTCCAACAAAGGAACTTGCCCAAACTCTGCTGAAAAGCTGAAGTCTGACCACGTTGCTTCAAACCCCTCACGCTGGAGCAGGGGAACTGGGAGCCCCAGTCTGAGCTGAAGAACACGCAGGGCAAAGGTCCAGAACTCCTCACAGAATGAGGATTTGGGGTAAATGGACTTTCTGCTGTTCTATTAATGTGAAACTTTAGGCTCTTCATATGTTTTGTGCTGGAACAATTTAAAAAATCTCACATGCAACCTAACACTGGTTTTGTGGGAGGAAGGAGCTTTCACAAACTAATATGACTGTCTTTTCCCACTAATCAATCAGCAAATCTTCTTTTTCCTGGGCTTGAGATTTGCCCCTCCCTGTTTGTTTGTGCTTCGGGCTGTGTGCATGAATACCGCAAACTATGAGTAAAGGTAATTTCTTTTTTACTTTAAGCTAGTTGTAGTGTGATTTCTTACAAACATAAGGGGCTGGGTTGGAAGCTGTATTTTTAGCAATTTTCTCTTCACATTTTCCATGTGTGCTGGATTTTTGTACTTTATATTCTGCTGACTAAAAGAATCAACCAAATTTTAAGATTCCACGTCATTTTGAGCCCAGAAGTCCTGGCCAGCATGGCCAATGGTAAGGGAAGCTGTGGCCTTAAATACCTGGAGGGCAAAGATTTTCCTCACCCTGCCTGAGAGCCAAACAATAGAAAGAATACTACAGCTGGCACCTTATTCTGCAATAAAACTCTGGGCTCCACTGATATGCAGGATGGATAACTACCCTGCTTTAAGAGGAAATTCCTCTATTTGAAGACTAAAGGATATTCCTTTAATGTGTTCTCGAAGGCTTTCACGGCCGCAATCCGATGGTTGTTGTGGGTTTTTTGGGGTGTTTGGCCATGTCCTGGAGGTTTTTCTTCCTAATGTTTTGCCAGTCTCTGTCGGCCACAGAGAATGGTGAAACGTTAGGAAGAAAAACCTCCAGAACACGGCCAAGCAGCCCGAAAACCCCACAACAACCATCAGATATTCCTTTAGTTGAAGACCTCATACATTTGAAGGACTGGACAACACCAGTTTAAAGACTACCAAGACAATAGAGAGTTGACTACCAACAGTTAGCATCTGGACAGGAGATAGAACAGGCTGGTCACCAAAACATAAAATCAAGCCGAAAGCAAAACAGCCTAACCTTGGAAATCATCCTTATCAATGTCTCCGATGCTGGCCACAGCAAGGCCAAAGGAAGAATTGCTGGGGCCCGTCAGGGTGAGATTTGGGCTGGTGTGGAAGATCCCACCAAGGTTCATGTACACATAGACAGCCCCACCTTTTTCCTCTTTCCGGTCAAAGTAATATGGGGCTCCAATGATCAAATCCTTCCACCTACCAAAGAGAGAAAGAAGAGGAATAATCTTCATCTGTATATTGGATGCAGGGACCCCCAAGTATTTTGCTGCCTGAGACAAAGAACAAGATGGCATTCTATGTACAAAAGATGACTGGGTTGATTCTCTTTTCATCAGTGATGAGGACAGCATTCTCTGTGCCCCTGAAAGCAGCAGGCTGACAGAACATGGGAAGTTATTTTTTAAAAGTAGATAATTATAATTTCAAGGCCTTAAAAATACTTAGTTGCTATTACAGTTACATTGTACAGTTACATTAGGCAATTCTTTTTCATTTTCCAAGAGTAATTAAATAGTTATTTTTAATCAGTTTTGTAACAACTGAATGTTACAAGCCAAAGCCAATGGTATGTGTTACACACTTCTCCTGTCTACCTTGGTATCACCTGAACACCTTGAACAGCACAAGGTAGTACCATATGGTACAACATAAACCAGAATATGAACCATGTGATACTTCTGCACCTTTTAATAAGGCCACACCCCTGTAATTATAAAAGAAACTAAAATTACAATTACACAAGGAGTGGTGGTATCTCCCCTTATGTTAAATTGTAATGTAATGTAGCTATACTTTTGTTACCGAGGAAAGGAATTACAAACAACAACTTACGTATCTGCAATATATTCCTTCCAAGCTCTGTTGGGTATGCTGAACAGTACAGAGTTCTCACTTTCAACACTTTGCCACCAGCACCCAGCACCTGGCACTTGAGGTGCCATGGTAGGGCCAGTTAGCCTTTAATAGTCCTTTCCAATCCCCTGGTCAAATAGAGGCAAACATCACCGGGACTCACCCATCATTGTTGAGGTCGACCAGGGCAATAGAACTACCAAAATAGGAGCCCACTTGCTCTCCAAAGAGCATCTGATTTTTCTGAAGTGTTGTGCTACTGCCATTTGCCATCAGGAAAACAGCTCCTGTGTGATTAAAGCGGGGGGCTCCTGTGATGAAGGTGGTAATTTGTCTGTGTAGGACAGCAGTGCTCGCCTCAATGGTATACCCTAAAATTATAAAATTGCAGAGAAGAAGGGGTTATAAGTAACTCTGTCCTTCTTTATCTCCCCTCACCACAACAATCTCCATCACTAGCTATCCTGAGCTTCATATGATGAGATATGAATAAATGTCTTAAACCTGAAGTGCCATCCTTCCTGCCTTCCTATAATTTGGCAAACCAACATGGAAGACTTCTTTTAACAATAGTCTCCCATTGTATCTGTACTGGAAATCTATGTGCTAAATCCTATTGTTAATCCCTACCAGAATAAATTTATCAAATGAGTGGGGTTTACATTTATGTCGACTTAAGTTTCATTCATTTAGTGAGTTTACTCTAGTTAGGACTAACACTTGAAGTGAAGGGTAACAGCTTCAGAACAGATCAGGATATTAAACCAACTTCAAACCACAGTTTAACATTCTAGCTTGTTCTGAAGCTACTAACCACAGTTGCAACGTTCAGATGAAAGAGGTGCGTCCACGGCGAAGCTCACTCACATCCAGTTAGTTTTTAAACTAAAAATACGATTGTCTGAATTCCACCACTTATTTGCTAGCATTTCTGAGGATGGGATTTAGGGGCTTTTAAAATAAAGCTATTCTTTCTAAATAGTTGTGGTGAGGTCCAGATTATGTTTTTAATTGTATTTTACCATTTTGCCTTCATGCAAAGCACACTGGTTGCCATTCTACATAACAGTGGTATAAACACAAATGACGAGGACCTGTATTTATTCTGTCCTGTCTTTTCTTCATATCTCATGGTGGCACAAATGGTTCTCCTCAGCACTTTTATCTTCACAACAACTGTGTTAGTTAGGTCAGTCTAAGAGAAAGTAACAGGGTTAAGGTCACCAAGTGGGCTTCAGATCCACGTGCAAATTGAACAGAGGTCTCCCAGTTCTAGTCCAACATTGTACATGCTACACCATACTAGCTTTCATTCATTTATGAGCAACAGTGTGGTATAGTGGTTAGATTAGGACTTGGGAGATCCAGATTCTAGGTGCCACTCAGGCATAAAACTCACTGGGTGACCTTAGGCCAATACACCCCCCTTTTTCTGACTGACCTACTTCTCAAGATAAAATGTGGAAATAAAGAGTGAGGTACACCACCCTGAGTTCCTTTTTCCCTAAATAAATGTAACTAAGGAAGAAATAAATAGACAGTGTAGCATGGTGGATACAATGTGAAATTAGGACCCAGGAGGGGTGGCAATGATATGTCACACACCTCAGAAACCCTATTAAGGCTGCCATAAGTCAGAGGTGAGTAAATGGCAGATAACATTCACACATAATAAATTCCTTACTTTTTAATAAAGATTGTATTGATTTTCAATGAAATGTGATTCTAACTGTAGAATCTTTCTTTTATTCTTTGAAAGTTTGTAAGCCACCTATCTTTAAGTGAAATGAAATACATACATAGATACATAGATACATAGATACATACATAGATACATAGATACATAGATACATAGATACATACATACATACATACATACATACATACATACATACATACATACATACATACATACATACATACATACATACATACCGTGTTTCCCCGAAAATAAGACAGGGTCTTATATTAATTTTTCCTCCAAAAAACGCATTAGGGCTTATTTTCAGGAGATGTCTTATTTTTTCATGTACAGCAATCTACATTGATTCAAATACAGTCCTGTCATCTTCTTCTGGTTGCTGCACAATAGTGGAGGGCGGGGTTTCACTCAACTAGGGCTTATTTTTGGGGTAGGGCTTATATTACGAGCATCCTGAAAAATCATACTAGGGCTTATTTTCAGGTTAGGTCTTATTTTCGGGGGAAACAGGGTGGGTACATACATACATACATACATACATACATACATACATACATACATACATACATACATACATACATACATACATACATACATACATACATAAAAATATTTTATACTGTCTTCTGATGGCAGGGAAGCTGGTTCATATTGCCAGCCTATGATTATTAAAATTAGTTATACTTACCCAGATAGCTGTTCCCATGTTTCTCATCGGGATAGGAGTAATCATGTTGTTCCCAGCCCTCGCGCTGGATCACATAATCAGTTCCTGTGCAAGACAAAAGTAATGTGCCTTATTTTAAACCAATACAGCAAAACCTCCCAACATCCTTTGGACCTGTGTTGTCTCTACCTGCCATTATCAGCAGGGATCAATCTTTGGCCCCAGCCAAGAATTAATTGCAAAGAGAGCTGTTAGGGCCAAGGTGAGCCTGGAATCGAAAGCTTTGAAAAGTTACTTTTCTAGACATGAATTCCCAGAATTCTTCTGCCATCATGAACAGTGTCATCCAAAAAAGTAATTTTTATGACTTCTTGATGGAAACTACACCTTCTGCATTGTATACTAGAGGGGTATTCATTAAATGGTCAAACACTTTTACTAAATGTGCCCAAAGCACAACATGAAACTTCCTGTATTGCATGGGAAAGTTTGAAGTGAATAAGGCAATTCACCTTACTTCTTAAGGTCACATGTGTCATACTTTACAGAGGACAATCTTCTATTTAAAAGTATCATCTGGTTGAGGGCCTGTCTAATATATGCCTGGTTAAAAAAAAGAATAAAGAAAATAGAGGAGAGGCCTTGAAGCTGCCCATCAGCAGTTAAAACCAAGTCCATTATGATACTTTCAAAAGGAACAATGTTATTTCCTCAGTATCCCCAGAGTGAAGTATTAAAAATTACCTCATTACTTATAACATTATATCACTCTATAGTCAGTAACTGGCTGGATAGCTCAGTGGTTTTAGGTATCTAGTTGGATGTTCAATTCCCCACCGTGCCTCCTGGGAGAAGAGTCAACCTGTATGGCCTTGGGCAAGCTGCACAGTCCCAAGGTGCCCCCAGAAGAAGGGAATGGGAAACCACTTCTGAGTATTCTCTACCAAGAAAACCCTGAAAAGGGTTGCCATGAGTCAGAATTGACTTGATGGCACATTATTATTATTATGTTCAATAAACTGACCAGAAACACAAGTTTCTGGGACACAGTCTTCCTTACTAAACTGAAATATATTTATCTTTGATCTGTAACAATTATTTCTAAATCTTATGCAAACTGTACATCAGGACCCTCTTTTGGTGTCTTTTTCGCTGAAGCCTCTGTGCTGCAAGGTCAGAAGACCTGCAGTCGTAAGATCGAATCCACGCGGTGGAGTGAGCCCCCGTCGCTTGTCCCAGCTCCCGCCAACCTAGTGGTTCGAAAGCATGCAAAATGCAAAAATGCAAGTAGATAAATAGGTACCACCTTGGTGGGAAGGTAAATGGCATTCCGTGTCTAGTCATGCTGGCCACGTGACCACGGAGGATTGTCTGCAGACAAACGCTAGCTCTATGGGTTGGAAACGGAGATGAGCACCGCCGCCTAGAGTCGGACACGACTGGACAAATTGTCAAGGGGAACCTTTACCTTTACTAAACAATCATCCTAGTTTTGCTTGCAAGAAAGCAGGCAGAATAAGGGGGGGTGGGGGGGAGGAAGGAAGGAAGGAAGGAAGGAAGGTGAACTGGAGGAGGAAGAGAACTGAGGAAACTGTGGAGGAAGAAAAAGACTAGCAATATAATGAGCTGCAAAGAGCAGGGGAGAATCTGAAGGAAGGGTGTGATTGGCAAGCAGAGTTCTGGAAGAAAGGTTCAAGGATGTTAAGAGGAAACAGCTGGAGGAAGCAGAAGCCTTAGAGGAAAAATGTTGAGTAGGTCAAGAGCAGTGGTGGGGAAAGGGAAGAGAAGTCTTGGGGAAAACCTTTTATAGAGATGAAGAACAGGTTGATGCTGTTCATGGGAAAGGACTTGGAAAAGTAAGGAGTATTAAATGCAAAGAACTCTCTGGAAATAACAAGCTTGATTTTGGGATAAAGGTATAAGCAAAGATTTTAAAAATTATATTAGTCTCAAATTATGATTTATGATTTAAATGTTTAAGTTTTGGAGATCAGAGACTTGTTGCCTTTTGAAATGTTCTTTTCAGAGAACTTTAAGCAAATTTAACATGCCCAAATCTTGATCGTGCCTGGACCTTCTATTTAAGTAACAACTTTCCAATATAATATCTGTATTCTTAATTTTCTCTTCCACCTACCCACAAAAATGCCTCAATCCAACACTATTTACCACTGGAGATGTTTCTTTTTACAAAAACAAAAAAACAAAAAAGCAACAAAAAAAACCACCCTTCTAATTATGATTATATCAACGTGGGGAAGTTTTGACCACTCCTGGCACTTCCGTTATAACTCTCTCTAAATTAAACTACTTATTTGAGTGTCACATTCATGAAAAGGAAAACAAGAGAGGTGGGACATGCAGTGCCACAGACCTTGCCAATTGTAAGCACCAGGAGCTCCAAAATAAACACTGTTGGAGGTAAAACCACCACTGGTTCCCATCTGACACATGCCGGTCGACTCCATGTCAGCGTTGGCATTGCACATCTCATTATGGTACGTCTGCCACTCATCTTCCTCGTGAAGGCTCAAGTCATTGCCACGGATGTAGCACTTCCCCACCATGCGCCTCTGGTCTTCATCGCCGGCCCACAAGATCCTGGTGTAACGGTGAGCACAAGCCTGGAAAAAGCAACCAACTAAGACTTTACAGGGCAAGATCTAACTCTGGCAGAGGCAATGTAATGTAGGATAGAGACGCATAAAACCTATGTTCAAATCCTTACTCAGCCTGATCTATTTCACAAGACTGTTGTAAAGATAAAACAGGCAGGAGGAAAACCTCAACCACTGCCTTGAGCTCATGGGAGGAAAGGTGGGAAATAAATGAAACAAAGAAATAAAACAAAAAGCTCAAAGAGGTACCAGCTATAGTCCCTCTAAGAGGTGTTCAGTTCCTTATCTCTTCCCCCACCCTGGCCCTCACGTAACCCTCCTCCCCTTCCATCTCCCACCAAAGAACCTCTCCTTCCTCGAATTTCTCCTAGTTGCTATTCTGATCCTCTACACCCTCAGCACCTTTAAATGCCTCAAAACCATTTTCGGTGGAATTAAATGAAATTCAAGAAAGAGCTGTAGGCAGCGAAAGCTAGATGGCCAGGTGCCTTGGAAAGAAAATGCCAGGTGCCAGCCATGCTGATTGTTTCTCCCATAAGAACCGAACCACAAGATTCCTTTTCAGGTGGGCTTCATTTTTGAAGGATCTCCCTCAATTGCTGCTTGCATGCCCTTCCTTTTTTAGATCTCCTAGCCTATGACAGAAACTAGTTTCCATCATGGGCCGAAATCCAGTTTTTAGTCCCATCTAGAGAAGACCCGCTGAATCAATGGGATCTATGTTAGTGTTGACTTACCGAGTTCCCATGGATTCAATGGGCTCACTGCAGTGGAGGTTAAATGTTTGATTTAGGACATAGCCCCCTGCTGCATGGTTGTAGCCCAACACAAATCCCAAACCCAAGGTGTAAAAAATTATAAGTATTCCTCTGATCATGCACAGAACAGCTGTCATAGCACTATGGAATTAGAAAGTATCTTGCATAAGTCTTAAATCTTGAAAATATTAGTGCTAGCAATGTGCTGACATTGAATAAATAATTAATTCATTAATGTTAAAATGAAAAAAATGAACAATTAATTCGTTAATGGTAAGAAAAAATTATAACATCCATTTAAGTAAGTTGTTACATTTAACATTTCAAATGATGAAAGATTATTAGTCAGGAATGAAAGAACAAAAGCCCTTCACTGATACACACAAAGCAACATTGTTGGCATTTGTTTTTAAGAATGTATTTTCTAAATTTTCCTTAATTTGAGCAAGGAGTATCATAACATTGGATAAATGATCCTGCATTTTTACAGGGACTGGGAAAAACAGAAAAGTGGCATCTTCTTCATATGCTTAAAACGCAATTCTGCTCTCAGGAGCACATAAGCATTGACGAAAACCAAAGAGTGACCCAATGCAAAAAGAATACATGTAATAACTTCCTCCCAAGACAAGCCTACAATCCTGCTTGGACTGAGGTTCTCATCCCAAGGAGTGGTTTTAGTGGAGAGAGGGTTGGGGCAGTTGAAGCCCTCCCATCTCCACAAGCCGACTACTCACCATCACTCTCCCAGATGTTGTTCTCTGGCTTGCAATTGTCACCCCCAACCACATGTCTTCAACAATGTTATTCCGGGGGTTACCTGAAGAGAAAATGGTGGACAAAGCTTAGGGAAGGGGATCTAGTTAGGACAGGCTCCACCTTCCTACAACCTTCCCTCCCTTCCATCAATCCTCCATAAGGACAGAGAACCTTTGGCCCTCCAGATATGGGGGGGAGTCCCATTAGCCACAGCCAGCAAGGTCAACAATCACTGATGATGGGAGTTGTAAGCCAAAAACATCTGAAGATCCAGAGGCTCCTTGTTACCATTTTTTGGGCTAGATTGTTGCCAGCTTTCCTCCCACAAGGCGGAACAATTTTCACAGCTACAGGAAGACTTAGAATCTCCATCAAAGAAACATGTTGAAAAGGAGCATGGGATTTGAAGGAATGTTACTTAAAACTAATAATCAAGCTCTCTAGTTGCTATGGATGAAAGGAAAAGATTTCTGACAGATGGTGGGTTGCATCTGGGTACCTGAGAGACACTTAGTGAAGAATAACAGACTGGTGAACACCACTTCATCTGCAAAATAGGTTTGATAGACACCAACTACCTTCACAGCATTCCCGAATGGTTTGATTTTTTTTTCTACAAATGGGGAGCAGAAATCACTTGAAGAAGAAAAGGCAAACATTTGGGTTACTAGATGGAAAGAGGAGATGATTGACATTCTTCCATCATTCATAGTGCTAAAATCAGGGGTCACCAACTGAACTTGATTAGCAGTAGGTTTAGAGATGTTACAGTGTTAGGCAACAAAGTTTGGCTGTCATGAAAAGCAGCACATTATGAGTTATTCAAACAGCTATTATTGTATTTTTACTGCCAGATATCAGGAACCAACACAAAACAATAAGCAGGAGGCTCCACAATTGCTGATGGATACAACTCTGAGAACCCCTTAGTAGCCTGGCCAATGGGAGATACCACAAAATGTCTGTGAGGATATGGGTTTTGTAGTGCTTGTTTCCCAAGCCTTGCAGGTGTTTCATCTTGACCAGAGATCTAACCGTTCCTGTGAAGAGGAGTCAAGGCCATTTCACAGGACTGATAACCATAACATTCCTTGCTACTGGTGTACCAGCGTACCAGCCTGGGATGAGAGAAGGAGCTGTGGAAAGTTACAAGATGGGCGTGGAATTGTAAACAAAGGACTATATGCTGATTGGATACCATCATGAAGAAGAGACTTTGATTTAAGTTATAGAAAGGAGGGTTTTTTTAAGTGTCCATGGGTTTTGGTGTGGGTGGGTAAGTTGGAGAAGGAGAAGAAGATGGATGACAGGTTTACAGCCTTCGTTGACTAATTGGAGACTTAGTCATGGTTACTTAGAAGAGCCTAGTAATTAAGTAGTAAAGCTATTAGTTAGTAAGTATTTTATTGTTTTATGGGAAAGCCTTACAGAAGGTTACTTAATATCTAGATGCTTTGCATTTAACCAGTACAAGTGTATCTTTTTGTATTTTCTTTGTTTTTACTCTTTTCCTAAAGAAAGTGCCTTAGTCACAAGGGCCTTGTTTGCTATTTTTGGTTATTTGAGTGTGCTACCCAGTAAGGCTGGTGTGCAAGGATCAAAGTACACAGCTAAAGAGTTTTAAGCTCAAATAAGTGAGTAGCTGGAAATCTAGGGACAGACATTTGCCTATAGTTGCCCAGTCACGCACCTGCTAGATCTCACCTAGTCTAGAATGAAAAGGTGGTGAACGTTGGGAACTACAGTTTGGCTCCTTCCCCTAGTGGAACGGCTTCTCTAAGGAGACGCGTTCCTGACAATGTCATCTAAGCAGTGGCCAAAATCCTGTTACTTAGCATAGTAAATTGCATTAGAGTAGGCTCAATGAATCAATGGGGACTGGGCGAGTCAACTCCTCTGTAACTGTTATTGATTCAAATGGACTTACTCAACTGTGATTTACTATGCTAAAGTAAGTAACAACAAGAGAAGGTCCATTTGAATTGATAGAGCTTACAGAAGTTGACTCAACAAAATCCCCATTGATTCAGTGGGCCTAGTCTAGTGCAGTTTACTATGCTTGGCAATAGGATTTTGGCCAATGACTTGACCAAGCTCTGACTACATTACAATCTGAAGTTATTTCTCCCATAAGATCATTAAGTCCAGAGTCCAAAATTACTTAATTAGACCACAGATCAGCACAATAAGAGAGAGAAAGATCAATAAAGAGAAGTGGGTGATTTTGACATAATCAAAACACGGCATAAAGACAGGAGACTTAAAGTCTGACAACAGGAGACTACAGAGGTGACAACTGCAGGGGTCAAGGTAAAAGACAGCAGAACCCCAGTGGTAAGGAAACAGGGCATTTGCTCAGTAGCTAGAGACAAAGGAGGAGAGTTTTTGTAATGTAAAGGGAGAAAGTGAGAGACTGAATGTGAAGAACAAAAGAGAGATTGCAGCAAAAGATAAAACTAAGGCTTCAGAGCTGTTCACCACCAATGGATGGGGAACACATGGCCCTGAAGATGTTGTTGAACTACAACTTTTATTCACTCTACCCAGCACAACCAACAATGAAGGATGACAGGAATTAGAATCCAGCAACATCTTCCCCAAATTTGCCAAAAATAAAACTAAACGCTCTTGCACTGAATATACATACTTAAGTACTTTAAGTACTTTTAATGAAACTCTTACAGTTACTAGAATGTAGATTTGTTACTGTCTTAGCCTATAGTTCCCCAAATTCTTCCAGTTACTGTAGCCACTGGCCATGCTTGCTGGGGGACTCTAGGAGCTGTAGTGGAAAAGATTACCTTGTCCCAACTCTGATGTGTTCTGCGAGCTAGATAACAAATGGGCTCTGATCTTTTATCCAAAATTCACAGTCCCTGAGCCAACAAAAGAGAGGAGCCCTCTTTTGCAGTTGTTCACGTACTTGATACTTTAATGTCCACTCGTTCACAGTCATCAGTGGCTGCCGTCAAAGGGCAAGCATACATGGCGCCCATCCGCATGCTGTTCTCCATCTCTACAGCCACATCACGTGGAGCTCCAGTAAGCAGCCTAGAGAGGAGGGAAAATTCATGTTGGGTGAGAGAATGTAGAAGGCAGACTGTTCTTAACCGCCTAAAACCACTGGCTGTTTTCCATTTCACTATAGGACTCCTCTTCTAATTGCAGTCAGGAAGAGGTGAAACACTTTTTATAGAAAGGACAGACTTTGTTTCATGAGAACAGCCACCTGACAATGCAAAAGTCACAAAACTATGCCACATCCTGTTTGAACTTTGGCTTGTGGTTTGTCAATTTCGACATCACATCAAACCACAATTAGGCATGATTAACACGATGGTAGGATTCAGCCACTTGGTTGACTAAACTGGAGTGAGCTTGTCTGTGCCAATCAGTACCCCCTCAGAAGAGAGAAGGGGAACAGGTGGACCTGCAAGTGTTGTTGGACAGCAGCTCCCATGAGCCCCAGCCAACACACCCATTGGTGATGGATACTGGGCGTTGCAATCTAGCAATATTGGGGAAGGGACGGTTCCTCAGCCTTGAGCTAGGAAGTGACAGACATTTGATTTCTTCCAGCATAATATGATTCTGGGGTTAGGAAAATTATTTTCATAATCCTACCACTGGATTTTAGTCTAAATG
Source organism: Intellagama lesueurii (assembly GCA_037013535.1). Lineage (NCBI taxonomy): Eukaryota > Metazoa > Chordata > Lepidosauria > Squamata > Agamidae > Intellagama > Intellagama lesueurii. The sequence continues at coordinate 26,910,358 of JBAJHW010000006.1, forward strand.
TTCCAGAATACAAGTAAAAGCATCCCCTTGACCGAAATATCCTCATCAGTGTAGATCACAGGTCTCCAAAATTTTCAGCATGAGGGCCACATCGCGCGCACCCATACACGGGCTGAAGGGAACGGACCCGAGCCTGCGGCGTTCGCTGGGCTGGATAAAAAGGTAAGGCAGGCTGGATGTAGCCCGCTGGCCATAGTTTGGAGACCCCTGGTGTAGATAAAGAGAAGCCCCTCCACAATGTACATACACACCTAATGAGTTTCATGGCTAAGTGGGGGACTGGAACCCACATCTTCTGGGTCCAAGGAGACTATATCACATTGGTGTTTGGTTTCTTAAACTCACTCTTTCATCCCAATGCCTACCTTGATCTCAAATGTGACCAAACACACCCTGAAATCACAGTGCATCAGCTAACCAGGGTTGGCCAAAGAAACTTTGTTGCTTGAAGCAAAAGACAAGATCCACGCTACACTTCCACATTCCATTTTATATAGAGAAGTCAATTGGACAGGCAGCTGAACCTCAACAGATGGGTAAGTTCTTCTATCGCACCTATGTGCATCAAGCTGGTTTAGGAGGTGCAAGACAGGCTGTGTGAAAGTCCTATCTTTGGTCTTCAAGAGAGGTGAATGGCAGGGGAACCCCCACTGCTGCCCCAGTGCATTGGCTGACTAAAATAGTTCCTTCGCTTTGCCTAATGGCAGGACAGCTCTGCTAGTGGGCCATCAACTAGCTTATTCTTCTGTTTGGCTTCTTGCATTTTAGCAAAACACCACTTCTGTCCTGATTATAGAAGCAGCTGGGATGCGCATTCCGTTGTATTTTTAAAACACAGCTGTATTTTTTCAGCATTGTGAGCACGACACCTCTTGCGTTAAGACAGAAACAAGCAAAAACGTGCCAAGGCAACATTTCACAGTGACAGGTGGCATGGTGGAAGAAAACATTAAGAGCAAAAAATATGAGAGCAAGTGTGTGTGTGTGTGTGTGTGTGTGTGTGTGTGTGTGTGTGAGAGAGAGAGAGAGAGAGAGAGAGAGAGAGAGAGAAATATACACAAACAGGAAAAAGGGAATTGTTAAAAGGCTTCAGCAACTACCAAATACACACACACACACACACACACACCCTTTATCTACATCCCAGAACAAAACGGAGGGATTTTAAAGTCAAAGTCCAAAAGATTAAAGACGACAACAACAACAATTACTTCTACTACAGAACCATACACAATAACAACCTCAGTTCCCTGAATTATTCTGTAGCCAAGCAACAAAACCCACACATAAAAGGGGGGTATCAGAAGACCTGAGGGCAGGACTGTAAAATCTGCAGAAGTGAGGAAGTAAAGAAAGGAAAAAGAAAGAAAAACTCTTAAGGGGAGCTCCCAAAAGTCCTATGAGGATAAATTGTGATGAATGGATTTGGAATATTGGTTTGTTTGTTTGTTTTTTTGAGCAATCTGAAGGCTAGTACTGCAATAGAGGGCAAGTAACACAGGGCCCCATCCAGACTGCTCCCGCCTGCTTCCTGGCCTGAGGCAGAAGAGAAGGGCACCACCTGTGTTCCCCTCCTTCTGACTTTCCAACCTCACACAACTTGTAAGACTAGGTGACAGAAGGGAGGAAAAGAACAGCAGTAGCAGGAGGCAAGGATAGATCACCTTTGTGGGCACCACTGTATTTTCCTCCTCCTTAGCTGAGTTGTAGGGTGAATGAATGAGGGGAAGGGGGTTGAGGCAAGTTCTGAATGCCTACTTCTGTGTGCAGGTACATGTGTACGTGTGTATGAATACCCTCTTTTGCCCCTGGCTTTGCCCAACATTACCTGGTGCGCTTTCTGTCCTGTAGACCAGGGGTCCCCAACCTTTTTAACCCCGCGGACCGGCTGGGGAAGGCAGGGCACCCCCTTGCACTCACGCACATGCGCGCAGGAGCGGGAGGGTGTTTGTGCGGGTGCGCTTGTGCACATGTGCAAATGGCGGCACGGCGCTCGTGCGCATGCGCCAAAGAGTGGGGGAGCGGGAGCGCGCATGCACAAAGGGCCTGTGCGGGGGGAGTGCATGCAGGGGGGGTGGGAGGTCTGTCTCCGCGGCCTGGTCCGGATCAGGCCACGGACCGGCACCGGGCCGCAGACTGGGGGTTGGGAACCTCTGCTGTAGACTACAATGGGCACCAGCCACCATCGTTGTTGTTGCCATGTGCTGTCAAGTTGCCTCCAACTCATGGCAACCCTATGAATAAGCGATCTCCAAAAGGTCCTGTCCTCAATTGCCGTGCTCTTATAAAATCAAGCCTATGGCTTCCTTTAAAGACTCAGTCCATCTCGTATTTGGTTTTTCTCTTTTCCTGCTTCCTTCCACCTTTCCCAGCATTATTGTCTTTTTCCAGAGAATCCTGCCTTCCCATGAGATGCCCAAAGTAGGACAGCCTCAGCTTCAACATTTTTGCCTCCAGAGATAATTCAGGGTTGAGGAAGGCCATTTTGGAGATAAATCATTCATAGGGCTGTCATGAGTTGGAGGTGACTTGACAGCACATAACAACGCTTCTCCAGCACCATTACCATTGTAGTAATGCCTTTACTTTTTTTTGGGGGGGGGATCATGAATAGTGATTATTCATTACTTCTGAAGTAATATTGGGATGGCCACTGGTGGTGGTGGTGGGCACAGGGAGAATCTGTGTGCTTTTTAAAATTAAACACTATCTTAAAATTCATGCGTTAGCATAACATTAGTCATACAGAAAGAAGTAACAGGTAATGTCACGCTTTCAAGAATGTACCCAGTAATGCTAATGCATTACGTCTTTTTTGTTTAAAAATTTGTTCAGGTTCTGGCACCACCCCTGCAGGCTTTTGCCAAGAGACCTTGGCATGAAGATGCTGACTCAATGACTCACGGATGACCCCCTCCCCTCAGCCCAGCCTTGTGTTCCTGCTTGTGCTCTGTGACTAGTATGGAAAATATTTCACTTCCTGGATAGAAGGCACCTGAGTCATGAGTGAAAGGATGCTTTGCCACTTCCCACCAGGATGCTTCATCGCTGTCAGCTTCATTCCCAACAATGGAAGTGAAACAGTAGAATGATAAGGCACTTCGCACTTGCACCAACCTCATCAGATGTCTAGGAGTGAATAAAGTTGACTATTTATAAGTGGCAACGTCCACTGTTTCCTGCCGGCACTTAGTAATCTAGTCTGTTACATCCTGCCCAAGCAGAGAGGTACATGTATAGGGGTGTGATTCATTCCCAGGCTGGGTTCACCATTTGGGCGCACGAAGCAACTGCCTCAGGCAGCAAAGGGAAGGTAGCAGTGATAGCCTGCCCTCCCCGAAATCTCCCTCAGTTTTCCAATGGTTCCGCTCTTTTGGGAGCTGTGCACACCACACAACCCCAGTTTTGAAAAGTTCCTTTTGTGGAGTATAGTTTCCAAAACCATGGCTGTGAGATTTGAGGAACTGTAGGATGGTATCCCGTTGTTATGGTACGAGTCAAGTGCCAGGCCTTGTCAACTGGAGTTTTTGGCCTCTAGAGATCTATGAATTACTGCACTCATTGTATCTCACTGCTAGAAACTGGAATGCAACAACACCTAGAGGGCCATTGGCTCCCCATCCTCTTAAGATATACACATTATTATGATGTTGAAGGCTGCACTCATAACATTTCCTTAGGATAATTATTTTTGTTTATTTATTTATCAGTCAGAATCCTATTGGGGATTTATGCTGATGCAAGTCCAATTGCATAAATCATGGCAGTGATTTGTTGCTCATTAATCAGTTGCCACTTTCATTCATGGTCACTTGTCAAATCATGCAATCGGCATGTGACCACAAACGCAAGTAGCAACTTATTAATTAGCAGCAATTTGCCACCATGCTTTATGCAAATTGACTTGGAGCTTGATCTCATTACCAATAGAAATGGGATCTGAATCCGGTCTAGCAAGTTTTAATTTGCTTTTTTTTTTTTAAAGGCATCTACGTGATGTGTAAGAAAACTCAGGTTTTTAACCCCCAGTCTTGTTTTCTTCTGTTCAGAAGGGGATTATTTTAACACCTTCACCAGCAGCTGTTCATTTTAATCCAGTTAAAACTCACAGTTTTATGAATCAACTTGCCAATGTGCACTCCTCTATTGCGGGAAATTACTTTCCATTTCCAGTTCTAGTGTGCTACTTCTCCCTGTGCATGTAGGTGTGTTCATCTTTCCTCTGCCAGGGAAGGAGGGGAGGGGAGGGGAGTAAGAGGAAGGCTCTTTGTTTGCCAGCCCGCTGCAAGTGAGACTTCACCATTTCCTCTGGTAAGGACGGAAAAGGTGAGGCAGAAGCAGTTGTAGAAATGGTGGCACACACACACACACACCCGGCCTCTTTCCTCTGACTGATGAAAAACTACTCTGTCCTTTCTGGATTAAACTCCAACTTGCTTGTCATTTTTAGTCCATTATTGATACCAGGCATTGGTTCAGAACCCAAACAGCTTCCTCAGATTTAGGCAGAAAGGACAGACAGAGCTGGGTGTCCTCAGCATTCTGGAGGCACTAGACTCCCAATCTCTGGATGACCGCTCCCAAAGGTTTCATGTACATGTTAAATAGCACAAGTGATAAGACAGTGTGACACAATGGCACCCCTTTCCTCATTCAGAAACGGAGTGGGCTGTCAGCTGAATTTCATGACGCTATTGGCAATGGGAAAGCTTTCCCCATCACAGCTGAGGGCAGCAGGCACGTGGCGCCCACAGAAGGCACCGGTGAGGGGTCTCAGGAGATTGGTCCAATGTACGGCTATTGCTGGCTCCTGATATCTGTTGCTGGCTCCAGAGTAGTGGCTTGCCACTAGATGGGCGGTATATAAATGTGACAAATAAATGAACGAACAAACAAACGAATGAATTATATTTGGCAATTAAAGCAACTGCTACATTCTACCTAGCGGCAGGGCCAGCCCTGGCAAGATGGGATCTCAGAAGTACCCAGTGATGTAAACAATAGAACAAAATCATAGCTCATTAGATTAACACAGCAAACAAGCTTACATGTATTTTGCTAGAGGACATAGGAAGAGGTAACTCGAATGAGGAATGGAAATAATCCAGAACAAGTCCAGATTTTCAAAAAGCCTGTTCATATTATATTTCATATTACAATTTGCTTTTCCCCCTCTCTTCCCCATCCCCTTTTATTTTTGCGTCAGATCTTTTTGCCCTGTGAACCTATAAGCAAGGACTACTGTTTACTGATAGTATGTCCTGTTTGACTGAGGAGTGGGATACAGATGCTATAAATATTAAAATGAAATTAAGTAAGAGGAAGAAAAGATATTGAAAAGAGAGCTGCTTCCTGTCAGGTCACACAATCATTTATCTCATTCAGTATTGTCGATACTAGTCTTCCCTAAGCAGGGGCTATCCAAAGTTGCTGGACTACAATTCCCATTAGCTCCCAGACAGTTAGAGATGGCTGTACTGTACTGATAGGGATTGTACCCCAGGGTTTCAGGCAGGTGGCTTTCCTATCTAGGAATCAGCACTGAACTATTTTGATTTAAAAGTCAGCACCACTCATTAAGCTACAGGCCCTTCCTTGAAAAGCCTGTGAAAGCACTTGGATCCCTTGATGACAAACTCAATTTGCCGCTAAACAAATTATTCAACTTCAGTGGTTGGCAGTAGTTCTGGGAAGTGACAGACAGGAAGTGGCCTTTGTCACATTTGTGTCACACCCTTCCTCCACGGAGGGGGGGGGACCTTGACATTGTCATTCATTTCAGATTTGTAACACTTCTATGGTTAACACAGAGAAGCTGATGTTCACAAGGTCACCATTAGGATGTTCTGCATTTAGTTTCTTTCTAAACTCCCTCTTTACAACCCTTCCTCCCAACAATGTGTAGAGTAGACAGACCTGAAATTCTGGATAATCCTTTATGTACTTGACATAGAGGGCCAGAGTCCACAACAGTTCATGCTATAATAAATTTGTTTGGACTACATTCAATTGATAGGCTCAATTACGTACAGTAGACCCATTGCATCAAATGTTACATAATTGTTGAATTACCAAAGCTCCATTGATTCAGTAGGTCTTCTCTGGTTGGAATTAACAGCTGGATTTGGATCTTAGTGTTTAAATCAGGTAACATGGTCACCTATGGCTCACGCAGACGGTAGACAAAAGACAACATGTATTTGCTTAAAATTGCATATGTTAGTCTGCAAATTGTACAGATGCGAAATTAGAAATGAGTTTTACAATTAAAATAGAATTACAGTGCATTTCACTTGAGAGAGGAAAACTGTGACCAAATAAGCTGCATGCCCATAGAATCAACTGTTCATGTACTGATTCTGGGATGGGAAACTCCAAGGTCTTTGATTGCTCTCCTTCTGTTTCTTAATCTTTAAATCGATTGGGTAAGCCTTTAAATGGAAGACACCTTCAAAAGACTGTCATCTGTCAGCCTTCAATCAGAGGATTCTTCTCTGTAAAGGAGGGCATGTGGCTGCACTGATTTAAGCTGCCACAGGACTTTTTACTGTTTTTGCTACAGTACAGCTAACACTTTGGAAATTAAGCTAGGGTAAAACTGTGCAATTGCCAAATGCAAGCTTCACACCCAGATGAAGATCTGAACCAGGGTTTAGTTGCTGACTTCCCCAAAATACTGCATCCTTTTGCAGTGTGTGACCTCTGACACAGTGGTTAAACTGCAGTACTGCAGTCAAGCCTCTGCTCACAACCTGAGTTCTATCCCAACAAGCTCAGGTAGCTGGCTCAAGGTTGACTCAGCCTTCCATCCTTCCGAGGTCAGTAAAATGAGCTTGCGGGGGGTGGGGGAGGGCAATGTGTAGCCTGCATAATTAAATTGTAAACCATCCGAAGAGTGATTTAAGCACCATGAGGTGCTATACAAGCAGCACACTTTTGTGTGTCTTTTTAACAGGCCCATTTAAAAACAGTCATGAAGGTAACCATTTCTGACATTCTGATCTATTTATCTGTTTCATTAGATTTATATGCTGCCTTTTCTCCAATGAGCTCAAGGCAATGTACCTGGCTCTCTTCCTCTGATTTATCCTCACACCCATCCTGTGAGGTACATTAGACTGGGAAAATATGAATGGGTTGAGATCATCCAGTGAGTTTCACAGTGGGTGGGGACCTGTTACCCCTTTCTTAGTAAGAGATTCCAATTATATTTCAGAGAACACTGTCAACATAGCACCACTTCAAAATATTACATTTTTCGACTACATTGCCCAGGACCCTCTCACCAGGACGGCTGGGAAATTCTGGAAGTTGTAGCTCCCCGCCAAAAAAACCTCTCTGAACAACAGCGGGAGTCCATCTTCCTCTTTCACTTTTTCCCTTTCTTCTCCTCCCAATCTACTGGATCTCTCCCAGGACAAACTCCTACAACCTTAAACTCACAGTTGACCCATACCAATTTTGCTGCAGGGCTTTTCACAAGGATGGGGCCACCACAGAAGAGGTCCTACTTGTGCCTGAGAAGTAGATCTCATCGGAAAGCACGTGAACAGGGCCAAAGATATATAGGTGCAGATAATAAGTGGCAGGAAAGTTCACTAAGGCCCATGGAGATGGAGGGAGGACTCTTTGTTTGCTTAGGAGCCTTTCAAAACTTCACATGATTCACACTTTCTAATAACTTAGCTGACACGCACACACCTTTCTTACAAGAGAGAACTGGACTTCAGGGCTCCCTCTGATCCTGTACTTCTAAGCAGCTTTCAAAGACAAGCAAGCTTTCTACCCTCAATCAATCTAGTGGCGGCAAGGCTCAAGGAAGTCCAACTGGCATGACCAGGAAGTCATTGGGACAAAACACAATAGCTTTGAGCAAGTGCCAGGCTGGAAGAGTACCAACCCCCACCCCATAGAAGGGCGGGGAGAGGAAGGAGGGGAGGTGGAATTCCAAGGATGGAGCCAGAGAGTTTTCGCCTCTGTTGGTATATTCAATCTTCCCAGGGCAAGAGTTGTGCAGTCTTTGTGTGTTCCAACATGAGGTGAAGACGGCTGAAAAGAGGGGAAGGGGAGGGGGAATGAGTCAAAGCAGATTACAGGCTTGATTAGGGTCCTCAAATACAGTATCAGTCTAAGATAGAATTGGGCAGCCTTCTTCAGGGCAGGGGTTTCAGGCAGCCCTCTCCAGCATTTGCTCTTGTTGGCAACAACCGACATTTCTCCTCCACTGGGAAATAGGGGCAGATGGGGCACTTGTACCTGTTTCTCTGTGGCATAATAGACCACCACAACTTTGGATAAGCTTCTAGGCAAGAAAAAAAAAGTATCCCCCTTCATGAGTGTCAATGGATGGAGCACCCAAATATTAAATGTATTATTTCTCTAACAGTACACTGGGACATTAAACAATTGTACACACTCCAACTACACAAAATAGTGGGTAGAGTGATCAGGGAGAGATAGCAGGCAGACCCCCACCCACCCCCGCCCTCTTGTGGAGAACTGACTGAGCCAGCAGGCAGCTTAGTTTTGATCAAATGATGCTGCTCTTTCTGCAAGGTTTATAAGATATGGACTCCCTTATACATACAGTGATAATATAACAGTGTAAAAACTACAGTCTGGTCAACAATCCATAGGTATCACTGATGAACTTTGCCCCACCCATCCCAAATTATTTCTGCAGACAGCTGTGTCCTTCTCCAGCTGTAACCATTAGACTTCAGAGACACCTCTGTTCCACCTTTGTTGATCCCTTGCCTTTAAAGACATGCAATGACAGAGAAAGGCTGCATCCTGGACCAGGAAGGGATCTACACAGTATTCTCTCCGAAGGCTCAAGAGGAAAACCAAGTCTTTGCTGGCCCTGCAGAGGCAGGAAAGAAATCCTTAACCCACGTACCAGTCAAATTAGCTAGTAAGGCACAGAGACTCTAAGTTGGTATAAAACAGGGGTGGGGAGCCCTTAGCCTTCCAGATATATTGAACTACAACTCCCATAATCCTTTACCACTGACTGTGTTCCTTGGAGTTCACCCAAACATCTGTCAGGCAAAAGTTGAATCTGATTTTCAAATTACGTAGAATCCCAATTTCAAGAGGGCTAATAGTCTGTTAAAACAACAGAATGTCACTAAACACATTCCAAAGAAATTTAAAAGGAGTATAGATTAAAACAGGATTTTTTTTACAAAGGCATCCAATTAATCTAATCTAAATGAGAGCTAGTATAGTATAGTGTAGCGTGGATAGAGGGCCAGACTAGGATTCAGAAGCCTGGCTTCAAATCCCTGCTTGGCTATGGAAACTCAGGGGAGGACGGGGTAGCAATGGTAAAAGCACTCCTTAAATAGTCAGAAGTAACTTGAGGGTATATTACAAGGCCAATGTACTTAAATTGTTGTTGTTACATGCCATCAAGTCACCTCTGACTCACAGCAACTTTATGAATATGTGATCTCCAAAAAGTCCTATGGTGCACAGCCCTGCTTCCCCACCTGCAAACTCAGAGAGACTTTCAAGAGCAAGACTTCCACTGTGACAAACCGCCAACAGAGTTGTAAGCAAGACAGAATTCCCTTTCAAGTTTCAAAACCTACCCATAGATCCAGAAAAGTCCCCCTTATGGTTCTGGCCAGATGCATTTGGTGGCCTGGGCGTGCCACCGTTCGGTTACTTTTTGCTGCAGCCTCCTTTCGGCAGGCTTTTCAAACTGAGAAAGCTGGCTTGTTGGAGGGTGGGGGGGAATGCTAGGGTATGTAATGTGGAGAATGCTGTCCGCCCTAAAACTGGGAGTAGGCTGAAAAGGCCTGCTCTGTCCTCAAACACTGTGGAATTCAGATTCCAGCACAACAGATCATCATCTTACTCAAAGGCCAGGCTTCTCAAAGATTGCAGATCGGTCCCTTTGGTTCGACTGAATGCAGCTCTCCTGGAACAAAGCCAACATTGATGACCCACCCACCCCCAGGAAACATAGAGATAAGAGAGTGTAAAAGAAGGAACAATAGAACTGAGGAGGAGCCCCCCCCCCCGGCCCCGCCTGGACAAGTCAGTGCCCAGGCATGACCCTCCAGCTGGCATCTGGCCCTGCTGATCGCAAGTTTTCGGAGTTGTAGTTTTTTAAAAAAGTAACTTTTCCAAGCTCTGCTTCTAGGGCCAAGTGCAGATCTTAGGGTTGGGTGGAGAAATTTCCCACTCAGCCAGGAAATTAATGCCACTCTCTCTCTCTCATCTACCACACAAGGTTCTGGTAAGGAAAAAGGTGGGAGGAGGAAGCCTTGAGATCTGTGTAGAAACAGTGAGATTAAAGCTAGAACGGGACATTTTGCTGTGCGAGGCAGAGAAGGAAAAGGCGCTCCACGCCACTCTGCCCTCCCCCACAATCAAGACACCTGGAACCAAAGTCGGTCAGGTTATTTTGGCAGATGAGGCCAAAATCAAACAAAACCGAACCCCCTGCAACAAGTGCCTCTTCTTACCACTGGCCATTAAAAAAAAATCTGTAAAAACAAATTAAGTAACTACAAATTTGTTCCCCTTTCATGACATTCAAAATCTAGCGCCTGAGAGATTTTCCTCACTTTGCCTAAATTCCCAGTGTTGTGTAGTGGATAGAGTGACAAATTAGGACTCTGGAGAACAGGGTTCAAATCCCAGCTTGGCCATGGAAACTCACTGAAGGAGGGGAACGGGTAAAACCACTCCTTAAATTATCTCACTCACCTTGAAAGCCCAATTAGGGTTGCTATAAGTCAGTTCTGACTTGAGGGCACAAAACACACACACACAGAAGTTGGTTTGATGGCACACACACACGCATATACAGGTCCAGCCTTGGGTGGAATATAAGTGTAACTAACACTGCTCTCCACTTGAACAAAATGCACCAGAAATCAAGAGAAAGATGCATGTCATAATTCCTCCCACCCACCCCCACCCCATGCATCTCCTCCCTTGGCGCCAGGGTGGCACAGCTACCCAGCCAGTCACAAAGAAATATGCAGCAGCGCCAGCAAAGCCAAGTATAAACACAGCGAAGGAGCTGCGTCAAGCAAAGCCTCCCTCCGGGAAGCACAACCTCTGGGCAGCCATCAGTCTTCATTAACCTATCTGCTCAGAAGCCAGCCCGCCTCAGTTAGCCAGGGAATCTCCTGTGAGAGGAGAACACTGCCTGAGAAGGAAAAAATGATAGACAAGGGAGAGAGGTTGCAAGGTAGGAAACAAGAGAAGGCAAAACAGTACAGGCGGGTAGCTTGGAAATGGCAAAATGCCAGCCCTACCACCCTGAATATATTGACCACATCTATCCAGGTCTATAGAGCCTGTGTCCTGAGTACACTCCTGTACTGCAGTGAGTCCTGGACCCTTTGTGCACGGCAGGAGAGGAAGCTGAACACGTTCCATATGCGTTGCCTCCGACGCATTTTTGGTATCACCTGGCAGGACAAAGTTCCAAATAGAGTAGTCCTAGAATGAGCTGGAATTTTTAGCATGTATACATTACTGAAACAGTGACATCTATGTTGGCTCGGGCATGTCGTGAGAATGGCGGACGGTTGGATTCCAAAAGATCTCCTGTATGGAGAATTAGTGCAGGGAAATCGCCCCAGAGGGAGACCACAGCTGCGATACAAGGACATCTGCAAGCGGGATCTGAAGGCCTTAGGAATGGACCTCAACAGATGGGAAACCTTGACATCTGAGCGTTCAGCCTGGAGGCAGGCGGTGCAGCATGGCTTCTCCCAATTTGAAGAGACACTTGTCCAGCAGGCCGTGGCAAAGAGGCAGTCCCGAAACCAGCAAAATCAGGGAGCTGGACAGGGAACAGATTGTATTTGTCTTCAGTGTGGAAGGGATTGTCACTCTCGAATTGGCCTTCTCAGCCACACTAGACATTGTTCCAAGACCTCTATTCAGAGCACATTACCAGTGTCTCTTGAGACTGAAGGATGCCTACTATCTGGTTTCAGAAACTAAGCACAGTTGGGCCTGGTAATTACATCAGTGGGAGACCATTAGGGAATCCCAGGAATCTGCAAGGAGGGATAGGAAAGAATCCTGCCTAAAACCTTGGAGAGATGCTGGCAGTCAGAGCTGGTAACACTGGGCCGGATTAATCAACGGCCTGACTCAGTAGAAGCCAATTTCCTGTTCCTACGTGATAAGTCATGCAGTCAGCTCTAGCCCATCACCTGATGGGAAGGTAACTGTTGGAGTTTTTACAACCTCGAATGCTGCCTGGACAAGATATGGCTGGGAGGGAACTTTCTGTGCTGAGATGACTGTTAATCTATCCAGTACTAACCAATCATTCCTTCCCTACCTCTGATTTCAAAGAGAGCTCCGCTGAGCTTCTCCCCTTTAGAGTCTGTTGAAGTCAATTGTTGAAGGCAGTCATGTTTATCAGTTGCTGTTTGATCTATTCACAAATGTAAGTAAAGAATTTTTAAAATTCTTTCTACTACTAATGTTTCAGAGTGAGTTATTCAAACTGTAAGCATCAGTTAATGAGAAAAGGGGTGGACTACTCTGTGGAACTAGAAGCTATTCTCTTCTGTGAATCCCTGCACTTCTGCTGCACAGCTAGAGGAATTTAACCAAAAATTGAAAACTCTGCAAGAATAACAAGGAGTAACCAAGTTACATTTGAAGTTATCATAATACAGTATTCAGTAAAGTGAACAAAGTCACTTGATTGGTATGACCAGTAACATTTTAACTTTTCAAAAGTACATTTTAAAGGGGATTTTCAGAGTGATTTTGGCAGGACTTCTTTTTTCTTTTTCTCTTTTCAAGTCTAAGATTTATTTTACTTTATTTTTAGAACAGCAAGAAGTGAAATAACAACATCACAAGTAATTTAACAAGTTACTCATTGAACTCAGCAAGGAGAAATAACAAAGTTAAGGGGAAAAAAACCTATAATCATTTCTTTTTAATTTAATTTCTCATGCTCCGCTATTAAGTCAAAAGCCGTGAAGTCACAAGACAAGTACTTAAGTCAATCTACCATAAGGGGGGAAAAAAGTAAGCCAGGAATTAAAGCAAGGAAAAACCCCATCCTTCCATCTCTCCAGTCCAAGAGGCTAAAAACGTACTGTATTCCACTACCATTCCTGTTTCCACTTGGGACCTGGAAGCAGATCTCCCAGTCTATGTCCTGGGAGAAATCCCTAGCACACCAACGCAGCATCATTTCTCTAGCTTTTCCAGAGAAGGTAGGGTGGTCCAAAACTTCAAACAGGTTCAGATACTCTGGCTGTTGTTGGTTCACACTAAGCCCTGCCCAAGTTTATGGGCATGACTTAAAATTCATGCATGACAGCTGGAGAACTAAAATGGGAATTAGGAGAGGTCTCACTGATACCATTAGCACACATTTTCATACTTCCTTCTGCAATCCATATATGTTTAAACAAATATATCTGACATTTAAATAAATGTCAGTATATTTACTAAATATATTTTATATTTAAATAAACGTAAACATGATTGATACTTGAATGTTTAATATTTAAGCAAAAGAAAACATATCTCCTATTTATTATGACCTTAAAGAAGTATAAATATATCTAAATAAATACTTCATCCTGAATGACAGGCAAAACTCGCCTAAGAACATTCAGATCAAAGAAACAATGCCTATGAAAAGAAAGGTGAAGATGGAGCCAGAGAAAGATCTTGGGCTGAAAAGTTATAAATTGGGCAGAATCTGGTTCTGGTGGTCTCCTCGGTTGCTGTCAAGCCAACTGAAATGTAAATGCCAGCTGCCTCCTGTTGGCTTTAACCTTTGAGACCTAAAAGGGATTGGGGCCCGTCTATCTAAGTGGCCATCCATTTTGTCATGAGCCTGTCTGGGTATTAAGGTTTTCATGAGAGGCCCTATTAAGAACACCAACAGTTTCGCAGGCCCACCTAACAAACACAACTTTCTTCTCCTCTGTGGGTCCCAGACTGGAATGCACTCCTTTCTGACAGATTTCAAGGGCAAAAACACGTCTTTTTAGACAGGAATATTGTGTTTAACTGGCCCTGCTGTGCTGGGTCTAACTGTATACGTAATTGATTTTTAACAGTTTAAATGCATTTAATTGATTTTCATGGTTTTTATGGTGGGGTTGGTTTTACTTGATTATATGATTTTATAATTAAATTTGTTTTTACTTCCTTTTAATCCTGTATGGAGCTCGTAAGCCTCCTTGAGTGCCATTTTCTAGTGGAAAGGTGGAATATAAATATAATAAATAAATAAATCATCCTTCTATACAAAGCTTTCCTCTACCTGGTGCCCACCAGCTCGCCATGATGGATGAGAATGATGCAACGTGCAGTCCAGTTTATCTAAAAGCTACCTGCCTGGGAATGGCTGCTGTCCAGTCCTTACTCAGTTGGTGTTGCAGGAGACCCAAATATTCACAACGTGTCATCACTGTGTGTGTATGTGTTAGGGGGAAACCACATGTTCCCAGCACTAAAAACAGCACTAAAAATGGCAGAATTCACTGCTGAGGGGGAAATATTCCTCTCTCCCCCATTTCCCCCCCCCCCCCCGCTTCCTCACCCCAGTGGTGGATCTCAGATATTTTCAGCTTTCTTAAGTAGGACCTGGGAGAGAAAATCTAATCTAGCATGCTGGGAAGATCTCCACCCTAAGATTCCAAACTATATTAAATGCAGGTTGCTGTGGTCCCCTGTTGTTGTTACGTGCTGTAAAGTCGGAGCCAACTTATACCAACTCTAATGTGGTTTTCAAGGTAAGTGAAATATTTAATGAATGGTTTTATCATTTCCACTCTTCCAACCAATTTCCATCACTGAGTGGGGATTCAAAGCCTGTTCTCCAGAGTCCCAGTCCATCATTCTATCCATTATAACACACTGGGAATAAGTGGTCCCCTACAGTTTATTTATTTGTTACATTTACATTCCACCTTTCCTCCAGTGAACTCAAGCCAAGCTGTCTCCCTTCTCACAACAACTCTGTGAGGTGGGTCAGGCTGAGAGGGCATAACCGGTCCAAGATCATCCAGTCAAGTTTCCCAGCTTATTCAAGTTCCGGTTATGGTGAGACCAGCAGTAAAAGGATGGATTAGATTGCTATTTAATTTTTACTGCTAATTTTCATCTTGTCTCTCAGTTTGACTGTTCTGTATGAACTAATTAGCAATAAATTCACTGGCTTGTCCTTAGGTTCCCTTCAGTCTAACCTACCTCACAGAGATGATACGGAGGCATATGGGCACCAACATACAATACAATAAAAGTCTGGGTTTTGTCATTTATGTACTACATTTCTGTTATGGCAGGTTTATTAAATTAACCATTTTGTTTATTTCACTTTGTTTAACATTCGGTTACGAATTGTAAGTTTGAATTATTTTCAAATGTGATATTGTAGGTTGATGTTTACTGCGAGCTGATGTAGGCACATTCCAGAGCAGAAAACAGACATAAAAATAAGCCAAAATAAGCTAAACAGCATCAGCCTCTTGCCTCTTAGAGTTGTATGAAAATGAAGGAGATGAAGATTTTTAAGGGGAGAACTGGAATAAAAAGAGATGGGAGGAATTGTGGTTTATTCCTCCAACTTATGCTCTTCCAATTTCCCTGCCAAGCACATATTTGGAGTGAGATCTTGGACTGCTGGGCAGTATGAACTTCTACCCAAAATTTAACTGAGTGCTATTATCTCGATTATTGCCGATGTATACACGGTAAAGGAAATAACATGCACTATGAATGGCAATTGCTGCATATTAATGAAATGTTGGTTGCATTTCTGAATATGCACTCAGTTGCATAATCAGATCGCACACCTGGGAAAACCACCAGCACCTTGTTAATAAGCAATAATTCCAACCAAAACATACACATTTCAGTTATGCAAATACAAATCAACAGCAGGATTAAAAGCATTATGTTTCAAATGTATTTATTTTATTTTATTGAGTTCTTTGCTCAGTAAGCACTTTTGCTGCAGTGCACTTGCCACAGCATTCAAGAGTGTCTGCCTATGTTCATAGGTGCTGTGTGGCTGAAGAGAGCCCTGTATTTAAGGCTCAGCTACAGACTACCCAGTCTTCTGGCCTCCTCCAACCATATGATGCCATAAATCAATTAGGGCATTTAGGAATAGGCCCAGGTTTGAGGGAGTCCTCAGTGAAACATCCTCTGGGGTTTCCCCCTCTTATGCCACTGAATCCCTATAGTAGACTTACCTTGCTACTGTATTATCTGAACTAACAATAATGTTCCCACCCCCATGCCAGAGTCTGAAAACTGAGATTTCAGTGTCCAACAATGTCCTAGAGTCATGTTATATCAAGGACATGTGGGAAATTAAAAAGGCAGCCACACATCCCGGATAAAATAGTAAAAATTTACCTAAGCCAGAAATCATTAGCGTATCTTCTAGGCCTCCAGTAAAAATGATCCTGCTTGTGTACCAAGGACATTTGAATTCTGGGCGCAAAGCATGGGTAGAATCAAAAAGACGTTATAGTAAATATGCCATTTGGCATGCAAGAGGTCCCACTATGCTTTCATGTTGTGCCTAAATGGCAGAACCCTATTGTCTGCCATCCCATACAAGAAAAAAGAAACATGATTATAAGAGTTTGGCAATATTCCTTCTTTCAGACTACAACTCCCAGAAACCCTCAGGCAGCACAGCCAAGAAGGCAATGGATCCTTTGTTTGGTGATATGCGGGGGGTGGGGTGAACGTTGGCCAACAGTTTTTTATCAACTGCTCAGTGTGCAAGTTGGCAGCTTTAGAGTGTAAATGGCAGAGCAGGCACTTCATGATGATTTCCCAGCAGTACAACAATGAATTCAGAATGAAGTTGCTTATTTTGATAGCCCCTCATCCATGTCCCCATGGAAGATCTATAGTTAGAGCCCCCAAGTATGTATGTGTACACATGTGCATAATATTATATTTTATGCATTACTGTTATTTACATGGGACACAGGAAAGGGCCTTCTCTGTTGCTGCTCCCACAGTCTGGAACTCCCTCCCACAGGCGGTCAAGCTGGTTCCATCTTTGCTGTCTTTCTGAAAGCCTTTCTTTTCTAGCAGATTTTCCTTTAGTTACTGGTCATCTGAGAGGGTTTTTTTTTTTTTAATGGAATGTTGTGCTATGTTACTTTTAAATGTGTTTTTAGTATTGATTTTATTTACCTTTTATAATACATGTGTTTAATTCTTTTTAAATATTTGTATATTTAGTTTTTGGGCTTCATTGTCTTTTACTTATGTAAGTTGCCTTGGGTCTTTTTTAAGGAGAAAAGTGGGGTTTAAATATTCTAAATGAATGCGTGAATAACTGAGCTAAGGCTCCATTATAAAACAGGTATCTTAAAAAGACACAAACCACTAGTAAAAAAAGATATTTACAAGGCATAACCACAGTCTTATGTATAAGAAGTTCCACTGAATTCAGTGGTGTTCACTTCTGTCTGCATAGGTTCAACTTGTAAACCACAACATGAATGAGCAATCCATTCAGTTCACAGTTCAGTGAGAACTTATCAAATATGTCCTTCCCAAAGCAAACATAGACTGGAATGCATTTAAATCTTTAAAATGCATTCTTTTCCAATGTTTGCAGTGCAGTTCATTCCCCTCAAACCATAGATAATTTTTTAAAAAGTGTGCCTTTGGAAAAATGCACATAAAATGCATAAATGTAAAATACACATACAAAAATACACATAATTTGAAAACTGTGCACAAAAATAGATACAAATTTTGTATGGAAACCCCCCCCCCCCAACGTTCCCTCAAAGGTGGCTGGCTGCATGAGTGCGTGCGACTCCAGCCCTCTCCGTGCAGCGTTGTTGCAACAGAACCCTGTGGGGTGTGTGTGTGTTGAGCACACATGGGGCGGAGTCACATGCACAAGGGCAGAGCCCTACCCAGTGAGGCTGAAAATTAGAGGGAACATTGCCCCCACCCGATTTCATCATCATTATCTAATGCAGTAATTGGTAGATTCAAACACAAGTGGAAAAATTAAAAATTGTGTGATGTCTAGACCGATTCACAAGTAGGAACTGCATCATATAAACATTTGTAACCCTTATGAGGACTCCGTTACACATTGAAATACTCCTGGGGTTGCATCAGGTTTAAAACCTCTGAAATCAATTTTAAAATATCCATTTATACGACATATAGATAAGTGCATTCTTTTAGTCAGAAAGTGTGGTCTTTTAAACAGCCACTTTTTGACTGTCATTTATTTTGAATTGTTTTGAAATTTGTGTTTGCCTCTATCAAAGGAAATTGTGTCTGTGGGGTTTGTCAAGCAAGTTTGCCAAGGAGAGGAGGCTGCTGTCACTTTAAAAATTTACTGAAGAGGAGCCTCTGTCTGACTTCCAATCAGAAAAGGTGGAGAGGGGGAAGAGATACCTCTTCTCAGGCTCTCTGCCCTCTTTCCCCAACATCCCACCACAACTCAGGGAGAGATCCTTGAATGCACGTAAGAGGAGGACTTGCAAGAAACATTGTCAAGTAATAGATTCCAGGATCACGAGTTTCGGGCTGTAGAGAAACCACACAGTCCAATCTGATTTAATTTTTTCCCTATCTGTAATACTGAAATAGCGCTATCCAAGTTTGAAAGGAGTAAAAAATTTAAAAATTAAACAAATATTAAAAATAATACCACAGCAGGTGAGTGTCTGTGAAAGGCAGCCAGCGTGTGAGTGGATGGGTGCAGGACAAAGCCTCAAAATGCAACGCTTATCAAACCCCATGTAACCCCCTCAACCAATATACAACACAACTTAAAATGGATTAAAAGTCGTCCCAAGAGGTCCCACACTGACCCAAAAACCATGTGACTACCATGTGACTTTAAACCAACTTCAAAACCCATGATCCATTTCCTGATCCATTTTAATAGTGTGGCCTTGCCCTTAGATTATTTTCTTTATTTTGTGACTTGCTTTACACCCTGGGTGGTAAAGTGCAGCCCTGGGGTCATATGAAGCCCCAAAGCTCTTTTTGCACTTTCTATGAATCCCTCTCAATACTGGAGATAAGAAATTGGTCCCAGCATGGATGCCTATACCAGCTTTATAGATTAATTTGCTACCATGTTTATCCGAAATTATGACAGGGTCTTATATTATATTTGCTCCAAAAAACACATTAGGTCTTATTTTCAGGGGATGTTTTTTTTTCATGTACAACAATCTACATTTATTCAAATACAGTCATGTCATCTTCTTCTGGTTGCTGCACAATGGTGGAGGGCGGGGTTTCACTTAACTGGGGCTTATTTTTGGGGTAGGGCTTATATTCGGGGAAACATTAAAACATGAAAGCCTCATTATTAGCTCCTTTACCACCCCAGCAAGGAAGACTCAGTTGCCCTGGTGCTCCAGCAGATAAACAGATCATTCCCCCTTGAACAGAAACAAAATAACTCCTGGAGCTGTAGCCCTCCACCTGGTATGCTAGAGCAGTGGTTCTCGCCAGATGTTCTTGGGACTGGAATTCACAGAAGCCGTAAACACTTGCTGTGCTGGCCAGGATTTCTGGGAGTTGCAGTCCAAGAACATCTGGGGATCCAAGTTTGAGAACCACTGGGCTAGAGTGCCTAAGTGACCATGCAAGCACATTTCTCTTTATGTGCATTCGAAACAAGAGGCATCTACCACCTTTATGTTTCAGTTTTCCAGTGAAAGTGAGTTAAATGCTGAAGGGCATTATTAGCAATTTTTTAAGTTTAAATAGGCATTTCCCAAAAACAAACAGGGAGATAAGGGTTTCCCAGAGCCATAGACTCAAAAACAGAGATGGGTGGAATATATAACCACAACAAAAACATGCTGTCAAGTCGATTCTAAATTCTCGTGACTCTTGCCAATGTTTCCTGAACACTCAGAAATCAGAAAGTGTTTCTGAACACTCAGAAATCAAGATTCCTGGCTCCACAGCCAGCTGCTCCATCTCACCGAGCTACCCAGCCAGCTGGTTGGAATATAAAGACAATATTTTCTTCTGGAGGCACCTACTATCTGAGGTAAGCCAGAGGCTTTGCCAAGACCTGAAGTAGTGTGCTTTGTAAGATTATCCTTTGTAAACGCATGATCAGGCCAAAATTAAGTTTATTAAAATCCCAGATTATAATAACAGATTTGGATCCATTGCTTAAATACAGGATCCCTTCCTCCCACCCAGCCCAGACTGAAATGTAAAGGCATTAATAATAACAGGTCAAAATGTGAAGTGTAGCATTATGATCTGTCAAGAAATTCTCCAGAAATGATCTTCACCAGGCTACACTACTTTGCAAATTTCACTCTCCAGGTTAGTTCAGATAAGCAAGATGCATACTGCAAAAAGGCAGCTGGAGCCTAGAAGCTGCTAATGGAACAAGATCAAAATTTAATACAGAGTCTTAAAAGAAATCCTCCAAGATTTATGGCAACTGTCCGTGTCACTTTGGAACAACCAGATGTGGCTATCTGTTTCAGGAAAAGATTGACCTAAATCTGACATGAAGCAGACAATGCACCCATTAACCATTCAAAAGCAGGTCCCATTAAAACTCCCCAGGATACTACCAATAAAGGAAAAATACATGACAGCAGAAGCAACAACTTGTGGCCCTCCTGATTTTGCTGGATTGCAACTCCCATCGTTTGCCGCCACTGGATCTGCTGGCTAGGATTGATGGGAATTGTAGGCTTAAACCAAGCGGACCACAGATTCCTCACCCCTGCATTACAGTTGTGTATAAAATCTCTCTTTATTACAGCTGTGTATAAAATCCACATTCCACATCTCAGTTCAGCCTGGTTTACTGTGCAAAAGAGGAGTGTGATCATTCCATGTGGGAAAGAAGGAGGCGTGGAAGGAAAAGCAAAGGACAAGACAGTAATTCACAGCCATAAAAATGAAGCAAGGAGATATGGAGAGCATAGATCCAGTAGGAATGTTTGAAGCATTTAATTTTTGCCAGTTCCTATTTGAAATTGCCTAATCTGCATTTCGTGGGCTAATATCAAAGATCAGAATGTAGTTAGGTACCAGATTTCACATTTTCAAAAACGCTGGCAGTTTAGAAGTAGAAAAATGTTAAATGCACATTTTAGAGCACTCTTGCATTTATCAAATCATCTCATTGCAAGAAACAATCAAGCACTCCCTCATGGAGGCAAGGAAATGCGATAGAGGGGTTTCTACCCCCACCTCTGCTCGAATAGTTTCTATACTAAGTGTTGAGGAACAAAAGCTCTTTCTGGAAATGCAAGGTTTTAGTCTTGTAGCAGGCTGTTAACTTTTTTTTAGGCTTATATTTTTTATAGATTTATTCATAAGGCTAATATGGACATAAATTGTTTAAAATATATAATCTAAGGAGAAGTCTTTTAAAAATATACCGTGTTCCCTCAAAAATAAGACAGGGTCTTATATTAATTTTTCCTCCAAAAACCGCATTAGGGCTTATTTTCAGGGGATGTTTTTTTTTTCATGTACAACCATCTACATTTATTCAAATACAGTCATGTCATGTTCTTCTGGTTGCTGTACAAGGGTGGAGTGTGGGGCTTCACTTAACTGGGGCTTATTTTACGGGGTAGGGCTTATATTATGAGCATCCTGAAAAATCATACTAGGGCTTATTTTCAGGTTAGATCTTATTTTCGGGGAAACAGGGTAGCATTGATTGATGTAAAAATGAAACAGAAACATGGGTAAAAACACATGACAGCACCACAGATTGGCAGATCTGTTCAGCTCAAGCTTTATTGCACATGGGGGAGCAGGAGCTTCAAAGCCAAAAACCTATCGTAACATCTCCTGTATGCTGAAATGTTTGCCAGCTCATCTGAACTTTGATCATGGCTTTTGCCTTCCTTGTAGTCCTAAAACCCAAATCTAAGCTTTTGCTTGAGGAAAAAGCTATTGGGGGGAAGAGAGACTCTTTCTTTGAAGGTTTCTTTCCAGAATTCCCAGCAACAACTGGAGAAGAGTCATCCATTTACTGGATTTTGCAGTTGGAGATGGGATATCTGAAGGTTGAAACTAGGGTTTGACTAGTCATCTTCAATTTTTGGCTGAAGCTAATTTTTCTGCCAATAGGCTTAACCCCTCTAATATTACAGGACTATTATACGTCAGTCTGGAAGAAAGCGCTACTTGCCAAATTTAGAAGGTATGGCTTTTCTATGGAAGGCTTTATCCATATGGGAAATGATGCAGCTAGACTAGCCCTCAGACAACAAATTGCAGAGGCCAAGAGCAACAGGATCTAGGTGCAACCTCAAACAATATTCTAATCAATACAGCACTGCTGCCTTTTTAACCAGCAAATTATTTTTTATTTACTTTCAGTACAAAAACACTGGAGAGCCTTCGTGGCACAGAAATCAAGAGAGCCTTGTGGCGCAGTGGTTAAACTGCTGTACTGCAGCCAAAACTGTGCTCACAACCCAGGGTTCAATCCCAGGTAGCCGGTTCAAGGTTGACTCAGCCTTCTATCCTTCCGAGGTCAGTAAAATAAGTACCCAGCTTGCTGGAGGGGGGGGGGGGGCAATGTGGAGCCTGCATAATTAACTTGGAAACCGCCCAGAGAGTGCTTGAAGTGCTATGGGGCAGTATATAAGCAGCACGCTTTGCTTTTTGCTTTAGCTTTCACTCTTGCCCAGCTGAATGCTCTGCCATCAGCAGTCCAGGAGGGGAAGTTTTAAAGAAATCCCATACTGCCAACACAAATGTCCTTGTAATTCTGGAGGAACGGAAACAATAACTCATGTTCTTTTGGACTGCCCATTTCATCTGGATATTCAGAAATCTTTTATCAAACCATGTTTAAAGTAATTTTCTGGACAATCAGAGGCACATTAAACCCTTTTATTGGTTTCAGGACAGAATAGAAGTATGAAGGAACTTCATGGCGCAGTAGTTAAACGGCAGTACTGAAACTAAAACTCTGCTCATGATCTGGGTTCAATCCCAGGTAGCTGGGATTGAGGTTAACTCAGCCTTCCATCCTTTTGAGGTCAGTAAACTGAGTACCCAAATACTAGCGGGGGGGGGGGGGAGGCACTGTGCGGTCTGCATAATTAAATTGTAAACTGCCCAGAGAGTGCTTTAAGAGCTATGGGGTGATATATAAGCAGCATGCTTTTTGCTTTTCTTTTATTGCTGCAAAACTTGGTGTAGCTGCAGTCAAAATTCATGAAAGAAAGGTTTTAGGAAATTTATAATCAGTTTTAGTTAACAGTAGCAGCCTTTTAAGAGCTAAACACATCCACATTACTAATTATGCTGCTAGGAGATTTTTAGGTATGTTCTTAGAATGACAGCAGTGCAGTTCCTCACAATAACACATTTTATGTATCTGTGGTTGGTTTGTATTTTGGATATTGGTCACTGACCACAATAATAAAGTTTAGTTTTATTGGATTTTACAATTAGTCCAAAGCATAGCTACCAGACTGTGGGTGCTGCAGCAGTTTCTTGGAGCACCTGTTCCCTTTCTATTTGCTCCTTCCACTTTGGACCCTATCCAAACAAACAAAACAAGGATGTAACCCCCCCTTCCCCCGCCAGCTGAAGGTTCTGTAAATTTTGCCGAAGAGAGCACAAATAGCTTCTTGATGGAGCTGGAAAAGTTTAATCCACAACCGGGGCTGCTACTCAAGCCATAAATGCAAAAAGCTTCATAATCAAGTGAGTCGCCACAATGTCCCATTCTTGGTCATTAAAGCTCCATCTCACAACAATGTCTAGACTTTGGTGCACCAGTGGTTCAGGTTCCACATATAAAAGTTGTGAAATCCAGGGTCACCTCCACATTTACACCAGGCCTCCTTCTTTAAAAAAAAAAATCCCCTTAGTCAGCATCTGCTTTGCATCAGATGCTGTACACAATAGGAAAACCTGGGTGACCCTTTTAAAAACAGGACAGAGGCCTTGTGGGAGATGGTAAATGGGGCTGTGCTTCCTGCCCAGAGCTTGCAAAAATTAATTTTTAAGTTAGAGATACAGCTTTCAGATCACAGCTTTTGTGGAACTGTATTGAAGGGGGAAAAGGTGGGGTGGGGTGGGGTGGGGAGGTAAGATATTTCAAAGTTTGGCTCCTGACTAGGACTAGGTGAGAATTTCATTTCAGTTAATTTTTTAAAATAGGAAATTACAGTTTGTAAATAGCTTCATATTCTGGACAGAAAGAGTTTGAGATTTAAGAAACATGTCAAGGTCCAGGTTGTGCACAGTTGCCTTCAACAGCAAGGGCACCAGGACCCAGCCAACAGCACAGGGGGCCAAGCCCAAACTCAAACATGGACCAACTACAGTCAACCCTCGACTTACGAACGGCCCTAGTTACAAACATTTCGACTTACGAACCGCTCTGATAGAAAAATATAGCCTCGACTTGCGAACTTTGCTTCGAGTTACGAACCAAAAAAAAACAAACACGCGGGAGGCAGGGAAAGCGCGACATTTGAACTTTCAAGGTGTTCTGTTGAAAAGGTGTCTGTTCCCTTGTTCCCTCCTTCCCTCCCTCTTTTCTTTCCTTTTTTTAAACCTAAGTCATCTTAGGTTAAAAGGGAAAAAAAGAAAAAAATTCTGCCCCTAGTGGTAGGAACAGATTAACTGGCTTTGCATTAGTTCCTATGGGAACTAATGCTTCGACTTACAAACCGCCCCTCGACCTAAGAACCAAAAACAGCCGGAACGGATTAATTGGTTTTCAATGCATTCCTATGGGAAATCCTGATTCGACTTACGAACTTTTCGACTTAAGAACGTCCTTCCGGAACGGATTAAGTTCGTAAGTCGAGGGTTGACTGTAGCCAGGACAGGAGCACAGGAGCAGAAACCAGAGCAGTACTGGAACCAGGACACAGGAGTGTGAGCACTGAGCCAGAGCAGGAATGCAGGATCTAGAATTCCAAAGTTCAGGACCAAGGCTCAAGAAGGCCAAGGCCAAAAACCTATGTTGCTAAAACCACTTGTGAGAGGGAAGTCCTTCCTTAAGTAGTCCTTCCCTCAGGACTCCCAGGTGGACCTCATGAGAGCCTGAGCAGCTGCTTGATTCTGCAAAGGCTGGGCTCTTCCTTCGACCTAGCTGGCCCCGATCCTGCAGCTGCCAGGGCAATGGTGCAGGGGAAGTCCTGCCACCACCCAGATCCTGACAAACTGTGAATGTGGGAGAAACTGAAATGTAAAGATTAATCCATCCAGGTCCAGAGTTCTGAGTACAGTATTCAACTAGAGCAAGCCTAAGTTTGAATCCTAGTGCATTGAACCATGATAGCAAGGAATTACAATTGGATCATATCCTTTCTTTTTCCTTTCCTTTCCTTTTTTCCCCCCCTTCAACTCCCAGGCTTGTCCAAGAAATCTTCAGGCAGAATTCTGGGAGTTCCAGCCCACAGACACACACCTACAGACTCCCACACCTCTATACTATATTTCACTCACCTGGAATGAGGCCTACCTTCCAGACTACTTGTCTATCTTTAGCTAACCCACTCCTATTGTTGCTAACATGCAAAAAAGGAAACTGTTCCAGTGTTTCCTGGAAGGTCTAGGTCTTTGTGGGAGGTGTAGTTCTTTGGGGAGCCTTCTAATAGAGCCTAATGAGAAGTGAGACTACAGTTTCCACTATTAGGCCTCCCAGAAAGCCTTGGGGCACATTTCTTTGGTGTATTAACAACAGTGGCCCCAAGATAGCCATGCAGCATGGAATATGGTCCAGATTAGTGAAATGTAGGTGTCTGTGGACTTGCAACTCCCAGAATTCTGCCTGCAGCTTTTTTGGACAATTCTCTGAGTCCAAAAGAGAAAAAGATATGAATGGCACACCCCTAATCACAATTGCCACCACGTGCTTTTTTTCCTGAGGGTCCCCCTTTCTTTTACCCACATGAGCACTAGCCCCAACCAAGAACCCAGGAGCAGGATGTAGTGCCACTAAAAGTGTTCTGTTTATTTAAATATATATATATATTGAATAATACTGGGAAGGGTTT